>CP077954.1:4840000-6050000 GCA_024584535.1 Colletotrichum gigasporum | reverse complement strand
CAAGAAGGCTTTATTAGATTTATTTATTTAGGGGCTTTAAGGAATATCTAGTCGAGATATGATAAATGTGTAGGATATCTCCTAGTTGTAGGCCAAGGGCCTGGTAGACTGTACAGTGCAGGGCGAAAGGGGTGTTCTTCTGGGCAGTATCCAGGCCTTCCTCGGGGATACGGACAAAAACCTAGAGGTCTTCTAACTAAGCCTAGGCTTATGGGCGGGTAGGGGCTCGGTACTGGGCTAGGGCGGGGGCCGGGGCGGAGGCCGGGGCTGAGACTGGGGCTAGGGTCGGGGCTAATACCGTAACAGTAACCTAGTTCTAGATTAAAGTTAGAACAACTTTATTATTTATTAACTTTTTTAGAGTTTAGATCATATAGGTTATCGCCTCCTTTGTGATCTGCTTTTTGGCCCCTTAAAACTAGAGACCACGTTATTAATAAACTAAGTAATAACCAAAAAAACACCCTTTCGGTCCTCATAACATTTAACTTATTTATTAAAAGTAACTAGAATAAATCCAGTGGCCACCCCGCTTACGTTTAAGGGCCCCTTTACCGTAAAAGGGGCTATATCAGGAGAATTAGGCTAACTTCCCCCAAAGCTAGGCCAGAGTAGCTGGGCTTTAGTGTTATGGTGGCGCTTAGCCCTTAAAGGAGGGGTTAGTTCCAAAGGTGACCCAGAGCCCCGATCAGGGCCAGCTAAAGGGGCCGGCTATAATCCGGTGCCCACCGGAGGCTATAAGGCCATCATAGGAGGGCTCTAAAAGGGAAAGGTGAAGACTTTTTAACTATTAAGGATCTTAGTAGTATATCACCTATTTCACTAATAATAAATGCTAAGAAAAATTAGGTGAGAGGGAAGTTGTAAGAGTACCCTGGCCAGTAAAAGCATTGGCTTATAATCTCGAATATACTATTACACCCTAGGTAACCACTAATACTAGAATTATGGTACTCTTATATAACCCTTATCCATAATAAGTTTAAAGGGTTATTATTATCTCTTCCTCCGGGAACCCATATTTTATCTTAGAATATTAACCTCTATTATTTATTAATCGCATATTCCGTAATCTTGACCTTCAACTATAACTTAAGTGGGAAGTTGTATTATCCCTATTTCACTACTTCGTAAACTTAGTGGTATAACTTATCTTCTTAAATAATCTAGTCCTAAAGTGTTTATAATTTGCTATTATTTATGAACACTATTATATATAAGAGTATTAGTAAGTTATTTATAGTGCAGCCCACCTAGGGGGCACTAATTCCTTCCTTAGAGATAGCGTAGTTAGGTATTAATTAGAGTACGTGTCCCTGTTCTCTCTTATCGTCCTAGCCCTAGGGGGTGTCCTACTCCATTCAAAAGAGGGCATCGGGGACTATTACTTCCTTTCCTAGCCGGTACTCTAAATAAAAGTCGTATTAGGTTAGCTCTTCTGCTCACTAGCTCTATTTCTCGGTGAAGTGCTATTTCCTTATAAAGTGTTTAAGGTTTTTGTAATTTATAAGAATTTTAAAGTTATTTATATTTAGGCCAACTTTAGCTAAGGCCTAGAGAACCACTCATACTTTCTCCTTATAATCCCTCTTCGAACCACTAATATAAATAAGGACATTATCCATATAAACCATAACAAAGTCATCTAGGAATTTCCATAGGAAAGTATTAATATATTACTAAAACGTTATTAGGGTACTGTGGCGAGTTCGCACGCGCGTACAAGGTTAAGTAGGAGAAGAAGGCTTAGTCTATTCACTATCTGGTGGGTACGTCCAGCAGAATAAATAGGCCGGCTCGGGGGCCAGGACGTCACGTGAGTGCTGACTCAGCTGAGCACAGCTCCCAGACGTCTTAGTGGCCCAGTATGCTTACGACACACCCCCCAATTACGCCACTAGGGCAATTACTCACATCAAAGTACAACTTCCCTTTCGCCTAATTTTTCTTAGTATCCACTATTAGTGAAATAAGTAATATACCACCAAAATCCTTAATAATTAAAAAATCTTTACTTCTCCCTCTTAGAGCCCTCCTATAATAACCTTATAACCTCCGGTGAATACTAAACTATAATTGGCCCCTCCGGCTAGCCCTAATCGGAGCTCTGGGTCACCTTTAAAGCTAACCCCTCCCTTAAGGGCTAAGCACCGCCATAACACTAAGGCCCAGCTACTCCGGCCTAGCCTTAGGGGAAGCCAGCCCAACTCTCCTAATATAGCCCCTTTTATAATAAAGGGGCCCTTAAACGTAAACGGGGTGGCCATTAGATTTATCCTAGCCACCTTTAATAAATAAACTAAATACTATAAGGACTAAAAGAATATCTTTTTAGCCATCGCCTAGTTTATTAATAACGTAGTTTTCAATTTTAAGGGGCCAAAAAAGCAGATCATAAAAAAGGCAATAACTTATATGATCTAAGCCCTAAAAAAGTTAATAAATAACGAAGTTACTCTAGTTCTAACCCGGAATTAGGTTACCGTTACGGTATTAGCCCTAACCCTAGCCCCAATCTCAGCCCCGGCCTCTACCCCGGCCCCCACCCTAGCCCAGCACTAAGCCCCTACCCGCCCACAAACCCAAGCTCAGCTAAAGGACCTCCGGGTTTTTATCCATATCCCCGAGGAAGGCCTGGATACTGCCCAGAAGAACGCCCCTTTCACCCTACACCGTATAGTTTACTAGGCCCTTGGCCTATAACTAGGAAATATCCCACACATTTACTATATCTCAACTAAATACTCTTTAAACCCCCTAAATAAACAAATCTAATAAAGTTTTCTTAAAAATAAATAAAAATTAATAAATTATTTAAGGGTTTTTAAAGTAGAAACCCCTATAAAATAGTTTATATACACTATCCTATGTTACCCATCTAAGCTCTAAAACCTAAATAAGGAAAGTATTAATATATTAACCCTAATTAGGGAGGAGGTTATTACTTAGACTAGTCGTGAACTAGTCCTAGCCCGGTAATCCCACCTTGGCCTAAACCCTATTATAAACAAAGTCACTTGGGTTATCTCTTTTATAATCGAGGTACTACCTTTTAGATTATTTAATTAGAGTAGTAAAGCCTAGCTTATTAGGGAAAAGAGGACCCTACTTAGGTATAACCCTAGTTACTAAGGATACTACATAAACTAGTACTATAACTAGTGGCCATTCTATAGTAATTATAGTAAGCCCTTAAACTTCTACGAAACTAAGCCTTGTATAACTAAGCCGAAGTATGCTAACTATTTAGGGCCCTTCTAGGCTGGCCATATAAACTGTCCAGTTAGGCCCCTAATGGTTAACGGTTATCCTATTCTCCTAGGTTGAAAGGAATATGGATGGATTCGGAAGGTTAGGTAAAAGCCCTCCGAGGCCTGTAATAGTATTAACCAGACCACTACCTAGAGTAACACTTAATAACCCTAAAGTTCCTGCCCTAATCAGGGCCAATAACCCAGCTCTAAGTGCTTATATACTAGGACCCCTTCTTAAGGATTGATTATATACTTAGGTGATGAGGATATAATTAATAGTATAGATAAAGATGAAGTGGAAGACCCCGAGGCCCTCCCTTAGACCAACCACCTCATCTACCCTCTCTAAAATAGGAGCTAGAGGGTAGCTCAAAAGCCTGATTATAATATCACCAATACTTATACCCACCTGGACCTCGACTTAGAGGTGTAGGCCTAAATAGGCCCCCCAACAGGTGCTATGTGTAGCCTAATGTAACGTGGGGAAAAAGCCTCTAGTATACACAGCTTTCCTAGAGCTCTACTAGGCTAATCAGGTCAACATTATACTTATCTAAGAGCCCTGGATAGGCTACACTAATAGAATACAGATTAATATACACCCTAGGTATAATTCCTTTATCCTAGTTAATTTTTAGGATAGTAGGGAAATAAGGCCCAGGGTAATGACATATATACGGAAGGGGATAAGGCTATAAGTGCAACAACAAAGACCTATCCAAATAAGGGATATCCTATGGTTAAAGGTTAATAACACTACTATTATAAACGTCTATAAATAACCAAGTAATCCTTATAACTATATAATAATGAAACCGTGCAGGGGGAAATGCTTACGCTAAGCGGGTTTTTCCTTAGTTAGGTGACAGTGAGCTATTTAAGAGAGGGGAACTGGGGACGCATTTCTAATAACGGACCATTAAGTAACATATTATAGAACGTCAGTAAGCATCGTTAGTTAGATAGACGTATTCAGAGCTCTTTTTACCCGTTTACTTGGATTATATACTATGAATAGTATAAAGGTTACTTTACTACTAAGTAAATAAGGCCCTAATACTCACTAGTGTTTATATCTAAGGCTGGAACCCCTCTTTGGTCCTGATTAGGTTTTGAGGTGTTTTTTTATTTAGATTGTAGTTCTGGTTAAGTGGTTTTGTATGAGTTAGTCACCTTTATGGACCCGGGACGGAGGGTGCACGACCTGTGGTCAGTAGAGTGTGTGTGTTATACAATATAGCATATATTGTTCATTGTATCCCCTGCTCCGTTGTACTAGTACTTCGTGGGTGAATTGAATACCCGATCTCCTTATTACTACGATACCATTATCCTCTCCCTAATCTTATTATATAATACAATAAAAGCGTAATATTAATAAAATAATGAATATTCGGCTTAATTAGATAATTATAATGGTTTTAATGTATTAAATATGGGTATACGAAGAACCCCGAAAAACCTCGGGCTTAGCTAAAATACTAAGAAAGATGGCTAGGTAATACCTGAATGAGAAAAAGAAAGTGGACTGCAATTGAACGACGACGGCCAAGGAGCTAAGTATGGGCCCATAGACCTGATTAGACCCTGTGAACGGACGCTAGACCTGAGAAAAAGGAAAGAATAGTATGAATGAATAGTGAGAATGATAATACGATTATGAATTATTTTAGGATTTATACTAAGGACTGTGTGGACCTTGAGTATTGTATAGAAGGTTGATATTTGAGTGGGTTAATTTAGATGTGATCCCTCGGCCTGATTAGTTATGTTTGAATAGAATGAATAGATTGAATAGTTTTGGTAGATATGAAAGAATGGTTGTTAGTTAGGAGTACGATATTATAAGTGGGATTGCGCCTCGCAGATCTTGTTCCCTTGGGATGGTTGATGAAGTAGAGTGCCCTTTACTTTGGGGTATTTGGAAGAATGGTTGTGTGCTTCGGCCTGATTACTGCGTTTTTTGTTATTAAGATGGTAGTGATAGTGGTGGGGGAAGTTGCTTAGTGGGCTTTATTAGAACTGTGTTCCCCGATGTAGGTTGACCCCCCCCCTATGGACGATCCCTTTTTATTTATTTAGTCTCTTTGTGTTGTAAGATAGCTAGTTATATAGTATATCCGACCTGATTAGCCTGATTAACCTATAACGATGTGTATGGACTTTTCTGAATTGTTTCAGAATATGCAACCCCGAGTATTTGAGATTTATGAGGATGGGGACGCCTCGTAGGATGATATGCCCTCACCCTCCTGCGACGTCCCCGACGTTAAGGGTAAAAGGATCGACGAGTAACCTGCTTCGTAAACTTTATTAAGCTTTGATTAGGCCTAGAGTATAGCCCCCTACGCTGAGCTAGTTGAAGTCCTTAAGGAGGTGACCGGTAATAAGAATAAAGGGGTGATTATTAAGATGCCCCAGCCCGGAGCCCAAAGAGTGCCCAAATTTCACGGTAATAATATCTCTAATTTTATAGAAAAGTTCAAAGTATAAACTAACTTTACTTACTTCTCTAATAAGGAAAAGACGAAAATACTATTTTAGTACTTTTTTAATGAATACTGATTGGTTATTAAAGTTGAAACTTTGGGAGTTACTTGGGTATCCGCTAAGAAGTATATGCTTAACACTTTTGGCCACCTGGATGAGGACTATACCCTTTAATTAAATAGACAGTTTTGCCAGCTTAGCGAAGGAGGCCTGATCAGGGATAACGACCTTAAAGGAGTAGTAAAGCTCTTTTAGAAAATCGAAAACATTAAAGCTAAAGCCCTCCTCCGGAATAAACTTGTGATGTCCGACCCTAAGCTTATCGAAATTATTGCCCGCCGCTTCTCTAAGTCTGCTATAATAAGTGTAGTAACTTAGATGGCGATGATTGTAGCTTAACTCTTTGAATATGGTGACTTTAGTAGGTATAAGATTAGTTTACTTATATGGATTAGCTAGGAATTCCGATACGGTAACGCCTTTAGAGATAGCACCGCTTCGGATAATAACGCTCGAGCCGTCAATACTATCTATACCAGTAACTCCAGCCCTGATCGATTGTATAGCCCCCACTTTAGATGCCCAGTGACCCTGGATACTAAACGCTAATTTGTTATAGTAAAGGAGGTGTTCGTTAAGGAATTAGTTAATGTTGATGACCTCGTTAATAAACTTGACGCCCTCCAGCTAGTTATTCAGGCCCTTGAGACTCGTCCATAAACGTCTGATTAGGCCTATGGGCTAGCCCGAGTCGCTTATATAGGCTATTAAGCGACTTATTCGTTGAATTGTCCTACCCCTAGTTAATAGTACTCTGGTGGATACCAACAGAGCTCGTACTAGTAGTTATATAATACTCTGTATTAGAATTTTGAATAATAAGGCCCTTTTAGCTTCTAGAAGCCTGGGTTCGTACTTGGACCGCTGGATTATTATTGGTATAATGGGTGTATGAGTCGCTTATTCTGGAAGTGTGCTTAGTTATAAGAAGATGTCTGAGCTGGATTGATCACTTTTTATGGAGGAAGTTATTAATACGGTGACCTTTTGGAAGTTTAAGGGACGACTAATTAGGTTCCGGATATGATTATTTGGGATGCTTGGTGCTATTATTAGCCTGATAAACCAGCATTAGTTGTTTACCTAGTTAACTAGTAATCGTTCCCAAAGGTTATAACGATGACTAAGGAGGTTATAGATAAGGGAATTAGTTATCCTTATGCCCCCTAGGTCTAGACACCTTAGAGCGTGCCTTCCCTAGTGATAGTAGGCTTCGTTTTTATATACCTGCCTGCCCCTTAAACAGCGGCGATAATTCTCGTAACTATGGAGGTTAAGGCCTTTTTAGTTATTAGATTGGGCGGTAAAAGCGTAGTGGTCCTTCCTCAATTAAAACGTAGTGACTTTACCCAACTTTAGAAGATTATTTAGGGTGGAATTATTAAACTAGTCTCTAGGAAGGCTAGCTCGACTTTACTAGAATTGTACGAGTTGGAAGTAGAAGAGGTTATCTAAGTAGTAGGGGATAACCCCCGTAACTAGATTTTGCCCGTAACTTAGACTATTATGGACGTCGAGAGGACCGGAAAGCCTGCCTTTACGTCTGATCGGGCGTAGGAAGATGCCGACGATAATACAGTTGCCGCTTAGGTTGTTCTTCGGAAGTTTGGTGGTTCTGTTTAGGTGCTTAACTACATCGTAATGAAGACCCGACCTGTAACCATTATTAGCGGTAGAAAAGGTATAATATTAGAGTTTTACTGGTACCGGGACTTGATTAGGCTTTTGTTTGTGTAGTCTAGTCATTTCCTTTATTTCCCTTCCTACACGTTGTTTATTATTTTGGTACGTAGGAGCTTGGAGCTAAGATAAGGGGATGATTGAAATTGTGTAGGGGGAAATGCTTATGCTAAGTGGGTTTTTCCTTAGTTAGGTGATAGTGAGTTATTTAAGAGAGGGGAACTGGGGACGTATTTCTAATAATAGACTATTAAGTAACACATTACAGAACGTTAGTAAGTATCGTTAGTTAGATAGATGTATTCAGAGCTCTTTTTACCCGTTCACTTGGATTATATACTGTGAATAGTATGGAGGTTGCTTTACTATTGAGCAAATAAGGCCCTAATACTCATTAGTGTCTACATCTAAGGCCGGAACCCCTCTTTGGCCCTGATTAGGTCTTGAGGTGTCTCTTTACTTAGATTGTAGTTCTGGTTGAGCGGTTTCGTATGAGTTAGTCACCTTTACGGACCCGGGACGGAGGGTGCACGACCTGTGGTTAGTAGAGTGTGTGTGTTGTACGATACAGCATATATTGTTCACTGCATCCCCCGCTCCGTTGCAATAACCACCCTCCTAGGATACTAACTACTATTACGAGCTTTTATAGTTAGGGATTTTAATACTTATCACTACTCCTAGGAACCCGGATCCGTTAACCAGAATAGAGGAGACGATCTAGCCGACTAGGTTAATGACCATGGCCTCTCCTTTATTGGAGAAGCAGGGGCTCTAACCCACACCCATGGTCACATCCTTAACCTAACCTTCTTAAATATCCCCCTTATACATACAGGACTTTATCCATACCTATATCTAAAAGCTGATCACCAGCCTATTATAACCATCATCCCCCTTAACAATAATAAATAATAATAAATATACTAATTAGGGCTAATATCGGTCCCGGATTTAGCCCTTCCTTGGTTTAAAAACCTAATTAGGGTAAAAACCTCAACTTTACTTACCTTTAAGGATTTACCCACCTCAACTAAGCTAAACGCCTAAACTAGCCAGATCGTCAACCTACTCTTAATAGTTATCTAAGTAAAAAAGAAAAAACAATAAAACCGGGGAAAGTGGGCCCCTTAGTAAATAAAAGAGTACTCTAAAACCCACTAATCCTACCTTAAGGCCTATATCCAATAAGTATAAGAACTAGAGCTGGCCTTGGCCTCATTACCCCCTATCCTCAAAAAGTAAAAGGTCTTCTTAGAAATAGTTAAGAAGGCTAAATGGGCTTATTAGGTTACTAAGATCGAAGGGGCTATATCTGATCAGGACTTATATAAAATAATAGGTTAGTATAAGGTTAGTCTAATAATTAAAGCCCCCCCCCCCCTTAATAGTTGAGGGCTAGACGCACAACGATAACCAGGATAAGGCCCAGGCCCTATGGAGGGCCCTGCTGGAGAGGTTCGATGATATGGATGACCTACCTGGGGACCTCTTCGACGTGACCACGATCCCAAAACGACAAATACCCTAGCAGGCTACGATTAGTTAGGAGGAAGTAAGGGTAGTTACCCTAATAAAGATTACGACCCTTAGTATTAACGGAATCACCATAAAACTATTTAAGGTTTACTAGGACCTTATAGCTGAGCTTATCAGGCTATTATTCCAGGTATACATTAAGGCCGGCTACTTCCCCTAGCCCTTTCGTATAACAAAAGTTATTATAATTTAGAAGCTTAGAAAGACCAACTTCTCAAAGGCTGGATCCTGGAGACCGATAGCCCTCCTATCCTACTTAGGTAAGGGGCTTAAGAGACTAATAACTAGGAGAATAGCCTACCTCACTATCCTAGAAGGGGTGGCCAGCCCACAGCAAATAGGGGCCCTACCAAGCAGGGCAACTACCAACCTAACAGCCTATCTCACACACAATATCAAACAGGCCCTCAATAAGGGGCTTATAACTACGCTAATAATAATGGATGTGAAGGGGGCCTTTGACTCTGTTCTTTGGAACCGCCTTATTATCCGTCTATGGTAATAGGGCTGGCCTAATAGCTTGATCAGGCTGATTTATGCCTTTGTGTTAGATTATATTACTAGGGTTAGGTTTAAAGAGGTAATAATAGAGGACTTCCCTCTAACCTGTGGGCTACCTCAGGGCTCCCCACTATCACTTATTATCTTCTTATTTTATATTTCCGATATCCTAGCTGGTGAGCCAAAGCTTTGGTTTAGATATGCAGATAATATAGGCCTTTTAATTACTAGCTTATCCCTTAAGAACAATACTATATCCTTAAGTTAATAAGTTACCCAAATCCTAGATTAGGGTACTAATAATAAGATCTCCTTTAACCTAGCTAAATGTAAAACTATCCACTTCACTAGGAAACATAAGTAACTAAAGGACCTACCTGGGATTAAAACTAGAGACCTTGAAATCAAAGCCTTGGCCAAGCTGATCCGTTGGCTAGGGGTTTAGTTTAATAAAAGACTCTTTTTTTAATACTATATTAACATAAGGGTAGTTATAGTGAAAAAGGCAGCCCAGCACCTAGGGCACCTAATAAACACAAAAAAAGGGATCCCAGTAGTTGCTATATAAAAGGTGGTTATCACCTATGTCCTCCTAATAGCCCTATACGGAGCCGAAACCTAGTTCAGGGGGCTAACTAAGCTAGCCCTAAATAACATTACCCCCCCTTAGGGAGGGGGGATTATTAATACAGGCCAGAAGGGCCTCGTCCAGAAGGTCAATAAGGTCATCATAAGAGTGGCCTAAGCCATCCTCCCAGTCTGGAAAACAACCCCAATAAGCAACCTCCTCTAAGATGCCGGCCTGCCCACCAGGAAAGTGGCTTTAGAAGGGGTACGCCTACACTTCACAGTCCAACTACAAAAGGTCGACCAATAACACCTATTAGTCCTAAGGCTCACATAACAGGGGAGGCAGCAAACACAGCTCCAACGGACAGCAAACCTCGTCTCAAGGGTCCCAAGGCCAGCACTACTCCAACCACTACTCCAACCACAACACCTTCCAGGGTCATAAAATCCGATAATCCTATACATAAAGGAGAAGGCTACTAAGGCCTTTTAGAATTAGCTAAAAACCATCCCAGATAACCATATAATTATTTATTTAGATGGTTCTAAAGTGTTTAATGGAGTTACTGGGTATAGATTTGTTATTTACCGAGGTAAAAGATGTATAGCCCAGGGCTACGGTTAACTTAGTATAATAAAAGTGTTTAATAATGAGGCTAAAGGGGCGAGGGCAGGGCTCCAGCGGGCCCTCCTTACCTCCTAAGGCCAACCCATACACATCTATATCAACAACACTAGTATTATCCAAGGGATACGGGGCAATACTCCCACCTCCTCATAAACAGCCTTCCTGGAGATCCATAAGGTGGCTAGGATATATAATATATACACCCACTAGGCCCCTAGGCATCAAGGGATAAAAGGTAACAAAGAAGCAGATCACCTAACTAAGCAAAGCACGACACTCCCGGTCCCCTTAGGCCAGCTAGTAACCCTAGTAGGGATTAAGTAACTCACTAAGAGATGAATACGGGCCTAATATACACAATAATAGCATAAAAAAACAACAGATCGATATGCCCAACTAGGACTCAAGGCCAGCATATCCAGCCCTCCTAAACTAGCCCTTCTATGGGTTACCCTACACCACCTCTTAGTAGCCTAATTAGGCTATAAAAACTTTAAATAATATCATTAACACTTTAACTATAATAAAGCCTTACTTACCTACTTTTACGGGGAAGTAAAAGAAGTAGACTATTTAATTTATTACCGAAAAACCTTAATAAGGAGGTAACGATGGTTTACTCTCCACCTTTTTAACTTATTAAAACCCATAGGACCTATGGGATCGCTTAAGTAATACTTTAAGGGGTTAATTACTAATCCTAAAAGTTTTAAAGCTTTCTTATATATAATAGGCTTTTTCTAAAAGATCTATTTACGTTATTAGGGGCTAGTCTCTGGTTAGGCCTTAAAACAACCGTCTTACCCTACTAAAGGGACTAAATAAGAAGTAAAGGAACTAAAGGAACCAGTGGGATCCAGGGACAAATTGAACATATAATAGCCAATAAGCAATATTTGGAGGACACGGGCAAGGGCTGTATACTATAGAGTAGGTAGTCTGAGCCTGCGGCTCTCCATGCCACATACCCCTCGGGAGGTCTACCGCAAGGGCTGTATACTATAGAGTAGGTAGTCTGAGCCTGCGGCTCTCCATGCCACATACCCCTCGGGAGGTCTACCGCAAGGGCTACGCCCTTGCCGCCATGGCGTTAAATACAACAACAACAACAACAACAACAACATCAGGGTTAATATATTAATACTTTCCCCATCTAGGCTTTGGAGCTTAGATAGGCAATATGGGATAGTGTATATAAACCATTTTATAGGGGTTTCTATTTTGAAGGCCCCTAAGTAATTTATTAATTTTTGTTTATTTTTAAGAAGGCTTTATTGGATTTGTTTATTTAGGGGTTTTAAAGAGTATTTAGTTGAGATGTGGTAAATGTGTGGGATGTCTCCTAGTTGTAGGCCAAGGGCCTAGCAGATTGTACGGGGTAGGGCGAACGGGGTGTTCTTCCGGGCAGCATCCAGGCCTTCCTCGGGGATATAGACAAAAACCCGGAGGTCCTTTAGCTGAGCCTGGGTTTATAGGTGGGTAAGGGCTTAGTGCTGGGCTAGGGCAGAGGCCGGGGCAGAGGCCGGGGCTAAAACTAGGGCTAGGGTTAGGGCTAATACCGTAACGGTAACCTAATTCCGGGTTAGAGCTGGAGTAGCTTCGTTATTTATTAACTTTTTTAGAGCTTAGATCATATAAGTTATCGCCTTTTTTATGATCTGCTTTTTTGGCCCCTTAAAACTAAAAACTACGTTGTTAATAAACTGGGCGATGGCCAAAAAGATATTCTTTTAGTCCTTATAGTGTTTAGTTTGTTTATTGAAGGTGGCTAGGATAAATCTAGTGGCCACCCCGTTTACGTTTAAGGGCCCCTTTATTGTAAAAGGGGCTATATTAGGAGAGTTGGGCTAGCTTCCCCTAAGGCTAGGCCGGAGTAGCTGGGCCTTAGTGTTATGGCGGTGCTTAGCCCTTAAGGGAGGGGTTAGCTTTAAAGGTGACCCAGAGCTCCGATTAGGGCTAGCCGGAGGGGCCAGTTATAGTTTAGTATTCACCGGAGGTTATGAGGTTATTATGGGAGGGCTCTAAGAGGGAGAAGTAAAGATTTTTTAATTATTAAGGATTTTAGTGGTATATTACTTATTTCACTAATAGCAGATGTTAAGAAAAATTAGGCGAGGGGGAAGTGCGTTGATAGCATATATTGGAATAGTAGGAGCATCGCCGCCTTATAGACAAACACGAACCAGCCCCTAAACGCCACACGGTCAGTCATTGATCCGTGTACTTTTTGGTCCCTTATGGCTAAGTCACTCCCGAACCCTGATCTTCCAGGTCTGAGATACGAGATCTGGGAGAAGTTCCAGAGCGCAGTCTAAATCCTTCACTAAGAGAATCTCCATTATTATCGTTACTTTTAGCACGAAAAGACTGGATCCATTGAGCATAAAGACTCTTGAAAAAAGTCTGAAGCGCTTCGGAAAACACGAGTGCCAAAAAAAAGCCCAATGTCATCACTGTTACCCAAACTGTGGTTATCTGAAATTGTTGTTGGGTCTGAAGGTCGCTCGGAGCATGGGGGAACTCTAGGCTGAAAAGTGTCTAGGGCAGAAAATTAGTACTTCCTTAGTCTTTCATAGGCAAGGTTCAACGACTTACTGCCACAAAGCTTTGAGGTAGAAACACGATGGTGACGAAAGTAAGACACAACATTATATGATTCATATATGTACCTTTCCGCGCTTCTCTGATAGATTGGACATTGAAAAGCTGGGAAGTATTAGTAACTTAATGATAAGATGAATTTGGTTAATTCTTAAGGATAAGTACTTACCTCATTACTCTGGCTTTCAACTGCTTTCTCCGTTCGTTCGATGCGATCAAGAATCCTGCGATACAATCTTTCCTGGGAAAACCTTATAATATTCCAATTATGCTCAAGTATGTTTAGTGCGTCTTTGGAGTTTCCAGTTGAATTATAGTGAACCTCATATTGCGGGCCATCTATACGTGAGAAGTCGTCGAGGTCATCAGTCGCAGCTCGAACATTTTCGGCAAATTTCCTTAAAACTTGGAAGTAAAACTCAGTTCTCCGTTGTGCGTCATTATACATGACGGCTTTAAGCTGAGCATCGTCCTCAAGGGTTTTGAACTTTTCAAAGCTAGTAGGTTTTATATTAAACAGACTAGGAAGGCTTACTGGAATGGAAACCATCTCGTCAATAGCGCCCATAGTAGTATTCCAATTCAGACTCCAACATGTAATGAGTGTGCATAACTCAATTTGAAGAGCGGCAATGCCCGTGAACAGTCCTGCGGAGGCTATACCACGCCGCCATTCTTTGGGGGTGGCCTCGGCTGCTCCACCATGCTGAGTCCGTGCTGAGTCCGTGCTGATTTCCGCATCGACGATTGAAAATAGCAGAAAGTTGCCAATTGGAAGGCGGGATGTGTCCATGCGCAGCGTCGTAGAGTATCGCGCTTCTCTCAGCCGAATCACACCTTCGTCCCAACTGTTGAGGTTCATGGTTTCCCTCTGATAACTCATCCCAACTACTTTGGTTGTCTCTGAGGTTTTGTTCGCGGCGACAGGGGTGGATGATCTTATAACGAAGCTGCAGTCCACCCCCCGTGACGAGCCCTTAGCCCAAGTGATAGCGAGAAAATTGCGGCTGTTATCTCGATTGTGGACGTATCGTTCAGACCATGGGCCAAAATGGTACTCCAAGAGTCTAGTTTTACTGGAAACGCTTTGGTCTATGCAGTAAATCGCTGCAAGTGTCTTGAAGTCAATGCCTCCAACGAACTTCGTGATTGTTAATCCGCTAGCTTGTCGTCAGCTTCAACTCCTTACCAGGAAGGTACTACAAACCTACCAAAATACCCCAGCTGCGGGCTCCTTCCAGTTTCCTGGACTCTGAGCCTCATGCAATCAGTTCACGAACTACCATGGCAATCATGTATTGAAGATTGGAATCAACCCACCTGAAGTTCGTCGCCCTTGTTTTCGGTTCTGAATGGGGGCTTCTCCACGTCGGAATTGAGGTTCTCGAGGGCAGGATAAATAACGTCTAACCGCCAATCAACGCCTTCCCGTTTAGCCAGATCCCACCGGCAAGGCCAACATTTGAAGATCTGCTGACGTTCCTGAAGACTCTGTTGCTCTTGATTCCAATTATTGTCGCCAAAATGGAGTTGAGGCTTCCAAGAAGGGGAAGGGGGGCGCGACATCCAGTCCGCGAAGGATGTCTCGGCAGCTTCGATGTTTTGCACATAATTCTGGTCCTGGAAAAGTTGTGGGGCAGATTGGTCACATCCGTTGACATCTTCCAGATTGGACTGAGCCCTGAGAAACCCCCTCTTTCCACAAGGTAGAATGGCGTCAAAAAGTCGGAGATCAGCTGATTCTGGTTGTGATCGCTCTGGGTTGTCCGACGAACCGAATTTCGAAGAAACCCCATTCCTGCCAAGCAAGAGTTCCTTGGCAAGGAGATGAACGTTTGCAGGAGTAGGGGGGAACTTTGACCCCAACAATTCAAGAATTTTGGATTGTGTTGTGTTCATCGCATTCAGCTGATCCGAAAATCGCAGGATGGCCGATTCGTTCGGTGGCGAGAGCAACGGAACTTCGGCTGAGGTGGAAGATTGGTTCTCGTCCGTGGCAGACGTGCCAACGGCGTCGTTCGATGACACATGCTGGGCAATTGGTGGCTGCGCCATAGCGGTCGAATGCCAGATTGTGATGTGCCGTGTGCTCAAGCTCAGTTGAAAGAGGTTTGAAGATGCGGATGTCCGGCTTTGAAATAATCCTTCGACGAAATAGAGAAGAAGTCATGTTCCCGGAGCCTAGCCGCTCTGCGGATAGTCGCCGACCTCTCAGACCAGGCTGCGTCTTAAGGCTTAACAATTTAGGTATCCTTGAATTTCGGCTCTATGCATCCTATTATGTCGTGAGCGGTCTGGACTCATCTTGCATGTCTTGGCTACAGCACAGTGCCGCTATCCGCAGTATCAGCTCTCAAGTTGGTGTAGATGAGCCGGCTTATGGACGAGAGGGAATAGACTATGCGAAAATGTGGTGGCAGACTTAAACGTTAGTCTAGGTAAATGTATATAATTATAAGAACAATAAAGAAAATAATAGCATATTTTATAATGTTCTATACAAAAGCTAACATTTGATATTAACTTATGATTTCGTGCCGAACCTTTAATGATCAATGGTCCGTTGTAGCTGACGGGGTTAAGACGTGCTGCAGATGCACATCTACCTATAGTCTGCATTAACTGACGTGGTCGTAACACGACATAAACGCATGTCCGAAACACGACGCAAATGCATGTCTGCCTAAACACTGTCGGATCATGTACTTAGATTTGAGCCTTTCGACCATTCTGGAACTTATATGCCCAGTGGATGTACGAGTCACATCTGCATGCTTCGTTCTGGGCGCGCATGGAAAATGGGCACTATTGACGCCACAGCACTCTGCTCTGGTTCAGCGTACTATTTTTGTGGATGCAGTAGCTGATAGCATTCAAAAACACTTCACAGTTCAGGTGGCATTGCACCTCTTTTTCGACTTCGTGTGTGGTAAGCATGTGTACGATAGGAAGGTGCATGATGATGACAGGTTCCAACATGAACTTCTAATGTAGCGAGAATAGGAAATCGGACTTCACAGTTATGCTTTGATTTCGCTTTTACTTGTTTTTGATACTCACCGCTTACCTCGGTTATGCGTATCACATGCACCTCAATCCCACTCATTCGGCCGACGAAACTTCAGCAGCGACTCCGCCGGACACGCCTCCAGCACGTTCCGGTACTTCTCAAAGACCTCTCCCCACGCCGAACCGTCCTCGTCCCAGACCTGGTACCCGGTACCGCCCGTACTCCTGCGGAAGAGCAGCCTGTCCGCGCCCCTCCGGCAATCGTGCCCCAAGTCGCCGCAGACGATCCACTCAAGCGAGGGGAGGCCCTCCGGGCCGAAGGCCCAGTCGGCGAGGGCGCGGGTCTGGGGCTTGAATTTTTTTTCACGTGTGCAGCGGATGTGGATGAGCTTGGTCGATTTCAGGGGAGCCACGATGGGTTTCTGTGACAGTGTCAGCTTCTTTTGTTACTAATGGTTGGCGGGAAAGGAGGGGTCTTACGAGGAGATTTGGCTCGCCGTTGAGGCCGATACATTCGAGATCCAGCTCGCTCAGGGGATTCGGCGACGGGTCAGCCTCAAGCTTTGCAAAGTCGCCTTCGCTCAAGTAGAGGTTGGGGACGTCGAAGTGTTCCCGGAAGTAACTCTGACCCGTCGGGTCTCCGTCGCCTTCCCATTTGCTCGACCGTAAATGCTGGACGAACCTCCTCAGAGTCGTCTTATGGCGAGCGGCGTGCTTCCAGAGGTTGAGAGTGCCCGCGTTCGCTCGGAAGCCGACAAACAGCTCCCTAAGCCCCGTAAAGGCGTCAAGGAAATCAGTTATCCCGCCCCCGGGCTCATTATCTTCGTCCTCCTCATTCCGCATCTGAATCTCCAACGTCTCCAGCCCAATCCGGACACCCAGCTCCGCCGCCTACTTCAGAAAGATCTCAACACCCTTACACTTCCGGAGCGTGAGCTCCGTCAGCGTCCCGAAGTTGATCTCCTCCGCGATCCCCGACGTTAGGGACACCTCAGTCAACGACAACGTCCGCAGAACCGGGAACAGCGGCTCCGGCCCGCCGTGCGGGAGCCCCAGGACCCAATCCGCAAAGATAGAGTTCGGCGTCGACACCGCGTCTACGAGCAGGTCGAGCTCATAGCGCGCCCACCGGACTAGGTCCAGCTCGAGGCTCTGCAGGTGCGGGGCGTTGGCCCGGAGGGCGGGGGCTAGGGCGTCGAGGTCGCCGCATGCGGGGGCCTGCCAGCATATGCTTGTAAGCAGGCCAAATGGCGTGAGGTCGATTGACTCTCCGTCGCCCTTGCGCGGGGCCCTGCCGGTTGGGATGCAGCCGCAGTCGGTCGCTAGCCGAAGTGAGGTGATGGATGGGTGTTTGAGGGAGAGAATCCCTTCGGGGCCGAGGATGCTGCTGGGTACGCAGGTGCCGAGGTCCCAGCTTATCTTCGTCAGCTGTTGTTGGTTATGATGTGAGATTGGTGGTATAGTTACCTGAAGGAGCGCAGCTGGCCATCCTGGAGCCGTGCTATCAACATCTCCGCCTTCTGAGAGAGACTCTCGAAGCGGGCTTCCTCTCCACTACCCAATTCGTCTTCCGAGTCCTCATCTGAGCCCGTCTTGTCGTCGCTCTTCGCAGTCTCCCCGTTCTCGTCCTCATCTTCGGAGGAATCACGCTCGGCGTCGGACCAGGGGTCGCTCCAGGGGTCTCTCCGGGTGTGCGGGCACCGCTCCTCCACGTCGTCGCCGCGGCTAAAGGTGGCGTAGAAACGAAGGTGTCTCATGTGGCGAAGGGGCGCGTCTTCGCGCGGGATGGCGAAGCGATGCAGGCGAAACTCGTCAGGCGGCTGGATCGTGACGGTCTCCCAGATCGCCGGCTCAACCGCGACGTGGATGTGCCTTGAAACCCGTGAGAGAGACTTCAGGTCTGCGGTAGGCAACTACAGCATTCGGTTTAGTTACATGACATTAACATTGTGTCTAGTGACCAACGCTCGACGACGAGCTACCATTTGGCGCGCCAAGATGCGCTAATCACCGACCCGAAAGCGCGCCTCCTCTCTCAGCTGCGACTTACACGAGATCCGACCACTGATCTTTAACTGCAATCGTTGAGGATCCCCCCTTCCAGAAAATACCCCAGCAGCCCTACTGCATCTTGGCAGATCTCAATGTCAAGACGGCATCATCATGGATTAGTTTTCAGGCAAACACAAAGCGCATAAAGGGGCAAAGCCGGACGACAAGGATAATGAAGACAATAGAGACGACAGGGACGACAGGGACGACAGGGACGACAGGGACAACAGGGACGATAGGGACGATAAGGGCGACAAGGACGCGATGCCGGTAAAGCAAGAGCCCGGTGACCGGAAAGCCGACCTGCTGTGGGTCCTCCGCGGGCCGGCCATCGCCAACTCGACGCAGGAGGCCGGCGGTGGACGGAAGCTGCGCAAAGACGAGGCCGATAAACCGGGGCTCATCCGTCGGTACTTCAGTCCGAGTCCGGCGAAACCGATGATGACGATCGAGGCTACGGAAGAGCCGTGGGAGCGGGCGAGGCGGGCACGGCGGGGTGAACCGCCGATCTGTGCATGGTGCAGGGAGCTGGTCGACGGCGCGGGAGGGATCGTGGAGCTGGCTGAACTGGTTCTACCTGGCGAGGGGTGCGATTATTGCGCCTTATTTGCTGCGGCATGTCGTCTCGCCATTGGGGAAGAGAGGCCAGCAGATGAAGAGTTGCAGGTGATGAGGAAATGCATCGCTGGTATTGTCACGGCTGAGGTGGTGTGCTCGTCGATGGAGAAAACCTTGGATTTCTCGGTTTATACGACATCGGATGACTCGGCACTAAAGCTTTAAAGAAGGTCGTTGACTAGAGTTGAACTAACACTCAGTAGAATCGCCGGGTATGGATAGAAACCAATAGTCGAAGATGTCAGTGGTTCACTCTTATCTCGTAGCCTTTGACTACCGCAAGACACGGGAGTGGCTGGACACCTGCATCGACAAGCACTAATTCATGGATAAGATGACCGAATTCACCCTAACCCGGCTTATCCACATCGCTAAACCTGGGAGCATAGTAAGTAACCCTGACCGAGTCCTTCGATTCCGCCGTCCCCTACGTCGCACTAAGCTACTACTGGGGGACCGAGCCCAACCCGATGCAAACGACACGGAGTACCATCGAGGACTTCAAAAATGGCATACAGGTTTCGGCCCGGCCGCTGGTAGGATCCAGTACCACCCGTAAAGTACAGATACATCCGCTGATCCGCAGACCATCCGCGACGCCATCATGGTGTACCAGGCCATGGACATCTTGTACCTCTGGGTCGACGCGCTCTGCATCATCCAGGGCGATACCGACGAGTAGTCCAAAGAATCCGGCAGGATGTGCGACATCTACACGCACGCGCACTTCGTCATCGCGGCGCACATCCCGGAGAGCTGCCACGCGGGATTCCTCTACAACTCGGTCGGCACATGGCAGACGCACCGCATCTCCTACGGACCCTCCCAGAAGAATGCATCATTACGCATCAACGCCACCAAGACGTGCCCGGCCTGGACCGCCGAGATGCCCCCCCCCCCCTCGATCCAGCGACATCGTAGCCTCGTCCCTGTCCAGGCGCGCGTGGACGTTCCAGGAAACCATCCTGTCCTGTCGTATCCTGCACTTTGTCGGCGCGGACATGGTCTGGGAGTGCGGCGCAGCGGCCGTCTCTCTCTGCGGGACGAGCTACGTCCTCCCCAGGGCGGTATCCAGCGTCGCCGTCAACCTCTCGTGGGCGTTCCCCGGAACCAACACCGCCGGGGACCAGCAGCAGCAGCTCTGGGCCGACCTCCTCAGAGACGAGCGGCCGGAGCACATCCACAATCTTCTGAACAGCCGCTCCAGCGCGTCGCTGTGGTGGTTTTCAGAGTTCGCGGGTCCGAGCTTTGTCGTCAGGCACTACGCCGATCAAGGAAACGCAAACACGGGGCGGACGAGGTGTGTGAGCATACCTCTGGTAAGGTAGGGCAACGTCCGCCGTCCTGTATTTAGCAGCTTCTCCCGTACGCAAGGACATCCCGACATCTACCCAGCAGCGGGAGGAAGCCGATCTGTGATGTATGCAAGGCGCGCGATCGGTTTAAGCTCCCCCCGAACCCCTACCTTATCTACCTTAAGCTATTACGCCCGCCTCTCGTTTGAGAAGGAAGAAGGGCGGCCTTTCTTCCACCACCCAACCCATCCACACACCACACCGTCCTCCACATCCGCCCGCCCGCCCGCCTGCGCCTGCGATGGCTTCACCGACACAGCCTCTGGTGAGCCGCTTTGTGGTCACCTCCAGTGTAGTTCGCAATGCTGATGGTCTCTGAATAGGCGGCCGACGACTTCGATTCGGACTCGGTGTTCTCAGAGGTATGTCACAGTCCCCACAATTTTCCCCTTTTCCGCACTTTTTGGCGTACGCGCGTCAGGGTTTCAGAAGCCGCGAGAAAAACACGAAATACTGATGAATGATGGCGGAAGCCCCCCGAGAGCACAGAGTCGCTACGGTCGAGCGTGCTGAGGTACCAGGTGGAAAATGGAAGGACGTACCATTCTATGAGCTCCGGGAGTGAGTGCCGGCCGCGGCTGTTCTCACCAGTGAATGGCGGTGACTAACACGACAGATAAAGAGTACTCGTTTCCCAACGATGAGAGGGAAGCCGAGCGCCTTGGTGGGTTGATTTCTCAACGTCATGATCATGATCTGCTGAGTGAAGGCTGATTTTGGGCATGTACGCAGATCTACAGCACCATATGTGGTCGCTGACGCTCCGCGGCAAGCTCTGTTTGTGTCCCAAACAGGATGAACCCGCCAAGCGCGTGTTGGACTGCGGCACCGGCACGGGGATCTGGGCGATGGATTACGGTGAGATGAGCAGAAGTCCGGTGTGAGGAGAGGGAGGCTAACCAAGTGCTCGTAGCCGATGCGCACCCGTCATCACAGGTTGTGGCCGCGTCTCTCCTGTTAAGCTGCGCTAACACTAACACGAAGGTCATCGGCGTCGACCTGAGTCCGATGCAGCCGCCTTGGTAAAAGCCCCCGCTAACAGAACCCGTATGCCCTGCTGAACTTGAACCCAGGGTCCCTCCGAACCTCAGCTTCGAGCTGGACGACCTCGAGAAGGACTGGACGTGGTCCAAACCCTTTGACCTCATCTTCGGCCGCGTGCTGGCGGGGAGTATAAGCAACTACCAAGACTTCATCGCCAAAGCCTACGCGTAACCTCCACCTCCACCTCCCCGTTCCCTACCCCTAACACCTCCCAGAAACCTCGAGCCAGGCGGCTACCTCGAAATGCAAGACTTCGCCCTCCCCTACGGCTGCGACGACGGCACCCTCCCCGAGACCAACGCCGTGCACCGCCTCGCCACGCTCTTCCGCGAGGGCACCGCCAAGGCCGGGCGGCGCATGGACGAGGCGCCGCGGTTTAAGCAGCTTATGCGCGAGGCCGGGTTTGAAGGCGTGGTGGAGTGGAAGACCAAGTGGCCCGTCAACCGCTGGCCAAGGGACCCGCACTTTAAGGAACTGGGCATATGGACGCACGCGAATCTGGACACAGGGCTCGAGGGATTGACGTTGGCGCTGTTCACGCGGTATTTGGGCTGGACGCAGCTGGAGACGTTGGCGTTTTGTTCCGAGGTGAGGGTTGCGTTGAAGGATTTGAGGACGCATGCTTATTTGCCGATGTGAGTTTTCCTTCTCCGGGAGAGGTGAGGGTGAGGGGGGTTGCTGATGGCTGGGTGGTAGATATGTCGTCTACGGACGGAAGCCGTTGGGGGCTGGCGCGACGACGACAGCGGCAGCAGCAACAGCAACTGGTCCGTCTGCGCCGGCGGGCATTGAATGATGTCCCGCCAAGGACACGTTGTGACGGACGAGGCTCATACGAAGCCCAAAATACGGGTCGGTACTCTTTGCCGGCGTTCCCGGGGCGGCGGCTCTTGTGCGTTTTTTCCTCTTTCCTCTGAAGCATGTTGGGACGGAGGGCTCGGGCTTGGACGGGGGAGGTCGCGACATACCCGATTTTTGTTTTCAAATCGCGCCATATTGCCTTTTAGTTATCAAAGAGAAAAGTTTGTCGTTGAAAGGGGGACGGGGTGGTGACATACAGGTGGAAGCTCAGTGCTGCTGCGATCCCTTTGGGGGGGGGGAGAGAGGTGTGCTTCGTTCATTGGATTGTGTTGGATTGGACAAAAGTACATACAATACAAACAAACTCTTTGACTAACCATTCAAATGAGATATCAATCAAAAGCTCACCTTCTCAGACTCGGAACAGAGTCAACATCGAGACCGAAATAAAACCCCCTTCGCCGCTGACATAGCACCTTGCGCAAGCCCAACAAGTCCCGAAGCACGACCCGGCGGACGCTCGGGCCAGCTTTACCCCTCCACGGCGGCCGGACAGCGAAAGTGGGGGCGGGGCAGCTGTCCACAGTCCACTGCCAGCATTACCATCCATCATCCATCACACGCTAATACCCCGCAGGACGTTCCTCCTCACTCATTCAGAGGGGGAGGGGGTGGGGGGGTAAGGTAACTGCCGCCCGGCCGTCCAGGCCGTGTAGACTTCTAGAGTTTAAAACTCGCTGACGTAGAGGCGAATTCCCCGATTGGGGGGGGGGGGTTATGTGCCTTTGGGGGAAGTAAAGCCTTGATGATGGGGACATGTCAGTTAACAGTGAAGGCGGCTATGAAATCACTCGCCTCAGACAACATAGTTATCTCCCTTCCACAGCTTGGCTACCTACCGTGACATTGCTCGACGATCGCAGCAGATAGCCCCGGACGCCAGGTACACGCAGCCAGCAGAAGCACCACAGAAGGACAGACAGACAGACAGACAGCCCACTTGGAGAGTGGTGATTACCAAGCATTACATAAAGAGGGCCCCCCACCGCCGGACCGAAGTAGCTTTCGAGGGCCGTCCAGGAGAGAGAGAGAGGGAAACTTACAAAAGAAGCAGAGCCGAAGTTCTGCCAATTACGAGGCGGGCGTTTAAAAGGGACGAGTCAAGTCCTCGTCGTCCCGTTTGGTTTGGAATTGGAGCTTCAGCAGAGAGAGAGCGAGGGGAGAGACACAGACAACAAAATGGCTGCCGAAAAGAGCCCCGAGCTGCTCGACCTCACCATCGACAACATCACCCCCAACACGGTGCGCATCAACTCCCAGAGCAGCGATGCCCGCCTCAAGTACCTCATGGAGCGGCTGGTCACCCACCTGCACAACTTTGCGCGCGAGACGCGCCTGAGCACCGACGAATGGATGGCCGCCCTCAACTTCCTCGTCGCCTGCGGCCAGATCAGCAGCGACGTGCGCCATGTAAGCCATGCTTTTCCCCTGATGCTGCTACAGACGGAAACTGACTGCCCAGGAATTCATCCTCCTCTCCGACATCCTCGGCCTCTCGCTGCTCGTCGACAGCATCAACCACCCTAAGCCGGCCAACTCGACTGAGGGCTCCGTGTTGGGGCCCTTCCACACCCACGACGCGCCCACGCTGCAGAACGGCGCCAACATGTCGGGCGACCCCGAGGGCGAGCCGCTGCTCGTGGTCTGCATCCTCAAGGACCGCCAGGGCAACCCCGTGCCCGGCGTCAAGATCGACATCTGGGAGACGGACAGCAGCGGCCACTACGACGTGCAGCACGAGGGCCGCACCGAGGCCAGCGAGCGCTGCGTCATGGTCTCGGGCGACGACGGCCGCTTCTGGTTCCAGGGCATCCGGCCCGTGAGCTACCCCATCCCCCACGACGGGCCCGTCGGCAAGCTGCTGCAGATGCTGGGCCGCCACTGCTGGCGCCCCGCCCACCTGCACTTCATGTTCGAGAAGAAGGGCTGGGACCACCTGATCACGTGCGTCTTTGCTTTCCTTTGCTCTTCCGCTTTCCTTCGCGCCCTGGATGACAAGATCCTTGACGGCCCGGCTTGCCACGGCATGCAAGAGTTAGGTGAGATTGGTATCGTTGCGGCTGACGTGCGTCATGACTAGCGCGCTCTATATCCGGGGAGACCCGTACGAGAAGTCGGATGCCGTCTTCGGCGTCAAGAAGAGCCTCGTGGTGGACCTAGACAAGGTGGATAAGGCGATGGCGGACGAGTACGGGGTCAAGGAGGGCAGCTGGCTGCTGAAGCACGACTTCGTGCTCGTGACGGAGCAGGAGACGCAGGAGCTGCGGGACCGCAACGCCGTCGAGGCGCTGGGCAAGCTGGGCCTGACGCACCTCAAGCTCGTCGACCACCTGCCGGTGCCGGAGCTGGACTGATGGGTTGCTGGCTGAAAGGGAGACGCCGTAATTATGTCATTTTTTGTGCCAGTATATGAATAGCGCGTGGAACGGAGACGCAGATTACGCAGCCAGATCGAGGCTCATCGGTGAGGTAGCCACGGGGGAGGCGAATACCCAAGCGGCGGGAGTCGGCGCCGGATCCGGCCAGTCGTAGGGCTGGGCGCGGACGCACCGAAACGCCGGTTATTCTAGACTGGTTGGCGCGGGGGATCAGCTGGAGGGGACTGGTGACAGGATGAACGACTGTTCGAGGACTGTTCGAGGGATGCAAGGGGAACAGCCAACAGTAATTTCTCGTGTAACGAGACGAGAGCACCGCCCGTCGTGCGGCCCTGTGGTCCCTTGCCCTCGCGGACAAACACCTGCTGAACAACAGACAACAGACGCACTTCGATGTTTGGCCCTCGCTGGTTGTGTTTGTTTCCCGTCAGATGATTCCCAATGTCTCAGCCCATGCTGCGGAGGTAGCGGAAGCTGACGAGGTACCCCGAGTGCGAGTACCGCGGCGGCCCAGTGGCGCGGGGGCTCTGGGTCGGCACCATGGGTGGCTGTACCTGTGCGACGGGTACTCGCGGGCTCCGAGATACGAGGCGAGTCGCCCATAGCTCGTTTCCCAAGGCACTAAACCGCAAATAGCCTCGTCGACGGCCGCCGGGAGGGACTCGCGAGAAGGTCCAGCCACAACTGGTGGAGCCCGAGCTGATGTGACTGCACGGCCGGTGACTATCTGCTAGACCCGGACTGGCTCATCCAGAACAGGACTGAATAGAAATAATCAACCTTGGGATGGAAGTGACTGATGATAAGGTAAAGAAAGGGAGACCACTGTGTCACTGTGTTCAGCGATTCCAAGGTTGACTGAGAGTGCTGTGTTGCGGTCAGCGAACGATGGTGGGTGGGTGGGGCTGCCGCTGGCTCCCTCCGAAGCGGGTTGGTCGAGAGGCTAATGGCCGAGTGCTATCTTATCTGCCAATCAGGCACAACCTTGGAAGTGACGGCGCCCACAGTCAGCCCCAACACCTGGCAGTGGCCGCCTGGCGCTGGCAGCAGTACCGTGGGACAGCTCGGGGCAGGTACCACAGCGTCTCCTTCTCTTTCCAGGGCAGGCTCAGCGAGTGCAATGAGCAAGCAAAAGGCCCGTGCACCGGCCCTTGCCCCTCGTCACGCTCACAGGTCGTGGCTTCCGCCTGCGCCCCTCTCTTTCTGCCACCCACGCCCCCTCTCACCCCCCGAACCCTGACCGAGTCCGTCATTTCTGCCAACTTCCACAACAGTCATCAACGCAGACTACCCACCCCCCGTAAATCTTCCGACGTACACTACAAAACCCAGCACCTCGCCAACCCAACTTCTACTTCGCCACTCTTCGTCAGTATATCAGCAACAGCTATCGGCTTCAGCAGTCCAGGTCATCTCTCAGCTCTTCAGCTTCTTCAACCCACCGCTCTCATCCACACGCCCGTCGCAGCGAGACGCCCTACGCCGTCTGTCGCTGATCCCGAACCCCATCACCCAACCCTTTTCCCCCAGTCACCCCCGAACAGACGAGTTTATGTCAATTGAAAATCTCAAGTCCTACGGTACGTTTGATCCTCCGCGTCCTCCTTCCTTTTGGGATCGGTGCGGCCTCGTTGTCGCGGTCGTCACGTAACCCCCTTTTGATGACAGAACACATCGCCTCCAATCCCTGACCGCCATGTCTCGATGCTCAGCCGCTAACATTCCACCTTGCAGACCCCTTCGCCGAAGCCGACGAAGACACAGGAGAGACCAAGCAGGCTCAGAATTACATTCATATACGAATCCAACGTACGTCATACCGCTCTTTCCACCGCTTCCGACGCTGCAGAAATGCCGCATGTGCCGACTCCAACCGTGCCGTGCACAGGCGCAGCCAACTACCGAAACAAACGCTAACATGAATCTATGCAGAACGCAATGGACGTAAGACTCTGACCACCGTTCAGGGTCTTCCAAAGAAGTTTGACCAAAAGAAGATTCTTAAGGTCATTAAGAAGCAATTCGGTATGCTTACCCCGCACCCCCCTTCGTGCCCCAAACCACTAACGCGTCCAGCTTGTAATGGCACCATCGTAGCGGACAGTGAGATGGGCGAGGTCATCCAGCTCCAGGGTGATCAGCGCAAGGTTGTCCAAGAGTTCCTCATCAACAAGAAGGAGGGTCTCGGACTTGACGCCAAGACCATTAAGGTCCACGGCTTCTAAGCCCGCCGCAGGTCGCCGCCGTTCCTGCTTAGCCCTAAACATGCTTTGGGGTTGACGTCCGGGTCGAGGATGAGAAGTGTCTCTCCCATGCCGCTCAGTGCCGGCACCCAATCGACGTAGTAGGACGGTCTACCTCCGCCGACGGAAGAGGTTATCGGTGCGAGGTTCAGGGCGACTTGCGTCAGTCCCGACGCGACAATGAGATGGTCAGATATCGAGGTATCTACTAGGGCCTGCCGTACTTTCATTGACGGTTGGGCGGTCTAGTGATAGCAAATAGGAAATTGACGTCTTAGTCACACCTTTCGCGTGCGCTTTCGTGATAGTGTTCAGTGACGTCGGCCCTATCGGCCCAATGGATCGACTCGGCCAACATTTCCAAGTCCGCCAGTCGCATGGTTCCAGAAGGCTCAAGGTTTAGATAACGTTGTGTATGATTGTACCCCATGAAAAGTTTATTCTGGCAAACTCGTGACTCACGCCAAACTTTGCAGAAATCGAGTAGGCACCGGCGTGATTGGTTCAGACAGCTCCCATCCAGGTATTGGTCGAGACGAGCCGTTTCAGGGATCAGCTGTCCAGCTATCGAGCTGTCGTGCATTTGAGCTGTATCTTATATGCACCATTGCACTGAATATCACATATGCTACCGCATGCGATAGCATCAAGTAGAGTTAATCCAACTGTAATATTTCCAAGGCGTGGGTATCTATGTTTCTCCAAAAAAGCATATTGCGTGCAATACAGATGTCATGTTCCTCTTCTTTCTGCAGCTCCCTCTTCTTGAACTCTTCATAATTCTGTATGCTGTGACGATGATGACGAGTTGGAGGCCAGCGGGGGGATGGCGTCCCCGGTGAGTTTGCGGAGCTGCTCGAGCAGCAGGCGGGCGAGGGACTCGAAGGGCTTCTGGGGGTAGTCGGATCCGTTGTAGTGCAGGTGGGCGAGGAGGGATACCATGCTGACGAAGCTAGCGATGGAGAAGATGTTAATGGACGTGGAGGTCTCTTTCTCTATGTTTATGCTTCGCTGGGTGATGTGGTAGGCTATCGTAAGGGTCTGGCGCAAGAGAGGTTAGTTGGAGTTTGTCAAACGGTAAGGGGAGAAGAGGGGGCTGACCGTTGCAATTGTGACCCAGCCCGGGAGGAGGAGGCGGGGGTCCTCGAAGCCGCCCGAGAAGGTGAGGATGCGCTCTGTCAGGAAGGCGTTGGTGAGGCTCATTGCCAGGAGGCGGATGATTGTAGCCTGCGGGGTGTAGTTTATGAGCCTATCGGGCGGTTAGCGCCGCGAGATGGACTTTGGAGAAGCTTCAGACTGACCATCGCGACATGAGACAGTCGATGAAGAAGAAGGCGAGGTACGCGGAGGCGCCGCACTAACACCATGTCAGTGAATATGATCCCATATTGCTTCCCAGGCGCACGCCGGCATCCAATCGTATCGAGGCGTGTCATACCCACATGAGTCCCAGGGACATCTCAGTCCACGGAAACGGTATCTCGGGGTTGCTCGGAGGCCAATTGGGCGGCGGGCAGGCGCCTCCCCCGGCGCCCGCGAGGGCGCTGCTCAAGCCCGCAACATTACCGCCCAGTCCAGCCGCAGCGTTCTTTCCTCCCGGCACGGCAACAGGTATGATTTGCACGAGGAGGGTGAGGGCGGGTTGTAGGGCCCAGAAGATGGCGGGGAAGATGGAGAGCAGGCGGCAGAAGAAGAGCCAGGGGCGAAAGGTCTTGGGGACGTTGAGGACGACGGCGATGCGGGGCTCGAGGAGGGACGAGGGGACGAGGTCGGGATCGTAGGATGGGGGGCTGTCGTTGATGGAGGGCGGGCTGGAGGAGGAGGCTGAGGACGGCGGGGCGCCGCCGTTCGGGGGCCAGCGGTGGTGCTGCTGCTGGTAGTGGCCGGAGGAGGAGGGGCGGCGTCCGGCGTGCGGTGCCGGGGGAGCCATCTAAGCTCGGTGAGGCGGATGGGGTGCGGCAGATCGCGCGGCCATTGATGGAGGGGAGGTCGATGGGGAGGTGACTGTCGACGACGGCGGCATGAAGGAGAGAGAGAGGTGGTCGTCTTTCGCGGAGGGAGGGGGGACGGAAGCTATTTTGAGATGGGTGGTAGTCCCGGTCCGGAGTCGAGGACAAGGTAGGTAGCTCGGGCTTGGTTGTCTGGGTCCCCAGGAACCTGAAGCGGGTTTGGGAGAAGCAAGGTACGACGCGGAACTAGTGGTCGGTCAATGGCGTCTTCCCAGCTCGAGCCCTCTTTTTTTTCGGTTTTGTGGTGGTGGTGTCTTGGTGCCGGCTCGGCGCTGATCGGTGGTCGGTGGTGCTACCTGTAGGGCAAAGTAGACCGAAGCTTGCTGCTGCTGCTGTCCGCTTCCTCGGGCGACGGCGAGACGGCGAGGCAGCGAGCGAGGCGAGGCGGAAGGTGACTTTTTTGGCCTGTTCCAGGTTTGGCGGAGGTTGGAGTGAACCCTGGATCACAGATTGGGGGGGAGGGGACACCACTGTGACCTCTGGAGTGGGCGCCCGATGGGGGTCGCGTGCCCGCAATTGCGTCGAGAGTTTCAGTTTGCGGAAATGTGCGCTGTGCGTCGTCGAGGGGTGTCACTGAATGCCAGACTGATGGCCTGGAAGGCAAGGTATTGATTGTATTGTGGGATTTTCTGGACGAAGGCGCCGGAAGGGGATCCCCATCGTGTCATTGGCCGGGCGCGGCCCCGGCCAGCACCTTCCGATTCCAGTTCACGGCCTCCATCATCACTACTGCTGATTTGCTCTGACGTCCGGGGCCTCGCTACCTTCCTCTGGGCTCTAGGTACCTTGTGGTTCCTGCTGATTTGCTGTCTCGACAGGGCACAGATGGGCAATAGCGTAATAGCGGTACGGGATGATACCCGGTGCAGCTGCAATGGACGCGTGAGGTTTTAGGCCAAACTCAATGGCCGACTCGTAATCAACTAGGGCTTATTTTCTCTTCCTGTTCAACTGCACCCGCGACCTTTCTTTGACGATAATGGCCTTGCTATGTCGTGTGCCTCGCACAGCTGGCAGCGACTCCTCAAGAACGCAGCATACGGCCTGCCGTAGCACTGCGAGAGGGCAGGCCTCCTTGCTGAGCCGATAAGACAGACGGCCTGCCTGCACAGCGGCCCGACCTAACCGCCTTGGCTGGGTTGAGGCATAATTGCAAGTCGTCAGTTGTTCGAGTATGACTTGTCACGGAACCACATTACTAGGAGACAGGCCTGATTGGACGTTTCGAGATACTCGTGAGCTTGAGGTCATGTCGAAAGACCTCCTTAATCCACACGACAGACAGTCGCGGATAGCTTCAAAATATTAAGGGTCCGCAGCTGAAGGGACGCAGCTTGAGAACAGCTGTCCTAAGCCGGATGATTCCCGCCATCCGGTCCGCTGGAAGCAATTGATAGATAGCTACTTGTACAGCAAACAGGGCCCTGGCCCGCCATGATCGGACCCCCGTCGTCCCTTACGTTGGCGGCGGATCCTACCGCCCACTCTGTCCACGTCGTCGTTCGTCATTTTTAGAAGAGGGAACCCACCCCAAGTCCAATGACATGATGATTGGCGCCGTCTTGATTGGGCTGTCAAAAACAGCGCAAGCCACGTTGTGGCTTTTGTGGCCGTAGCTGCACGCCACAGACGCCGCAGCCGCGGAGGATGCCGGTGTGGAGGGGGGAGGGAAAAAAACGTACCGAAGCTTGGGCCAATACATTTTTTCCAATTGGAATTTTTGGAGAGGGCCAGTAAACGATCCATCGAGGGACACAGCTTCCGGGCCCTAGGTTCCTTCGACAAAATCAGACCATTCGAAGAGCTGCCCGCCAACCCCTTCGACACCGCCGTTGTCCCCGAGTGAATTGACGGTCAGGAAGAGACGACCGAACGAGCGAGCGAACAACCCCCCCTCGAGCCGAACCGAGCCACCCGCCCGCCATGTATCGCTCCGCGAGGCCGCTGCTCGGTCTCACCACCGGTGCCGTCGCGCGCCCGCACACCCTCCTCACCCGCGCAGCCCTGCCGACGATGGCGAGGAGGATACCGGCCCGCAACTACGGTGTCAAGGTCTCCGGCGCCGACATTCGAGGTTCGCAGCGCCACATCAAGGCCGCCGCCCTCAAGGGTGACAAGGGCTACTCGGCCAAGGAGATGGAAAAAAGCATGTCCATGACGCACATCATGCTCCCAGGTACGTCGTCGCCCAGCGACCCGAAGCACTAGAAGACACACAGCTCACACACAGCCCATCAGGAACCTTCGTCCCCCTCCCCTTCTCCCAAATCGACAAGTCCCCTCGTGCCCTGTTCGACTACCTCGGCCCCCGCTTCATGCAGCGCGCAAAGGACCTCCTGACCCTCTTGGGCGCCAAGATCTCCTCGATGCCGTCCTGGCTCACCCGGCCCCGCGCGCAGCTCGGCGCCTCGCAGATTGCGCCGACCGCCAAGGCCCTGCACGTCCGCCTCGCCCAGGCGATGGCGGCCGGCGACAAGGACGCCCTCCGCGAGATCTGCACGCCGCGGCTGTACGAGACGCTCAGCGCGGCCATCTCGCGCCGCAAGCCCGGCGAGAAGCTCACGTGGGAGCTGGTGAGCTACGACGGCCGCCCGCGCATCGTCAGCCACAAGGTCGGCATGATGCCGCCCGTCGGCAAGGGCCCCGTCGTCCAGCAGGCTGTGGTGGCCATCACGAGCACGCAGAAGCTCGGCAGGATCGGCAGGGACGGCAAGCCCGTCGAGGGCGGCTCGCGCGTGCAGCGCCAGACGGAGTACCTTGTCCTGAACCGCATGTTCGAGGCCAAGACGTGGGGCATCAAGGAAGACTGGCTCATCTGGGGCAACACCAAGCCCACGACGCTCGAGGACTGGAAGCTGGAGCAGGAGGGCTTGAAGGTGATGGAGAGGAAGGACTTTGAGAGGAGGAGGGGGAAGCAGTAGAGGAGCGCTTGGTTGAAGATTTAGGATCACGACGGCGGGGAAGTGTGTATGAGGAGTAAAAACAACATGTAATGAGTGTATTATATGTGTCTGATTATCTGGCTATAGAAAAGCCCCCCCCCCCCCCTGGTATTGCATGGGAGCAACAGCAAGGACTCTCCAACAACCCGGAAAATACGAATTAAAATCTCCCCCTACTCCCAAAGTGCCTCCCCTGATCTAGATGATGTTTGTGCGGGGGGTCGAGAAACCATGCTATCCAGAGCAGACAGTATAGCTCCTTGACGCGAAAATGCTTGACAGACCGCCAGCTCGTTTAGAAAAACTTGCCAGCGGGCTTGACAATCTCCACGTCGGAGGTGACGTCGTCCCTATCCCCAGCATCCGCGTCAGGCGCGAATCCGGGACCGACGGGACGATCGAGCGCGTCGAAGCGGCGGCCGCTCTTCTTGGCCAACATGTACTGGAACCCCAGACGACATCCCAGCGCGCCGAAACCCCACAGGAAACTCCCCATGGGCGCCGCAACAAAGGCCCCGAAGACGCTCCAGTCGTTGGCGTACAGGCCCTCGGAGATGATCAGCAGGTTGCCCGCCTTCTGCGCGTCGCCGTCGTAGTAGACCAGCCCGAAGACGAAGACGGTCAAGATGCCGCCCAGACCGCCCACGACGACCTCGAAGCCGCGCCACCAGTAGAAGCGGTCGACGAGGCCGAAGACGAGGACCGGGATCACGGAGGCGGAGATGAGGTCCGAGACGAGGTAGATTTGCAGGATGGAGGGGGCCTTGAGGGCGATGACGACGGTGGGGATGATGAGGAGGACGACGATGAGGCGGATCCACCAGATGTTGAGGCGGTTGCGGAAGAGGTCGTTGGAGGCGGAGGAGACCATTGCCGATTGCAGGGTGTCGAAGGCCGCGGTGGAGAGGGTGCAGACCATCACTAGCACGATACCGACCACCCAAGCCGGGAGCTGCTGCAGCAGCAGGAAGAAGGCGACGGAGCCGCTTTCGGAGATTTCGGAGAGCGGGAGGGCGCCGGACCACGCTGCCACCAGGCCCGTGACGCCGACCATGGTCAGGATGCAGAGGATGACGACGACGGCGACGGAGACGCCCACCCGGAGATCCTTGTCGGTTTTGGAGGCGAAGGTGCGCAGCCAGAAGCCCGAGAGAAAGAAGTCGTTGGTGAGGATGCAGATGGGGAGGATGTAGAGGAGTTGCCAGCCCAACAGGGTCGGCTTGAGAAGGCCGGAGGTCTCGATTAGGGAGGTGTCGATTTGGGTTTTGACGCCCATTGTTATGGCCACGATGATGATTAGGCAGACTACCATTGCGCCTTGGAGGTTGTCTGTCAGGAAGGAGATTTTGAAGCCGCCGAGGGCTGCGGTGGGTGTTGGTCAGTGGATCTTGGAAATAGGAGGTAAGCGGGAGGGGAGGGCGTACAGGTGTAGATGGTGGTGATGAGGCATTGCACAATCATGACCGGCAGGCCGTCCAGGCTAGTCAAGGCATTAACGACCTGGCCGACGGCCGACAGCTCGGCCACCATGTACAGGAACAGCGTGACGAGGGTCATGAAGCTGAGGTAGAGCATGGCGACGGTGCCGTAGCGCTGACGGGTCCAGGCCGTCAACACAAAACCCTCGGGGGTCTTGCGGCGGATGATGGGGCCGAGGACGGCGAAGATGAGGAGCGGCAGCGACGAGGAGAGCGCGTAGACGATGACACCCTGGATGCCCGTGATGGTCGCGAGCTCCGGGTAGGAGAAGAGGATGCCGGAGCCGAGAGCTGGGGAGGTTAGCATGTCAGACGGGGAGGGGAGGGGGAGAAGAATGGGGATGGAGATATCGGAGCGGCAGCACGTTTCCCACGCAAGCATTAACTTGATCGAGTAATTACGGTGCAATCTCAGCTTCATTTCCACGGCGGCGGCATCTCCTCCTCCTCGGAGAGGGAGGGTGGATGCGCGCCGCTGCTTCAAATCCGCACCCGCAGTGAGCCGCATCCTCGTGGTCCCCCTTTTCGGACCGCCTCGGAGCTGTTCCCTCTGTCCCTTTCACAAGTGATGAGAAGATGGGCCGCCGAGGCGGGCCGGAAAAGGGGCGAGGACTGTTGTTGATCTTTGGGTTACGAACCTGCCTGTCAGTTTCGTCGGACGCTGTCACCCTGATCTTCGTCTCGTGATACTCTGATGGCACGGAGGACTCATCCTCTCGCGTCGAGCTTGCTGTCGTTTGCGCGTTGCGTTGTGGAATTTCGTAGTTCTGCTGTGTCTGTGCCCGTTCTGCCGCTCGTTTTTCTCTCGGGAAGAGAAAAGATGTCTTTCGGGCCGAGAAGCGCAGCTTTTACACTGCTCTTCCTCACTCACCAGAGGCGATGAAGTTCAGGGCCAGGGGGAAGGCTGCGGGGTGAGTGTTAGTTGCTGACACCATCGAGGCGGAGGACTAAGAGCGCGTGAGAGGCGACGGCGAGAGAGAGACCTGTTCGCCGGCCTCTCGTCATGTGAGGGGATTCTGACCCGTCTGAGTTCGGTTTCCGGCCAGGAACTCTCCCTTGGACTGGTTACGGAACTTCCACGCAATACCAGTTCCCGCGATCCTGTAGCGTTCAGTTAGCTTGGGCTCGCTGCGCGGGGAAGGGTGTCAAGTCTTGGTAGTCTTGGTCCGTACAGGAAGAGTCCGTATGTGACGTAGATGATGGCATTGGATGCCGCGAACGAAGGCTGGCCCATGATGGCGGTTGTTGAAGCTATTGACGAGTCTCGTCGAATCTATGAAGCCGAGGCAATAAGGATATCGAGTGACGCTAACTATACCGACGCGACAATAGCCAATGCGACAGAATCTTCTCCGTTGCAGACGAAGGAGAGTGACGATATTTAATGCCGTGGCGTGAGAGGCAGGGCGAGATTTGCGCGCGAAAAAAAAAAAAATCCTTGCGCGGCGCGATTACCACCAACAGAGTCGACAAGGTCACCAGCTAATCAGCCCGGAAAAGCGTGATTTGACTGCTGATCCTTTGATTTGTTAATGGACTGCTAACGGGTGGGTAACGGGTAATGGGCGTGGGGGCCTATTGAGGCGGTCGAGTGGCCCGACAGCGGCGACGAGCCATTCACAGCGGGGTCGCACCTGCCAGAAGTGGAGGCCGCCGAGAGCGTTGCGTGCGCCGGTGGGGAGTTGCGCCGTTTCCCAGCGTCTGGCAGGTCTGCGCCCCGGTCCTGGGCCCGGGAGTCTTTGCCCGGTTTACGAGAGCGAAAGGAGGCCCGGGACCGAGTTCCAACACGGAAGCAAAGTATTAGTAGACTGCACAGGTTAGCGTTACGAGAGTAGACTGCTGGAGGAGTTGATGGCTTTGGAGTGGCACGAACCATACAGTGCCGGGTCGGATCTCTCTGTGCTTAGGTAATGCAACCTACCACTACTAACAAGTGGGGCTTCCGGATCGGGAAGGACCGCTGAGTGCCCTGATGGCCTGCCCGGGAGCTCCCACCTACCTCCCCGTGCGTTCGACGTTGAAGCTCGGTCCGCTCGACTCGGAGATGACGGCGCCTCGTGCTGACGCCTCTGAATGCCAACGGCCGACGCCCTGCTTCCTGCGATGAGCCCTAGCGATGCAGGTGAGATGTGTCCCAGACCCGACGACGCCTCAAGGGATCAAGGGACCCGGAGCCCCAGCAACGCAAGCCACTCGAGCTCGACAACCTCCTCCCCAGGGATCTCGACGAATGTTGCCCGGCCACGATGATCTCCCCCCCAGCTCATCGAATAGCAGTTACTCGGCATAAGCTCTGTCTCTGCCAGCACGTCACTCGCGGTCCGCCGTCGATCGGCTCGTCTTGGATCGCGGCCCACGCCAATCTGTCTCACAGCTAGCCCGCCCGCAAGTGGCTAGCATCGAGCATCCCGTCCCGGAGAACCTTTCCGCCATGCGACGGAAGACCGTTCACATCGTGCTCCAGCACATGGATCTCCACGGGGCAGCTGTCCTAGAAACGGAATGTCAGCTCGTCATCAGCGAGTCGTCCAGAGCCTGGCCCGACTCCGCACCGGAGGCAGGCTGCCTGGGCCTGGCAGCTCTCCCGGCAGCTCAGTGTCTTGAATCTGAGACCTTGCGTTTTTCCCGCCGGACCATCCACACAAACACCAGAAAGCGGCTCCAGCTGTATCGTGTCGGTGGGCGCTGAGAGCTCGCAGCCCAGCTATCGTCGTCGCCTTCAACTATGCCCCAGGCTCCGTACACATACACCACGCCAGCAGATTGTGGGAAGATGCAAGACAGAAACGCTGACTTGTTCGGCCGGCTCAGCCGACACTTACTCTCAAGAATGACCGATAAATACACTTTTTGAAAAACTCCCCTTCCCATGCTCCGAATCCAACCAGCCGTTCGCGAAAAGCTCGCCCGGAAAATCAAATGGGTATATGGTGCGCCGCTTCCCCGGTGCTCTAATAAGCCGAGATGCTCGCGGCTACACGTCCCAATAGCCGACCAAACGCCATGCGAGAAATCCGTCTCGCCCGAAACCTGCGCCGCGGGGGCGTCATTAATAAAGTTCTGGAAGCTTCTCGTCGTCGTCTTCGTCCTCGTCGCTCGCCGTCGCTCGTGCGTCACGTTCCGCCGACGCCTCGGCCGCTCACTCCTGGTTGGGGTCGAACTTGGTCCGGTCGATCATATGCTCCCAGGGCACCTCGGTCTTGGAGCCCTTCTTCATGCAGTTCTTGCACACGGACGGGTCGTAGTCGACCTGCGTCACGACGACCTTGCAGCGCTTCTGCGTCTGGCTGTAGCGGTAGCACCACTCGGAGGCGCCGGTGAAGTGGTGCCCGCAGGCGTAGTTGCGGCGGTACCACTCGCACATGTTGTTGGTGGTCGTTGGTGTCTGTAATTACAGAACTGCGGCAACATGGTCAGCTTTTCGGATGAGGCTCTTGCAAACGCGAAACGTTCGGGCCTTACTTACCAGTTGTGAAGTTGATTTTAGGCTGGAATGAGGGGACTTGGCATGACAACTCGGTCAAGGCAAGTTGCAAGGGCCGACAGATACCGGTGAGCAAAGGAGCCTGTCAGACGACGTCCCGAGGTGCTGGTTCCAAGCGGGTATATGTAAGATCTTAAGCCCAGTGGCTGCAGCGGGATGGCCAAAGGGGAAATGGGCCGAGGAGGGGGGGGGAGGGCCATCAGATCTCTTCCCCGTCGTCTCTCCCTCGATCACCCTCTATCTGGGAAACCTTGGCGGGCGCTCGCTCAGCTGGGAGGGGCTGGCGGGCTGGCGCTCGGAATGGTTTCTTTTGGGGGGCTCGCAAGATTTTTTTTGCTATCGTGCTGTGTTGCGTATGGATGACCAAATTATCAAGGGAAAACGGGGTGGATTTTCCTTGTCTCCAGCCAAAAGAAAATGGGGAGGAAGATTACACTGCCCAGCTTTTTCCCGAAATCCCCCCCCTCGAAAAGAAATCAGGCCTGCCCAGTCCCGTACCCGGGCTGTCTTTGCCTGACCTGGGCTTGCCAGACCTGTCTCGTCGGTCCTCGCCGCGGGCCCACGGCCGCAAGTGCTGGTCACCGAGGAACACACAGCGCCTGGAATGGGAAGGTCGAGTCAGACGGGAGCACCCTGCTGGGCTAGGCAGAGAAAGAGAGACCAGAAACCAGGGCCCTTTTTTTCGTGCTAGGCGGTGCTTGGGGGGGGGGGTTGCGGAAAAAGCAAGCATATTTTCTGTTCACGAGCGTGCGTGTGCTCATGCTTTGCCCCTCTCTCCGGAGGGGAATGCGGATAGGCTCTGTCTTTTGCTTGGACGAGCCAGCCTTGCTGCTGGGTCTCTCTCTCTCTTACTCACTCTGTGCGTGTCTCTCGTCACTTTTTCGTGTCCCGGCAGCAGTCATCCCACACGGGACACGACAAATCCCAGCGAATATCAGACTCGGGATGACACCGCAAAGGCGCTATTTGGGCCAGGGCGAGAACAAGACGCCAATCAATTCGAGAACGCAGCCCTCCGGGAGACTGCTTTTCTTTCGTCCCCCCCTCCTCCCGTGCCTAGAATTATCAACCGGCATAGAAGGATCGCGGCGGGCTCGCGTGGTCTGGAAGCCATTGGACGCAGCGGCGGCGGCGAGATGAAGGGATGAGGGGTGGTTTTGGTGGACTGGACCGGGGTTCTCTCATCTCATTGAATCGGACGGGTGGCACCTCACTTTGCACAACACCCACAGGCACACAACAACACAGGCCAGGCACTTTGCGCAGTGACACACGGTGACACAGCAGCGCAGCTCCGCGATGAGCGACCAGGCAGGGTCAGACATCCTTGGGGTGTGTGGGTGGCGCTGTCATGCGGCGGCAATGTGAGATGTGACGGCGGCCGCAGATGGGGGGGTGGTTCCGCGCGATTGGGGCGGGCAGATCGCGCCGGGATTAATGCCACCACCCCACGAGCTCTGCCTTTCTACAGGGAAATTTTTTTTAACAAGGTATATTCGTGGCCTTACTACTCAGCAAAATGCGGTAGATGACGAACGGAACCCGGAAGGCAAGGCCTGCCTGCCTGTCTGTCTGTCTGTCTGTCTGTCTGTCTGTGTTGTCGTCGCGAAATGGGAGGTGGTCCACAGAGATGGGGCCGTGAGAAAAGAAAGCGTTCCGTGGCAACGATAGCATGAAGCGAGGGACACCACGCACACGCGCACACAGGCACTCCTTGCACCCATCGATTTTCCATTTTCGGTTTTTTTTTCTGTCCTTTTTTTTTTTTTATGTCTGTTCCTACGAAATATTCTTCGAGACACACACACCCCTGCGAAACACCACCTCTCCTCATCACTATGACGCTCCAAAAATACTTAGTATACAAGAGCGAGCTACCAGAACCCGGCTCATCTCGCCGGGGCTGCGTCACACGAACCGAACGACCAGACCCCGGGCTTGCTTGTCTGCCGCCAGCCAAGGCGGGTTGAGACACGACAACGAGGCCAACCAGACAAGGCACGCAGATGCCAGAGCTGCCGGGGTAACGGGAGGGAGAAGAAACAGCGCTGCTTTTTCTCTCTCTCTCTCTCTCTCTCTCCTAGGCAGTATAAATGCGAATTGAATTTTTTTTTTATTCTTATTTGGACCGATCCTTGCATGAAGATGGGTCTCGTCTCCCTTTGGACGGGGGTTGGCTAGAAGAAAAAAAAAGAAGAAGGGATCGAAGACATACAGGCAGCTTTTCTCAGTCACTCGCTCTCGCTCCCAGCTCCGACACCCGGCGAAGAAGCGCATCCGCCGCCTTACCGCTCGCTGCAAGCCAGCCCAGCCTTCTTTCCATTCAGACGAGACGACGCGTGCTGGGGAATTGGGATCGGAGAGCATCATCCCGGGAAAGAAAGGAACGGTCTTGGAAGGGGATACACACACACACACGCACGCACACACGGAAGAGAAGCAAAGAAGGGCTACACAGAACATCCGTAGCTCTTCCCAACCCTGACTGAACGAACCGGGTTGATGACGCCAGTCAAACGAAACCAACCTCGTGAGCCGTTCCCCCTCCATCCCCACAGCATCGTCGACGGAAAGGCAGCTACCCACCCACCCAACCACATCCCGCCAGCTAACCAACCCAAACCCTCGCAGCCCCCTCCTGCCCTCCCATCACAACACCACTTAGCTAGCCACGCCCCAGCAGCAGCAGTAGCAAACATGCAGCTCCACCCCCGAACAAGCACGCCGGCGCTCTCGACCGTGCTGGCCGACTTCCTCGCCTCATCCCCGCAGTGCGCGTGCTGCGCCGTGCGCGTTGTCGAGCTGACGCCGCACCGGGCCGTGGTGGAGTGGGGCGCCGTCCCCTACTTCACTGCGCGGGGCCGTCGCGCCGAGCTGGCGTATTATACTGCCGAGCGCGTCGCCGACGTCCGTCCCGAGCTGCTCCGGACCTACACCCCGCCAGCCGAAGGCGGCGACGGCAGGAGTGAAAAAAAGGACAACAAGGAATGGGTCGGCGACCGCCTGCGGGACAGCTGGCTCATCGAGCAGCTGGCATACTGGGTCGAGTACCTCGAGGAGTGGAAGTTTTTGCGGGAGTGGTACGTCTACCGCGCCGAGCTGTTCGGCGGGCGCGGGCCGCCTGATGTGTTGAGCCCGGTTTGTCAGGGGTGTGTTGTTACGCATCGGCCTGATGGGATGCGGAGGCGGGCTTCGTCGTGCGCGTAGCGTGTGTGTGTTCCGATGGCTCATACATGATGCTGCGTCATGAGGGGATGTGGTTTGCCGGGCTTGGCTATGCGTCGGGGGTTTTGATTTATGGACGAGGAAGAGGAGGATGTAATGGGCTGTTCTGGTGCACCAAGCGGCGGCGGCGGCAAAACTGGTATTTTTCAATTCTTCGAACCCTTTTTCCTTGTTCGATTCTCTCCGGCCGCAGAAGGGTTTGGTTCTCCTGGGCTAGTGCGCCAGGACCCGGACTTAGGATAACTTTTAATCATCGTGTTTTGTGATATCATTTTTCGGCAGTGGGAATTTAGGGGACAGGTGGTGCGTGTGGTGGTCGTGATGGGTGGGTGGTTGCATGCAACTGGAGTAGCAAGAGGGTGGGAAGGGGGTACTGGTCCCGGGTGACAGGTTTAGCGTATAAGCCGTGGGTGGCAGCAGCAGCAGCAGCCGTAGCTTAGTTTGGTAGTGTAGCAAGGCAGTAATAGATGGCAGACGCAAGCAGCCTCGGTGGCTATCGTGAACCGCCAGCCGGTGGGCACCGTGTAAGCGCCCTCCAGAAGGCAAACATACATGCTCCCCTTCTCTCTGCATCGTCCCGTCCAGAAGCAACAGATCTCCCCCCGCCCCCAACACGATAACCGCTGCCCGCCTCGCGCCACGGGCATCAGCAAGCTTACCGCCCAGGAGGAACAGAACAGCGCACTGTCGAGGATGCAACACACGCTTCTCGATCTCGAGGCGCGCGCCAAGGCCCGCCGAGCGCCCGGGGGGGCATGCGCCGCGGAAGCACGACCCCTCATCCCCCGGAGATCCCATGATTCCTTTCTTGCCATGGCCCTGGCCGATAGATATAGATCAGAGATCCCTTTTTCCTGGAAAACGCACAGACGGCGAGGCAAGTTCCGGTCCCGAACGGCGATTGTGACACAGGACCAAGGCCACCACCCCCCAGGCCACCCCGGGCGAACAAGCAAGCAATATAATCCCATCGGCGGGAAAACGAAGCCCGGATCATATGCCATGCGAGTTTCTGCCCCACCCTTATCCAACACGTGTACCAATATTCGCCATCGGGGCCAGCCCCCCCCCCCCCCTTGCTCCGCGACTCTTCCCCGGCGACCCCGGTCCCTGGGCAGGGGGCAGCGGGCAGCGACAGGGCAGTTCCTGATCCCCGATGCATCGACGCTGCTGCCAAAATCTCGAGTTTCCGGTCCCATTCCTTCCTTCCTTTGGTCTTTACGAAAGGACAACGCAACGAGTCCCTTGGCAGAAACGCACTCTAATCATCCTTCGAACCCCCCCCCCCCCCCCCCCCCATTCGGTTTCATCCATCAATGAATGCTCTGCTCCACTCACCCAAATTGTCACGATCGCATCTGCGAACGGCTGCTGCCCAGATGGGCTCCCTCTCCCTCGTTCCCGCAGGTGGGTGGGCTGGCCCCGATTCCCATGTGGTCTTCCTTCGTCCTGGGAAAAAAAGGTCTCACGATGCCACGCTGTCAACGTCTTTTCTGGCCCCAACCCGCCTGCCTGCCTGCCTGCCTGCCTGCCTGTACCCCCTTTCTTGACTGCGTGCTGCGCGCGTGAGCCTGTCCCCCCCCCCCCCCCCCCACCTCACTCACAATCCGTCCATCCCTTCATCCCCAGCCCAGTCCAGTCCAGTTGGCGACCTGAACCCCACCATTCCTTCTTCCCGGATCGCAGTACGGGACCAACCGAGTCCGCCCTGCCCAGCCCGGTTTCGCACGTTCGCGTACTGTCCTGCGTAACAGGGTGGGTCCCGTTCTTTGCCTCCATCGGCAAGGCAAGGTGCCACGTCACGAACCGTACCGAACCGCTGCACTCTACGGACGTATCCGCGCCCCGTCCCGTCGAGGAGAGGCAAACAAACGGGTTTCCCTTCTTACCCATCTCCCCGGCTCTCGATCGATTTCCCGCCTTTCCGCCCCCGTCCTAGCAAACTAATGTCAGGTATTTCTTTTTTCGGAAGGCGGGAGGGAGATAGTGGAGGCAAGCAAGCAAGCAAACAAACAAACGGCTCGTCCTCCCCGTCTGCAGCTTCCCGTCCCTACCTCCCAGATGGCCCTAGCTAGTAAATCCTTCAGCCGATTCCTGTCTTTGTTTCTTTCTTCTCGCAAATAAAAACTCTGACTTTTCGCCTCGTCTCGTCGACCCTTGAAGGCGTTCGGTAGGGATGACACAGCGCCCGCCCGGCCGTAGGAGACGAGATGCCGGTGGTTCGAACGGGAGTCTCCATCAAGTGCAGTCCAGCCCCCAAATCCCTCCCAGACCAGACCCCTTTCTTCATTCCTTAAACGCCATCTCGGTAGTACCTCCTTAGTGTAGCGGTAGCATCGTCATATGCCGGCGCCGTAGTGGCAATGCGCGTGGCTTTCAGTTTCCGCCCTACTGCCACCCCCAATCTCGGAACATCAAACGCCTCCCAAACGCCTGCTCATTGAGCCGCACCATCATCAAAAAACCGCCATCCCTTTCTCTCTTTTCTTTTAATTTTTAATTTTTAATTTTTATGCCTTGAGCGCCATCCATCTCACTTCCTTTCCTGAGACAAATCCCGTGCCGTGATCCCCTCGAGAATCAAATGTCTCAGAAAACCACAGAGAGAGAGAAGCGGCAGAACGGGAAGTGCGAGTCTCGGGTACCGACCGAGGCCCATCGGGGAGCACAAGGGGGGCGAGGGAGGATCTTCGCGCCCGGCTCTGGCCAACTCAGTCAGATATGGAGAGAGAGAGAGAGAGAGATCTTGAGACATCAAGGAAAATCTCCAAGCCACTCTGAAGAAATGATACAAAAAAATTGTGTGAATAGCCGGAAAAGCAATTATATACAAAGTTATGTACAGGGCGGGCTTGCAAGGATGACATGACAGAAAGACACGACACTCGATCTCTCCCACCACCCCCAGTCTCAAAACCCTCCCTCCCTTATTTCCCAGACGTCTCCCCCAATCCCTGTGCCTCGACAGGGGGGTGGGGGGGGACCCCGGGGAAGACAAATCAATTTTCCCATGCATCCGTGCGGTGGTGCGGAGCAGACCCCACACCACCTCTCCCAGTCCCGGTCTCGCTCGCATCTTGGTTATGCCGCGATCTCGCGATCTTCATGTGGCCCTTTTGCCTTTTTTTCTCCTGAGAGTGACAGACCACTGGCAGCGCACCCTCCCACACACAGCATACATGAACGGGCGGCTGCCGTCGTCTCGGCTCCGCAAGGGGACCGTCAGGGAATCGTAAGGGGGGCCGGGGAAGGGGGCGGTCGGCCAACTGACCGACCGCCGTCCTCCTTTCGGGAAGTGTCATTGGCCCACGGAGGAATTAGCGACCGGCCGGAAGTTTTCCTCTCGATCGGAAAACGGCGGCCCTTCATTTTCTTATCATCTCGATAGAAGTGATGCAGCGCCCGGCAAGTAAACAAGATGAGAGATAAGAAGTGAGAGATCGAAATAATTTGCAGCAAGCCTGCTGCAGACGACAGCCTCGAAACCACGCCGAAACTCAGATTTTCGTCAAACCGTGGCTTTCTCCGTGGCTTGCATTAGGACGCACACCACAGAGCGAGCCAAGCTTATGCTTATTACTGTGTAGTAGTCAGGCAGTCAGATTCGAGGCACTAACCAGTAAACGTCTGCAAGCGTAAGCCGCCGTCGCAGTGAGGACCATCCCAAAACCCCGCGAAAGCCACCCACACCGAACACCGAACACCGAATGTGGCAGTAGCATCAACGCAACCACACACACACGCAGATCAAACCCAATTCATGGAATCGTCCTGTGTATCCCTCCATGTGCTGCGTGTGCTAACGTACGCAAGAGAGAGAGAGAAGAAGAAGAAGAAGAAGAGGTAAGGTTCTGACATGACACACAACAAGGTTCGACAAACGGCCGCAAGGGCGCCTATCATCGGTTCCAACTCACAAATTGATTCGCGAAACCCAAAGATCGGATGAACAGTGAAGATCAAACAAAGACAGCGCCGAACATCAGACGACAGGCAGGCCCACGACCGATCCCGGCCGTTACCTTTCTTTCTTTCTTCTCAATCTGTCCGCCTGTCCGTTCTGCCAGGACGAGAATCCTCGTCTTTTGCATTTCGTAGATTGAATTCTTTTTTACAAACCATCTCGGTCCCCCCCAGAGGCCCAGCGGAGACCGCATCCCACCCAGCCCGACCTCCCAACGAACCGGGATCCCGAGCCTTCAAAATCCCCTCAAGAAAAAGAAAGCATACGGCGTATCGCGCGGTCTACCCTGCCTTACGGAGTCCTGCCGCCCCCCCCCCCCCAACTCCGATGTAACCCCGTCCCATCGAGAAGGTTTCCAGAAAAGCAACGACCACGTGGGTTTACCTAACAAAATTCCGCAGCAACCAGAGAGAGAGATAGAGAATATGCACGGCCAACTCATCGCCTTCCCTGCCTGCTTACCTGCCTCTTCCATGCGGGCGAAATCTCTCTCCTTCTCCCTCAACCCGTCTCGTATATCGTGAAAGTACCTACCTGGTAAATTTACGGCGGGCATCGCCGGTTCGTGGGTCCTCTACATGCAGACCAGAACGTCAAAATTGGAAAAGAAAAAGCAGGCCGGGGCTTTTCCATCATACATAACTCCGTATACTCCGTAAATACATACATACAATCTCATTAAAAAAGATGCCCAACACGAGATCCCAAGAAAAAGTCCCCTTCCAAAATTCGGTTTTTTTTTCTTCCCCCGATTCTAGCCTCTGTACAACCACGACGTACATCACAATCAGCTCACCCTCACATGCCATCGCCCTTCTCCCAGAACCATCCAGGCCAGACGAGACCATCCAGAGAGGTACTCCTACACCCCTTCAACGCCTCGCCTCGCCTGAAGCTTCTTTTTCCGTCCACCACCGACCACTCCCGGCCGAAGACCGCCGAACAACCTTCCCGTCTCGGCTCTACCACACACGTCACGAGACCCTCAGGGGGCGCCGATGAACTTCAACTGACTGACGCCTCGCCTAACCGGCGAGACAGACACGCACCCACTCAAAAACCCCCAGTCCGCGGACATCATTACCCAAAAAAAAAAAAGAAAAGAAAAAAAGAAAAGAAAAACAACCCCATGAACCGTTACACAAAGTTTTCTTCGGGTGTGCGTTGTCAAACAGGGGGAAGGTGGCCCTGAACACGGGACCTGGCGGCGACCCTCGCCATTCATCTCAGCCCAGCTGCCCAACCTTGGCCGGCCTTCCCCTGCCTATCCTCCGACTTCGCTCCTGTCCGCCTCAACCGACGGGGGCGAATCCTTCCGCGTCTTCTTGCTGAATGGCGAATGCTACCCCGGCTTGCGAAACATCGGACGACGCTGTCGGCCGTACCGATGGGAGAAGGGTTTTAGAGCTTGTCAGCGAGAGGACTGACTAACCCGTCTCCTACTTGAAACCCGATCTTCAGGGTTTTGAAGACATGACCGTCATCCGTAGACATCACGCTGCAGACTCACGAGGCAATGTCTCGAATCGTTGCACCGATAGGTAGGTAGACTTCCGGAAGACGTTGTCCGTTGACGGAACTGGAGCATGAATCACTCACACAGGCCACGTCGCCACCCCAACATCGTCATTTCACCGTAAACCATCGTTCCATTACTCTAGCTAGCAATAACTCCGTCACGCCTTGAGATTGCGTACAAAGGAGACCTGGTATTGATACGTGTTCCGTCCATCAAGAATACCTCTTGGCGCAGATGAAACAGATAGAAGCAAGTGGGCATCTTCTCCCGGGTCGAGAACAAATCGTTCCTCAAAGCAACTATTGAATGACAATAAGACCAGTATTGATGCCGCCGATCCTTACGTGTCGTGAGATCCACGGGTGTCGCTCTCCTTCGAGCCGGACTTGAGGCGATCAAAGTGGTTCTTCCACCGGATCCACCAGGCACCGTCGGCCTCTTGAACCTCAGGCTCGTCCGATCCGTCGTCGCCCACATCGGTCATGTTATGATGGCGGAAGAGAGGGCCGATGCCACCCCAAGGATAGGCGGGATTAGACGGTAGGGGAGCGTCGGTGAGAGTGGTGGTCGGAGCATCATACTCTGTGTCTGTGGCCTTGGGGGCAGCACTATTGCCCTTGCCGGGAGAGCTACTGCTGGTGACGGACGTGATGAACGTCGTGGCAGAATATAATGAAGAGGCTCCTAAAGCAAGTCAGTGAGACCATGCGCCAGGGAAGGCTGAGACTTACGGTTGGTAGTCAAGACCGACGTCCAAGTCCTGGAAGAGCCGATGGACGAAAGAGTCAGTGTGCTATTCTGCCATCTGGACGTGCACGAGGTGTGGTTTGAGGTTTGAGGCGGGTAGACAACCGTCGGATCGGCACTTTGAGTGGCGGTGGAAACCAAAACACTTCTGGTGATGACTTGAGTGATAGTGCCGTTGGTGACCGTGACGGTGTGGCAGGGCGTGGAAGTCCCGAGTCCCGTGGAGTTGGTGATCGTGGCGTGAAGAGAACTAGACGCTGACGGCAGGGTCAACGTGGGCAACTCGGTCAGACTTGGCAAATCGTCCGAGACAGAAGTAGATGTTTGAGTTGGCGCAGTTCCAGAGGGCATTGGAGCGGGAAGAGATGAGTTAGAAGGTAAAGTAGGTACAGGCAATATGGATGTCGAAGAGAAGACACTTCCCGAGATGGTCCAAATGTGAGTCGTTGAAACTGCTCCCGTGGTTGAGTTACCGAATGGAGCTGAGGTCAGTGAGCCTGGAGCCGCAGTCAAGGTGTTGTTTGGCGAGATAGTGGTAGATATACTGGCAGAGGATGGCGACGCACCCGTGCCTGAGATAGAAGTGGAATTCGGCCATTGACTCCAGGTCGAACCCGAGATTGTGGGAGACACAGGTGGCACACCGGTTCCTGACAAAGTCGGGGTGGTTGATGTGCCGGCAAAGGTTCCCGTGGCAGTTGGGAGTGCGGTGTCGTTGGAAGTTGGGACTGGGGCAGAGCTGAGTGACGGCCGCACGACTGTAAGAGTCTCAGTGCTGCTGCCGTTGGCCCTTGTAACCGTCAAGGTCCCAGGGAGAGTGCCCGAGGGAGCGCCAGAACCAAATGTAACAGTCACGCTGCCAGTCGAGCCGGGAATCACGGTGGTGTTGCCTGCTGGGAATGGCGGAGTGACTGTGGATGTCAAGTAGCTGGAGGTTTCTGCCGGATCTGTTGAAATGAACACAGTCCCCGATGTGGTGTATGATCCACCGGTACCGGTTCCTGTCGGGCCTGCTGTCAAGGTAGCATTGCCTGTTGGGAACGGCGGCGCGGATGGGGACGGGAGATTGGTGGCGCTGCCAACCGAAGTCCCTCCGGTGAGGGTCGGGATGACGGTGACACGGGTGCCTGAGATCGTGGCGGTAGCGTTGCCGAGAGAAGTTGAGTTCCCGGTTGGGAATGGCGGCAATACGGACGAGATCGGGCTTGTGGGACCGCCTGTCAAAGTGCCCCCAGTCACAGTAATGCCAGTGCCAGACGGTTTGACGGTCGCGTTGCCTGTCGGAACTTGGAAAGAAGTTGAGTTGGCTGTTGGGAACGGCGGCAAGCCAGTCAGCGTTGGAGCGGTGATGGTAACAGACGGACCGCCGGTCCCTGATTGTATGGTTGACAACACACTGGAGAACAAGACGCTGGACGTGTTCACTCCGGTCGGCAATGGAATCAGCGTGGAGTTGCCCGTCGGATACGGGGGTGTTATGGTCGCTGAAGAAGCCAAAGACGTGAGAGTCTGTGTCTCATTGGTCTTCGACGTCGGCAACACAGTGCCATTGGTCGGCAGAGAAGTGCCCTGAGTGTATGTCCATGTGGCATTCACAGTTCCTGACGGCTGCGCAGTAGGTGTGACTCCAGTCGGGGTAATTACCGTGATGCCGGTCCCTGGAAAGCTGCCAGTGGGCGTGCCCGGGGAGGTCAAGTTCGTCCAAGTGAATGACCTCGAACCTGAGCTAGTCACACCTGTGCCGACGACAATAGATGACGTGATGACCGGGATCGAGACAGTACCGGTGACTGAGGCCGTTGAGTTGAATGTTGGCCACGGTGGTGTTTTAGAGCTGATGGAAGACCCGACACCAGAGGTGCTGCCAGTCGTCAACGGCATAGATCCAGTGCCCGTCGCCCAAGCTGAGGAAGAGTTAGAGCTGGGCCAAGGAGGCATGCCGATGGATGTGGCTGTTGAATCAGACGTCGAATTTGAAGTCGCTGGTCCGCGGGTAGTCCCCGTCCACGTAGCATTAGCAGTGGTCGTTGAGTTAGGGAACTGCGAAGCGACGGTGGATGGAGCCGAAGGACCGCCTGTTGGTGCAGTCAATGTCGAATTCCAGGAAGCCGTGAAGCTCGTGTTGTTGGTGGGAACTGGGCTTGGGGTTCCGGTCACGAAACTGCTCGATCCACCCGTTGACAATGCCGGAGACGTCGTGTTCGCCGTTGGGAAAGGTGCCGTGCCGGTGGTGATATTAGTCGCCGACGTGAAAGGGCCGGTTTGAGACAGCATTGTTGACGAAGTTGCTTCGCTGACAGACCCAATTGTACCGCTTGACAATATTGTCGAATTGACCGGGTAGGGCGGCACAATGGTCGCACCCGTGCTTGTCCGAGTCAAAGGGCCAGTTTCCGAGATGAATGTCGACGTGGGCGTGATGGCGCTCGGGAGCCCGGTGCCTGGGAAGCTTCCTGTCGTCGCATTCGGTGACCAAGTGCTCCCAGATGTAAAGCTGATGGGCGCCGTACCTGAGATTGTGATGCCACTGGTGGTCGCGTTCGTCGTTTGCCAAGGCGGGCTCGTCTCGCCAGATGTCGGCGTGACTGATGTACCGAAGATGGTCGACATATGGACCGTTCCTTGAGTAGAGCCCGCGAAGGTCGTGTTTGGTAGCGGGAACGGGATACTCGTCTGTGAAGACGAGGCCGACGTGTTGGCAACAGAGCTCGGGAAGCCCGTTGAGAGACCACTCGGTATCGAAACAGTCACAGTTCCGTTAGTCGGGAATAGCGTCGGGCGCCCAGCACCTCCCGACGATGTGGTGTTCACGCTAGTTGAAACCAAAGGTCCGCTGGTGAGAGTATAAGACAGACTTGAGGAATTCGTAAATCGCGTCTGAGAACTCGGCATAGTGGGGACAGGTGCATCGGTGCCAAACGTCGTCTGGCTGCCTGTTACAGAGCCGCCCGACGCCGTGCTATTCCAATCGGAGGTGACGGGGACTGTAGAATTGGGTGGGTATGTCTGCCATGTCTGCGAGCTGACGATGGAGGAGTTCCACGTTGGCCATGGGGTCTCGACAGGCTGCGTCAGAGTCGGAGACTGGCTCAAGACTGGAGTCGAGGATCCCGTGCCGGTTGCTGTCTGTACTGACGAGTTGGACGCAGTGAATGACGGCAACAAGGTGTAAGTCGCTGAACTAGAAGTGTTCGAAGGAAGTTCTGAGCTGATGGTGAGTGGCGGAGACGTGACTGTTGCATTCCACGAGGCCCCAGAGGTGCTGGGTGGCGGCCAAAGGGTAGATTCTGACGCAGAAGACACATTTGCAGAAGTGACAGCTGTGGATGGAACAGTCGACGAGGAGGTATTGACTGACAGGGAGGCCGAGATGGATGAACTCTGAGTGACCGAGCCAGGGGGGTATGTGATGACAGTCTGAGAGTGTGTGGAAGAAGATCCAGACGAGGCAGTGGTGTTGAGGGAAGCAGCATCAGAAGCACCGACAGTCTGGGGGGTGCTAGAGGCCGAGCTGACTCGAGTGAAAGACGCTGCAGATGGTTAGGCAACGTCACCGATGAAAAGCCAGTAACTTACCATTGCTAGTTGGGACAACGGAAGAAGTGGCAGTCGACGAAGGCTCCGCGTAGGTGGTGGGGGGAGGCGGAGGAGGATACGAGTATCCATAGTCGTAGCTAACGATGACATCCTGAGGGCTTCGAGCATGGTGCTTGAAGGGAGGGCCAGGAGCTGTCTGGGGCTCGTCCTGTTGGTCAGGAGCCGCGACGCTGGCAGCCGCGGCAACGGCCACAGTGGACGACAGCAGCGCAGCTATCGACACGAGGCCGGCAGCGAGAGTCGATGCTCTCATGGTCGGAGGCTTCGCACAGGGGAAGTCAGTCGACCGCGCCCCGGGTAAGGTGCAATGGGACCAACCTGGTTGTGTCTGTCGACTTACAAGATTCTGGTGGTCTTGGGAAGCTGGCCAAATGAATGAAAGAGTCCCCTTGGGCTAGAAAACGAATGACGGCCTTGGCACTCTGGATCGAGTGGGAGGAAGAGGGTGACGAGGAAGAGAGAAAAGAGAGGCGGGGGTAGGAGGGACAAGTGGAAGAAGACTTTGCGTGGGTGTCGAGGGCAAGAGGGCAAGAGGGAAAGAGCAGATATAGAAGGGGGTCACGACTTCCTAAACGGGTAGCTACCTTCGCTGCAACTGCTTTCCGCTCTTCCCTTCCCACGTGTATCCCGGCAGGAGCTGTCCTGAGTCCTTGGGCCTGCCTCCTGTCTGGCAACCTGGAAGTCGCACTCCCGGATGCTTGAAGGTCGGCACCTACCTACTTCGCACCGCTCCGGCCTTGCTACCTGACGAAACTCAGTACGTAAGATAGGCACTCCGAGCAACTGTAAAGAGGTGGCTGCGGTTGCCCTCGAGGAGATATCCCTCACGTCCCGATGGAAGGGCCAAGGCGAGTAGGAACACCGACCTGAATGCCGTCGCCTCTTCCACAGCATGCACATGCCGCTGAATGCGAGCGTAGTGGAATCCGTCGTGGACCAAACAGCCTCGGATCATTAAGTCGGTGCCTCGTTCCAGAATACACAGAACGGAGGCCTTGAGTCATCCTGTAAGATGGCATCTCGCTTGTGAGTTGCAGATCATCCAAAGTGGTTCCTGGGCTTGCTCAAAGGCATCATCCATCCGACGGCTCTCAGCTAGCAGACATCCTTTCCTGGCATCTCCTAACAGGGAACCAGCATGGCCTCTGTTGCTCGCTCGAAGCATTGGGCAGCATTGGCCCCGGACAGTGTGCCGCCCCGGATAATGACCCCTCACCCTCAGGTTGAGCCATCGTGACATCCACTTACGAGTCACCATGCACAGCGTGACATGATATAAACCACAGAACGGCATCTTATCCTGAGCAGTCGCACTTGCGGCAGCAGATTGATGGCGTAAAGTCCAACAGGACCTTGTCGGCCTCCCCGACGGCACCTCAGGGGTTTATCCTCCTAGCATCTCTTGTCCCATGCCAGTATATAGCACCGGGGGACGACCGAGGACGCATGCAGTCGGTGCTCGGTCGAGCATTGCGGGACATGCAGCTAGCCGTGTACCACGAAACAAGATTGCCTGTTCCTGATCTGCGTCCCACAGCACTTTGATGTGCTCAGTGCGGGGGCTCATCATGTCTCGTCCTACGAACCAGGTTGACAAAGACAACTGTTGGTGTCGAGTCCTCAACATCCAATTCCAAGCCCCAAGTGTCGGAACTCTGGTGAAATTCCCCTATTTCAATATTGTTCGTCAGATCGGGTCAATCTCTTGCCGTTGAATCCGGGAGCGACGCGTTTGGGGCATTGAGACAACACGTGAGCCGTCTGCGTGCACCCCGAGACAAACCGCAACATGAAGATTCGTGCGCGAGAGCCCTTAGTTGACCGTTGCTGTCATTCGCGAGGTTCCATTTCGTAAATTAATAAGTATCGCATGCAATTACCTCCAATTTTCCATGTGCCCTTCTCCATGATCCTGCCCGCAACGCCAATCCATCCCCGATCGTCCCGCATTGTCCATAATTTAGTGCTATCGCAAACACTGGTTCGCCAATCCATTGTATCTCGGCGCAAAGTATCCGCAAACTAGACCTCGACAGCGTGACACAAGATTCTTGACTGCTGTCAAGATGCTGTGGCACCACCGTCCAACGCGAAGAGGGGGTCCCGTATCTTGCGGGTGCCAAGTCGACCCGTTCTCGGCTAAGTTAAGTCCGCTTGCAACGCTGTGCGCCATCTACTCGGCTTTCTTAGCCGTCTCGCGAAGAGTTGGGGCCGTGCTGTCGGTCATGGACGTATTCTTGGCCTCGATGTCGGCAGCCCACAGAGCAGCACCAACTAAAGCCATTTGTCAGTGTTGTCAACACGAGAGCCTTGTCAGACCTACCTGTGTTCGTGAACGTGAAGAAGATGCTAACGAAGGGAATCATCTCGAGAGCAGTCGCGACGAGTCCGAAACTATAACAGGTCAGCCCACAGAATGCATGTGTCGAGAGGCAAAACATACGCCGTGTAAGGTCCAGTGTGTCTTCGAAGCCAATCGGACCTTCGGGAAGACGACCAGTTCTTGAGTTGAAAGTACTAGACACGAGGTCAGACTGTGGCAGCTGAATCGGCCGGTGGTTACTCACGCGTCCATGGACAGTCTGGCCCCGGCTGCGCGCCTGGAGGAGGATGAAAATGCCCGTTCCCACGATGGGGATAAAGTTCAATGGAAGATAGACAAGATACCGAATCAAGGCCTTGGGACTGAATCGCTCAAAAGGGTTCTTGAGAATCTTTCCCAGCTTCTGCATCGGGTCCGAGCCGGGCTGGATGTCTCTGCCCTCCCTCACGATGCCGTCCTCGTCCCTCGACAGCAGAGTGCCATCAAAGGTGTCGAGCAGCGCTTCCTGGAGAAGATACGAGCGCGAAATGAAGTTGATAATCGCCGAACTCTCGTTCAGGATCAGCAAGACGGTGGTGAAGACGGCCAGCGGCCCGTTAACCAAGACGAGAATGGCGAGCTGGGGCACGTATGTGAAGACGAACATGCCGGTCACGACACCGACTGACAGCAGGATGTAGGCTCCGATGCGCGAAAGCAAGGGCTTCCACAGTGCTCGGTGGGTCGCGAAGTAGACGACACCTTTGATGGGATACAGGTACGACTTGCTCTTGGCGGCGTCGGCGACGAGGCCCCGCGCCTTGTCATAGTCCTCCTGCCTGTTGCACGATGATCAGCTCTCGTCGGCGGACATGGGCTTTGCGGGTCGCACGTACAGGACCTCCTGAGCTCTGGCCTGCACGGAGTTGGCCACTCTGTTGCGGCTGTTGGAGTTGGCCGCCTGCCCCTCGGCGACAGTCTGCTCATCAGCCATTGTAAATGTTGGTTTGGGATTTTGTGGTGTGGTTCTCGAGGTGGCTTTGTCGCTACAGAGGGAGCGGGAAACACGAAACGCTTGGGGGAAGCCGTCGCGCAGCTTGGTCAAGGCCGGTGGCCAGGTATTTATTCGTACCTGGCGATCGTGATCTGACTGTTGCGTAGGTAGGTAGCTAAGGCGCTCTCAGGCTCTGCAGCTGAGCTGTCGGAGCTAGAGCTCCCTAGCGTGCCAACTAGTGATGACTCTATGACGTAGGCGTGAGGCTGGAGTGTGAGACACGCTCCGACATGTGATGTGGCGGGTGGCTTGCCTTGACCCACCCCTGGAATTTCCACACGAAACCTGCCTGGTGCTGGCTCCGGCCCTTCCACCACCCCCTATTCAGCGGTACCCCGCTAATCCCTCCACTAACCGCCGTCCCCCGAATATTGAAGCTATTCCCAACCACCGCCTACTGCGAGTGTCCCAGCGGGGGCTACAGGGCCCACGGCCACAATTCGACATACCACCACTCCTTTGCTTGCAAACGCAAAGGGCTGACATCCTCCTGCAGCCCCTTCTTAGCTGTCACTATGGCGAACGGCGCAACAAGCCGCCCTGACGATGCGACGCGTTGGGAGGCGAGGAAGAGAGAGGACGACGACGGAGATGACGACAATAGAGATGATGACCCTGACGAGACGACTGCACTCAAGAAACGACGACACTGACGAGAGAGCTAAGATGCACAGACTTTGTATTCGCTTGCCAACGCTAACAGACATACTGAAACCGTTCCTGAATGTAAGTCGCTATCAACGCCGCTTTTTTGCCTATTTGTTTACCAGTTTTTGTGACTGGGTCTTCTTCTCCTTGGACTTCGGGGGCTTCCTGGACTTCTGCACCCCGGACTTTTGCACCCCGGACTTTTGCACCCCGGACTTTTGCACCCCGGACTTTTGCACCCCGGACTTTTGCACCCCGGACTTTTGCACCCCGAACTTTTGCACCCCAGACCTCTTGGTCTTCATGTTTCTCAGTTCGGTGTTCAGCTCACTGAGCCGGGCCTCCAAGCCTTCGATCTGGGAATCCACAGTACGATCTATTATTTTCGTCATAATGCCGTCGAGAATCTTTTTTTGCTCGTCAATATCGTGTAAAATCTTTGTTTTCGGGTAATCTCAAGGTCAGCCAAGATGATTCATGACGGGGGTGTGATTTACTGACTATTCCCCCATTCAAGGCTTCTCTCCTGTTTGAGAGAATCTCGCTGGCCCCTGGTTTCCCCTTCTTCCCCACCCAAAGGTCGTGAGGAATCTGAGATGGTCAGTGATGGCAAACCTAAATCCGACGCCTGTTCTCACCTTGAGACATTCGTCGAGGCCATCCAAGGAGCAACAGCGGTGACATGTAGGGAATTTTTCCATCCGCCCGTTGGGTTGTTCACCATAATCATGGTAACAGGAGAAATTCGCGTCCACGTTCCGCTCGTCGTCCGTAGTGGTAAGGCCGCAGTAGAACTTGGCGCAAAGGGTACACCAGGGGTTGTCGGTTGCTTGGGTGGCTGCAGACATGTTGGTCGCCGCTTGTGTATTTCGGTATTTCGGTAAAATAAGAGATGGACGATGATGGACGGTTGAAAAGAGAGAGGAGAGAGGGAGGATGACGTGGCGGGGAGGGCGCGCTGTTATGTGCTGAGGTTGGCACCCGTCCAGACTCTCAACACCTTCCTTCGTCCATCTCGATATCCTCGCGGGCAAGACCGCCTTTCAGAGACTGCCTTTCGAAGGCGGGTTCAGCCAGGGCACCCACCTCAAGTGTCCCTGCCGTCTCTACACCGCAAGGCATCCGGATGGAAGTCGCCCAAGGTCGTGCCCGGAGCTACATCCTGCTCGTGCCCGGCAGGGGAAAGCCCTCCTCCAACAGCCCCTGCCGACCGTGGTTGCGGATAGCGAAGCGCCACTCCATGGCGATCTTGCAGGCGAGAACTGACAGCAGGAGCACGCCGACGCCGCAGAACCCCAGCATCATGACGACGCTGAACCACAGCGCCGCGGCCTGCTCGACGGCCACGGCCACCTGCAGCCCGCTGAGCACGACGGACGCGATGCCGATGGCGAACAGGACCGGCGCGTAGTAGTGCGCAAAGTAGGCCGCGTACTGGTACTCGACGTGCTGGACGCCGAGCGGCCGAGGAGGAACGGTGCGTACCGCCCCGACACCTCGGCGTCCGCCACCCGCGCGAGGTCCGCCGTGAAGTCGCTGAAGCGCTCCCACGACACGTCCCGCGGCAGGGGCTTGATGAAGATGCGGTCGTCGACCCAGATGAGGTGCAGCTTCGCCTCCTCGGTGACGACCATGGTCCGCCGCTTGACGCGCTGTCGGTGCAGTGGGGAGATGTTGGCGCTGTCCTGTTTCGACATCCACCACAGCTTGTCGGCTATGCGGTCCAGATCCGCCGAGCAGTGCTCCGTCTCGAGGAAGTCGAGCATCGCCGACTTGTTGTCGAGTCGAACGCGGGGGTACCCAGGCAGACATTGCGGCGGAATCATTGTCGCCGCGATACCTGCTGTCGCATTCCATCTGCTCGGATGGGGCAGAACCATAAAGAAGACCCGGGTAGCCAGGCGGCCCGTGACTCTGCGCATCGACGAGGTTCCCGCAGACACGCCTCAAGATGTCTTCGAGAAGAACATTGAGTCCATTGTCCAACGCGACCTGGACCTGAAGCGTGGTATAGCCGCCGTGATCCATCACCATCTCGTCCAATGCGATGAGAGGCTGTCTTGTGCCACAGCCACTTTCTACACCTCCATGCCGCCCCACCAATTGGTTCAGAAGCTCAACCATGACGGTCTCGGGCACCATTACCGTTTCGATGTCAAGTTCTATGGCATCACTCCCCTCTATGAAAGCACCCAAAAAGCGGCCATCGAGTAATAACCCTTTGCTGCCCATCCGTCTGAAGGTCAAATGGTGTTGACTATGGCTCAGTGTGATCGCCGTGCCCGGGCTTGGGAGCCACGCACTTGGCTCCTGGAAGTCGCCCAGCAGCAAGGATGTTTGGATGCGGTACTACCTGCCAGACGATATCCCGAACATTCGTGTTTTAACGTACGGCTATGACACTTCGCTGATGAGTAGCGAGTCCAAGGATTCGATCGAAGACATGGGGATACGTTTTCTGGAGTCCATCAAGGAATTTCGCAGAGACGCTGTAAGTAGAGATTGCTGATACAGCATCACAGCTAACACATGTGCCAGGGAAATCGTCCCGTTGTGTTCGTCGGTCACAGTTTGGGAGGTATTCTCATCAAGGAGGTAGGGCTTGCTTTTGCTCGCAGAGAACCACCATTTCCTGACGCACCCAATCGATAGGCGTTAGTCCAAGCTTGGAGGAAAGACCATGAACAGCAGAACGCGCTTCTATGCAAGTCCTGATACGGACTAGTCTTCTTTGGTGTCCCCAATCTTGGATTAAGGAACGAGCAGCTCTGCAGCGTCGTCCAAGGCCAACCGAATGAGAGACTGATAAGAGAGCTGGTTGTCGATGACGATTCGGAACCTTCCCCGTTTCTCAAGAGACTCTCTGACCAGTTTTCCGAGTGTTGCAAGGGCCAATACAAAGTTGTATCTTTCTTCGAGCGCCGGAGAAGCCCAACTGTTCAGGTCAGGCCCATTTCCGAGACCAAATGACGACGCATTGCACCAACTGACTTGCTTCAGGTCCAACCGAATGGCACTCTCACCAAGACGGGCTCCAAGATCTTCATGGTCACAGAGAAATCAGCGACGAGCACCGGTCTGACAGCTACGGCTGACGAGAGTAACATTCCTCTCAACGTCGACCACTCCGGACCTGTCAAATTCGAAAGCAGAAGCCAAGACGAGTACAGGATTGTCAAAGGAAAATTAAGAGTACTCATCAATGAGGCGGCCTTGGAAGTCCCCGGACGGTTTTCAGAGAGTTGTACGTGTTTGGCATCCGACTAATCGACTTGTACCGCTGACCATACCATGTATTCGGCACGACAAAGCGGGAAGGGAGATCTTCTGTCTAGTTAGACTGCTTCCACCCTCGACACAAATCGCACTATCTTACAGCTTGCCACAGGGATTCTATCTCGTGTTGAAAAGATCAACAAGTCCGCCCCCTTCAAGATGGATCCGGGCCCGGATGATGAAATAGCCTGCTTTGCACACACTTCTGCCTTTTCCCGCTGGACGGGAAAGCCGCACGGAGCACTGTGGCTCAGTCGGCACAGCGCCAAACGCATCGCACCTCTGGTCACCGCCGCATGTGTTTACAAGCAACGCTGGCCCGGGCTCCAAATCCTGTATCACAAATGCCATATTTTACCCTCAAATATCGGCACATCAAGAAAGCCTCCTCCAAACACCATACTCATGGACCTCATTGGGCAATGCATTCTCCTAGAGGTAGGCCGGGCCCAAGAGGGCGGAAGCCTCACGGATACTCTGGCCTTGTACGGTCTGGATCTGCAAAAAGTCTAGAATGTCGTCACATTGCCCTCGACGCCACTGGACGTGGGTTTCGAGGAGCTGAGGAAGCTTTTATGCACACCCCTTGGAGGAAACCGTAGCTTCATGATTGTCATCGACAATTTGGACCTCGTTGATGACCACGGTTTGTCGCTGTTCGTGGACCAGTTGACGGCTCTCGCAGCCTCCATTCCGATAATGATTGGCAGTATATGGAAAGACGACATGGCGAAATATCTTAGAGGCGTCTCGGAAGTTTGCGAGACTACTGAATATGAAGGTATGAACTTTCTGAGTAAAAGGATGGAAGGGGCGAGTAGATTGGGCGTGCTAACCTGTCCCTAGAGTTTCTATTGTCACTTGGCTTCGACGAGATCCATTTTCGACGGGACAGAGTTGCCATCGCACAACCAGGCACTAACGAGTGGGTGTTCAAGCACCGTGAGTTATTGGAATGGAGGCGGAGCGCACCCAGCGTTCTCTGGATTGAAGGGAAGCCAGGCAGCGGAAAGTCGGTCCTGCCCAAATCGTTGGTCACGCACTTGAGTAAGGGCTTAAATCCCGCCGCTGGAGATGCCGAGATAAGCCCAAATCAAGCGCCTATCATTATCGACTGGTTCTATAGCCGCCGGGACGACCCGATCACGATGGCTCATGTATCCATGTTGAGGTCGCTTCTATTCCAAATTTTCAAGGAATGTCGTCCAGCTTTTGACAACACAACAAAGCTCTACCGCACGAGGAAACCTTATACGACGGACCAAGGGAGCATTTGGGGCGCAGCCGATCTGGAAATCATCCTTCACTCGGTAATCGACTCCTCGATTCCCCTCATCTGCGTTCTCGATGGACTAGACGAATCAGAGAATGGATAACAGAGCGGGAAGACCAGAGAGGCGATACTGGCAATGATCAAGCATTTGACTTCTGTCTCTAACGGAATAAGCAAGTTCATCATTCTCAGCCGGCCTACCACAGACATCACGCACTCCCTTCTTGCCGAACTCAACTCACGTGGGAGTCCGCAACGGAAGGTTGGAATTTGTCGTATCGTCATGCAGAATGAGAATCAGTTGGACATCGAGAGGATTGTGGACAAAGGCATCAATTCCATTTTGCACACACTGCAATCATCGCCGTCTTCAAAGAGTCGCACAACAGATCGGGCTCTTGCCCCCTACTTTAAATCCATGAAAGCCAGAGAAACGGAAGCACTCAACAACACCCGGAAATATCTCCTCGACAAAGCTAATGGCGTAATCCTATGGGCCATGCTCCCAGACAACCTCGTCGAGCTGTACAAGTTCCTTGTAAGGGACCTGGAGGGCCGGCTACAGCCAAAGTACCTCAAGAAAGCGCGAGAAACCCTCATGTGGGTCAGCGGCGCGAGCGTCGTGAGGACACTCACACTGGAGGAACTATGGGATGCCCTTGGCGATTCCCGAGAACATCCAAGAGGCAATTGTCGGCCACGAGGACTACCGATGCGTGAATAGCCTGCCAGTCAGTGACTGGGAGCATTTTCGGTCTGTTCTATTCCAGTGGTGCGGGTTCTTTATTAAAACAGTTAACACGAGCACGGAAACAGCAGACTCATATTCCGAACGGAGGCACCAAGTCGAAGGGAGTCATGTCGTCCAGATGGTTAACCAGACTGCTAAGGAATTTCTCATGAACCAGAGCACGGCCGGCGAACTATACTTTTCCGAAGAAGAGGTAAGGGACTTTGTTACCTCGTCAGGGGTGTCCTAAATTTCAATATTGTGCGGCCGCTTCCATCAAATTTTTGACCCAGATTTCCCTGACGCTCTTGCTGAAGTGTGCTACCTGAAGGATATGTGGCTCTTGAAATTCCTCTTGACCGACGGCCCATACTCGATTCTAAGGCACAGCGCAGCCATAGAACTCTTTTCATTGGTTCTACGCAGCTCGATGCCAACCCTGAAGCGTTCCGGCAGCGTACACGACACCTTCATGTCGGCATGCTTTACAGGGTCTTCTCTATGTGTCGAGATCCTTCTCACGCTCTCAACAGTTGACACTACCTGGTGGCCTCTCCGTCGTTCGATTCCCCAGGAGACGACCTGATCGTAAATTCAGCTAGGTCCCTCCGGACCCAAGAGGATACTTGCTCGTGCCAGTTACCTATGAGCCGGCGCACAAGCTCCCATTTACGAAGCTGGGCTGCAGCCATGATGGCTGCATCCAGAACAACCATCCGATGAAGACTTCTACCAGGCTGTGTATGATGATCTCGCGAAAGATTTCACGAACATTATTACTATAAATATTGTAATATTAAGATCATTTTTAGGAAAAACCACTAATTACGATGTTATAATTTAAACCTAACATTTTTGGTATTCAGTAGTATCAACCACTAAACATTGCAAAAACAGCTCCCAGACTTAAAACATAATGAAAATGAGCTACAACATAGTAAGTCGCATTCACTCAACTACGCCTATTGTGATTAATAAATTTATGCTAACTAAGGATCACGTGAAGTGTCTATCTGACACTTGGTTCTATCTGCCCGGAAACCTGACTCGAAAAAGAAAACACAGAATGCGAAAGTCTAGCCGACTCAAGTCAATCTTGCGCCAGCGACCCTTCTCAATGAGAGTCAATTATGACAGTAAATGGGTGATTCTGGACCTTGCGCATGAACTGCGCCGGGAAGGTTTCATGGGTATAGACTGGGAAAGGAATGATCGAGATCTGCTCGTTGCGGTGGCATCGTCGAAGGAAAATCTCGTGCAACTGGAAGAGCTGCAAGATATCCGGGATTCAAGATGGTACTGGGTGAATAATATGAAGACCAGAGAAGAGGGACATAACAGGTCTTATGTGTCGCTTTCGCACCCCGAAGACCAGCTCGGAAGCGAAACAGAAATCAAGTGCTGCATCGACATCATAGAAGAACACTGGGATCGGGAGAGATCTCGTGTCAAGCGAGTCATCCCAAGCGCTTACGGGTTGGAATGAGACGGCCGGAGAATGATGAAGTCGCTCAGAGATGTATGGATTCGCTAACGAATATACATCTGCGGAAGGGCGGGTAGCAGCTGTGCCGCTCACCACATGTCACTGAGCCGGTGGAGGGGACCATGGTGACGGACATGACGGTCACGCGACCCTCTTCGCTTGGGTGTGAAATTCGGTCTTCAGATATCGGGGCACTGCATCACGATGCGGAATCCAGAGAGACACACGTCGTCTGATACAGCTGATGCCTGCGCCATCACACCTTCAGTGAGCGGGGTGACCCCGCTCCACGACCCGGACACGCTCCGACAGTGCCGGAGCCGACCCGACAACCCACCCCCTCCTCGCCCGTTCTTGGCCGATCCCTACACCACAATCACGAGCAACTCCTTCATAGGTCAGGGAACGACCAGACCATAAGCCAGCGTCTCCGTGCAAACCGACTCCCGAATCTCGTGAAGCCTGCGCATACAAGTCAGCCAAACACCCCCAACCCCCCACAGCAACTCATCAGAAGAGAAAATGCCGTACTTTTGGTGCGCCGGGTGTCCCGCGTACGCGAGCACCTGCTCCTCGGTATCCAAGACCGTCATCAGGCCCATGTCAAACCCCTGCGCGCGGTGCGCCGTGCTCGCGAGCGGCGGGCCGAGCGCGAAGGACCGCAGCCCCGGCACGACGCCGACCATGGCCTCGCCCGCGGCGCGCATGGCGTCGATCTGCACCGGTGCGACGTCCGGCTTGAGTTTGAAGAGGACTGGGCTGCTGCGTTAGTGTGTGTATGTGGCTTGGTGACGGCGGGGTAGGACGTCCGGACCTATGTGGTAGATTGGCATCGTTGCTTCGCGTGTGAGGGGATGTGTTGACAGAGGATCTGGTCATGTAATGCGGCCAGAGGGTCTGTATAAGTAAGGATCGAGTATTCTCTTTTCGGCTATGGAATGGCTGCGCTATTGGTCGTCGAAGCCGGGATGTCCGACGTCCCGGCCCCGCTCCGGCGGACATTCCTTTGGCCGGCGGGGTTTCTCACGAGCACGTTGGCGACAGAATCACCTCCTCCCGTATAAAAGAGAGGCAAAAAGCAGAATATAAGTACTACAACAAAAACGCTACATAAAGTCCATCCATCGCCCAAAAACCCATCCTCACCCCTCCGAACGAGCCGGCTCGCCGCCGCACCCGACGCGGGAATACCTCACCGGACCGAGAATCCCCTCTGTCTCGGCACTTCTTGTGTCTGTTCTGGTTCGGGAGTGCTGGGAACTAGGACCCAGTCGTCGTCGTCGCGGCTTTGGACTCGGCGGAGGGTCCGATGGGGGAGGGACGCCGACTGCTCTGCAGGCGATAGTTTCCTTTCGTCCATGATAGGTTCTGTGTCGATGACGGCGGGCTTTTCTTCTTCGATGGGCGTGCTGGACATGGCGGATCCTGATTGCGTCAGCTTTGGCTGAGAAGATGAGATCGCTGGGAGAGGATGTACCCGATTGGACTTTGTAAGACTCTGCTCGCTGAGCCAGCTTGAAAATGATGTGGTAGCGACCGTACTCGAACAAGCACTCCATTGCTTTGAAACTTCAACCTTCTGTCAGGATTGTCAGCAAGACGGAGAAAAGATCCAAATCCCATCCCCAGGCATGGTATACAACCAAACTCACAGGGAACCAAAGTCCTAACCGTGTCCCGGGGTCGGGGTGGTGGCATACCCAAGCCAATAAGCACATCCAACACCACCAATCGCCATCCAAACCCAACACTCCAGATCCTCGATGTCAGATCATCACGGGTGGGCGCGCCGTCATCCTTGTGTGGTGCCACTGCATGTTCCCGGCTGCAGGGCATTCTCCATCGGGATAATAGCAGGCGGAGAACCTGGGCCCGAGCAGACGAAATGGTCGCCGTCAGAATCCATTCGCTCCTACGTAGGCCGGCCCGCCAATCTCCCAACCTTGATGGCTTCGGTGAGCCGCCGTGCCCCCGCCCCACCCCCGGCTTGCCGCCGGCGATCCCCGCCCCGGTTGCCTGACCCCGCATTCCCCGCCACGGCTACCCACAGTGTACCCAAGGTACCTTTACCTGACCTCACATACAGCTCACATGCAACCTCTCCTCGGTGACCAAACCCACCCCAACACTCTCTCACCACCTCCATCCCACACCATCAACCCCCCCGAAATGGCGGAACCGCACCTCCTAACCCACCTCTCCAAAACCCTCACCCTCTCCCCTCCTCAATCCTCCTACCCCCCTTCTTCCTTCACCGGCCTGCCGACCTCGCACACGGGGACAGCATACCTCTTCCTCTCCGTCTCAGCGCACCGGCCCCTCCTCCAAATACACTCCTATCCCGCGCTGCACTGGGCGCGGGCATACATCTCCAACATCCCCGTCCCATCGGGCCCGGAGCTGGAGTCACGACTGGGGCTGACAGACGCCCTCGCCGGCCCCGCGGTGCGGGCTTGCATCACCCGCGACCTGTCCCACGTCCGGTCCTTCCTATCCCTTCTCACGCCCGTGCTGGAACGCATCCTCTCCGCGGACCCCGGCGACCCGGCGACCTGCCTCCTCCACGGCCTCGCGGGCACGCTCTACCTCCTGCGCATAACCCGGCACTGGGTGCCCTCCTCCGCGCCGCTAGTCTCGCGCGCGATAGTCCACATCTCGGAATACCTTCTCTCACCCAGCACGCACTGGCACTGTCCTCGCACGAAAGGCTTCGGGGTCGTGGACGGGGAGCTCGGGACGCTGACGCAGCTCGTGCTCACCTCGCCGCCGCTCGCGGCTCGGTTGAGCGGGCGGCTTGAGAGCGTGTTGGGGATGCAGGATGGCGACGGGGCGTGGCCTTTATTGCCGGACGCCGATGCGGAGATGAAGGACGGCGAAGAGAAGGATGCTGAGGGAAAGCATGAGGCGAAGACGGGGTTTGCGGGTGGTGCGGAGGGGTTGGTACTCTCGCTGCTCTCGCTGCGGCCGTTCTTCCCCGATTTACAGGACCGGATCGACGATGCTATTTCCAGGGCAAGGGAGTATCTTTGGAACGGGCGGGAGGCTGCCGCGGGGGAGACGAGTCTCTTCCACGGTGTTCTCGGGACCGCGTCGTAAGTGTCTCGCCTTCGCACTCCTATTCCAGAAACCGTTCATTTCACACCCCTCATCAAATCTCATCCCCGACAACAACCACAACCAGACCCTCAACCCTCATCCTCCCCCCCTCAAGCCTTCACCACTCCATGTGAAATCTACAAGCCCAAGCTAACCCAACCCCCAGAGCCTTCCCAAAAGGCCCGCAACGAGACCACCTCCTCACCCTCGCCACGCCCCAAAACCACACCGCCGACCCCCTTCGCGGGCCGTCCGCCTCGCCCTCTCCATCTCCCCCAACAGCCTCCGGCTCCGTGACGACCTCGTACGACCCGGGCGCCGCGTGGATGTGGACCGTCGCCGTGAGGGACCTGCCCCGTATGATCTTCTACAACGACGTCTGACCAACCGCCCACTCATCTACTTTCTCATCATTACTAGCTCCTCTAGGTAGCTTATTTCCCCGTCTGCGTGTACTGCTTCTTCCAAAATCGAATTGTAAACAGTTTCAGGGTTGGCGAAAGGTCGGTATTGGGGGCACTTCAAGGACAGAACAGGGGGGGTATACCCATAACTAAAACACCCGGCGTTATGATACTTCTTCGGATTCAAACTCTACAATAAAGGCCTTGATCACAGCTCGTTGGCATGGAATCTGTATTCCAAAAGGTGCCCGCCCTCTCGGCCGGACAACGGGTATAATGGCCACTTCTCAACCGGGGCCTATCCTTACTACTATCCCACATCTAATCCTCCCACGCTTCTCTTCTTTGGGGCGGGGATACCGGCCAACATCAAAAAAACCGACAAAAAAAGCAGAAATAAACAAGTCAAGCGAGTGTAGTGAGGTTCCCATAACCACTCCCCGGGGCTGTTTGTCCCGGCCATGCAGCCCGTTCCCCCATGTCGCCAGTCCAGAAACCCCGTATTACGCCGTGTTGTCCCCCATTCCCATGAGTTCGGTCATGCTTTCAAAACTAAACCACCTTAAAGCCAAACAACAATCAAATCGCAAATGTTCGTGGGCGGCCGCGGCAGGCTACCTGTTGCGGTCTTCCTGCGGGGACCCGCTCGTGCGGGAGGTCGCGCCGAAGCTGTTCGAGAGCATGCCGAGCCACCCCTCTGGCCGGCTCTGGCGTCCTCTGGGCGTCGACGAGAGGATGCCTTGCTCGACGTCCTCGTCCCTGTCCCGCGAGCCGGAGCCCTCAGCCTCCACCTCGTCGTCCGAGTCATCGTGGTAAGGCTCGTACCGGGGGCTGGAGGGGGATCCGCGCGCCAGAGATCGGACGACGTCGCCTTTGCAGATGGGGCACGTACGGCGGCGAGTTGTCAGCCAGGGTGTGCTGGGACATGTTAGTAAGCGAATGGGACTTCAGGCTGGGTTACTCACATGCACTCCGCGTGGAACTCGTGACCACAGGGCAGGCTCATCACGCGGCTGACGCCGTCAACGTACTCCTCCAAGCAGACCACACACTCGACCTGGCGACCCATGTACTTCTTCCACTCGCTCGAGTAGCTACCGTTGGCCTTCTCGTGCTCTGCCCGCGAGGGCGATCTCGGCATCTGCAGGGCGGAGTTGACCGAAAGCAGGCTCTCCGACTCGGGGATTCCGGTCGTCGTCCTAGAACGGGGCCTGGGGCCAGTTGGGGTCTGCTGCAGCAGAGGCGTGGTGGGTGTCGCGCTAGTCGGGGAGGGCATTCTAGGCGAGGGAACTGGCGACGCGGCCACGGTGTGGTACGTCCGCACCGGCAAGCGCTCAACCACGGACTTGGGCGCCCTCCAGCGTCTTCTGCGGATGCGGGCGCGCAGGATCAAGAGCGCGTACACCACGCTCAGCGTAATCAGGGGGCTGATGACAAGTACCAGCAGGGTGTCGAAGAAGGGGCTGGAGCTGCTCGAGGGGGTAATGGTAACCCAGAGACCGTCGTGACCAATGGGCTCATCGTCGTCGGGAACCGGATCCTCAAACTTGGGGGGCTCCTTGGTCTTCTCCTCCTTGGAGAAATCGGCGCCGTCGTCGTCTCCGAAGATCTTGGACATGAGGCCGCCGCGCGAGGACGAATCCTTGCCAGAAGAAGCAGATCCCTGGCCCTCAACGGGCGCCAAGTCAGGGTTGTACTCGCCGCTTCCGGGGGTGATGCTGCCGCCCTTGGGTCCGCTGACGTCCTTGCCCTTTGCGCTGCTGGCTGCCTTTCCGGTCTTATCCTTGGACGCGTCCTCCTTGTCTTTGGTTCCCGGAGCATCCACCAAGTCTGGGTCGCGCCAGTCCTGGACGCCAATCTGGAAGCTGTCCTCGGTCTTGCGAGAGTCCGCGGCCTTGCCCTTGCCCCGCTTGGCAGCCTTTCCGAGGCCATCGCGAATCGATCTGTCCTTTTCCTCGCTCCAGTCGTCGACGAGAACCCAGTTAAGACGCCCGCTGCTTGGAGGCTGGATGCTGTTGTCTCCAGATCCGGAGCTGCGACCCCAGCTGAACATCCACCTGAACCAGCCGACGCGCGGCTTAGCCTTCTCCTCGGTCTTGGTTGGCTTCTGCTTTGTCGGGGCCTTGGCCTTGGGAGTGGCTGTCGCCTTGGGCGTCGGGGTCGGGGTGGTCACCGCGGCCTTTTGCTTCTTCCTGTTCTTCCGGTTGGTGCCGTCGGACTGCAGGACCTTGAGGGCGGGGCGGCCGTGCTCGTCGATGGTGTCCTCGATAAAGCTGCCGGGCTGGGTGAGGGACGAGAGCAGATGCGCCGTAGTCCGGGCGGTAAAGACGGAGGGGATGGACACGTTGGAGGTGTCGCCCCGAGCGAACATCTGAATCAGTGGGCCGCCCTTCTGGTTATCACCAACGATAAGCGCAATGGCGCCGCGGCGCTGCGCCCACTTGACCTTCTCCAAGAAGCCGCAGCCGCCGCGACTGAGCAGCACAATCTTCCCGGCGATCTCCGCTGCCTCCTGTATCGACTGGATATCGGCGTGGGTCGACTCGGTGGACAGTGCGCTGTCGTGGTGTGGCGTAGGCTTCCTGGCGAGGCCCTGGTGCAAGTAGTCGTCGGTGCCGTCGTCGAGGGGGCGGATCTTGGACTTCAACCGCGTGCCGGGGTTGGAGGCAACGTCGGGAACGGCGTCCTTCTCGGGCTTGTCCCGCTTGTGGTGGCCCGGCTTGCCAGCAGCAGTGGCAGCCTTGGTGTCCTTGGACATGCCCTTGATGGCAGTGTTGAGAATGGCATTGGGCTTGCCGTCCTCCCAGCCGGGGATGTCGCTGCAGCCCAGCTCGCCCTCGCCCTCGCCCTCCTGGAGGTTATCGTCGGCAAAGCCGCTACCGATCCATAGCTGGCCGCTCAGGCCCTTGGCGGGGAGGTTGGGGCCGAAGGCGGCGGGACGGGCGACGAAGGAGGTGCTGTTGTCGTCGGTGAGGCTGATGGCAGCGTTTGGCGTGAAGATTGAAAAGGGCGCTGTGAAGGAGAAGAAGGTGGTGAAGCGTGATCGCGGAGTGGTGGCCGGGGCGACGACGGAGCTGGAGCGCGCCGGCGAGGTGACGGACCGGCAGAAGAGGAAGAGGGAGGCGACGAAGAAGAGGACGAGAATGGCGATTCTCGGAGTACGCATGGTGGGTATCGTAACAGTCGTTCAGTTGTAGAGAAAAGGAAATGCAGAGTCGAGGCTCTGTGGGTGTCGGGGGTGTCGAGAGATAAGGTCACGACGTGATACGGCGCACGGCGCGGCGGCCGGTTGGGGCAGTCTCGTGAGTGCAGTCGATGTCGATGGGCGACCAGCTGCCGGCAGTAGCTCAGCGGCGGACTGCACAGGTGCCGAACATGCGCAGAGTCATGCGGGAGCCGGAGCAGAGGTGTCGTTCTCGGTGTGTGGTGTATGGCGAGGCTGAAGGAGAGGCAATCCGGGTCGAGTCGTCGGTCGAGGGGCGATAAAGGCGAAAGCGGCCTGCCTCTCTGGCGTCGTCGGGCAGAAGTCGGGCTAGGAAGGGAAGGCGGAGGGGGTAAAAGGGTAAAGGGGCCTAAAGCTTTGGGGGCGGGAAGCAAATAATGACGAGGTTGTCGATCAGATCAGGTTATTGAGAATTGGGACAGTAGGAATGGTGACGGGAGTGGGAGTGGGAGTGGCCGCGGCGCAGAAGCGGTGCAGCGGCGCCATGCAGAGACAACGGAGGGAGACAGTGGAAGAAGAAGAACTGAGGCGAGTGACAAGTGGAGCAGCGACTGGTGCTGAGGTGCTCTCTGCTGCTGATGCGGTTGCTGGTGGCGGGCGGTGTTGTTGTTTAGGTGCCGGGGCCCTCACCTCAGCCTGGGCTGGCTCGGTCAGGTACCTTGGCTGGCGGGAGGTACCTGCGTTGCAGCGCACCAGGGGCAGGGCAGAGCGCTGCACAGAGGTACCCATGCCCAAGGACCCCGAGTGGCAGGGGCAGGCGGCCTAGCCTGGTGTCACACTGCCCAAGACCCGACTGACTGCCAGCCTGCTAGTGCCCAGTGACCAGTGAGGTGAGCGAAGCGGGCGGCGGGGGGGTGGGAGTGGAGCCTCCTCGGGGGTTTAGGGGGCCCTGTCTGGCTGAAGTCGGCGTTCGGTGGGCGCATCGGGACTTTGAGAGAGGCCTCGGGGGCGGGCAGCAAGGTCATGCTGCCTGTTGGTTTTTTTCTCTCTCTGACCCAAGTCAATGGCACCATTGTCTGCCAGGCGGTTTTCTCCGGTGTTTGCACGTCTTCACAGTGTTGTAGGAGATGCAGGGCCTTACTCGGGCAAGTGGGCAATCGACTCACACACAACTCACGGCGCATCGAGCACGGCAAATCATGAGAAGGCATTGACAGCAACACCGGGACTGACGAGTTTTCAGCCCGACCCATTCCATCATGACTGTCTCCAACATGACTGCCAAAATGCCCCATCCCAGTCACGCCCAATAATGGGCCAGCGGCAGCAAACCGTATCAGCTAGACAAGCAACAAGCAACAATCGGACAGGCAGTGGGCAGTGTCAGGGTTGCAGGGGCTGGCCGTCCGCCGTCCGGCTTGGGCGGCACACGGTTAAGGCCATCAAGGTTTGGCGCCGTCTTGGTATTCCGGCCGTGTCTTGGTGTTGGGGATTCTGTCTTTTTTTGACCAACACCACCACACTGGTGCTGCATTGTGAGTCGGGGAGCGAGTGCTCCGCGGGCGAACACAAACACACTGCGTAGACAAGTCCAGCTCACATGCCCTTCTCCACTAAAGTGCCCCAGTAGTGGTCCAGCGCGAGCCGCAGTGGGCGATTTGGTTCTGACTGAGCCTCTAGCCGGGGGCGTGTTGTCACTTGACGCCGGCCGTGCATCATGGAAATGAACGAACCACCGGCCGAGGGCACGAGGGGGACTCACTGGGCGAGACGTGTTTTTGCAACCGCCAATGCCGACCCGCGCCGACTTAGGTCCTTTTGCTTTCTCTATTTTTATTTCCTATGTTTTCGGGTTTGATTTTATTCAGCGACGATATTCATAGCCTTTTGTGAAGATGCAAATCATCAACACTGCGTTCACTAAAAATGGGAGGTGAAGGCGCCGGGAAATTGCGATGACGAATCTGTATCCCGTACCCAAGGCAGCAAACTGCCCTGCCTCTGCCTCGCCTTACTAAGGTGGTACCGTACCTGACAGAGCTGAGAGGCCGCCATAGTGGTGACGGCATGTACCTACCTCGCTGTCGAAGAATGCAGCTCCCAGCGACAGCCATCAATGACCTCCCTCACACCAGCGCCCACGCGCATGGACAACCCCTCGTGATCCAAAAGTTTCACTCGGGGGGCGTGTGTGTCAGCGTCGCCGTCCCTCTTTCAGTGTAGCCTCGCTCGACAGACAGACACATCCGAACAAAGGACGGCTCGGAAGGGGCGTCCAGATGCATCTACAAGAGCCTGCTGACTGTGGCAGGTGAGGAAACCTACCTCACCCAACCCAAGCCCCCTTAACCCAAACCGCATCTCTAATTCTAAGAGATGCATGTGTAAGCCAAGAGAAACACCACAAGAAAAAAAAGCCAAGACCCCTTTACCTTTTCCTTACCTCAGATCACCCGCATATCGACAAACACCACCATCAACTGACGCCATACAGACGTTGCTGCTGCTCCCGCTCATACTGCGTAGTAATGTCGCGGTTTAAAGTGCCTGCATGAGTCGTCCCCTGACACTGCGACTCCATACTGTGATAAGCTTCAATGACGGGACCTCTGCCCAAGTCTCACCTGCCCGCCAATCTACCCATCTACATCGTATCCAGCTGGTAGCATCCGGTCTAGCCCCTTCGTCTGTTAATCACACCGCACGCGACGTTAGTCCAAAACGAACAGACGCGAAGAACTCAAGCTCCGTCACTCGCCAAGGCGTCTCATCAACCTCCTCCGCGCAGCTCAACACGGCCTCCCACGACCCCACTGCCCGCGGGCGCTTCTAGATTTTGCTGCGCTCGAACCTCGTACCGCGAACTCAATTCATCCCGGTGCCCGGCTGGTTGACAGCCAGATAGACAGACAGACGGAGGGGAAACAAGACCGCCCGCCCGTCTGTCCGTCCATCCGGACAGTCTTACCCAAGCATGCCCGGCCCTATGGGATCGTTCCCCAGCCTACCCAGCTCCGTCACCATAGTATGAGTATGAGCTCTGTTACAACTCAAGGACCAGCCCAGCCCCGCGACGTCAAAAGATCAGCGCAAGAAAAAAAATCTGTTAGTATCCGTACTGGCGTAGTCAACCCAGAATAAAAACCAGGCTGGAGGGAACTGGAGCACAGGAGTACGTAAACCGCCTGCGCGTTCCCAGCCATGCCAGCCCGCATTACAGAATCGATAGAGAACGCCACTGCTGCTGCTATTATCGCAACCCATGACGTTGAAGATCACTCAATCAATCAATTAATCACCGACGCAGGCCGCCGCAGCGCCCGTGCCAGATCCCCCATCCCCATCCATGGCCTATGCCTGATCTACTCCGGGTCTCCGTTCTTGTTCTGCAAATCCTGAACCCCCCGTCGCTTGTCCCCGGTTTTGGCGTGAGGCATCTACCCTTACCCGGCAGTTAATCGGTGACAATGTGCCCCGTGGCAGTGCCCCCGTCCCGGGTCGTGGCTTGCTCTCGTTTTCCCACATTCTCGCGCCCGCATGCGTTCGAGGGAAAGCCTGCCTGCCCTGACGAGCACAAGAAGAAAGAAACGGCCATCCCCGTCATATTCCCCTCCTCCTGTGCGCAGGCTGAGAGAGTCTAGCGCCCTGGACCCCTGCCCCTTTCTCACCTCACCCTGGGGCAGCTTTTCCCTTTGTTTCACAGCGCCCTGGGCAGGGGTCATTATTTTTGACGTTGGCTTTGAAACGCCGTTTGCAAGCAGGGGCCCGCTGCTGCAACCAAAATCATTTGCCCACCTTTAAGGAGAAGAGGAGGGGCGGTGGCATTCCTCAACTTGCTTCAAGCACCACCTGCGGGGACCTTCTCCGTGTTTCCAGTCCAGCCGCCGTCACCAACTCGATTCGAAAATCACTATGCTTCCTCGTATTGGAGACTGGGCAACTACTTACAACAAAACTCTCCAGCCTCGCTCGGATGGAGCCTAACCAGTGACGCGGAGAGCCCCCGAGTCTCGTTAGAGTTGTTGGGTCGTGTTCAGCCTCATCTCAACTTTTAAGCATTTGGCGATCACGCTCTCGCTAACCCCTACCTTCGGACGAGCCTCGCCCGGTTTTCGGTTTACGCGATACTGCCGCGTAACTGTCCGCATCTTTTCAACACCTTCTCAACAGCGCGCTGGGTATCAAACGCTATCAAACTCTGAATCCAGTTGTGATTCTCCTGATATTGACATGGAAAAGAAGAAAACCCACAAGGCATCAAAAGAGCACTGCTATGACGCCCGATATGCCGGCTGGTCAACTATGCAAGAAAAAGCCATCGCCCCGCCATGATGTAGCCAAATGCGACCCTCGACGCCGTGGAAATATGGAAGTCCGGTCCGACACCCAAAGCACAGCCCGGCCCGGCGGCGTCCGCTTCAGTTAAACTCGGAAAACAACCCGCTGAGCTCCTCCTTGCCGCGATCCCACTCCCGCTTCTCCCCGGCCTTGGCCCACTGGACGTCCCGCTCGTCCTTCTGGTCGCCGGTCTTCCACTTGTTGATCACCTCCTCACCGTATCCCGCCTCCCGCATGCGCTGCTCCTGGCTCTGCTGCCACTTCTTCCTATCCCTAAAGATCTCCACGGCGTCGTCCCAGTTGTCGGCGTTGTTGCCGTCCCCCATCTCCACGTCCAGCTTCGGGTCATAGTCCGCCTTGAAGCGCCTGTCCATCCCCGAAGCCCCAGATGCTGCGCCGCGACCCCGCGAACGGACCGGTGGCGGCGGCGCAGGGCCGATGAACTCGTCCAGCGGATCCGAATCGGATGCTGCGGCACTGGATTCTTGCTCCCGGGCTGCGCGCCTGCTGCTACCCTTGATTGATAGCCCCTGTCCTCGTTCCCGGCTTCTGTCCCTCCGCGTCCGGTGGCTCTTCGACATTAGATCCTGGTCGTCCTCGTCTCTATCTCGCCCTCTGCTCCGATGTGACTTGGACATCAGGTCACTGCTCCCAAGTGGCGATCGGTGACGATGCCTCCTAGACTTGTCATCAGGCGATCGCGACCTCCGCCGGTCGCTCCTATGTCTCCGACGACCCTCATGGTCTGACTCCGACTCGTCCCTCCTGCTGCGGTGGTGTCTCCTGCCGCTACTTCTTTCGGGCGACTCGCTTCGCCTATCCTTGTGATGCCTCCTGTGCGACGGTGAGGCGTCTCTCTTGTGCGACTTCGCTTCCGACCGCGGCGAGCGCCCGATGTTGCCCTTGTCGCCGAGAATGGCCTTGATGTCTCCCATCTGCCGCTTCCGGATATCCTGAGGTCCTGCCCGTTTCCGTCGCTCCTTCTCTTCGGAGCTCTCGAGTTCCTTCAGGCGCGCCTTAGACTCGGCCGCCTCCTTGGCGAGGAGGTTCTTGTTGTGCGTGTCGGTGTCTCTGATAATGTGTCGCAGGAATCGGGTGTTTGGCTTCGGCATGTTTGCCGGTCTGGCGCTGTTAGGACCAATGGTAGAGTCGAAGGGCTATGGGACGTACTTCTTGTCGGAACTGAACGCCCCCATGCCCATGCTCGAGTATTTCAGTGAGTCGTTTGCTTCTTTGGCGAGAAGACCGGCGACGTAGTCGTCGGTGAGCATTTCGTCGTTCGGCATCTCGGAGGTCTTCGAACGTCGATACAAAAGATAGTGGCGCTATTGTGACCCTTCCAAGCACGTGGCGCAGTTCAAAGCGAGAGTGTCAGCATCTAGCGCCGATGGTCTGAGATGGCTGATCGGTATCCAACTTGCGCTACTGCGCGGGCTGAGGGCGGATGTTGCGGGGAGAAGTGACGATGCAAGCGATGGTGCTGAGATCTGACGATAGTCCCCAGTCAAAACAACGCAAAGGGGCTGCGGGGTCGTTAAATAAGATGCTTTGCTTCGCAATCTGTGTTGTGGCGGACGGAAATTGATCGACATGCGCAGGACACTGGAGTCGCTAAGAAAAGGGACTTGGCAGGCGAGTGGGATGAATCTGCGGTACCTGCCGTCCTCGGGTGGTGCTTACCGATAGCGATAACGATAAGGATAAGCCACCCGCGCCCTCGCGTTTCCCATTTTGGACCGAAGTAAATAAACGTCACCAGACTAGACCCTGAGCGCAAGACTTGCATTTTGTCGACCACCGTCTCCTTAAACTTACCGCCTCTCATTGCGCGACTAGAGCGCATCTTTACACCTTTCGAGCCAGACTGAATCGCCCCACCTACCTTGTCGACTGCCCCAAAACGAGAACCCTGCGATGGACGCAGAAAAAGCGGCGCAGGTGCTGCGCAAGATCGAGAACCTCAATGAGAACCACGAAATATCCATCATCAAGCTCAGCGAGCCCATATCGAGCGCCGCGGCGCAAGAGTCGCGACAGCGAACATCAGACGCCTCCAATGCCTCGCAGGACGCGACAACGCCGGCCAGCCTCGACGCCGACCTGGCGCACTACAAGGAGCTCTTCGCGAAGCTGCGCTTCTCCTATGTTGAGCAGGTCACCAAGGAAAAGTTCATCCGCGCCATCGTCGGCGACCCGCCCGTGATTGTCACGCCGCAGGAGAACCTCGAGCTGGAGAAGGCCAACCTCAAGGCCAAGGCGCAGCTCAAGGCGCTCAAGGTCGAGGTCGCGGACATGGTGACGGAGCTGGAAAAGAAGGGCAAGGAGTTGGCTAAGCGATACGAGAGCGTGCAGCTCGACACAGCCAAGTTGAAAGAGTTGCCAGACAAGATCCTCGAGCTAGAGGAGCGCGTCACCGAGCTCAAGGAGGCGCAGGCGCCGGGGCTGAATCCTCAGATGAACCTGCCACTCGCGAAGACGCTTGAATTGGTGGACGAGAAGAAGAGGCAGCAGCAGCAGCTGGACCGCGAGTTGGAGCAACTACAAGCGAGGGTGCCGCGGAAGAGGAAGGAACTTGAGAGACTAGAGGCCGAGCTGCAGCCGTTGGAAGTCAAGAGACAGAACAGCAATGCGGCTGCAAAGGAAGCACGGAGGAGAAAGGACGGAGCTGGCGGAGACGAGGACGACCTTGAGGAGAGGGGGCGATGGCTGAGGGCCAGCGAGGCGGCGCTCAAGCAGATGTTGGACATCCAGGGATGAGCCACACGATGGCCTGGGACTGGGCGGACGATGTCATGAATTCTATACCCGCGGAGGCAACACGTACTTGGGATACTACTGGAGGGGCGGCGTTTGGCTGTGTTTGGAGCAATAATTGAATGCGCTTGACCAAGAGACCTACAAAATAATTGACCGATGCATACGGATACTGCAGACTGCCTGCATCAGCATGCACAAGTGTTATTCCTTGACATAAAGGTGATGATTTACCAGCCCCTGGTGCAGTGCTGCTGGTGGGGCCCCCCCTCAAATCGAAATAAAATGCAGAGACCGTGCACGCTCATTGGCCGACAATTCGAGCTCTCTAGGGCAGGCGGGTGCACGTGACGGAGAACCGAGGGTGGGTCCCGCCAGCTGATGGCGGCCCCTGCCCACCCGCACCGTCTTGCCGATTGTGCGTTCAATTAGGGCCTGAAATTTTGAGAGTCTTTCTTACTTTCCTCCGACAACCAACTAACCGACCAGCAACCACAGCACCACCATCGTCGACCGCCGAACACCGCCAAGATGAGTACGTCTGCCCGCCGTCGCGCCGCCATCATTGCCGTCGTCTTTGCGACGGAATGATGGCGAATTTTTCGCAGCAGGCCAGCTAACGTTCCGCAGCGAAGGGTACCTCATCGTTTGGTAAGAGACACAACAAGACGCACACTCTGTGCCGTCGCTGCGGTAAGTCCAGCCTGCGCCACGACGTCGAGACGCGAATCGCACGAAGATTCGACGCAAAATCGGAGTAAGGAAACTGACAAAAGCCGCTTTGCAGGTCGCCGATCGCTTCACATCCAGAAGCACACCTGCTCTTCCTGCGGTTACCCCTCGGCCAAGACCCGCAAGTGTACGTTCATCCCCTCCCTCGACGACGAACCCGAATCGAACTACCAATCCCCCGAGACCCAACCCACTCCTACGTTTTCATTCGTGTTTATGTGGTCGGAGGTGCTGACGTAGGGCGCGACAGACAACTGGTCCGAGAAGGCCAAGCGGAGAAAGACCAACGGCACCGGCCGCATGCGCTACATGAAGGACGTCTCCCGCCGCTTCAAGAACGGCTTCCGCACCGGCGTCCCCAAGGGTGCTGCCGGCCCCGCGCTCAACACCGCCTGAGCGATGAATGGGATGTAAGGGTGTCGACAATGGGGGGGCAGCTGTGCATTCAGGCATTCGGGGGGAATGGGGCGTGAACCGGGAATCCGAGAGAACGATTACACGAACATTGTCTTTTCCTCCCTCCGTTTGACTCGAAGACGGACAAGCCAAATTCAAAAAAGAGCAAACCAAAACAAGCATTTGGCACACGGGTGTTTTGCGTTCATATGTCTCTCGCGCGGGCAAAGGGGAAATGTTTTACAGGGAAACGGATCCTGAAAAAAAGGCTTTCTGCTTTTTCACCAATGATTCCACGCAATTAGGGGTATGGTCGGACGCATGGTCACAATCAATGGCATTCTCACGTGTCTCGGTGTGTCGACTGCTGCTCGTCCTAGATGTGATGTGACTGGATCAGATGGCGCCCAGGTGTTGTTGGTTCGGCGATGTGCCACTTGATACTCGTAAGGACGACACCAGGACTGTCAGCGCCAACGACTGTTATTGTGTCCATGACTTGATTGATCAAGAAGCTTATAGTCTCTTGTGGCGGTCTTCGTGACCAGAACTGGGTTCTGTGAACTAAACCGAAGAACGTCGTTCAAGCGGATAAGTACAACATCCTCCACCCCCCCTTCAACTCCGTCGCCATCGATCGATACTGCCTCAATCAGCACTGCGCGCTGTCGGCACGGTGTCTTTCGTTCAACCCACCTTGGACATAAAATAAAGGTCGAGATAGTCTCTTCTGGGACTCGTTATCCTAGTCGTAATGTCATCCCTGGCCACATTCGTCATCGCAGCCACGCCTCAAGGTTACTGACCCCGCCCAAACACCTTGACGCTCCCGTCGGCGCCCACAAAGTACAACAGCTCCGTCTCCTCAACCACGCGCTCCGCGTCCACGTCGCCTCCAGCCGTGATCCTCAACACCCCGCTGACGTCGCTGGCCGTGCCCGTGTCCAGTAGCCGCAGGCTCATGACCGTCTCAGCGGCGTGCGCAAGCCCAAGCACGAGGCTCGCCTGCTCCTTCTCCAGCGTAACGGTCTGGGCCGCGACGAGCGGCTCGTCGACCGAGACGGTGATGACCGAAGCGTGGACTTTCTGCGGGCGTGTCAGCGAGGCTCTGTTGGCTGCCCTTGGGAAAGGCTGAGTCGTGTGTTGGAAGATGAGGTGTGAAACCAAATGTGCGTTTGTATCTATGTGGGAAACATAAGGCACCGGGTGACATACCTCCTGCAAATTAAGCAACATGTCCCTCAGCGCCAGCCCGGTAAGCTCCTCGCTCGACGCGGCGAGGAGCAGATCGGGTTGGTCGACAATAAGCACCGTCTTCGCATCCGCCGCCTGCACGTCCGCGATGGCAGCCTCGACCTCGCGCTGAACCACAGGCAGCTTCGCCTCGCGGAGGACCCTCCGTCCCTTGACCGCAAGCGGCGCGCCGGCCGAGAAGAGCCCGCTCAGCCCGTCCACGAAAACGAACCTCCCGCTCCGTCCTAGCCCTTCGAGGTCGATGCCCTGGAATTTCTGTCAGCCTCGCGCGTGCCTTTCATACGAAAATTCTCGTCGGTGGAGGGGGGGGTGAGTGAGCGCACCAACTTGCCCGCGCCCTCCTTCCAGAACGCAAAGTCCCGCATGAAGCTGACCAGCACGACGCGCACGTCATCTGCTGGAGGGGATGAGTCTTCTTTCTCGGCGCACTGTACGGCTGGCTTGCGGAGGTAGGAGTACAGGTGCCGCAGGACAAGCCAGTTGGTGCTGGCGCCCAGGACGCTGGTGAGCAGGATCTGGGAGCATTCGGGCGGGAGTGCGAGGTAGCTCTCCAGAAGTTGGGGTATCCTAGTCGCCATCTTTTGAGGCTTCTCAGACTGAGAGGCTCGGTGAGGTTGTGTAAGTCTTGTAAGTGAGGGCGTTCGAAAGAGTCAGTGTGCGTTTTGCGCTCGTGGTGGTGATGGTGGGGCAGATGCTGAGGTGGGAGGTACAGTGAGGGCGGTGCGGGGCACTGTACTTTGAGGACCTGAGCTCAGTCAGCTCTGGCCCAGATTGAAGATCAAGAACGAGGAATAAGCCAAAAGTCTTGGCTGAAGAGATATTGGAAAAAATTTCACAATTAAACTCACCAGCAGGTTTTGTGACTGGTTTAAACTGTCCTCATGCCGAACTGAAAGACCAAGTCGTTGGTCGAGCACCTACACCAAGATGGCAGACGTCACTTAGCCTTCAGTTGAATCTCACTGAAGCACATGCGTTCAAACCGCATTCTTGCGGCGAATTGCACATCGCAACTTGGATGCTACGGACCCATATCTCATACAGCTCAGCCAGTCTTTTTACGTTATTATTACGTCTGACTCTCAACTTCTTCTCACAAGGTAGACAGACAACCCCACCACAGCCCCGTTTGCCAGCCGCCGCCCTTCTCGTCCTCCCCGCCAGCGATGGGCCCCTCGTTCTTCTTACCATCCACGGCGTTGAATGCCAACGAACACAGTCTCTGTGGCTCAGTTGGAAGAGCGTTGGTCTCATATAATGTCATGTATATGACTCCAGAATTCAATCTGGGGACATCCAAAGGTCGCAAGTTCGAGCCTTGCCAGGGACATTTCTCTTTTGCTGGTGTACATGCTAGTCTTCCTTTTTTGCCCACACAGGTCGGTCAAGACCTTGAAGGAACATGTTCCACGCCGGGATGGAGGTCAATCAGGGTGCTGTCTTTTTGTCTTTTCTGAGTATTCAAATAAAAAAGAAGCCGTGGCTTCGCAGGGTCATTGCGAGATCAAAGGGTCCTTCATGTTCATCCTCCTGACCTTGACGCAGTCAGTCACGACTCTCAAATCTCGTCCCGCATGTCAGTGTTTTTATGCCAAGAGCCGGAAAAGAGATGTGGGTGGGTCCTTGCTGCGACGCACAATACTTGTGAACATCCCCCCCCATCTGCCAAAAATGCAACGCCCACGGCAAGCCAAGCACGCCACGTGAGCAGAGAGCAATCAAGAGCAAAGGAAATGCGCCGAGGGGGAATCGAACCCCCGGCTCCCCGACGCTGCTGGATGGCAACGGAGAATTTTACCACTAAACCATCGGCGCGCTGTAGATAATGACTCGTGATGAGCGATGCTGGGTGGAGGTGGTGGTGGGCTTATGGATGAGGCATTTAGGGCTGTGGACCGACACCGGCGGACCGGAACCCGAGAGCCGAGATTGCCTCCGGCCGGGCCTGGCCATGTCGACGACCGCAGAGCACCTGGATCGATCCGGTACAAGCTCTGGACACTGAAAGGCTCGAGTGGATGTTTTTAAATGTTGAGAATGGCGATGGTGTTGTCACCTGTTCAGGCCGGTTGGTTACTTTGACGTTGGTTGGTTGAGAGCATGTTTGAGTTTACCTCTGAAGGCAGGCCACCTCCCTCAGTCGAGTTCACGGCATCCCGTAACTGGAGGATTTGCACGTCTCCTGACTTTGTAATTTGGTAGAGAATTCAGAACTATATCGATTTTTTTCATTTCAAATCCACCGGCGGTGTTGGATCCAAGTTATGATTTTTTTCAATCGTTTTATAATGATGTTAATTCCATGTCTCCTCCGACTCATAAAAGGTATGGGATTGTGAGCAACCAAATTAACAATCATTACAAATGACTCAATGTCGTCAATCGAGATCCATGGATGTCGTGTTCATATGACCCCCCCTCAATTTCCCATTTTCTATGCCAGCTGTACTTGCCTTTCCACAGGCCCGGCTTTCTCCAAAGCCTTGATATGCATGACCGCTATCGTGCACCTCACTCCTGTGCCATCCTCGTATCCTGCATTCTCATGAACGACGAGAATGTTGACCAACCCGCTGTTTTCTCCCACTGCGGGGTAGACCTTGTCATCAAACATGGGAATCCGCCCTTCGACATGGAACGGCCCTTCACGAGGGCGATAGCACGCTCCGTAGGCTGAGACGCCCACCAAGGCCAATAACTTCTCCGCCTCTGGGTAGATGTAATTTCCCACCCACTGGAACCCGCCCTGCTCCCACCATAGACCACAGTGGTTTCCATCGCCGTCGTAGATGCGCCGGACGCTCTGAGGCCCTTGCGTGTACAGATGGGTCTTGACGCTCAGGTACTCCTTGTGAGCGGCGACTTTGAATGCTGGCAGAGGAACGACCGGCCCCCTCATCCGGAGGACATTGGCCGCAAGAGGTGGTTCTTCCCTAGTACCATTCACCGCTTGACCCTGCGGCAATACCCAGGTCCAGATTTTGTTTGTGTCGGGATCTCGCCAGAATTTTGCCCTTGTCCGTGTGTCTTGAGGTTCCTTTCCTTTGCTCTTCCACGATCTGTTCCCGGATGGTGCTTCCTGTTCCCCCGCTGTAACTTCTGGTTCTTGATCCCCGTCGGAACAGGACGTCGAAGGACCAATGGAGGAGTCTTTTGGGTGATCCGGCTGTGTGGCATCTTCCTTGCCCACTGCTTGTTTGCCCTTACTCTCGGGGCTGAGCATCTCCAACAAAGGACCCGACTCAGCAAACGCATCTGGCGATATTTCCAAATCTCCCACTTTAACGTCTTTCACAAGTGGGGCAGGCCGTTCCGTGACGGCTGTCGCCCAGTCGAAGAGCTTGTATTCCACAGGTCCATCCCACCCTGCCCAAGACCAGCTGGGAAATCTGGGATCCGGCTTCGTGACATCCGTGCTCAGCGTGCCGAATAGTAGATCCTTCTCCTTGGCGAATCTGCCCACCGTCCGCGGGATCCTCGCGGCGGGGGACCACATGAGCGCGTGGACGAAGATGATTTCCGGGAGCCCATGCAACGTCTTACTCTCGACCGAGCCCTGAAAGTGCTGCTCGTCCAAAACCGAGAAAACGCCAGAGAAGCCGTCGATGACATCGCCCTTGCACGTGAACTCGCGCTTGCTGTAAATTTCGACAAGCTCGACGTAGGCCGCGAAAGCCCTCAACAGTCGCTGGTCCTGGTCAAGGTCGTGTAGGTGGTCCAGATCGGCAATGGGGTTCTCGTGGTTTGCTTTTTTCAAGCGATGCTCATCCTTAAGAGCCGAGCCGACGATAAAGGTCCGGATCTCTTCGTTCACTCCGCCCTCGCGCAGTGTGTGCTGACCGCACTGGAAGTAGACGGTGTCAGACGAAAAGTAGAGCATCCTCCTCGAAAGAAGCCGCTCCTGCATGATCCAGCCTCTCGTGTTCCAATTCGACGCCTTCACGGCCAGATGGAGGGAACGGGGCGTTGCCACGATATGTATCTCCTCGTTGCCGCACGAAGGGTCGTACTCCAGTTCGCGGCTCTTGTTTGAGACGACAAGGGTCTCGATGCGTTGGGGAGAGCGCGACCCCGGTGCGACCCCTGGCAAACCTGCATCTGCGTCACTGCCATGAAGAGCAGCAATCGTCGCGAAAGCTTTGCCGTAGACGATGTCCATATTGGGGATGTCTCTGGCTTTCTGTACCGGGTCGTCCTGTACAATGCAGACAGCATCCGTCCAGAGAAAACGCTCGCCAAGCGATCGAATCAAGCACATCGCGTCTCTGATCGTCTTCGGAAAGGGTATCATAGACAGGGCTTGAGGCAGGAGTCTCCCCTCAATGTTGTCCAGCTTTGTCACGCACATGTCCACGCGGCCCCAAGTATAACTCAACGCAAAGTACTTTTGCTTCGACGTCCCGGGAAATATGCACTCCTGAATGACGTCGATAAGGTACAGAGGGATTTCGGTAATTGATTCTGTGTCCAGGTCGCGGATAGTTGCATACGGAACCGTGATTGTGATCGCAATCGGCCAACCACTTCTTCATCAGCGCGAGGTTGACTTGCTGCCCATCTCGATTGTGGACAGGACTGCTCACATCGGCCATGGTGGTATGTAGCGTAGCTTCGGCGTCTGCTTCCCAGGCTTGGCGTAACGACTGGCGGAAGTTACTCGACCTAAGAATTCTCAGTTCTCCTGCCCAGGTGACGCCGAAACCAACCCTCAACACGCTCTCTCCACTCGAAAGCCTTCCTGAGCTGGGACGGAGACCTCTTGCGTCCCTGTCTGCCTTCTCAAACTCTGGGTGAAGATTCCCAGACGAAGTGGTGATCAATGAAGCCACCAGACTGCAGATAGCACATTCGCTCCTACAAAAGAGTATCATCCAACTTCCCTCTCGCCTAATTTTTCTTAGCATCCACTATTAGTGAAATAAGTAATATACTACTAAGATCCTTAATAATTAAAAAATCTTCACCTCTCCCTCTTAGATCCCTCCCGTAATAACCTCATAGCCTCCGGTGGGCACTGGACTATAGCCGGCCCCTCCGGCCAGCCCTAATCGGGGCTCTGGGTCACCTCCGGAGTTAACCCCTACCTCAAAGGCTAAGCACCGCTGCGACACTAAGGCCCAGCCATTCCGGCCTAGCCTTATGGGAAGCCAGCCTAACACTCTGGATATAGCCCCCTCTACGGCAAAGGGGCCCCTGAACGTAAGCGGGGCGGCTATTAGATCTATCCTAGTTGCCCTCGATGAACAGGCCAGACTTTATAAGGCCTAAAAGGATATTTTTTTAATTATCGCCTAATTTATTAATAATATAGTCTCTAGTTTTAAGGAGCCTAAAAACAAATTATAAAAAAGGTTACCACTTATATAATTTAAGTTTTAAAAAAACTTATGAATAACAAAGTTACCGAACTCTAACCTGGAACTAGGTTACTATTATAGTATTAGCCCCGACCCTAACCCTAGTCTTAGCCCTAGCCTCCGCCCCGGCCTAGAACCGAGCCCCTACCCGCCCATAAGCCCAGGCTCAGCTAGAAGACCTCCGGGTTTTCGTCTATATCCCCGAGGAAAGCCTGGATACTGCCCAGAAGAAGGCCCCTTTCACCCTACACCGTATAATCTACCAGGCCCTTAGCCTACAACTAGGAAATATCCTATACATTTACCACATCTTAATTAGATACTCTTTAAAACCCCTAAATAAATGAATCCAATAAAACCTTCTTAAAAATAAACAAAAACTAATAAACTACTTAGGGGCTTTTAAAATAAAAACCCTTATAAAATAGTTTATATACACTATCCTATGTTACTTATTTAAACTTTAAAACTTAGACAAGGAAAGTATTAATATATTAACCCTAATTAGAGAAGAGGTTATTACTTAAATTAACTATGAGCTAATCCTAGCCCGGTAATCTCACCTTAACCTAAACCTTATTATAAACAAAGTTACTTAGGTTATTTCTTTTATAATCAAGGTACTATCCTTTAAATTATTTAATTAGAGTAATAAGGCCCAGCTTATTACGGAAAAGAGGACCCTACTTAGGCATAACCCTAGTTACCAGGGATACTATATAAACTAATACTATAACTAGTAACTACTTTATAATAATTATAATAAGCCCTTAAACTCCTACGAGACTAAGCCTTATATAACTAAACCAAAGTATACTAACTACTTAGGGCCCTTCTAGACCAACTATATAAACTATTTAACTAAGCCCCTAATAGTTAATAATTATCCTACCCTCCTAGGCTAAAAGAAACGTGGGCGGATTCGGAAGGCTGGGCAAAAGGCCTCCGAGGCCCGCGATAGCATTAACCAGACTACCACCCAGAACAACACTCAACAACCCCAGGACTCCCATCCTAATCAGGGCCAACAACCTAGCTCTAAGCGCTTATACACTAGGACCCCCTCCTAAAGATTAATTGTATACCTAAGTAATAAGGATATAATTAATAGTATAAATGAAAACGAGGCTAAAAACCCCGAGGCCCTCCCTTAAACTAACCACCCTATCCACCCTCTCCGAAATAGGAGCTAAAGGGTAACTCATAAACCTAACTATAACATCACTAATACCTATAACCACCTAGACCTCGATTCGGAGGCGTAAGTCGAAACAGGCCCCCCACGGGTACTACGTATAGCCCAATATAACATAGGGAAAAAGCCTTTAACATATACAACTTTCCTAGAACTCTACTAAGATAATTAGGTTAATATAATACTTATTTAGGAGCCCTGGATAGGTTACATTAATAGAATACAGATTAATATACACACTGGGTTTAATCCCTATATTTTAGTGGATTTATAGAATAGTAGGGAAACAAGGCCCAGGGTAATGACTTATATACCAAAAGAGATAAGGCTTCAAATATAATAATAAAAGCCTATCTAAACCAGGGACATCCTATGGTTAAAATTTAATAACACTATAATTATTAATATATATAAACTACTAGGCGACCCTAATAACCACACAACTATTACTCTCTTAGGATATTGTCAGGTTGGTCTGCGTAGAGTGAAGGAGTCGGCGATGCTCAGGTAGGGTGTGGTAGTGACTAGTATTCGAATTTGGCCTCTTATAGAATTTCTTACTGTATTACTATTTAAATCCCTTTCCTAGAGTAATTATTTTCTATTGGCCCTACTCTGGGGTTACCTTTTCGGTGCCCCCCCCGGTCCCCACTAGTGTACCTAATACAATCTCCCCGCCCCCTAGGCCCTATCCCGGGGCCATCTAGATATTTATTAGCCTTATTTGGGGTCTACACCGGTACTTCCACTAATACTCTTTAGTTACTACGCCTGTTTTTAGCCTTAGGTCTAAGGGACCCGAAGCTCGGCGATGGTTAGTTAACGTTTACATTTCCCTAGCTGGAGGTGCTTTCCTTTTATCCTTCTCCAAGGTATTCTAAAACTAAGTAGCTACCCACCACTTTTCTAATTTATAAGAGATTAGGTGTAAATAGGTGCTCCTTGTCACGGGCCAAGGCCCGATCAGAGGCCTCGGAACCACTCGGCCATATCCAACGCTAACCGCTGCTTACTAAGCCTAACCAGGCCCAGGCAGACCTGATCAGGATCCAACGGATTTGTAGGGTAACAAACTTTTCCTTCCTTTCTCCTTATCTTAAAGATACTCATAGTAATCACCATAATTAGTTGCAATATACGTACTTAGACCATTACATTATCTTTAAGATCATCAAAGGTAATTAATTGAACACTTAGTATAAAAGTCCACGATTTATATAAAAGTAATAAGAAGTTTTAGACGGGTTGACCTAAGGAGTCCCTGAACATTTAAAGTTGATTAATACGGCTTAATTAGACCTAGAGGTTATTATAAACTCGAAACAACGTATACGTATATTCGTAGTAGAGTACCTTGACCATATTATTAAGTATATTATAATTATTATTAAACACAAAACACCAGGATAAACGATAACCATACGACGATAAAAGGCAACGCTAAACTATCTGGAAACCCATAATAGTTAGTGTAACTAATTGGACAGCTTATAACCCAACTATAAGAAATGCGGACCACCTAAGTAATTAAATAAAAAACCCAATAAAAGCAGATTCGACTATTATAAGAAGCCCTAATAGAACCCAGGTACCCAATATCAACGATAAACTAGTCCCTAATACCCTCTATAACACTAATTCCCCCCAATCAGGCCTACATACTACCTCCAAAATAAACTAAACATCAAATTCCTAACCTACTAAAGTTTAATAGATTATATAAAAAGTTTTAATAATAGTACTTCGAAATAAGAGGGAAGATAAGTGTAAATAAAAAAGCCTTTAGTTTAGAGTTAACCGTATTCACCTACATCTACTCTAAGCTAGAAAACACCGTATAAACCATAATAAGCACTTATTATACGCAAAGAGGGGCCGATAGGTCAAAAAACCCGGATAAATTTATAGAATACTTAAAGGGTTACTATGCGGACCTTAACACAAAAGTATAAGCCTTTAACTAACTAAGGATTATATAATAAAAGGAGAACGAGAGTTTTACTTATTTCCTCCCTAAATTTAAAAAAGAACTCGTAGAAATAGGAGGAGGACACTGGTTAAACGTTATAAGGATCAATTACCTTAAAAGAGCCCTGAACACCATAATAAGAGCCCCCCTTATCAACATAATCAATAAACCAACAATATACACTATATACACTTAAATACTCCTAAATATAAGCTCAGAATTGGACAGCGAATCCTACTAAGCCCGCTGTGAGTATTAGTATAGGAGATCGTTAACCCCTAACTAAATAAGAACTAAGTCCCCTCAGAAATAGAATAATCGATTAGAGTCCCCCTAACCTAATTAAATAGAGTAGGAACCTACAAAAACAAATAAGTTAACCAAGGACAAGAAAGTCCGTAAACGGCCAAGCCAAGAGGAAGCTCGTAGATATTATAATTATAACAAAAAAGGGCATATATAATAGTAATGCCCTGAGGATCGAAAAGAGATAAGGAAAACTAAGACTTTTAAAGGAAAAACTAAGGAATAGAGTAAAACGGATAATAACTCTAATTAGAACTCTAAGGACTCGGGAAAAGAGTAACTCCTAATGAAAGTTGTTATTAGGAGGAATAAGTTATAGAGGAATGGAAGGTTATTAAAAAGAGTATAGATTATGACCTATTTTACGTTAATATCGGGATTAATGGGATACACTATACAACTACCCTTATTGATATAGGGTATTTAATATACGCCCTAATTAGCGACGCCTTCACTAAAAAACTCTGCTTACTACGCATTAGTATTACACCTCGGAACTTAATGCAAATCACTATTACAGTTCCTAGTATAATCCACTATATCACTTACACTAATATTAATATTAATAACTATAAATAACACCGATTATTCTTTTATATTATTCCTAATTAAGAAGACGATGTTATCCTTAGAAGGTCCTAGATAATTGACGATGATGTTATGGTTTACCTAGTACAAGGTACTCTACATATAAGTGTTATGGACTACTAGGTAATAAAAAGGAAACCGGGTTAAGCCTAGTAAGATCTAAAGTTCCTAATCTAATAGTAAACTAGATTAGTATTCTTAGCTCTAATTAGGTGGGCATAAAAGAGAAGAGAGACCCCTCTTAGTATATCCACCCTAAACACGTTCTCTATAAGTTTAGCCGATATCAAAAAGACCCTAATACCAAAAATGAAAATAAACCCAAGGACAAAACTCCCTACATATTATTATAAGTTTTTATATATCTTTAATTAAGATAAGGTTGATTAATTACTATTATACTAGAAGAACGTCGATTATATTATCCTTATCGAGAAGGACTCCTATAATTAAGATAAACTAGTGACCTAGGGACCTTTATATGGTATATTAAGGGAAAAGTTAATTATACTATACTAAACCCTTATAGAATTATTAAATAAAGGGTTTATTAGGGCTAGTAGCTCCCCTGCATTATCGCCTGTTTTATTTGTCCAGAAGCCTGGAGGAGGGTTACAGTTCTACGTTAATTACTATACCCTTAACACTATTACAAAAAAGGACCAATACCCCTTACCCCTAATTAACGAGACCCTAAGGGCACTAATAAAAGTGAAGTGGTTAATAAAGTTGGATGTTATTGTTGTATTTCATAAGATCCGGGTTAAAAAAGGAGATAAATAGAAAATGGTGTTTAGGACGAGGTATGGGTTATACAAATAAATAATTACCCCCTTTGGTTTAACTAAAGCCCCTATAACGTTCTAGCGATATATTAACTATACCCTACGAGACTTCTTAGATGAGTTCTACTTAACTTATATCAACGATGTCCTGATTTATTTAGACAACTCCCTTTCTGATCATAAAAAGAAGGTTAAGAAGGTCCTCAAGCACCTAGGCGTTATAGGCCTGCATATGGATATCAATAAGTGCAAATTCGAGGCTAAAAGCGTTAAATATTTAGGGTTTATTATTAATACTAGTAAGGGAATTCGTGTAGACCTTGAGAAAATTAAAGTAATCCAGGGATAAAAAGTGCCCCGATTAGTATAAAGAGTTCATGGGTTCATCGGTTTTACTAACTATTACTAGTAGTTTATACCTAACTTTTCGGAGATCGTATAACCCTTAATAACCTTAACTAAAAGGGATATACCATTTATTTAGAGTAAGGAGTATACTAGAGTATTTAAGGAGCTAAAGATGCTCCTAATTAGTACACCTATATTAGCTCACTAGGACCCTAATCGAGCTACAATACTTAAGACCGATTCGTCTGGTTATATAATAGGAGGTACCTTATTATAGTATAACAATAAAGGGATCCTAAAACCTATAATATTCTTTTCACATAAGAACCTACTTATAGAGTATAATTACCTAATATACAATAAGGAACTATTAGTAATAATACACTACCTAAAACACTGGGATTCAAAACTACGGAGTATAAAAGAGTTTACTATCCTAACTAATCACCTAAATCTGAAATACTTCATAACAAAGAGACAGTTGAGCAAACATCAGATCAGGTGATCAGAATTACTGTCCTACTACAACTTCACTATCCAGTTTAAACCTAATAAAAAAGTAATAGTTCCTAATACATTATTAAGACGTAAACAGAATATCCCTAGCACCCTATAGGACAATAGGTTAAAGGGTTAGAAGATTAAACTCCTAAAGAACAGGATTAACGTATTACGAGTTAATAACGTAGTAGTAATTAGAGAAGTATAGGCCCAATCAGGGTAAGTAGAGAGGGATAAGTCTAATATAAGAGATTCCCCCGGAGACATAAATTAGACCAACAACCCTAACCTAAATAAAACAGAACCCCCCTTAAACCCTTTTAAAGAAGAGCTATTACACTCCTAGTGGGATAAAACCTTAGACCAAAATAACCAATACTAGCTAATTAGGGGGGTAATACAAAAAGGAGATCAACAACTTCCCTCATAATGGAAGTTGCTAATAATACTATTAGAATATATAATCGATGATAATAAGAGATTATTATAGAGGGATAAAATCTGGATTCTATATTATAAGCCCTTAAGGACGGGTTTAATCCAGAGGTTCCATAACTCTACGTTAACGGGATATCCAGGGAGGGACACTTTAAAGGCCCTAATTAACCACTAGTTCCATTAACTAAGCTTATCCTAGGATATCCAAAGATTTATAAGGAACTACGACGTTTATGGACAAGGAAACGTATAGTGCAATAAGAAGAGGGGCCTATTAAAACCTCTACTTATCCCTGGACGGATCTAGGCAAAGGTCTTTATTAACTTTATAATAGGACTGCCCCCTTCCCGCTACGATGGGGCTATGAACATTATAGTAGTAACCGATTATTTATTAAAGAATGTAATCTTTGAGTTATTAAAGGATATTATAACAAATATAATAGTAGACCAACTAATCCGAGGTCTAATTAAGTACCATAGGATACCTTATGTAATTGTATTAAATAGAGGACCGTAGTTTACGAGTTTTATGTAGAAACAACTCTACTAATTACTATGGATCAAATAGAGACTCTCTATAGTGTTCCACCTAAAAATAGATGGAACTATGAAGAGGGTAAACTAAGTAATAGAAACCTATCTTAGAGCATACACAGCGTATACTTAGGACGATTAGGACGAACTACTCCTAGTAATAATAATAGTTATTAATAATCGGGTCACCTTATTAACAGGACTCAGCCCGTTCTTTGTTACTTATAGGTATAACTTAGATCTGATTAGAGTAGAGGAACCCCTGCGGAATAGTAATAAAACCCCTATAATAAGAGCAGAGGCTCTAGTCTAAAAGTTAAAGGACACCTCTAAGTAGGCTTAGGTAACGATAGCGGCAACATAAGAGAAATAAGAAATTACCGTAAATATAAAGTACTAACCATTTAATTAGTTTAAGCCTAGGGATAAGGTTTAATTAAGGTTATAGAATATCTAATTTAATTAACTATTAAAGAAGTTCAACTAGGTTAATACGAAGTATACCGTCCTTAAACTGGTTAGATCCTATGTTTACCAGCTAAATACACCGTTAGGGATCTATAACGTCTTCTATATGAGCCTGATCAGGTACGTTAAAGTTAATCCGTTATTATTATAAAGCTGTGACGATGCTCAGCCACCTACGATACTAGTGACCAATGGGGAGGAGTTTAAAATTAAGGAGATCCATAATATGCGAAAAGTATAGGGCGGATAAAAGGTCTTAGTAAAATGGAAGAACTATACCCAACTCACCTAGGAGTTAGTGGATATGCTGGTGGATATAGCGGCCTTAGACCGTTACGAAGCTAATTACGGGAATATCCCTTAGGAAAGGAGGGGAGGAAGGGGGTAATTATTATGAGCTAAGGCCCGATCAGAGGCCTCGGAATTACTCAGCTATATTTAATACTAACCACTACTTACTAAGCTTAACCAGGCCCAAGTAGACCTAATCAGGATCCAACGGATTTATGGGGTAGTAGACTTTTCCTTCTTTTCTCCTTATTTTAAAGATACTCGTAGTAGTCGCCATAGCTAGTTGTAATATACGTGCTTGGACCGTTACACTCCTCTACTAGGCCACTACTCCGTTTCCTCCACTAATAGTCTACTAGGATAACTTCCTAGTATTTCCTTATAGATACTTTGTGTACTAACTAATAGATCTGCTTCCTTCTACTCTTTCTCTATTAGTGGTTTTATAAAGCATCTTTATGTTCCCTTTTAGTGGGCTAAGGTAATCCCTACCCTCGTTCCTTTATACTTCTTTTAGTACTAAGTATTAACTCCTAGTTTTAAAAATACGAGAAACTCCTACGCTATAAATACCCCTAGTACCTCCCCAGTATTCTCTTTATATTAACGATCCCTTATTATAATTTATTCTCCTTAAGCCCTAGGCGCCCTAGTGCGATTATTTTATTACTTCTAATATAAACCCGGTTTTACTATGTATTTCGATTCCTCTGTTTTTTTCTTCTTTTAGTGTTATTTTTCGTTGTTTTCTTATCCTTCTGGTTATTAACCTTAGCTACTGCTCCCCTATTACCCTCACCGCTATATCTTCCAGTCTTACTCCCCCCGCCCCTATTAACGACGACGGCGGTTCTGCCCCACCAGTTCCCCCCAACCCCTCCAGCAACATAGAAGGTGACGATAATAAGAATTACCTCTACACTGTCCCCTATACCTACTACTTACACTATATAGTGGACTAGGACCTTAAGGGTAACACCCCTATTCTGTGTTACTTTGAGACCACTAATACGTCCTCTCCTCCCCTAGTACTCCCCCACTTCTATTACTATGAATTTAAACCACGAATAATAAATACCCTATCTGTAACGGTCTAAGCATGTATATTATAACTAGTTATGGTGACTATTATGAGTATCTTTAAGATAAGGAGAAAGGAAGGAAAAGTCTGTTACCCTATAAATCCGTTGGATCCTAATTAGGTCTACCTGGGCCTGGTTAGGCTTAGTAAGTAGTGGTTGGTGTTGGATATGGCTAAGTAGTTCCGAGGCCTTTAATTAGGCCTTAGCTCGTGATAATTACCCCCTTTTTCCCCTCCTTTTCTAAGGGATATTCCCGTGATCGGCCTCGTAATAGTCTAAGGCCACTATATCCACTAGTATATCTATTAACTCCTAGGTGAGTTAAGTATAGTCCTTCTACTTTACTAAAACTTTTTATCCACCCCGTATTTTCTGCGTATTACGGATCTCCTTAATTTTAAATTCCTCCTTATTAGCTACTAGTATCGTAGGTGGCTAGGCGTTATCACGGTTTTATAATAATAACGGATTAACTCTAGTATACCTAATTAGGCTTATATAAAAAATGTTATAGATCCCTAGTAATGTATTTAGCTGGTAAGTGTAGGATTTAATTAGTTTAAGGATAGTGTATTTTACGTTAACTTAGTTAAGTTTTTTTAATAGTTAATTAGATTAGATATTCCGTAACCTTAGCTAAACCTTATCCCTAAGCTTAAACTAATTAGATGGTTAGTGTTTTATGTTTATGGTAATCTTTTGTTTCTCTTATACTACTATTATTACTATCTAAGCCTACTTAGAGGTGTCCTTTAGTTTTTGGACCAGAGCCTCTGCTTTTATTATAGGGGTCTTATTACTATTCCGTAGGGGTTCCTTTACTCTAATCAGGTCTAAGTTATACTTATGAGTAATAAAGAATGGGCTAAGTCCTGTTAACGAGGTAACTTAGTTATTAATAACTATTATTATTATTAGGAGTAGTTCATCCTAATTATCCTAAGTATACATTATATATACTCTAAAATAGGTTTCTATTACCTGGTTTACCCTCTCCGTAGTTCTGTTTATTTTTGGGTAGAATATTATAGAGAATCTCTATTTAATCCATAGTAATTAGTAGAGTTGTTTCTACATAAAACTCGTAAACTATGGTCCTTTATTTAATATAATTATATAAGGTATCCTATGGTACCTAATTAGACCTCGGATTAGTTGGTTTATTATTATATTCATTGTAATATCCTTTAATAACTTAAAGATTACGTTCTTTGATAAATAATCGGTTACTATTATAATGTTTATAGCCCCATCGTGGTGGGAAGGGGGTAGTTCTATTATAAAGTCGATAAAGACCTCTGCCCAGATCCGTCCAGGGATAGGTAGAGGTTTTAATAGGCCCCTCTTTTTATTGTATTATATATTTCCTTATCCATAAATGTTATAATTCCTTATAAATCTTTGGATATCCTGGGATAGGCCTGGTTAATGGAACTAGTAGTTGATTAGGGCTTTTAAAGTATCCCTCCCCGGATATCCTATTAACATGGAGTTGTAGAACCTTTGAATTAAACCCGTCCTTAAGGGCTTATAATATAGAATCCAGATTCTATCCTTTTATAATAGTCTTTTATTATCGTCGATTATATATTCTAATAGTATTATTAGTAATTTCTATTATAAGGGAAGTTATTGGTCTCCTTTTTATACTACTCCCCTGATTAGCTAGTATTAGTTATTCTGGTTTAAGGTTTTATCCCACTAGGAGCGTAATAGCTCTTTTTTAAAAGGGTTTAAGGGGGGTTCTATTCTATTTGGGCTAGGGTTATTGGTCTGATTTATGTCTCTGGGGGAGTCTCTTATATTAGACTTATCCCTCTTTATTTACCCTAATCGGGCCTGTACTTCTTTAATTATTATTGTGTTGTTGACTTGTAATGCGTTAATCCTGTTTTTTAGGAGTTTAATTTTTTAACCCTTTAACTTATTGTCTTATAGGGTACTAGGGATATCCTGTTTACGTTTTAATAGTATATTAGGAACTATTACTTTTTTATTAGGTCTGAACTAAATAGTGAAATTATAACGGGACAGTAATTCTGACTACCTGATCTAATGTTTGCTTAACTATCTCTTCGTTATAAAGTATTTTAGATTTAAGTGATTAGTTAGGATAGTAAACTCTTTTACACTTTATAATTCTGAATCCTAGTACTCTAAGTAGCGTATTATTACTAATAGTTCCTTATTGTGTATCGGGTAATTGTACTCTATAGGTAGGTTCTTGTGTAAAAAGAACGTTATAGGTTTTAGGATCCCTTCGTCGTTATACTACGATAAGGTACCTCTTACTACATAACTAGACGAATCGGTCTCGAGTACTATAACTTAATTAGGGTCCCAGTGAGCTAATATAGGTACGCTGATCAGGAGCGTTTTTAGTTCCTCGAACGCTTTAGTGCACTCCTTACTCTAAATGAACAGTATATCCCTTTTGGTTAAGGCTGTTAGGGGTTATGTGATCCCCGAGAAGTTGGGTATAAACTACTGGTAATAGTTAGTAAAACCGATGAACCTATGAACTCTTTACACTAATCGGGGTACTTCCTATCCCTAGATTACCTTAATTTTCTTAGGGTTTACACGAATTCCCTTACCAGCATCAATAATAAACCCCAAATACTTAACACTCTTAACCTCGAATTCGCATTTATCGATATCCATATACAGGCCTATAGCGCCTAGGTGCTCGAGGACCTTCTTGACCTTTTCTCTATAATTAGAGAGGGAGCTATTCGAATAAATCAGGATATCGTCGATATAGACTGAGTAGAACTTATCTAAGAAATCTCGTAGGGTATGGTTAATATATTGTTAGAACGTTGTAGAGGCTTTAATTAAATTAAAGGGGGTAACTATTTATTCGTATAACCCATACCTCGTCCTAAATACCGTCTTTTATTCATCTCCTTTCTTAACCCGGATCTTATAAAATATAACAATAATATCCAACTTTATTAACCACTTCGCTTTTACTAGTACCCTTAGGGTCTCGTTAATTAGGGGTAAGGGGTATCGGTCCTTTTTTATAATAGTGTTAAGGGTATAGTAATTAACGTAGAACTATAACCCTCCTCCAGGCTTCTGAATAAATAGAACGAGTGATGATGTAGGGGAACTACTAACCCTAATAAACCCTTTATCTAATAGTTTTGTAAGGGTTTAGCGTAGTACAATTAACTCTTCCCTTAATATACCATATAAAGGTCCCCAGGTTACTGGTTTATTTTGACCATAAGAGTCCTTCTTAATAGGGATAATATGGTCGACGTTCTTCTGGTGTAGTAATAGTTAATTAGCTTTATCTTAGTTAAAGATATACAGAAATTTGTGGTAATACGTAGGGAGTTTTATCCTCGGGTCTATTTTTATTTTTAGTACTAGGGCCTTCTCGATATCGGCTAAACTTACGGAGAACGCGTTTAGGGTGGATATACTAAGAGGGGTCTCTCTTCTCTTCTATGCTCACCTAATTAGAGCTAAGAATACTAATCTAATTTATTACTGGATTAGGAACTTTGGATCTTACCGGGCCTAACCCGGTTTCCTTTTTATTACCCAGTGGTCCACGATACTTATATATAGAGTACCTTGTACTAGGTAAACCATAATAGCATCGTTAATTATCCAGGACCTTCTAAGGATAACATCATCTTCTTAGTTAGGAATAATATAAAAGAATAATTAGTATCGTTTATAACTATTAATATTGATATTAACGTAAATAACGTAGTGGATTACACTAGGAACTATAATGGTGATTTACATTAAGTTCTAAGGTGTAATACTAATACGTAGTAAACAGAGTTTCTTAGTGAAGGCATCGCTAATTAGGGTATATATTAAACACCCTATATTAGTAAAGGTAATTATATAATATATCCCATTAATCCTAATATTAATATAAAATAGGTTATAATCCATACTCTTTTTAACGACCTTTTATTCCTCTACAACTTATTCCTCCTAATAACAACTTTCACTAGGAGTTACTCTTTTCCCGAATCCTCAGAGTCCTAATTAGAGCTACTATCCATTTCACTCTATTCCTTAGTTTTTCCTTTAGAAGTCTTAGTCTTCTTTATCTCTTTTTGATCCTTAGGGTATTACCATTATATATACCCTTTTTTGTTATAGTTATAACATCTACGAGCTTCCTCTTAGCTTAGCCGTTTACGGACTTTCTTATCCTTAGTTAGCTTATTTACCTTCGTAGGTTCCCACTCCATTTGATTAGGTTAGGGGGACTCTAATCGACCATTCTACTTCTAAGGGGACTTAGTTTTTGTTCGGTTAGGGGTCAGTGATCTCCTACGCCGACGCTCACAGCGGGCTTAGTAAGATTCACTATCTAATTCTGAGCTTATACTCAGGAGCATCTGAGTATATATAGTGTATATTATTAGTTTATTAATTATATTAATAAGGGGGGCTCTTATTATGGTGTTTAGGGCTCCTTTAAGGTAGTTGATCCTCATAACGTCTAATCAGTGTCCTCCTCCTACTTCTATGAGCTCCTTTTTAAACTTAGGGAGGAAGTAAACGAAACTCTCGTTCTCCTTTTACTATATAATCCTTAGTCGGTCAAGGGCTTGTACTTTTACGTTAGGGTCTGCGTAATAACCCTTTAAGTATTCTATAAATTTATCCGGGTTCTTCAACCTATTAGCCCCTCTTTACGTATAATAAGCACTCACCATAGTTTATGCGGTGTTTTCTAGCCTGGAGTAGATATAGGTGAATACGGTTAACTCTAAACCGAAGACTTTTTTATTTACACTTATCTTCCCTCCTATCTCGAGGTACTATTATTAAAACTTTTTACGTAATCCATTAAACTTTAGTGGGTCGGGAATTTAATATTTAATTTATTTTAGAGGTAGTACATAGACCTAATTAGGGGGAATTGGTGTTATAAAGGGTATTAGGGACTAGTTTATCGTCGATATCGGGTACCTGGGTTCTACTAGGGCTTCCTATAACAGTTAAATCTGCTCTTATTAGGTCTTTTACTCGATTATTTGGGTGGTCCGCATCTCCTGTAATTGGGTTACAAATTGTCCGATCAGTTACACCAACTACTATGGGTTTCCAAATAGTTTAGCGTTACCTTCCATCGTCGCGTAGTTATCGCTTATCCTAGTGTTTTACGTTTAATAGTAACTATAGTATACTTAATAACGTGGTCGAAGTACTCTACTACGAATATACGTACGCGTCGTTTTAAGTTTATAATAACCTTTAGGTCTAATTAGGCCGTACTAATCAGCTTTAGACGTTCAGGGACTCCTTAGGTTAACCCGTCTAGAACTTCTTACTACTCTTATACAGATCGTAGGCTTTTATACTAGGTGTTTAATTGATTACCTTTGATAATCTTAAAGATAATGTAATAGTCTAAGTACGTATATTACAACTAACTATAACGACTATTACGAGTATCTTCAAAATAAGGAGAAAGGAAGGAAAAGTCTACTGCCCTATAAATCCGTTGGATCCTAATCAGGTCTGCCTAGGCCTGGTCAGGCTTAGTAAGCAGCGGTTGGCGTTGGACATGGCCGAGTGGTTCCGAGGCCTCTGATCGGGCCTTGGCCCGTGACACTATCTATACTACTCAGTATAATAAACTTTACCTTTTAGTATATACTTATCCCCCCCTCTAATCTAATTACCCCTGGGGCTTTTTAAATATCACTAATACCTCATAGTTACCCTACGAGTACTCCTCCACTGCCCTCACCCTCCACCATTGCTTTAATGAGATCCATAACGAGGTATTAAGTAGCTCCACCTTCTACGATACTTAGGCCGAGGACGTAGTATGTTGTCCCCATTATAACGCTGGTCCCCACCCAGTGCCCCTCCACTATACACCTACTAATCTACTACTTAGTTTACTTATAAGGCCGCCTAGTTCACAAGTAAAAAGGCCCTCTAGAAGAAAACTAAGAACGTTAAGGACCCCGCTAAGTGTAAAGCTGAGGAAGAGGAGGAGGGATAGCTACTCTGCTAGTGTAAGGTCGCGGTCCTCGAGGTGTTAGCTTCCACCACTAAGAAGTAGGCCTCGGCTATTTCCCACCTCGCCGCCTCCACCATTAACCAACTAGTGACCCTCTACTCCTACGCTAATGCCCTCACCACCTAAACCACCTTTATCCAGGCCTAGACCACTACTATTACTACTCTTATTACTATTATTACCATCACCTTCTAGGAGTTCACGGAGTTTTATACTAATACTATGAATACCCTATTACTCCCCTAGTGCCCCTTAAATAGGCCTCTCCTTACTTTACTTAACCTATTTTATTTAGAACTATACTATTTTCGATACCACCTCTTTTAGGGAAGGCTCACCTTTGGGAAATGGTATTAGTGAGGATGAGGAGGTTAGAGGGGATAATACTAATACTAATAACTAGTCCCCCTATACTACTCCCCTAGTGGCCCGCCTTTGGGCATTTTAATAGTTTTTATTTATTCCCGGGTCCCTAAGGTTATATAATCTTCTTATTTTAGGTTAAATATATTCCCTGACCAGTTGGTGGCCTGGTCCTTATAACTCGTTCTTCTTATGATTTACTAGTGATCCACTAGTAATTCTCTATTTAAGCTCCATTTTATAGTTATTAATTAAATCTTATAATATATTCTTCTAAGGTTCTTAGGAATTCTTTTTGGGCTTATACCCTTCTTATTTTATTAGATATTTCTATTTTCTTTTAGACCCTTTATGGCCTACTAGGGTCTTAATTGTGTACTCGTTATTGTTCTCCTTAACTAGTACTTTTTGTGGTTATGGTAGGTTGTTGTAGAACTTTTTTAGTTAGGACGGGGAGAAGATGTTATGGATTTTGTACCCTGGCCTTATTTTGAGTTTATAGGTTACCCTACTACTAATTACCCGTTTAATAGTGAATGGTTTTAAGTACTTATCGGTTAGTTTTTTTGATGGCCTATGTTGTTATATATTCCTGGTCGATAGTAAGATGTGTTTGCTGATTTGGAAGTTGATATGCGCCCTCCTCTTATTATATTATTTTTTATATGTTTTATTAGAGTGGGTTAGTAGGTCTTGTACTGCTCTCCTCGTCGCTTTTAGCCTTTTTGCCTTGTTCTCCGTTGTTGGTATATTTGTTGGGGCGTTTTTATTTATAGTGATATTGTATAGTCCTGGTGGTAGGTAACCTATTAGCACCTCTACTAGTGCTAACCTGGTGGTACTATACTAAGTATTGTTATAAACGAATTGGGCTATTCTTAGTTACCGTGGTTAGTCATTTTGTTCTATATTATAGAATACTTATAAGAAGTGTTCTAAGTTCTAGTTTTACCTCTCCGTTTGTCCATTAGTTTAAGGGTGGTATACTGTGCTGAGTTTCCACTGGATGGCCAGCTGGTGACACACCACGTAGGAACACCTTCTGCACTAGTAGTGTAGCTAGCTGGTCCATAGTAAGTGACTCCCTGATGGTACCCATCCTTAAGGTTTAGCTTTGTAAACTAACTCACTTCTGAGAGGTGGTTTAGGATTTCTCCGATAAGGGGTAGCGGTGTGCAGTTCTTTATAGTAATACCGTTAAAGCCCCGGTAATCCACGTAGAACCTTAGCTTACCTCCCTTTTTAGGGATAAAAAGGATTAGTACCCTAACTGGACTCTTAGACTACCTAATCCAACCCTTAGCTAATACCTTAGCAAAGTATTCCCTTAACTCCACTAACTCCGGCTTTACTAGTGGGTAAATGGGGTTATATGGTGGCTCCACTCCTAGTTCTAGGTTAATAGCATAGGTGTATTCACCTTATTCCGATGATATAGCTATTAGTGTGGTGTTAAATACGTGGGACCACTCCTTATACTTATATAAGAGGATTAGTCCCTGGGTAATCTCCTGGTCACTAATTAATACCCTATTTATCCTCACCTTAATCCTTTTTATACCTAGGGTGATTATAAAGGTCGCCCTCGTATCCCTCACCACTCTTCGGATTCCCCTTTTACCTAAAACTAATTGGATACCATCCTTACTTAAAAGATAAGTCCAGTTCAAGGTCTCTTATTTAAGGTTCAACTAGACTACTTAGTACTAGGGGATCCCTAGTATTACCATATATCCTTCCACCTCGGTAATCCTAAATTTATATAACCTTATACAACTTACCCTAAGGTTATCCATCACTTAGGTTATTAGGGTCTTTATATTATAATTAGGTATGTATAACCCCCATATGCCTTATAGTGGTAGCTCACTACTAATGATCCCTGGTGAAGCCCCTTTATAAAGGAGGATCCTCTAATCTATTATATTCTTATCTATTCCTATATTTAATAACACCTTCCCCTCCTTCTATACCCCCGTTATTTTTACTTATAGGGTCACTTTTACCCTTTGGTGACCCTACTCTGCCTCCTATGGGAGTTGGATAGCGTTTACCCCCGTGGCTGAACCTCCTATTGGTTTTATCGTCTTAGGCCAGCATCGTCGTCCTAAGTACCTCGATTATCCATAGTTATGGTAATTGGGCTCCTAGTATTAGTCCGAATAGTATCCCATTTACCCATAGTTGAAGTACTTAATGTGATTTAGGTCCTGCCCTAGTGGTCCCCTACTAGGTATACTCTTTTTCCGTTTTACTAAAACTAAGCTCCTAAAGGTCTTAGTGGTGGTCCTCGGTATTTCTGGGGTAGGTTAAGTAGTATTAGTCGTAGTCTTTTTTTAAAGCACGAAACTAAAGTGAGTAGGTGGTCACCGGTTTCCCCCCCGTTAATCCCTAGTCCCCTAAGCGACGGACTTAATACACTTTTATTCCCTTAAATACATTTTCTATATTATCTCGGCCCTTTTGGCCACGTTATCTAATTCCCGACGGGTACTCAGTAACCCGTTAGCTATCACCTGTTATTATAGGTTAAATAATAGTTAACTAATTATATAAACTACCCGTATCCTTTTTAGTTAGGGATTAGGGTACTCCGTTTTAACTACTTCGTATTAGTTAAGGAATTATTAGTACATCTAATTTAGCTTTTACCTTATCTCTTTTAATTCTATTATGGTTATATATGCCCGGGTATCCATGTTAACTATGGTATTATAGAGCTACTACTCCATCATAGCCCAAATAATATTAGATACGTCGTTATTATAATTCGTAGTAATGTGGTTTATCTATTAGTAGGAAGTGGTACCCTCCAAGTATCCCCCCGTAAATAAGACCCTAGCCTTATCGGAGTCGAAGTCTTCTCCATACAAGCCGAATTACCCCTTTAATTTAAATAAAAAATCATTAATGTTGGTCTAATTTCCTCCCCTAAAACGGATAAGGGTAAGCTATTTTGTTCACATATTAGTATAAACTTATTTAGGTTCTAGTGGCTGGGGAACGGTGGACTCTTAGTATATCACCTTATTTAGGTCGGTGCTATTCCTAAGGGTTATTATTTGGTTAATTATTTTCTTTTTTTTAGTTTGTTGTGCTACTTTGTGGAGGAGGGTGTTAACCTTTTTGGTGGTTATTCCTTTTATGTCCTCGATGTTGAGGTGCTGGTGGTCCTTGGCCGCTTCGTTATTAGGTGTTATTTTGGTTATTAGCTCGGTAATTGATCGCTTAACGTCTACGGAAATAACTCATTATATTACTGGTACTTTACGGGGGGCCATCATCACTCTAACAGTTTATACGCTTATAGGTAAGTAGAGATTTGAACGTATTAGGTTAGTCCACGTAGAGTAAAGGAGTCAGCGATACCCAGGTAGGGTATAATAGTAACTAACATTCGAATCTGGCCTCCTATAGAATTTACTACTACGCTACCACTTAAATCCCTTTTCCAGAGTAATTATTTTCCGTTGGTCCTACTCCGGGGTTGCCCTTTTGGTGCCCCCCCGGCCCCCGCCGGTGCACCTGACAGATATTAACTACTAGGAAGAACCCTAATAACTAGGGACTTTAATGTTTGTTATTTTTCCTAGGAACCCGGATCCGTTAGCCGGAACAGGGGAAACGATCTAGCTGACTGGGCTGATAACCATGGCCTCTCCTTTATTGGAGAAGCAGGGGCTCCAACCCACACCCATGGTCACGTCCTTGACCTGACCTTCTCAAATATCCCCCTTACACACACAGAACCCTATCCATACCTACATCCAGGAGCTGATCACTAACCTATTATAACTATCATCCCCCTTAATAATAATAAATAACAATAAATATACTAATTAAAACTAATATCGGTCCCGGATCCGGCCCTTCCTTAACTTAAAAACCTAATTAGGGTAGGGGCCTCAACTTTACTTACCCTTAAGGATCTACCCACCCCAACTAAGTTAAACACCTAGGCTAGCCGGATTATTAGCCTACTCTTAATAATTATCTAAGTAATAAGGAAAAAATAATAAAGCCGGGGAAAGCGGGCCCCCTAATAAATAAAAGAGTACTCTAAAACCCACTAATCCTACCTCAAAACCCATATCCAATAAATACAAAAACCAAAGCCGGCCTCGACCTCACTACCCCCTATCCTTAAAAAAATAAAAAGTCTTCTTAGAAATAATTAGAAAAACTAAATAAACTAATTAGGCTACTAAAATTAAAAAGGCTATATTTAATTAGGATTTTTATAAAATAATAGGTTAACATAAGGCTAGATTAATAATCAAAGCCCCCCCCTTAGTAGTTAAGGGCTAGACGCATAACGATAACCAGGACAAGGCCCAGGCCCTACGGAGGGCCCTACTAGAGAGGTTTAATAACACGGATAACCTATCTAGGGACCCCTTCAACGTGGCTACAATCCCAAGACGACAAATACCCTAACAGGCTACAATTAATTAGGAGGAAATAAGGGCAACTACTCTAATAAAGACTACGACCCCTAGTTTTAACAGAATCACTATAAAACTACTTAAAACTTATTAGGACCTTATAACTAAGCTTATTAAATTATTATTCTAGGTATACATTAAGGCCGGCTACTTCCCCTAACCCTTCCACAAAGTAGAGGTTATTATAATTTAGAAGCTTAAAAAAACCAACTTCTCAAAAGCTAAATCCTAGAAACCGATAACCCTCTTATCCTACCTAAGTAAGGGGCTTAAAAAACTAATAACTAAGAGAATAGCCTACCTCACTATCCTAGAAGGAGTGGCCAGCCCACAGCAAATAGGGGCCCTACCAAGCAGGGCAGCTATTAACCTAACAACCTATCTCATACACAATATTAAACAGGCCCTCGATAAGGGGCTTATAGTTACACTAGTGACGATGGATATAAAGGGGGCCTTTAACTCTATCCTTTAGAACCACCTTATTATCTAACTACGGTAACAGGGTTAGCCTAATAGCCTAATTAGGCTAATTTATACCTTTGTATTTGCGAAGGGCTAGGCCTAGGTGTTTTCGACCTTAGGGTGCTCTATTACTGTTTACTTCAAGCTAAGGAGCGAAAGAGAGGAAGTTCCTCGCAAGGGGGGCGGTGTAGGAATCTATACTGCTGGAGAACAAAGGGGACCTCTGGTGGGGCGCCGGAGGTCACCGGAGGCCCTTTGATCGGAGGCCCCTTTGACCGGAGGGCTCTTTTGTTGGATGCTGGTTAACGCCTCAGGCAAAGCTTAGGCCATCGTGGGCATCAGCCCGTAACAGTATTAGACCGTACTACTAGGGTCAGGTTCAAAAATATAACAACAAAGGACTTCCCTTTAACCTATGGGCTACCTCAGGGCTCTCCACTATCACCTATTATCTTCTTATTTTATATTTCTAATATCCTACTTAGAAACCCAAGGGTTCGGTTTAAATATATAAATAATATAAGCCTTTTAATTACTGGCCTATCCCTCAAAAATAATACTATATCCTTAAATTAATAAGTTACTTAAAATTTAAACTAGGGTATTAATAATAAGGTTTCCTTTAACTTAACTAAATATAAAACTATCCACTTTACTAAGAAACATAAGTAACTAAAAAACCTACCTAGGATTAAAATTAAAGACCTTAAAATTAAAGCCTCAGTTAAGCCGATCCGTTGGCTAGGGGTTTAGTTTAATAAAAAAACTCTCTTTTTAATACCACATTGAAATAAGGGTAAATATAGCGAAGAAGGTAGCCCAGCACCTAGGGCACCTAATAAACACAAAAGGAGGGATCCCAGTAACTATTATACGGAAGGCGGTTATCACCTATGTCCTCCTAATAGCCCTATACGGAGCTGAAACCTAGTTTAGGAGGCTAACTAAACCAGCTTTAAACAACAAAACCTCCCCTTAGGGAGGGATTGTTAATATAAGTTAAAAGGGCCTTATTTAGAGGGTTAATAAGATTATTATAAGAGTAGCCTAAGTTATCCTCCCAATTTAGAAAATAACCCCAACAAATAACCTCCTCTAAGATACCGGCCTGCTTACTGGGAAAGTGGCTTTAGAAGGGGTACGCTTATGCTTTGTAGTACGACTATAAAAGGTCGACCAACAATACCCATTAGTCCTAAGGCTCTCACAACAAGGGAAGCAGTAAACACAGCTTCAACGGACAGCAAGCCTTATCACAAAGGCCCCAAAGCTATCACTACTTTAACCATAATACCTCCTAGGGTTACAAGACCCGATAATCCTATAAATAAAAGAGGAAACTGCTAAAGCCTTTCAGAACTGGCTAAAAACCGTCCCAAATACCCATATAGTTGTTTACTCAGACGGCTCTAAGGCGTCTAATGGAGCCACTGGGTATGGGTTTATTATTTACCGAGGTAAAAAGTGTATAGCCTAGGGTTGTAGCCGACTTGGTATATATCTATTGGGCCCCAGGGTCTTAGGGGATAAAAGGCAACGAAGAAGTAGACCACCTAATTAAGCAGAGTATAACACTCCTAGTACCCTTACACTAACTAATAACCCTAATAGGGATTAAATAACTCACTAAGAAACGAATACGAGCCTAATATACGTAATGGTGGTGTAAGGAGGCAACAAACTAATACATTTAACTAGGACTCGAGGCCACCCTATCCAGCCCCCCTAAACTAACACTTCCACGGGCTACCCTGCAACACCTCCTAACAACCTAATCAGGCCACGGAGACTTCAAACAATACCACTAACACTTTAACTACGATAAAGCCCTACTTACCTGCTTTTACGGGGAAGTAAAGGATATAGACCACTTAGTTTATTATTAAAAAACCCTAATAAGGAGGTAATAATAGCCTACCCTCCACCCTTTTAGTTCACTAGAGCCCATAGGACCTATGGGATTACTTAAGTAATATTTTAAGGGGTTAATTACCGATTCTAAAGGCTTTAAGGCCTTCATACGTATAACAAACTTCTTCTAGAAGATCTACCCACGCTATTAGGGGCTAGCCTCCGGTTAGGCCTTAAAATAACCATCCTACCCTATTAAAGGGACCAAATAGGAAATAAAGGAATTAGAGGAACTAGCGGGATCTAGGGACAGATTAAACACATAATAGCTAATAGGTAAGACTTGGAGGACGCGGGCAAGGGCTGTATACTACAGAGTAGGTAGTCTGAGCCTGCGGCTCTCCACACCACATACCCCTCGGGAGGTCTGCCGCAAGGGCTACGCCCTTGCCGCCATGGCGTTAAATACAACAACAACAACAAAAGAGTATCATCCTCCACTCGCCAATGGTCGGTAGTATGCAACGCCTTGCAGAAAATTCGAAGCCATCTGTTGTCGGCTGTATAAGCCGTGTTGCGTTGCGGCACAAGCGACACAGTCTCGGGTTGGGATGCTTTCCTTCAGACTGGCCTTGCTCCAGCACTTTCTGCTCCATCTGCACCTCCATTGCGACGAATTCATCTGTAGAAACGGGTTTAGGGTCGTAGCCGAGGAAACGGACGAACAGACCTTCGATGTTGAAGATTATGTTGTGTTTCGGGATCCATAGCCATCGACCGAAGTCCGAATTCAGTTTGATAGTTCTCGGGCTTGTAGGGCCACTTGTCGAGGCGCTTCTTGCGCTCTGCGCTTTCTGCTTCTCTTTGAACCCTCTCAGTTTCTCTTTGATTCTTGATCTCGTTGATTTGCGCCTCGATCTCTGTGTCCGATAAAACCAGACTGTCGTTGCCTGCGTCGGCTATGATCTGCCATCTCAAGCCGTTGTGTACATACATCTTGCACAATGCTTCATGTGTAGGCGAGTCTAAGTCCCCGTCGTAGCAAGAGACGAACGCACCAAATATCTCCTCCACATCGCGCACGACAGATACTTCTGGAGGGATGGAACAGATCCTGCCCAAAGTCCTCGCCAGGTCCCTTATCCAGTCGTCTGGAAGTACCATTTTAGAGATACCTGATTTGATCACAGTGTTGTAATCGGTCAACGCAGTGGTCGTAAGATCTACCAAGGATCTCAAATCTTCGAGACTGCCCGAGACAATATATCGTCGACTTAGGATATGTGAAAGAAGAATTTGCGAATCCGTCTTGTCAGGGTAACTCGGTGGCATTTTCGACAATGCAACCTTGGACAATCTTGTTGCGTCATCGATGACTTCAGTCGACTGGCTTATAGAAGCGTACTTAGTGAGGAGAAAGAGGTGCTTCATAAGGCCCTCCCCTCGAGAACTGTGACCGGCTGGTATCGAGTCGAACAGGATTCCTGAGTAGCGGACAGCATCTTTCATGTCTGTCGGATCTTGCGTAAATTCGTTTCTTTGATGGCTCAACTAAATAATTTGTCCGAGTATCTCCGACCAAGCGTCATCGGCGGTGTCGATGGCCTCAAATGCGGCCTTGCAGTTAACAAGTGCGTCTTCTAGGTCTTCTTGTGATCTCGTCTGCTTGAACCTCGCAAGACTCATCATACCAAGCTGTCCGAAAGCGATACTGTGAATCTTCGTTCCCACTGTCGTCAAGTCCAGTAGCTCCTTGACGAGACTCTGGGCCTTTGTGTTGTCATCTTCGCGGCGGTCCGAGATGTACTGCCGGTGGAGGGTTGCAGCCAGATTGTTCAATGCTAGGTGGTATGATTCGGAACCTTTTGGAGCGAGACGGAGGATCTCGCGCTTGCATGCAATGGAATGGAATCTTCGACGGCTTTTCGCCTGCCAAGTAGGTTATGCTGATGCGCCAGCACATGCCCGAGATTTGTCAGAATCTTGATGTAAAGCTTCGCGTCGCGCTCTGGAAGGCCCGTGGTCGAAGCCAGATCCCGCGCTTGGCGTCCATACAAGACAGCCAGAGCCAAATTGTGCCGCGAGTTAGTCTGGCAGTACAACTCGCACTTTGCGTGGGACAGCGCATCGAGGTATTCCGGGCGATCCGGAGAGTTCTCCGGAGTGTGGCGCAAGATTGCATCCAAGTGTTGAATGGCGTCTTCGATAGGCTGCTGCTCATGATATTGGGAGCCGAATTGGAGAAAGAGCTGTGAAAGCTTGGCCCTCATTGACACCTCTTGTTCGGCAGATACCCTGCCTGCTGTGTCCTGGAACATAGCTTGCATCTCGGCAAACCTTGATAGCATTTCCTCCTTGTCCGTACTCCCGCGCGGCTCTTCCACGGTTTCTTGTGACTCCTGTGCCTCGTCATCACTGTCGGTTGCGTCAAGCCCTGCTAAGTTCCTTGACAGGCTATAGTATGTTGCGAGGTCAATTGATGTCTGCATGTTGGCCTGGATATTGAGTAATGACGATGATTGGTCTTGCTGTTTGCTTGCGATGATTGAGTTTTCTACATGGTCCAGCTTGCAAGGTCACGATCTAAAGCAAATATATTACCACTCTGTGGCAAAGTAATCTGGAAGGCGGCATGAGGCGGCATCAGGCAACAGCATGCAGCATCAGGCAACTGATGAGGCAACCAGTATGCACCAACCAGCGAATACCACATATCCGAGTGAATCATTGGTCAGACCCCCAATACATCGCAGTTACACCACACTTGGGCACACCCTGACACCGACTCCCATGCACATGCGGTCACCTCAATCTGCTTGCGGTACTCGGGAAGTTGAAGACGTTGTATCAAGGATCGAAATTCGTGATCTGGCGCATATTTTCCATTGTGTTGTTAACTTGGGTTCGACTCATTTCGACAGAAGGGTACTAGTAGGAGCTTAGTCATGTGCGAGATGTGAAGACAACTCGAGCAGATTCTTCCGCCATTTGTCCTTGTAAGCTACGCCATCGAATTAACCGCCAGCATCGACGTGTTTTCTGGACTTACGTGAAATTTGAGTCTGAACAACTGCCATGATTTCAGATGAGGTGGTCGCCATTTTGTCAAGTCAATAGCCGAGCTTAACCCGGTCTCGAATAACACATCGTTTAACTCAGTCTTCCTTTTTCATTGCTGTATCCGTTTCTCTCTCAAAAGGCACCAGGCAACAGCATTTATCTCGCGATCCTGTCCACTTTTCCTCTCCGACCGCCTGTTTTTAGCAGTTGGTCAACCGTCGTAACATCGAAGACCGAGCTGACCTGATCCAACCCAATCAAAAAGGCCGTCAATTTCACCAGCTTTAGTCAGCTTACACACTGCCCCTTCCTCCACCACAAACACATGTGTCCAACAAAACCGAGCCAACATCACCAAACCACCAAACCATCTTCGAAAACACACATCATGGCAAGACGCGTACACCCCCGCACCGTGGTCGAAGAAGCCCCAAGCCACGACGGCAAAGCCTGCTACGCGGCCTGGGAGATAATCGAAACGGACCCCCATACGCAGACGCCGCCGGACGCCTCCAACCGTCCAAGATGGTCCATCCAGGTCTACGACACCACGCCCGCGGCCGCCGACCGCGAGCACGTCAAGGCCATGGCGCAGAAAGTCGAGGAGTCGACGCGCCAGGCCCGCAAACGGCGCGAGGCGCGCAGCCGCGTCGAGGTCCACGGCCTCCCGCTCCCCGCCGACACGCCGCAGGCCGAGCGCATAGCGCTGTGCACGGCGCACCACCGTGCCGAGGTCGCTAAGCGGAACGCCTCTGGCGTGGCTGACTTTTTTATTCCTCCGACTTTTGACGATCTGTGGGGGCGCCGCATCATCGTCACCGACGGGCCTGATGCCAGGGAGAAGGACGAGAAGGATGGCAGGGGCGGTTTCCTTGCCGTGTTCTTCGACATGACGCCCGAGGCTGCGGCTGAGGGTGCTGGCGGACCCGACCACGAACTTGTGCGGTGCTCGGGCGAGAATCTGGGGGACAGGATGATGGTCTTCACGAGCAGTATTGAGTGGTTCTACAACTCGTATGTCGCGGACGGGACGATCTATAGCGACTTGGAGAAGTGGCGACAAGAGGCCTAGGTTTGGATGGGTCATCTAGCAAGTCAAGTAACAGGAGCGGGCCTGATTGATGGGTAGGGAGATCGGTTTTAATGAAGAACCGTGTATTATGCTTCTAAAAAGACAGTATGTACTTGTGATGATAGTGTGCTGTCCAAGAGTTGACCTTCAGGGTACCACGAGACCCAATTCAAATAACCCAAAGACGGTATCTTCAATCCGCCTGGTAGTTCCGATGCAATGACCCGTCATTGCTAAACATAGACCTTTGTACTGTAACGCGTACCTTCTATCACATTCGTTGACCTAGACAGGGTAGCTTTCCAGCATCTTATCCTCCACTAAGTTGAGCAACTCATCCTCCCAGGAACCGCGGCGCCTCGACGCTTTGAGGTCTACGAAGGCCTCTTGGCACTCGCGGGCGGCCTCTCTCTGCTTCGCGGAAGCGTTCCTTAGTGCCGTCGTGGCCTGTCGAATTGCGCGGTGAGCCTGCGCCGCCTTGTCGTATCCCTCGACCAGCAGATTGCGGAGGACGCCGGAGGCCCAGTATTCGTCAACGTAGGACTTGCAGAGGTATCCGTCCGCGAAGGCCTGCGTGACGGCTGCGTCCCGGCGCGCCTGGGCCTGGTCTCTGTCTTTCGTTGCGTTGACGACGGCCATGAGGGCCGGGGCGATGCCGCGCGTCGGCTGTCGATCCGCCATCGACCATTCCCTGATAGCAGTATCCCGGGAGATGGCCTCGGCGAAGGGCACAGATGGCTCCGGGCAGCGGTCGATTGCTTCGTTGAAGGGAGCAGGCTGCTCCAAATAGGAAGCCGGGAGGGACTGAATCCATTCTCTTATCGTGAGTCGGCGGGCTTCTCTTGTGGGGTCGGGCGTGTCCCAGAGTCCGTGATGGTAATCCTGAGTTGCCTCCTTGAGCGTCCGGAACATGAGGCAAAGAGCCCTCTGACCCTGATGAGGTGGTGAGCTTGATGGCCGAACTGGACGAAAGATTTTGCATGTACTTACGGACTGGCGAGGCCGTTTCTGTGAATACTGCTGCTTATGCTTCAAAAGGTTTCGGCTGAGGGCGATGACGTTTCGGGCGAGTTCTCGTTTCGTATCGGGGATCTTGATGTTCAGTCAGCGACAACATCGAATATGCTGGGAGAGATTGGCGTCTCACAGTCAAACATTGGAGACCAAAGAATTTGCATTTGGAACAGTCGCCGCCGTGCTCGTCTGTTTGTTGGGAATGCGGGCAGACGAAGTCGATGTCGACGTCTTCGCCCGGCTTCGATTGGTCGACAGACTTCCACTGGCCAGAGTAGAGGCCGATGCATCTAAGGCACCAGCGGGGATTCTTGGGGACCTCCGCCAGGCAGGCGGCGGGAACAGAGTATGAGCGTTGGTTGGACATTGTCGAGGTGATTGTCGAGGAGTGTGATTCGAGGACTGAATGCCGAGGGCTGGTTGTCGAAGATTGATTGTCGGAGATTGACTGTCGAGGACTGAATTGTCGAGGACGGACGAAGAAGACAATTGATGTTGATGTATGTAGAGTAGACGCAGTCCAGAGAAAAATGTACAGAGGAAGATGAAGAAAGGAAGAGAAAAAGTTTTTCAGACTCTTGGGGAGGAACGGTTTTGTGAGTATTGGGACGTGTCTCCCAAGGTTCTTGTGGACCTCGTTGGTGAACTACCTGCCTACTTGCCTACCTACCTACCTCCCTACCTGAGGAGCTGATTAACGATAACGAACTCTCATCCCAACCTTCCGGTGACACTGTGAGTCTGAACAACTGCCAGCCGCCAGCCGGGTTACACAATGATCTCTTACCCAATACCCACAACTCAAAAGCTTTGCAGCAAAGTTAGTTGATATGGAATTGCACAACCTTGAGACGTTGTGCGGACTTTGTCCTTTGTGCCCAAGCAAGCGTCGAACGACGAGAGACTTAGAGACCAATTCTAGCCAGAAGCTGTCGTATTCATGTACCTTATGTACTGTGCTTGTTTCGCTCTATATATCCAAACCAATGTACTATGTTCATAAACGAGAGAAAGTATCCAAAATCAACTTGCTAGTTCCGATGCAAAGACTCACTCAACTGCCAAACAAAGACCGAATCAAAGAACAACACCGCTCAATGCCGAAAAAGACAGTAGCCCCAACCTATCCCACCCGAGCAGCAGCACCCACCACCCCTCACAGCGGCGCAGGACGACCAATGTTGACCTGGTTGCCGTTCTTGTCCAAGGTCAAAGTCGGGTGCCCGTACGCCCCGAACGGCGACGCGGCACCTCCTCCGGGACGAGGGAACGCCATCCGCTCCCGGGTCGCGAAGCCCCTGGGGCCGAAAGCCTTGTTCATCCACTGCGTCGCGGCGGGCGCCTTGTCGCTGGAGTACCTGGCCCGGAACTCGGCCTGCGCCGAGTCGGTCCAGTTCCGCGCGTTGCCATCGATGGCGCTCAGGTGCGAGCCAATCCAGAAGGCGTACAGGGACCGCAGCGACGGGGAGAGGGGGGGGGGGGCGCCGTCAGTGCGCCGCGGCTCGTCGCCGTGCGTGCCCCAGGGGTAGCTCCGGTCGAACTCGTGCAGGACCAAATACGCCCAGTTGGAGACGCGCATCCACTTGTTCCAGACGGGCTCCTTGTTGCTGCCTGCGGCGTGGGCGAAGCTGAGGTACTGGAAGACGCCATCGCGGGCAGCGAGGCCCGAGGCCGCGCAGCTGTCCTTCCCGCTCCCGCCGCGTCGGGGGCTGTCGGGGTCTGGCTTCTTCGGCTGGCTGCCGTCGGGCTTCTTCAGAGGGTTGTCCTCAGGCTTCTTGGGCTTGTCCAGCGCAGCCGCCAAAGCAAACAAAGCAAATCGGCCCCCCTTATTTGCATATTTGCCTCAGGGCCACCAAATATTTGCTTATTTGGCCCTGTTGATAAATCCATCAAATCAAAAGCACGTGAGTGGTTATATTACCCGATTAGGCAATAAATGAAGCTATCTAGAGATCCTATATATGAACAACAAACCCCTTAATCCCAAAGAGGGGCAATACATCCCTCTTTAGCCAATTCTTCGTCAACTACAGCCACTCAATACTCTCCGCCTTCATCGAGAGCCTTTACGACACAAGCGTTGATTTCACTGCACTAAAGGCTCGCTCACAATCTAACACCATAACTGGGATCGTAAAAACATTAAGGGCTAATTTACTTAACCGAGGGTATTACATCTAACGGTCTAACCACCATTACACAGGGTCATCCATATCCTCTAGGGCTTAACTAAAATATAAGTTAAGTTTATTAGACGTTACCCTTACTTCCTAACTACGACAACTTCTCAACTACTATCTAAAATAGCTATCCTCAAGTAAAAATAGGGCTAATAAAAAGGTTGACGAGGAGGCTGGTGAGGAGGCTAGTGATGAGACTGATATATTATTATCCTTATACCACTTATTAAAAAAGTACTTTAACCCCCTTTCTTTACTTTATACCCATACCTCTCAGCTATCTCTACCCTATACTTCCTTAAAGTAGTCAAAGCTAAAGGAGGAATAGAGAATAATTAAAACAGTAAAGAGGGGTAACTCAGTAAAAACTAAGTAATACTTATTCAACTTTTACTAAGCTAGCTTAATAGAGGACCGAAGATTCACTTAGTACCCTTTCCGAAGGCGACGGAACTATAAAGTGGCCTTAGCTCTTCGCTAGGCCTAATTAACCTCTACATAATCCAAAAAAAGCTCTTATTAAAAGGTCACCGAGCTAACGACCTTAAAGCATAATTATTTGTGACAGTTAGCGGGTTTATAAGGCGCGATTGCTGCAGTGGCAACTGCGGTTCCGCTTTTGCTGCCACATTATTATAAATAGAGGGTTAGTAATCCTCCTCTCCCTTATTATCCTTATCCTCTTATATAATAATAAAAGTAATTTTATAATTATAGTAATTCTTTTATTCCTTAAGGTATTTAAGGATATATTCTATACTAATAATCACCTCTTAAAGGTGTCCATAACTATCTCCCTTACCCTATCCCTTTATTTATTTTATTTAAAAAAAGGAACTTAAAAAAACTCTTAACTTTAATAAGAATAAGTTAATTCTTATCTATTAAGTAATTAGTAATAGGAATTTAGAGAGAGGCCTTTTTATTATTAAGACCTAAAAAGTAAGCCCGGATCTTATACTTTTTTTAATTACCCTTTTAATTATTAAGTAGGTCGAATTCCACCTAGTATTATTATTAAGGATTAATTATAGTTTAAATAATTTTTTAATAAAAAGATAATAATTAAAACTATTATTAACCTTTTTTGTAATCTTTTTAAAGTATTTTAACCGTTATAGAGACGTATAGATGAATTTTACAATATTATAAAGTTTACCCATAAGCCTAGTTTTCCTCTAAAATTTAAGATCTTCCTCATAGTAATAAACTATTTAATAGAATTCTAACTTAGCATCAAAGGTCTTAAAATCGCTACTAAAGAGGAGGGACTTAGTTATAAAATTAAAGATATAACTATAACAGCGTATTTAATATACTTTATAATTACATAAAGTTATCTTAGGGTTAATCTATGAGTAAAAGGAGGCTACGTAAGTATTGTTATTTATAATATTATTGCAGATTACTACTCTTATCCAGTTAACTAAGTTCTAATTCCTCATAGTATCCTTAAGAATAGTTATAAAGTTAATACTAGAGTATTTTCCTTATTATTAAGTAAAAGTAAAAAGGTGTAATTAGTACTTCTTTTTTAAATTAAAGAAGTAAGTAATAATAGTTATAAAAGTATAAATATTCAGTGAGGCTCGTAGGTTAAAGGAGAAATGAATTCTTATAGATGTCACACGTCTTTTAGCGTATGACCCTAGCAGACCTGTTTATGTCAGCAGGCCTGCTGCCTACTTCTATATTCTAGCCGGCGCCCAGCGCCCACTCTAGCTTAGAGGAATCAACCCATATTAAGACCATCGACTTAGACTGTGACAATAGAGGTATCGCAGAGTTTAATCTTAACTATTACTCTACCTTAACTCTATACTATTTTAAGGTGGTTAAATATTAAGATTTTACCCTATAATACCTAAGTAAATAAATTGAAGTTATAGAAACGAAGTAGGTATTAGAGGAAGGTATTATTAAAGTGATTAAAGGGAAGGTCTTAACTAATAATCGTAGCAAGGGCGAGATCCCTAATACTGGCAACCTTCGATCGAGGGATACTCGAGGTGGTGAGGCGGGGACGTTGTGAAGGGGATGGTGTGGCTGTCTCATCGGAAGAGGGGTTATCCCTGTGTCTACTAATGGAGTTATAAGGATTAATATAATGAACCCTTTACAAAATTAATAAATTATAAATAACTTCACGAAAATAAAAACTAATCAACATAAATGCTCTTAAGTAAAACTAATAGTAACTATAAAAAACAATTCAAGTTACCCCTTTTTATCATATTATTAATAACACTAATAAGCCGGCTTAATTTTATTATTGTGTATAAGTTCAATAAAAAACTCTATAAGCCTAAACCTAAGTTGTACGGCCTCTTTTACCCTTACGAAATAGCTGCTCCTTAATGACGAATCGCTAATTCCCTCATATAATGGGTTGAAGGTCGGAGATAGAGGGATTCGAAGGGAGGGTGATGGTGTGACTAATAGTAATTTGAGCTAAGACCCTTACTGGTGGTTGTCCTAATCGGGCAAGGGTAATCAGAGTGAGAGGCTCTAGCATCTGCGAATAGCCTTATTAATAAACTATACAAGAGATGTGGCAGCAAAAGCGGAACCGCAATTGCCACTGCAGCAATCGCGCCTTATAAACCCACTAACTGTCACAGTATATAATAAAAATGGTTGTTGTTGTTGTTGTTGTATTTAACGCCATGGCGGCAAGGGCGCAGCCCTTGCAGCAGACCTCCTGAGGGGTATGTGGTGTGGAGAGCTGCAGGCTCAGATTACCTACTCTATAGTATACAGCCCTTGCCCGCGTCCTCCAAATCTTGCTTATTGGCTACTATGCGTTTAATCTGTCCTTGGATTCCGCTAGTTCCTCTAGTTCCTTTACTTTTTATTTGGTCCTTTTAGTAAGGTAAGATGGTTATTTTAAGGCCTAGCCGGAAGTTAACCCTTAGTAATATGAGTAGATTTTTTAGAAGAAGTTTATTATATATAAAAAGGCCTTAAAGTTTTTAGGATTAGTAATTAACTTCTTAAAGTATTATTTAAATAATCCCATAGGTCCTATGGGTTTTAATAAATTAGAAGAGTAGAGGGTAAATTATTATTACCTCCTTATTAGGGTTTTTTAGTAATAAACTAAGTGGTTTATATCCTTTATTTTCTTATAAGAGTAGGTAAATAGGGTTTTATTATAATTAAAGTGTTAATAATATTATTCGAAATCTTTATGGCCTAATTAGGTTACTAGGAGGTAGTATAGGGTAACCCGTGGAAGGGCTAGTTCAGGAGGGCTGGATATGCTGGTCTTAAGTCCTAGTTAGGCGTATCGATCTGTTGTTTCTTTACACCACTATTATGTATATTAGGCCCGTATTCATCTCCTAGTAAGTCGCTTAATCCCTACTAGGGTTGCTAGCTGGCCTAAGGGGACCGGGAGTATTGTACTTTGCTTAGCTAGGTGGTCTACTTCTTTATTACCTTTTATCCCCTAGTACCTAGGGGCCTAGTGGGTATATATATTATATATGCTAGCCGCCTTATGGATCTCTAGGAAGGTTGCTTATGAGGAGGTGGGAGTATCGCCCTATATCCTTTGGATAATATTAGTGTTATTAATATAAATGTGTATAGGTTAACCTTAGGAGGTAAGGAGGGCCCACCGGAGCCCTACCCTTACCCCTTTAACCTCACCATCAAACACTTCTACTATACCAAATTAGTTGTAGCCCTGGGCTATACGTTTTTTACTTCGGTAAATAATAAATCTATACTTAGTAACTCCATTAGACGCCTTAGAGCTATCTAAGTAAATAATTATATGGGTATTTAGGACAGTTTTTAACTAATCCTAGAAGGCTTTAGCAGCCTTTTCCTTTGTCAATTAGACTATTGGGTCTTGTGACCCTGGGAGGTATTGTGGTTAGAGTAGTGCTGGCCTTGGGACCCTTGGGACGAGGCCTGCTGTCCGTTGAAGGCGTGTTTGCTGCCTCCCTTGTTATATGAGCCTTAGGACTAATAGGTATTATTAGTCAACCTTTTATAGTTGGACTGCGAAGTGTAAGTGTACCCCTTTTAAAGCCACTTTCCTAGTAGGTAGGCCGGTATTTCGGAGGAGGTTGTTTGTTGGGGTTGTTTTCTAGATTGGGAGGATGGCTTAGGCTACTCTTATGATGAGTTTGTTGACCTTTTAGACGAGGCCCTTCTAATTTGTATTAATAATCCCCCCTCCCTAAGGGGAGGTGGTGTTACTTAGGGTTGGTTTGGTTAGCCCCCTGAACTAGGTTTCGGTTTTGTATAAGGTTATTAGGAGGATATAAGTGATGACCGCTTTCCGTATAATAGCTGCTGGGATTCCTCCTTTTGTGTTTATTAGGTGCCCCAGGTGCTGGGCTGCCTTTTTTGTTATAATTACTCTTGTTTTAACATGGTATTAGAAAGAGAGTTTTTTATTGAACTAAACCCCTAATTAACGGATTAGCTTAACCGAGGCTTTAATTTTAAGGCTTTTAACTTTGATCTTAGGTAGGCTTTTTAGTTACTTATATTTCCTAGTGAAGTGGATGCAGTAAACACAACTTCAACGAACAGCAGGCCTCATCTCAAGGGTCCCAAGGCCAGCACTACTCCAACCACAATACCTCCCAGGGTCATAAGACCCAATAATCCGATAAACGAAGGAAAAGGCTACCAAAGCCTTCCAGGATTAGCTAAAAACCATCCCAAACACCCATATAATTATCTACTTAGACAATTCTAAGGCGTCTAATAGAGCCACTAGGTATAAATTTGTTATTTACCGAGGCAAAAAACGTATAACCCAGGGCTATGGTTAACTTGGTATAATAAAAGTGTTTGATGGTGAGGTTAAAGGGGCGAGGGCAGGGCTTTAGTAGGCCCTCTTTACTTCCTAAAGCTAACCCATACACATCTATATCGATAACACTAGTGTTATCCAAGGGATACGGGGTAATACTCCCACCTCCTCATAAACAGCCTTCCTAGAGATCCATAAGGTGGCTAGGATATACGATATATACACCCACTAGGCCCCTGGGCATCAGGGGATAAAAGGCAACGAAAAAGTAGACCACCTAGCTAAGCAAGGTACGACACTCCCGGTCCCCTTAGGCCAACTAACAACCCTAGTAGGGATTAAGCGACTCACTAAGAGACAAATACAGGCCTAATATACATAATAGTAGTGTAAAAAAGTAACAGATTAATACACTTAACTAGGACTCGAGGCTAGCCTATCCAGCCCTCCTAAACTAACCCTTCTACGGGTTACCCTACACCACCTCCTAGTAACCTAATTAGGCCATAAAGATTTCGAATAATATTATTAACACTTTAATTATAATAAAACCCTATTTACCTACTCTTATAAGAAAATAAAGGATATAAACCACTTAGTTTATTACTGAAAAACCCTAATAAGGAGGTAATAATAATTTACCCTCTACTCTTCTAATTTATTAAAACCCATAGGACCTATGGGATTATTTAAATAATACTTTAAGAAGTTAATTACTAATCCTAAAAACTTTAAGGCCTTCCTATATATAATAAACTTCTTCTAAAAAATCTACTCATATTACTAAGGGTTAACTTCCGGCTAGGCCTTAAAATAACCATCTTACCTTACTAAAAAAACTAAATAAAAAACAAAGGAACTAAAGGAACTAGCTGGACCTAGGGACAGATTGAACGCATAGTAGCTAATAGGCAAGATTTGGAGGACGTAGGCAAGGGTTGTATACTATAGAGTAGGTAATCTGAGCCTGCGGCTCTCCACACCACATACCCCTCGGGAGGTCTGCCGCAAGGGCTACGCCCTTGCCGCCATAGCGTTAAATACAACAACAACAACAAAAATAGTCGACCGTAACCATCATTTTTACCCCATCCCTAGCATCTCATAATCTAAAGGTAAAGGGGCTCGAGGACATCTCTAATTTCGATAAGTAGGTACCAATCTTCGTTAGTCAGGACGTCGGCGTCGGTGAGATAGTCTTAGGCCCAAAGTATCGTCCTATTATTGAATATATACCCATCAATCTGTTTCCACTTAGTAATAGCTCACTAGATCATCAAATACATAGAATTCCACCTCGTATCGTTATTCAGCATCAGTTGTAACTCTTAGGGAGACTCCTCCTATAATATAAAGCCATCATCAGTATCATTAACCCCAGAACTATTATAGATCACCAGGAACCTCTTAGTACGTTATAGGGATAACCTAATATATTTAACAACGTTTCGTAACTTACTAACTAAGCCCCGAGTCCACCAAAGCTCCAGATCTTCCTATAGACGTTAAGTATTAAGGAAATCATTAGATTCCTATTTCAAGGCATCCTTATCAATACCATATAAGAATACTCAGCCAACAAGGTTAAGTATATATCTATATCACCTCATCCTCCAATCTCAAGCATCATCGTCCATATATTCATTAGAGAAAAGGAGGAAGAATTGTTGTATATAAGTGTCGTTATTACTGGCATTATCAGAAACCAGCATACCCACACAGTTAATAATACCCCAATCCCTGATAACGTTATATATCATATTAGCTATATTCTCACCATCGTAGGCACCAGGTTAACAACGGAGAGCGAGGAGGTATTAAGTCTACTTCTCTAACTGGTCGAGGAAGTAGCCAAAGACCACAATAATCGCATACCTATTAGGCGAGGTCCAGAGATCAAAAGAGAGGTAGATCTTCGTAAGGGCATCGTAAAGTTGAACTTTAATCTAAGCCTTCTTTATAGTATATAAAACGGCCAACTAATCCTTCAGAATCTTATAAAACAACGGGAGTTAATAGAGGAGATCAGAATAGAATTAGTAAAAAAGGGACTATAAATATTAATCCTAGAAATTTATAAAGGGGTTGCTAGTATTAACGAGGAAGCCAACGGCGAGCTCAAGAGACTTCGTGACCTAGGACTTCAATATAGTAACCACCGGAGCAGAACAGTATCACTTTACTAATAGCGGTACCACTTCTAACTCATCATCAGAAGTAAAGGTATTGAGAGTGGTTATATCAACAACGTAATACTTTAATCTAAGATGGGTACTTATAGAAGAGGTAAACTAAGCATCGAAAAAAGTATCAAAACGGTTCTTCTCATCATAACAACAGCATACCCAGAAGACCCTACTTATATAGTTAGTTAATATCCATATAACTTTAATATTATAAGAGGCTTACCCTAAATATTCCCAACCAGGATCTCACAAATAAAGAGACCCTCACTTTTAATCCAACTCCTCCTACCTCTAGAGCCCTTCTTCGAGACGAAGTCGTCGTTAACAAAGTGTCGGCTCCTCCACGTGGCCTAGGGGAAACCCTCGATAGTATCACGGGTATTAAGATCACAAGACAACGCCTCACTAGCATCTAATAGTTTCCAAACTAGGATATAATAGATTATAACGGCGGAAAACCAAATACGGTTAAAGGTATTATCGGAAATAAGTAATCGCATAAAGGAGGGCCAATTAGTAGCGTTAAGGTGGAATATACAGTGTATATAGCGTATAGTGTATAGCGTGGGGGGGGCTGAAATTAGCGAAGTTGGGTTATTATTGTCAAAAGGGGTGGCAGGCCCGAGGCGCTGAGGGCGCTGGACGCGCTGAAGGCGCAGGAGGGCCGCTCGAGGCACGCTTAGTCACACAAGGCACGCTAGAAAGGTGCCTCAGGGGCACTCACAGGCATGAGGACAAAAAAGCACAACACACATCACGAATTGACCCCCCCTTATATCGTGCCCATATACAATTCTTGACAATTATGGGTATAGTGCGCACTAGGCCACATATGTGTGTTTTTTTGCATTAAATAAGCTAGTAACGTAAATACCCTAAGTATTGCGAGTTTAAATCTCATTAGGAACGGATTATAACTGTCAGATTGAACGCTCCAAAAGCGCCTTGGAACGGGCGCTCGGCGTAAGGTTAATCCCGAGCGCGCCTCAGGCATCCAGGGGCGTCCCCTACCCCTATCCCTAGGGTCAGGGACGCTCCCTGAAGCACTTAGCAGACACAACACATCAATATACGCAATTGACCCTCAATTCGACAATAACCACTAGTCAGTCCTATTTTACCCTTTATAATTAGTCCGGGGCGGGGATTAATTTTATTCCAGGTCTCCACTTTTAGTCAATCAATCAGATCAGATATAGGGTGTAAAATTAAATAATTAAAAACGAAAACCGGCTATATCTGATTGGTTGATTGGTAAAAATGGGTCAAATATCTGATCGAGTAAGTGCGCTGCTGTTATCACGAAGTTGGAGCTTGGCTCTTTATACATCATTATGTTGGTAGAGCTCCCCAGACCATGATACATCGTGATCGAGTCAAGCCGTTGATCTCCAACGTCCCAATTTAGTTTTCAAGCGGGTCTCTTCACGATGCTTGTCAAGCCTAGAGGAACGCAGTAGATCGATGCTACCTCGGACTCGACGATAGTGTAAGATCTAGGTCGATTGCGTCTCTCCAAAATCACGTTTGTAGGTAAATCCAGCACTGATCTGGAAGGTGTTCCTCTTGGCGCTGCTAATAAACTGCGCCTTGGAACAGCCCGTCTGACTTTTTTTTGCGCACCGAAATCCACAATAGGACCGTGCCTATCAAGGAGCTCTCATGTTTCTGCCGGCGGCGCGGTCGGAGCCTGTCCAATCGCGTTGCGGCGGGCATTGCAGCCGACGTCTTATTTAGTGTCAGCTTCCTTCATTACAGACCCATGGGACAAGGGAGCAGAGTCCGAGTCTTACATGAAGACACGGCCGGTCTCCATATCTAATCGAGTGTCAGCTTATCGAGTCCAATTGCCGAGACCTCGAGCCTCACTAATAGCCACACTGCCTCTGAGCCTTCGGCCAGCTTGGCGGCAGTCTGGAAAATGGTGACGATGCCGCTTGCGTTTTCAATGTCAAGTTGCGAGCGTAGGAGGTGAAGCGCTGTCATAATAAACACAAAAGCTTTGAGAATCCATGGGGGAAAAATAAGAAAGAAAGAAAAAGACGAGGGGGAAAGAGAGGGCGAAAAGAAAGGTATTCAGCTGGGATAGCACTAACTCCCTTTGGTCCTCCTCCGGTTGGGCTGGGTGAGGAAGGTACGTAGGCCGGCGGTACCTTCTATTCGGCGTGCCTTGGAGCCGCATCAATTAAACGGAGATTCCACGGCGTCGGCTCCGTGCGTCTTTCGTCCGGCGCTCGGCAGATGCGGGCCAATTCGGCCGGAACAGCCAGACGTCGGACCCGGTTCCAAGTAACGTAACATAGTGCTCCCGGGCCCCGGTCGGACCTGATTTCTCCAAGCCCTCGCGAATCTACCCAACACTTCTGTAATCGTGAGGAAGCAACCAAACTGCCGTAGACGTCGTGGGCACTGTTACGGCTGCTCTCTACCATATTGACACCAAAAGCCAGTTCAGCTATCCATCCGTTCCATATTTGCTTGCTACCTCCAAAAAAATCAAAAGCCAAAACGCCCTGAAAGAAGTCATACCCAGAAAGAAGTCTCGACCCAGTTTCGTGTTTGGGGCCACGGCCAGCGGCCCGCCTGCCACGGATCGCGATGCCGTCTCGCAGCAGCGTTGGCCGCTTTCTTTCGCGCCCAGTTTTCGGGTAACTCCATCAAGTCGACACGGAGTAGCTCGAGGACGTGGCGAACATGAGCAGCTTCTCCGGTCAGCCACGACGAGGCAAGACTTGGGAGAATGCGGTTCGGGGCTTGTTTGAGAGACTCTCGTCCGGGGGATGTTTGAAGGGTGGTATATTTGCGGCCAAAGAGCACTCTGGTGTCGTTTTGCCTTGTTTCTTTCTTTAGAAGCTCCTCTGGACGGACGGCTGGCGTTTGGCTGGTCGCCTTTTCTGATAAATCTCTTGGTCCGGGAAATACGGCAGGGACTTGGCGCCGCCCATTGGGCGCTTGGCGGAAGACCTCTGCGGACGCGTCCCGCCCCCTGGCGATCACCAACCCCTACGACTTGGCGGAGCTCTTGGCCCGTTTTACCTCCCGCAGGCCGAAACTCGGGCGCGGCCGCGCGGGATGTTTTGTCATTTTGTCATTTTGTGGATTTCCCGCCCCGATGCTCTCTCTTTCTCTCTCCCTGCGTCTTTGGCGGACGGCACTTGCGCTCAGATATGATAGCCGGGGTGCTGTGACGACGTGAGATTATTGTTGGCCTTCTGGCTTTTTTTCCTTCTTTCCCCTTTTGCTTCAGATGAAGGGGTGTCACCGTCTGCCCGGGAGGCGACATTCGGTGCTGGCACAAAACGGGTTGGATACTTTGGTGCATTTAGTTGTGTTGCTTGACTCCTTCCAGCCAAATAATTCGTTCCTCGGGCTGGAAGAGGCCTCGACCACCAAAATGAAAGAAAGACATTGTGTGACGCCGACAGAGTATCAAGCTCGAGCGCCCGGGAACCACCAAAAAAAACCAAAAAAACCGGCGCCAATCATCACGGGGAGCGCAGTGTCTCGTACACCTCCAAACCGCCCCCAGTGGTGCATTTGGTGGCTTCCAAGAGCCGCCTCACCAGAGAGCTGGGCATTCTTTGTCTGATAGGCATTGTACTACCTGTCGGCCACGCCAAGCGTGATCGGCCGCGCTCGAGACATTCCCCGTTGGTTGGTCTACGTTGTAGTACCTGAACCAAGCCTTTTCAATGGCTGGGCGTGCGCCTGCGCTGGTGGCTGTCCCCCTTCCCTTGACGTCGCCAGCAGGGCCGAGACGGTGGGTGCGATCCAACGCCCCGATGTCACTGACGGAGTAAAGGCGTCTGGTCGTAGTTCCCAATATTGAGGAGCATCCTAATCTTTACGGGCCGAAAAGTTAAATAATGGCAGGCAGACTGGCCATGGGCTCGCCCAGCTTTCGTTTGTCCTCCCCTCTACTTATTCACTTCTTTCTTTCCCTTTTAGTGTTCCATTTGGTTTTTATCAACTGGCCTATCTACGGCGAACATCAGATCTTGCTGGTCAAGAGGGAAAAAAAGAGCTCATCAGCGCGGTACGAGCCAAGGACTACGTTCAAGATGCCGACCCTCGACGTTAGCGAGCTGAACATTGTGCTCGGTGTGCTTGGTATGGGCTGATGCGGAGGGAGATCATGAGCTTGTTCGCGCGTCTTCTAACACCTGCCCAGGCCTGTTCACGTTGCTGTACGGCATCATTTCGGTCAAGATCAAGAGCAAGTGGTACCTGGGCGAAGCATGTACGCCCCCCCCCCCCCCCCCCAATGCAGGATGTGTGGTACCCGTCGAAGATCATGACTAACAGAAACCCCAAGTGCCGGCGGTCGTCATCGGGGTCCTCCTCGGTCCTATAGCAGCCAAGTTCCTTGACAGCACGCGATGGGGATCCGCAACGGAAGGCCAAACCAACGCCATCACCCTGGTTCGTCCCTGTGCCTCCTCCGGACTGCTCTGCCCGCTCCACCCCAAAATTCCCGAAGCCCAGCCTGACAACATCTATAGGGTCTTACCCGCGTCATGATCGGTGTCCAGCTAGTCATCGCAGGCTACCAGCTGCCCGCCAAGTACCAGCAGCTGCGGTGGAAGGAGATGGCGCTGTGCCTTCTGCCCGTCATGACCATCATGTGGCTCAGCACCACGGTGTGCATGCTCGCCACGGTGCCCAAGATCACCCTCCTCGCGGCCCTTGTCATCGCCTCGTGCGTCACCTGCACGGACCCCATCCTCTCGCAGGCCATCGCCAAGGGCCCCTTCGCCGACAAGTTCGTCGCCCGGGACCTTCGCGAGATCATCTCGTCCGAGGCCGGGGCAAATGACGGGCTGGGCTTTCCGTACCTGATGCTGGCGGGTGAGTAGTTGGCCAAAACCATACTTATAAATCGGGGGGTCTTTTAATCTGACGAATTTATACAAGTCCTCCTCATCCGTCACGCCGACATCCCTGGCGCAGGTGAAGGCAACCAGGGGGCTTCGGTCGCCGAGAGGGCCCTGGCGCTCTTTGCCCGGGAGGAGGAGGGAGTCAGCCGCCTCGGCGGCGGCGTCGGCGTCGCCCTCGGCAACTGGTTCGTCGAGACCTGGCTCTACATTGTCCTCATGTCCGTCGCCATCGGCATCGTCGTCGGCTTCTCGACGGGCAAGGCGCTCAAGTTCGCCCTGCGCAGGCAGTGGATCGACTCCGAGAGCTACCTCCTGTATCCGACCGCCATCGGGGTACGTTACCTATTTTCCCAGCACGCGCGTGGCCTGCGCGACTGTTCGCTGACTTGAAATCCCCTGCAGCTCTGGCTCGTGGGCGTCTGCGGCATGCTGGGCACTGACGACCTCCTCGCCTGCTTCGTTGCCGGCAACGCCATGAACTGGGACGGGGAGTACCTCGCCGAGACCGAGAAGCGCCACGACGAGGTGAACTCGTGCGTCGACGTCCTCCTCAACTTCGGCGGCTTCATGTACATCGGCACCATCATGCCGTGGGACCAGTTCAACCAGCCTGACGTGACCGGCCTGACCTGGGGCCGTCTCTTCGCACTCGGCGCCCTCGTCATCGTCTTCCGCCGCATCCCCGCCATCCTCATCTGCTACAAGGCCATGCCCAAGGTCTGCAAGAACTGGCGGGAGGCCCTCTTCGCGGGTTATTTCGGGCCCATCGGCGCCGGCGCCGTCTTTTACGTCGAGCACACGCGCCACCTCTTCCCCGAGCTCGGTAAGGGCGATGCCGAGGAGACGGACCTTGTCCGGGTCATGGTTCCTGTCGTCTACTGGCTGGTGCTGTTCTCCATCGTCGTCCACGGCCTCTCCATCCCCGCGCTGAACCTCATCTACAAGTACGCCGGCGTCAAGCCGATCCAGGAGGACGCGGTCGAGCTCCGTCGGGTGTCGAAGCACGTGCCCACGCCCAACAACGCCACGGTTGGCGACCGCGACACCTTCATTGCGTACAACCGCTTCTCGCGGCCCGTCTTCAACACTGCCGACTTGCCTTCCTTCGCGCAGAACAAGAACATGTACCTGAATGACGAGAAGTCAGTGGACAGTTTTGGGAAATAGGAGGCGGGAAGTGGGTTTGAGGAGCGGGATGGTTGGATCATCGGCTTCTCAAGGCGGGACTAGATCGTCATGGACCTTGGCTGCTGAACACAAATAAAACAGTAACTCGAGGATTCCGGCCTAGCTTTAGTTGGTTTGCATTACCATCAGCTCTTCAGACCCTGAGCCAGCAATATTCAATGTTGTCGTAAGCCGTTTTGCGATTGTGCAAGATGGGCCCGTCCCCCAAAAACCTCAGGCCGCCGGTCGCTTCCCAGCACCTAGGTACTTACGTAAGGTAGGTTCATTGTACTCGAACCACAGAAACGGTCAAACCCCCCATATCTTACTCAGGCTAAAAGCGGGAATTTCGGGCGGTCGGGGTGGGGGTCCTTTCCCTCGCCCTCGCGTCCAGCTGCCTGTCCATGAGACCGGAGCCCCGATCGGACCTGGACCTGTGGCCTGGGGGCACTTGGTGGGATTGTCACGAACGCCTGGGCGGTTGGAGCTCTTCAGTGACCGAGGTACCGGGTCTTGGCTCCTGTCTGGTCCTCGCACTCTCGAGGAGTTCCACGCAGTAAAACCGGAACCTTAACGGCCCTCCCTCCTGTAGCTAAAACCACCATTCTACCCAATAGTCAAGGCCAACCCGACCGGCGAGGATGTTGAAGGGGGACGATGAGGGGGAATGAGACACGGCGCCCGGAGGCGCTCGGATCGCCCGAGTTCAGACGGTGCGGCACCGTGTCACGCGCAGCGTAGCGGAACCCCGGCGGCGCTGTGATGGTGGGGAGGGGGGGAGGAGGAGCGCTTTGGCATTTTCAGTCAAAAATGTCATCCAAGTGCCGTCGTCGCGCAACGTTGGCTGGTAAACTGGCGGGAGGGAGGGACATATAAGAAGACAGCACGTCGGACCACACATCGCTAGTATGGCCAGCAATCGTGCCGCCTGCCGAACACACGAACACGAACCAACTTTCGTTGCTCCAGAGCTTCGCTGCAAGTCGCCTCCTCCCCAATCTGTAGTCTGCAGGCGACCCCTCGTTTCCGACCGTACGACGCATCGGACCACTCCCATTGGCGAAAAGCATCTCCTCGGCGGTAACCCGTGGGGAGCTCGAGATAGCGTCCCGCAAGAGCCTGAGAGCCTGCATTTAAAAAGGCGCGAGGAGGCCGTCTTCCCCAAGTCGCTCCGGCGACTCCTCACGACGATACAGCCAAAACGGCTCTCCCACAGCTAGGTGCGCTTTTGAGTGTGCGTGTGCTTGTGTGTCCGTTTGCCTTTGCCTGCGTGTTTCGAGAGAACCTGGAAACATCACACTGGCTGGTGCAGCGTGTGCTGGACAAACTATTCCCCCCAATCTCCGCACTCCACCCCTCGCCGCCCCGCCTCGCGACATTCTTCCCCCGACGTGGCCGAGTCGCATATGGCCTTCTCCGTCGGCCGTCTCCCCACCTGCTCTCTCGCCCCCCGCTGATCGGCTCTAAGCAGACGCTCCAGCTTCGCCAGGCCGACGCCCGAGTCCACGGGACACACTTGGGTCAGCCCTCCACCGAGCACATTTTGCGAGCAAAAACTTCACCTCCTCCGCCATCCACGACGAGCCCTTCGCCAAAACACGCGCCCGTAAATCATCACCATGTGGTCCAGCAAGCGAGCTTCTCCCCCCGCTGCCGGTAGCCCTCCCGAGGTGGAGGCTTCCTCGCCAGTCTCATCCAGACAGAGGAACCCCGGTCGTCGCTTTGCCCAGATTGTGAAGCTCAAGCCCGAGTTTGTCGACAAGTACAAGGAGGTCCACGCCAACGTCTGGCCCGAGGTCCTCAAGCAAATCAAGGAGTGCAACATTGTCGATTGTACGTGCTGATACTGTGCCGACCGTTCCGAAGCTCGAGTGTGCTGACCCCTCGCAGACAGCATTTACCACGACCCCGAGTCGCGCATCCTGTTCGCCTCGTTCAAGTATGTCGGCTACGACTACGCCGGAGACATGGAGAAGATGCGCGAGAACCCCAAGGTCCGCGAGTGGTGGGCCATGACCGACGGCTGGCAGGAGTCCCTCGTCCCCGGCGCCGTGAGCAGCGAGGCTGGCGAGCCTGGGTGGTGGAAGCCGGTCGAAGAGGTGTTCTACACGACGTCTTGAGAGGGTATCGAATGTATTGCATTTTTAGTCAGCGACGAACTGAATGACAGCGCATCCGCTTTGATGACACCCGTGGTTCGGTCCGCCGGTCGGTGCCGGTGTGAGGTGCGCGCCTTTTCAAGAGTGCTTGTGACCGATAATCGACCTTGGGGTTTCTACACTTGCAGAGGAGGTAGCATCTGCCGGATCATTTGAGATTACCAAACAGCCCACCGAAGACGCCGCCAGGTCCCCCGCCTCCTCCGCGCTGGCCGTGCCGTCGAGCCTCATTCCTGATCCATTCTTCGAGAAACGCGCGATCCGCGAGCTTCTTGGCGTCGTGAACCTTGGTTTCAATTTGGGCCTCTTGGTTGTCGAAGCTCAACAGGGTCGGGATGGAAGTGATCATGTAGGTCATGCCCAAGCCGCCGCTCATGACGTCGGGCGCGTCGAACTCGACAGTACAGTATCCGACACCGCCTTCTGCCTCGCCGACGCCAGATTCGACGATCGACCGTATCAACGGCGCAACGACGCGACACGTCCCGCACCAAGCCGTGGTCCACAGTGTGATCAAAGGCGTCCGAGACGAGGAGGAAAGAAGCTGGTAGGTGTGGAAGTCGTCGGGGCGGCGGACACTGGCAGCAATAGCAGGTTAGCGGCGGCTCGTGTCCGGCGGTAAGGCATTCGGAGAGGGGTGCAGCGGCCCACTTACGACGCATAGATCTGGTTCTTGGCCGGCATGCTGCGGGACGTGGAGAAGGCGGCGGCAGCAACGGGTGCAGTGCGCTGCTTGGAGGGCGGGAGGCGGGCGCCATTGGAGAGAGGGCGGTGGCAGCCCCGGAGGACGGAGCGGGCAGTGTGTCTTAAGAGGTGCATTGGGGCTCGGGCTCGTGGATGTGTGGTCTGCTCATATGCATGCAGCTTGCTGCTGACTGACGTCGTTGAGGGCCGTCTCGTAATGTCTCACGATGTCCACCGACAAAGGTGTGCTGCTGAGATGCGACAAGTGTCTCGGGGGAGAGGAAGCGGAACAGCCGCGACTTGCAGTCGTTGGTGATTTTTCTGCAGACTCGGAAACTGCAGAAGCAGGAATGGATCGAGTGACAATGTGAGTTGACGTGAGACGTGATATGGTGTACTGCAGCAAGGTCGTGTCCAAGTGGGCTAGAGTAGTGCCCACGGCGCTGGATAAGGTGTCAAGCTGGAGACGCAGAGTGCTGCTCACCTCGCATCAAGGGACCTCAGATCAATCATCTGGGGATTTTGGTAGGAATTCTCGATGGTCACGCTTGGATCCCGGCTGGCCCCAATGGGAAAGGCGTGCTTGAAATGTGGGGACCGACCCTTTTGGCGCGCGATGACGTCGTGATGCTGCGGCGGCTGATGACATAAGCAGACTTATGCATGGGGGCAGTTGATTTCTCTTTTTTTCAGGAACGGCAAGTGCGGTGACTCGAGCTGATCGACCCTGGGTGCTTGGCAGCCAGGGCCGGGGGGCAGCAGCCAGTAGGTGTTTCTGCGGCTTCAGCTTTTTCATTTTCTCAACGCCAGGTAGATTGGCCTGTCTTATTTTCGGTCTCGCGATGTTGCGCCGCGTTGGCTGCATTGCTCTAAAACCAAGTTGTCTCGCAGGCGACGCGACCGGGGAGTACGTATTTCTGGGTCACCCCGCTGATCTTTGGCAAGAAGCATCCAGACGGCAAAGCACATGAGGGTGCTGTTCAATGAGGGAAGACGAAAAACTGTCTGGCCAATTTGGTGTCACCGCCCTGACGGTCTCTACCAGGCCAGGCCAGCAGCAGCCAGCCGCCGCGTGGAGAGGGCGAGACAAGAGACAGCCGGCGATAGCGACAGGGTGGCACAAGCAGTCCAGCTGCCACCACGGGTTTACGGGGTTTAGCCTCGCGTTTAGGGGTCCTTTGATCGGGCTGGGGCTGGAGCCTGGGGGCTGACTACACGTGGTACGTACTGCGAGTGCAGGTAGGTGCGCCCAGCGGTAGCGAGAAGCAGGGTCGCATTGGAGCTGGCCGGCGCCCACCGCCAGGATCAGGAAGGCATGTGGCCAACCCCAAGCCCGCTCACCTCCCTTTCGCAACGCTTGGAAGTTGGACATCTCCCCAGATCGACTCCAACACCGAGTCACCTGCGCTTCTTGGGCCTGTCATCCAAGGCAGTCCAGTGGCTGCCGACGCGCTGCTCGACATGCCCCCCCCCCCCCCCCCCCCCCCCAAGGCTTGGCCATTGGCAGATACAGTGGTGCCCTGTATTGCGTACATGCAGATACTCGGTGATACTCGCACTGCAGGCTACTGTACAGGCATCGGCGAGATTGTGCGCAGTCCAAATTGCGGCTACATACCCCACGGAATCCGCCCGAGGCGACACATCCATGTCAAAAAGACACCGCCTGGGCATGAATGCCGCGTCCTTTTGGGTTCTTTTTGGCCTTGCGCCGGCGACTCCTTGGCTCAAGTTGGACGCCCTGGACGTTCTTGACTCGGTGGCCAGCCAATCCCAACAGCGTTGCTCCCGCTGCTTTCGTCCCATGCCCATTGTCGCCCATCCCGCATAATCGCCCATCAACCTACGGTAGCTCCACTGTCGTTCTCGTCTGTCCTGGCCATAAAAAGCTCGAGGTTCATCCTTGGTCTGCTGGTCGCCTGCCCCGACTTGAGACGCTAAGTCCATCCATCAGTTAATCACATTCAAACGGCGCGCTGCCCATCTGACTCCATCGCCGTGCACGGCCCAAGAACGAACGCCCCTACAGCCAGTAGCCCCGCCATCTAGCGCCTCTTGGTGTTGTTGTTGCTGCTGTCGTTCGCTTGTTGACGTCTGCTGCTTATCATCCTCAACCTTCAATAATCTCACGTCCATTCCATTCCCTTCTGCTTTCCACTCTTCATCCTCCTCCGGCACTTCACCACGCACCGGATTACCCTCCCATCAGAGTTTGGCCTCTCGGGTAGCCGGCAGCGCATTTTGCACACGGTCTCGGTTGTCTCGTCCGACCTCATCCCGTATGCAACTTTATCCCATCTTGTCCACGAACACCTAGCGGAACAGGAAGGAAAAAAGGAAAAAAAGGTATTCGGCCGGCTTTGAGACTACCGCCCTGTCTTACCGCACTACCCTCATCCTTCGCAAATTTCCTTCGCCACTACTCGCTCCTCTTGAGTTTTATCATCTCTCACCTCAGCCCCTCACCACTCCTCCTCGACCATAACGGTCGCACCGGACTCACCTTGGTGGCACTTACATAAGAGCAACGGGTCACGCACGCCTCGCGCCGGCTGTTCCGCACTCTTCATCTACATCGCGACTTCACATTTTGCCAGTATGGCAGGCATTCTGACATGGAAGAGCCGGTTTGGCGGCGTCTTCGCGAACAAGAACAAGTCAGACCAAAACCCAGACCACAGCCAGAGCCAAAGCGGCGACGAGCGCACCGGTCCTCCGAAATGGAGCATGGGAGTTCTCAACGACTCCAAGACCATCGAAGTCCCTGGTAAGTCTCGTCCTTTGACGTGTTTACCCTGGCGCGCCATGCCGCCGAACCCCAGAGCTGACCGCCGCCGCCCCAGGTTCCGTGCTTCTCTTGGCGAGCCATCGCAACGAGCCCCTGGGCTTACGCAATGCGCCCGCCAGAACCTCCCACTCGTCCATCCCCACTGGTTTCCCGGAACCGGCCGAAACACCAACCGGCCGCCGTTCCTCCGCATATGCGGCCCCACCAGAGCAAAAGACCACTAAGGACGGCATCATCCTCAACCCCCAGCCCGAGGAGTCCGCCAACGACCCCCTCAACTGGCCCGCATGGCGCCGTGACTGTGCACTGCTGTCTCTCGGCTTCTACTGCATGGTCGGCGGTGGTATGACCCCACTGCTCGCCGCCGGCTTCACCAATGTCGCCGAGGACTACCACATCGAGACCGAGACTGTCTCTTTGACCACCGGTCTGTACATGATGGGCATGGGTCTTGGCTCCGTCATCTTTTCGCCCACTGCTATCCTCTATGGCAAGCGCCCGGTCTACCTGTTCAGCGCCATCATCTTCATCGCTAGCTCCGTGTGGGCTGCCCTGTCGCCCAACTTCGTCTCCCTCATCCTGGCTCGCATCTTCCAGGGCATCGCTGTCAGCCCCGTCGAGTGCCTTCCTTCTGCCACCATCGCCGAGATCTTTTTCTTGCATGAGCGTGCTTTCCGCATTGGCATATACACCCTGCTGCTTCTCGGCGGCAAGAACCTCGTGCCACTTGTCAGCGCTGTCGTCATCCAAGCCCTGGGTTGGCGATGGGTGTTTTGGTGAGTTCCTCGTCATCTATACCACATCTTCAGTCACTGACAAAAGAAGGGTCGTCGGTATGATCGTCGCCTTGTGCGGCGTTCTCCTCTTCTTCTTCGTCCCAGAGACCTTCTGGGACCGTACGCCCGTCCCAAAGTCGCGCAAGCCTTCCAGGCGACCTAGCTTCAGGCGGCGCATCTCCTCGCGCCACGATGCCCGTCCCCAGACGCCCAAAGATGCCACCGCTACCGAGGGCGTCGACCCCACCGCCTCCTCGCCCACCGCCGCTTCGCACCCGCACAAGGACCTCCACGTAGGCTTCGCCCCCGACACCAGTGCTCCCACCGCCCAGACCAAGCCCGAGATCGACGAGAAGAAGGCCGACCCCACGGCCACGCCGACCCCCGAGCCCATCTCCCGCACGTCCGGCACCGGCACTTCCGGCACCACCCCCTCCTCCGACTACTTTGCCAAGGCGCCCGCGCTCGAGGCCGAGAAGCTCCCTGGGGACCTGCGCTCCCCGCCCAAGGCCCTGGCCTACACGCACACCCTCCGCCACCAGCCCGCACGCTCCTTCGCCGAGCAACTCAAGCCCTGGAACGGGCGCCTCAACCAAGATAACTGGTTCAAGGTGATGCTGCGGCCCTTCATTCTCTTCGCGTACCCGGCCGTGCTGTGGTCGTCAGCCGTCTACGCCCTCTCGGTTGGCTGGCTGATTGTCGTCTCCGAGTCGGTCGCGCTCATCTACCGCAAACGCGAGTCGTACAACTTTGACGCCCTGCAGACGGGCTTGGTTTACCTCTCGCCCTTCATCGGCGGCATCCTTGGCACCGCGGTCGCCGGCCGCGTGAGCGACGTTATCGTCAAGGCCATGGCGCGTCGCAACGGTGGGCTGTACGAGCCCGAGTTCCGCTTGGTCATGGCCGCCCCCGTGCTCGTGACCACCGTGATCGGCCTGATGGGTTTCGGCTGGTCGGCGCAGGAGCGCGACCACTGGATCGTGCCGACCGTCTTCTTCGGGCTGATCTCGTTCGGCTGCACGCTTGGCTCGACGACCTCCATCACCTTCTGCGTCGACAGCTACCGCCAATACGCCGGCGAGGCGCTGGTGACTCTCAACTTCAGCAAGAACATCTTCCATGGACTCGTCTTCAGCTTGTTCGTCACCCACTGGCTGACTGCTGACGGGCCCAAGATGGTGTTTATCTACCTGGGCATCATCCAGCTCATCTTCCTCCTCGCCACGGTGCCCATGTTCATCTACGGAAAGCGGGCGCGCATGTGGACCGTGAGGAAGAACTTTATGGAGAACTTCTAAGTTGTTGCATATTTTGGGTTCCCTTTACTTTCTTGGCCTTTCGGAGACTGCATAACCTAGACTGGTCGCGCATCTCGAGATTATTGTATCTGTGGCATTTTAGCGTTGCATGGGTTTTGCTTTTTCTGTCTGCTACTTCACGTCGGAAGACATAACGGTCCAATCTGATATCGAAGGAGTTTTAGCATCACATCCTGTCTTTTATCTTACATGATACCTTAGAGGCTGCATCACGTAGACGCGGGCTTAGAACCATTCGGCCGGTCGAAACATGACTTTACGAGTTTCATTCACCTTTCCCATGTTTTCCTCGTGATTCCCTAGTCAGTGACTGCGCTACACGTCAGCGACGCGGAGACGTGTTTGGAGCTTGCGGGAGCTTAATGGCCACCTTCCAATGATCGTGCCGTGTACAGAAGGGGGCCTGTCAGTGGGGGAAACTATCTCGCTCAAGTACGCCGCCGCTTACTGGATCCTGCATATGGGCGACATAGAGTTTGGTCGTTGGTTCGTGCTTTAGTGTTCCGACCTATCAGGACTACCGTTCGTGAAGTGTAACGAAAGTAGTAGAGTCATAGAGTTAGCGAGACCGGAAACGTCCCTCCCTTGGGCGGTCTTTCTATTCCCATGAAGGGCGACAGACGACAAGTAGACCGCACTTCGTTTCTGAAAGCCGCATCAGTTAGTCGTGGAAGCGACGTCCCACGCAACGTCCCTTACAAGCAGATTACCGTTCTTTTTCTCCCTATCCTATCAGCGTAACCTAAACAATGAAGCCAGCTTTCCTACCGACGTTGTTGTTCCTCGGTACGGCCTTGGCGATGCCTGCCTTGGACTTCATCGGCGAGTCATCTGGGCTATCCGCCGAAGCTGTAAGATTCCCTCCTTTTCTTGATTTTTTGTTATTTGGCCCAGCAATGGTGGAAATGTTCTGATTAGAAGTTTGCTCTAGCGATGCGATCCAAGGTGTCTGTCGAACTGCTTCGGCGACGGGGGCGGGAGGGATGCTTGTGACTGGAAGTGCGGGTGTCGCTGAGGATGAACGGGCGCGTTAGAACGACAGTTTCCAATAAAATCGCTCTTTTCGCTCTATCTAAGCCTGAAACTAATGCAAACGGGCCCCCCTTTTGGAGTATGGCTGAGAGCGTGGAGAGAAAATAAGAAATGCTTGAGAAAATAGAGCTGCCATGCGTGTGCGGAACTTGTTTGAAGATTGAACGTACGAATCGTCAATTGTCTTTGAATATTTTCTTTCTCCCCCTCTTCTTCTTCTTGTTCTCCTAAATCATTTTATTATTTTCACTATCTTAGCTGTGAGGAGAAATTTACTGAAGACATTTCAGACGCCTTGAATACAAGGTCCTAAAATAAAGATTTTGTATGAATGGAGCCGAATACTTTCAGTTGGGAAAGAATAGTAGGTTAACAACAGAACTTCAACGAAATATCAAATACAGTTGGGCGAACATGCAGGATAAGCCGTCGCAGAGGGGGCTGGTTCGATTCCAGCTGCGGGCACAAAGCGTCTGGGCCGCGCTTCGCCATAGGCAATGGTTGGGCCCGCTATATACGGGTCCTCCGGTCTCCCCCATCCAGAACAATGCGGGACCGGCGGCCGGTACGTCGTCAACTCACCCGGGATAACGACTCACCCGGGATATACGTTATAATTAAACTATAGTTTAAATACCTCGATATTAATAGAATGAAAAATATCACACTAGCTAATTAATATAATATAAACGAGATGGGTATTCTTAAGGGCAGAGGATCTAATAGGCTAGTTCTAGGATCCTCTGAGAGTCACTCTATTTAAAAAAAAAAACAGCCTAGATCACATACTTAGACATCACTTATTAAGTATATCTTAGTTACCGGAAGATCCCTCCCTCTTTTTATTATATAGAAAGGGAAGAGTATTTAGTAATAATAGTTCCCTCTTAATTTAATTTTATATAACTCTTAGAAGTTTATAGTAATAGAGAATAATTAGATATTAAACTTGATAACTTTGAAATAGTTAAAAATATTCTTTATACCTCTCACTCAAAAACTTCCCTCTCACTTAATTTTTCTTAGTATCCGTTATTAGTAAAATAGGTAATATACCACTAAGATCTTTAATAGTTAAAAAGTTTTTTTTCTTTTTTAGAACCCTCCCGTGATGGCCTTATAGCTTTTGGTGGGTACTGGATTGTAGCCGGCCCCTTTGGCCGGCCCTGATCGGGGCTCTGGGTCACCTCCGGAGTTAACCCCTATTTTAAGGGTTAAGTGCTGCCGTAATACTGAGGCCCAGCTATTCCGGTCTAGTTTTAGGGGAAACCAGCATAATACTCTTAATGTAGCCCCCTTTATAATAAAGGGGCCCTTAAATGTAAGTAGGGTGACCATTGGATTTATCCTAGTCGCCTTCGATGAACAAGCTAGACGCTATAAGGACCGAAAGGATGTCTTTTTAGTTATCGCCTAGTTTATTGATAATGTGGTCTATAATTTTAAGGGGCCAAAAAAGTAGATTGCAAAGGAGGCGATAACTTATGTGATCTAAGTTTTAAAAAGGTTAATGAATAACGAAGTTACTTTAATTCTAATTCGGAATTAGGTTACTATTACGGTATTAACCCTGACCTTAGCCCTAGTTTTAGCCCCGGCCTCTGCCCTGGCCTAAAACTGAGCCCTTACCCGCCTATAAACCCAGGTTTAATTAGAAGACCTCTGGGTTTTTGTCCATATCCCCGAGGAAAGCCTGGATGCTGCCCGGAAGATGCCCCTTTTGCCCTGTGCTGTATAGTTTACCAGGCCCTTGGCCTATAACTAGGAGACATCTTATATATTTATTATATTTTAACTAGATACTCCTTAAAGCCCTTAAATAAACAAATCTAACAAAGTTTTCTTAGAAATAAATAAAAATTAATAAATTATTTAGGGGTTTTTAAAGTAGAAATCCCCATAAAATAGTTCACATACGCTGTCCCACGTTGCTCGTCTAAGCTCCAAAGCCTGCCTAGATGAGGAAGGTATTAATATATTAACCCTAATTAGGGAGGAGGTTATCGCCCAGACTAGCCGCGAGCTAGTCCTAGCCCGGTAATCCCACCTTAGCCCAAACCCTATTATAAACAAAGTCACTTAGGTTATCTCTTTTATAATCAAAGTATTACCTTTTAGATTATTTAATTAAAGTAGTAAGGCCCAGCTTATTAGGGAAAAGAGGACCCTATTTAAGTATAACCCTAATTATTAGGGATACTACATAAACTAGTATTATAACTAGTAGCCACTCTATAATAACTATGGTAAGCCCTTAAACTCCCATAAAACCGAGCCTTATATAACTAAGCCGAAGTGTACTAACTACTTAGGGCCCTTCTAGACTGGCCATATAAACTGTTTAGTTAGGCCCTTAATAGTTAATGGTCACTTTACCCTCCTAAGTTAAAAGGAACGTAGGTAGATCCGGAAGGTTGGGTAAAAGGCCTCTGAGGCCTGTGATAGTATTAACCAGACCACTACGCAGAGCAGTACTTAATAACCCTAGGACTCCTGTCCTGATTAGGGCTAATAACCTAGCTCTAAGTGCCTATACACTAGGACCCCCTCCTAAGGATCGATTGTATACCTAGGTGATGGGGATACAGCTAATAGTATGGATAAAGATGAAGTGGAAGACCCCGAGGCCCTCCCTTAGACCAGCTACCTTATCTATCCTCTCTGAAATAGGAGCTATAGGGTGGCTTAAAAACCTGATTATAATATCACTAATGCCTATACCCACCTGGACCTCGACTCAGAGGTGTAGGCCTAAATAGGCCCCCCCACGGGTGCTATGTGTAGCCTAATGTAACGTGGGGAAAAAGCTCCTAGTATATACAACTTTCCTAGAGCTCTACTAGGCTAATTAGGTCGACATAGTACTTATTTAGGAGTCCTGGATAAGCTATACCAATAGAATGCAGATTAATATACACCCTGGGTATAACTCTTATATCCTAGTTAATTTTTAGGATAGTATGGAAATAAGGCCCAGGGTAATAATATATATACAGAAGGGGATAAGGTTATAAGTGTAATAATAAAAGCTTATCTAAATAAGGGATATCCTATAATTAAAGGTTAATAATACTATTATTATAAACGTTTATAAATAACCAGGCGATCCTTATAACTATATAATAACCACCCTCCTAGGATATTAACTACTATTATAAGTTATTATAACTAGGGATTTCAACGCTCACTATTACTCCTAGGAACCCGGATCTGTTAGCCGGAATAGAGGAGACGATCTAGCTAACTGGGTTAATAACTATAGCCTCTCCTTTATTAGAAAAGTAGGAGCTCTAACCCACACCCATGGTCACGTCCTTGACCTGACCTTCTCAAATATCCCCCTTATGCACACAAGACCCTACCCACACCTACACCCAAAAGCTAATCACCAACGTATTATAACCATTATCCCCCTTAATAATAATAAACAATAATAAATATACTAATTAGGGCTAATATCGGTCCCGGATTTAGCCCTTCCTTAGTTTAAAAACCTAATTAGAGTAAAAGCCTTAACTTTACTTACCCTTAAGGACCTACCCACCCTAGCTAAGTTAAATACCCAGGTTAGCCGGATTATTAGCCTACTCTTAACGATTATCTAAGCAATAGGGAAAAGATAATAAAGTTGGGAAAAGTGGGCCCCCTGGTGAATAGAAGAGTATTTTAAAGCCCACTAATCTTACCTTAAAGCCTGTATCCAGTAGGCATAGGAACCGGAACTGGCCTTAGCCTTACTACCCCCTATCCTTAAAAAGTAAAAAGTCTTCTTAGAAATAATTAAAAAAGCTAAACGAGCTTATTAAGCTACTAAGATTAAAGGGGTTATATTTAATTAGGACCTTTATAAAATAATGGGTTAGTGTAAAACCAGACTAGTAGTCAAAGTCCCCCCCTTGTCACGGGCCGAACCCGGTGGTTATGCCCGGGCTATGCCTGTGCTTGCACTGGTGCCCCACCGGTGCCCAACTAGTGCCCACCCCCTAGGAAGCAGAGATTTCGCGCTATATCGTAGTTTACCCTTTTCCTCTTTAGTTTAAAATAAATAGTATTTGGTTATTTTTTAGTTAAGATAAGGCCTAAGACTAGCTCTTCGCATATTTCAAGCTTATTTTTATTTATTATATAAGATACTATTAGGTTAAGCCCGGTTTTTTATTAGTTATAAAGTGGAATTCTAGGTTAAGTATAGTTCTCTGATAATAGATTAATGAATATTGGATACTGGGTAGAGTATAGTTTCTTATTAGTTAAGAAGAGGATATTAGTTAGTATAATAGTTGATGAACTGTAGGCCTAATTGTAGTTAGCTTTAAATGAGGTCCTCGGGCCCTTATAGGCGAGGATTACTAAGTTCTTTAATGAGCTGGAGTGAAGCTGAGGTTTAGGGGTGATATTATTGACCCTTATGGAAGATGTAGGTACCGAAGCCCCGTTAGTGGGTAGCCGTTATTTTGTAATAGAGATACTAATGTGTTATAAACTATTATTAATACCCTTAAAATTCTTGGGGAAGTGGAAGGATTACCCTTTTTAGGTGTAGTAGATGAGGGATAAGATTACTATGAACAGAGTGTTTTACCTTATTAACCAGGAATTGTGGTACTTAATTAACTCCTGTCTGGATACTAATCCTTAGTAGGTGGTTATTATGTTTTATGTAGTTGGGGGGCTTAGAGGTTAATATAACCCTAAAGATTTTATGTCCTACCTTAATAGGATTTACTAAGACCTGAATACCTAACCCCAAATCGTAGCCTAGTTATAGACTCTTTATTAGAAAGATAATAAGAAGTTGGTTATTTTTTTACTAAAGTTTAAATGAATAATAATAGATATAGGAGGTAGTATATAATCTAATATTATTAAGATTGTTATGTTGGAAAATGCCCTTATTTTCCGCTTAAAGGAGCACCTGATCACCATTTCTTTATTAGGGGAGTATACTTAGTAGTTTATTAGGGTATAGGACGTTATTTAGAAGTTAGAGTATATAATACTCGTTATTACTAAATAAGAGTATCGCTAGTCCCTAACCCTAACTGCTCCACGGAAGGATTACGATGGAGATGTTTAGATGATTAGTGTTACTTGTGCTTTATTGATTCAAAGGGAGGAGAAGGACCGTTATCGCTACTACTCTTTGGGTAGCCCACTAGTGGACCACTGTGAGTATTTTTATTATAGTAAAAAAGGTTATATTATTAGGAATTACTAAAAGAAGGTTTTTAGGTAAATAAAGGTTATTTATACTAAGGTGATAAAAAAGTAGAAGGATCTCGGGTTAGAAGAAGAGGACTAAGAAGTTATTAGTACCTTTTTTAGTGAGGATAACTTAAGAAAAGAGTAACTCTAATACGAAGTCGGGTATTAGAGTTAATGAAGGAGGAAACCAAAGGATGAGAATCCCACTAAAAAGAGCAGTAATAGAGGAGCTAAGGGTTAACTATTATTTAGGTAAGGATTAACAAAGGATATTTGATATATGCTCTTATTAATATTAGCTGTGATGTTTACGTAATAGTGGATTAGTCTCTTTTTAGATGCCTCTGATTACCGTTAGTGGATTAGAAGAAGTGTGCCTTGTGAGGGTATATATAAGATGGGCTATTACCTGGTGATATTTAGGGTGTGGTTGTCCTGGATTTGGAATTAAGTGGTTATACTCAGAAAGTTTATGTATACGTAGTAAAGGGTTTAGACCCCCCCATATTCCTAGGGAAGCTATGGATAGAAGTGAACTGTGTAGTGTATAATGCTACTACTTAGTGGGTGTACTATGGTAAGGGAGGAGTAGATGTATACCTCTCTAATTAGGAAGAATTAGTTATTATAAAAGAGATTTATATGGCCCGATTATTAATGGCCCCTGTGTTTATAGTTATATACTGATAAGTAAAGTATTAGAGGGTATTAGAGGTCTAGGTTATAGCTGTGAGTTTGAGGGATATTGAGGATGTGTTAAAAGAAAAGAAGTTTGTGGATATAAAGGAACTCGTTTTAGGCTGGGTTTATAAGGAGCTTAGAGACCTATTTAACCCGGAGAAGGTATACTTGGTGCCCCCTAGGAGGTCAGGGGTTAACCATAAGATCCCCCTTATTAAGGATGTTTATAGTTAAGAGCCTACACTTTTATAGGGACCCTTATATGGGATGTCCTGTGAGGAACTCTTGGTCCTAAAAAAGACACTAGAGGACCTACTAGATAAAGAAAGGGTTTATTCGAGCTAGTAGCTCGCCAGCGGGTGCCCTAGTGTTATTTATTAAGAAGCTTAGTAGGGGAATTCGGTTCTGTGTTAATTACCGAGCTTTTAATAGTATTACGAAGAAGGACCGATATCCACTATTACTTATATTAGAGACCCTCTAACGGGTAGCTATTATATAATAGTATACGAAGTTTAATATTATGGTTATATTCCATAAAATTCGGATTATAGAAGAAGGTGTTGAGAAAATAGTGTTTTATATGAGATACGAACTTTTTAAGTGGTTGGTCTACTCCTTTGGATTTACCGGGGCCCTAGTTATGTTCTAGTAGTATATTAATACGATTTTTTAAAACTTTTTAAATAACTTTATTACTATTTATTTAGATAATGTTCTAATTTATACGTTTAAGTTAAAGAAGAAGTACGAAGAGAAGGTATGGGTGGTCCTCCGGCGCTTAGTAGAGGCTGGACTACGATTAGACCCTAAAAAGTATGCTTTTTTAGTTAAAATTGTGAAGTATGTTGGGTTTATTATCACTACTAAGAAAGGGATCTCATATAACCCTGAGAAGTTAAAAACTATTATTAAGTGGTTACCCCCTAGGATTATAAAGGGGGTTAGAAGTTTCCTTGGGCTTACGAATTATTATTGCATTTTTATACCCAACTATATTATTATTATTAAGCCCCTTACGAGGTTTACAAAGAAATCGGCTATGTTCTACTAGGGACCTAGTTAGGAAGAAGGATTCTAGGAGCTTAAGTGGCTATTTAGTATAAAGCTAGTGCTTCACCGCTTTAACCCTAAAGGAAAAATAATAGTGGAGATAAATTATTTAGGGTTTACCTTAGGTGGTACTCTTATATAAAAAGACCCCGATGAACACCAGCACCCCATCGCATTCCACTTATAAAAGCTATCACCAGCTAAGTATAACTACCCTATCCATAATAAGGAACTACTCACCATACTCGTATACCTTAGGGCCTAAAAAACAGAACTACGAAATATAAGTAACTTCAAAATTCTTATAAATCATAAAAACTTTAAACACTTTATAAGGAAACAGCACCTTACCAAGAAGCAGAGCCGGTAAGCAGAAGAGCTAACCTAATACAACTTCTATTTAGAGTATTAACTAGGAAAGAAAGTAGTAATCCCCGATGCCCTCTCTTAAAGGGAGCAGGACGCCCCCCAGGGCTAGGACGATAAGAGAAAACAGGAACGCGTACGCCAGTTAATACCTAACTATACTATCCCTAAGAAAAGAACTAATACCCCCTAAGTAGGCTACACCATAAACAACTTACTAATACTCCTATATATAAAGTGTTCGTAAATAATAACGAGTTATAAATACTTTAGGACTAAACTATTAAAAAAGATAGGTTATACTGCCGAATTTACGAAGTAGTAAAGTAGGGATAACGTAACTTCCCACTAGAGTTATAGTTAAAGGTCCAAATTATAGAATATATAATTAATAAGTAATAGAGGTTAATGTTTTGGGATAAAATATGGGTTCCTAGAAGAAGAGATAATAATGACCCTTTAAGCTTATTACGGATAAGGGTTATATAGGAGTACTACGATTCTAGTACTAATAGTCACCCGGGGCGTAATAATATATTCGAGATTATAAATCAACGCTTTTACTGGTCAGAGTACTCCCAGACGATCAGAAAATTCATAAGGAACTATTATATATAACGTGGTTCATCAGTGAGTGGACCACCATCAGTGACCGGGCCACTTTTCCCACCTTCACCACTAAAAGCTTTTATATCTTAACTATAATCAATTAAATTAATTACAACTACTTAGAATTACTTAAACTACTTATTTCCATAGCCTTTGGATAGGTCCTTGCGTTATGGCCGGTCTTATGATAGATACTACAATGTCGTGAACCTGTTCGACGACGCTTCGATGACCCCTCGTTTTCCTCCTTTTCACACCCTTCCTCCTTAACAACACCCTTTATAACCATAACTTCCCTCACCTGAGACCCATCTAATGCCCCTCCATCTTATAGTCTAGTTCTTTTAGCTCTCCGGTGCTTACTAAGGGCCGTATTTGTATTTCGAAGATGGCGTAGCTCTTCCTCTATAAGGGTAGTCATATAGGAAATGTATTATAAACCTTTTAAAAACTTATTAGTAATTTCATAAATTAGAGTCGGCGAGTTTCCCTAATACCTAGAGATTTTTTCTTTTATAAGTGAAAACTGAGAAATAGCCTCGTTGGTGGTTTGGGGTGTCTTAGAAATCTAAGGGTCGGGTAGTCTAATGGGGGTGTTCGGGGTTATTAGTGTCCATAACTGCATATCCAGCTTAGAAAGGATAGTTTAAGGGTTATAAGGAATAAGCCTAGCCCCTCTAAAACCCCTATAAATATTTTCCTAAGTAAAGGTTTAAAGGAATGCGGCTTTAAATACGAGGAAGAACTCGGGTTTAGTGATATGGGTAATCCGGGCCTTAATGAAGTGCTTAATTTGAGAATTATATCTCAACTTTAATACACTATAGTAGTTAACGTTAAGAGGCTGGGTTAGATGTGATAAATAAGTAGGTAGGTAAATAATTATAATTTTGTTCTCTTTGTAATACTCTTCGAAATCGCTGTTAACGTGGCTTTTATGGTTATCGACGACTAGCATCTGATATGTGCTTCTTAATTGCTGTTTTGAGTGTTTATCGAAATGCTGAAGCCATTGGAGGGTAGTTTTGTTATCGGTTTATTTATTAGAAGTTGTTTTGACTACTTAGTTGTCCGGAATTTGGGCCTCGGAGTACTAACTCATAAAGTGGAAGTGGCCTTAAATCACTAAAAAAGGTGGTATTATATAACTATTACTAATAATACAATAAATCACTATTACCTATTCTCGATTACTAGGTTAAACCTTTTTTAGTTTCCTAATTTGATTAGAACATATAATAATTATTCTAAGTTGGATTATACTTATTATAAAGTTAGTTTTATTAAAGTTATAAAAATCTTTATTCATAATACTATATTTCGATTATATATTAGCTATAAGTCGAAACTAAGGCTTAATAATCGTAGGATCTTCGTAGAGGCCTCTCTAATAATTATAGATATAAGAAAATTGCATTTTGAGCTTTGGGCATCACTGGACAAAGTGTTTTATTTAGTGCTTCCCGACCAATTAGTTATTACGTTTCCAGAGTAGTATATTAACTATATTTTCCATATCCACGTATTAAGGCGAGAATCCTTAAGAATTTAGGTTAATAATATATTAAACAGTTACCTCCTCCTTAGTCTCTATTAAATTCAGCTGCGCATTCCTATTATCGACCTTTGCACTTTGATCTTTTATCTTGGACTGGAGGGTAGTTCTCGGAACGTTGTAAATGGTCGCTGTACGTCGGATACTTAATTACGGTGTTAATTAGATCGTATTAATTACTAGAATGATCTTGTGTTCGGGCGAGGTTTTGGATATTATTTTATAAAAGAAATTATATGTTACAGCTAAAAGGTGATAAAGGTGGGAAAAGTGGCCCGGTTACTGATGGTGGTCCACTCACTGATGAACCACGTTATAATAGTATCCATATTTAGAAGTAAACTAAGAAGGGGTTACTCAAGCCCTTACCCGTCCCCCTCCGGATAAGTAACGACCTATTAATAGATTTCATCACTAATCTACCACCAACAAAAGAGAAGAAATCCCGTTATATGTAGGTTATAGTTGATCAGCTAAGCAAAGCACTAACACTAAAGGAGATAGATATTATGGACATGGTGTCTTATGCCCAATGGTTCCTCTATAACTACTACTATTTTTATGGGATACCTTAGTTAATCGTAAATAATAGAGGGTCGAACTAGGTTAATAACTTTTAGTGGGAGTTCTATAAATTAACTAGGGTTATCCAACTATTAAACACCACCTACTACCCACAAACTAATAGGGGAACAAAGCATATAAACCAGGAGGTTCAGGTTATTTTACAGGTTTACGTTACCTAGGCCTAGGATAATTAGGGAAAATTACTTCCTATAATATAATTAGCTCTACAAAATAAAACCAGCTTAGTAACCGGTATCTCTCCGTTTTTCATAAAACACGGGTACCACGTTGATTCACTACTAATTATAAAAGAAATCAATAAAGGACCACTTAACTATAAAAAAGCGGCCACGAATAAACTAGTAACTAAAATAAAGAATATTATAACATTTACCTAAGCTATAATAACCTTAACATAATAATACTACGAATTAAGTATTAACCATCATGTGACGGGCTAGGCCCTCTTGGAGGCTTCGCAGCCTCTCAGCCATGGACTCCGCTTACCTAAACCCGGCTTACCTAAAACGGATTAACCTTAGGCCTAATTAGAATAAACGGGTCCTATGGGGCGGAAGACATTTTCTCCTTTTCTCTCTTATTTTAAAGATACTCGTAATAGTCGCCATAACTAATTGTAATATACGTACTTAGACCATTATATTATCTTTAAGATCTTAGTATTATTAGAGATAACGAGAGTACACTGAGTATAGAAATAATTATCGATAAAAAGTAAGTCTACGACCTTAGTGGGAGTAGCAAAGAGTCCTAAGCGGGTTAACCTAAAGGTCCCTGAACGCTTGAAGTTGATCAGCGAGGTCTGATCAGGGCTAGGAGGTTTTAATAAACTCGAAAAAACGTATTCTGCGTAGTAGAGTACCTTAATAATGTCGATTAGTATACTATGGTTATTGTTAAATAAAGATGTATAGAAGGAACGATAACCGTATTACGATAGAAGATAACGTCGACTTATCCGGAAACCCATAGTAATTGGTGTAGTTGATCGGTTAGTTATTAGCCTAGTTATAGGAAATGTGGACCACTTAAGTGGCCGAACAAGAGGCTTAATAAGAGTAGATTTAAATACTATAATAGACCCTAATAAAACCCAGGTACCCAACCTTAACATTACATAAAACCCCTATACCCTCTACGACGCCGATCCCACCCAATCAGGCCTATGCACCACCTCCTAAATAACCGAGATATTAAATCCCTAATTCACCGAAGTTTAACGGATTATATAAGAGATTTCAATAATAGCACCTTAAAATAAAAGGGAAGATAAGCGTGGACAGGGAAGCCTTTAGTTCAATATCAATAGTGTTCACCTATATCTACTCTAGACTAGAAAACACTATATAAGCTATAGTGAGCACCTATTATTCATAGGGAGGAGCTAATAGGTCGAAGAACCCTGAATAATTTATGGAATACCTAAAGGGTTACTACGTAGACCCTAATACAAAAGTACGAGCCCTTAACCAACTAAGAATAATATATTAAAAAGAGAATAAGAGTTTTGCCCACTTCTTTCCTAAATTCGAAAAGGAGCTCGTAGAAGTGGGAGGAGGACACTAGCTGGATAACATCAGGATTAATTACTTAAAAAGAGCTCTAAATATTACAATAAGAACCCTTTTAATTAGTATAATTAATAAACCAACGGCCTATATTATATACACTTAGATACTCCTAATAATAAGATCAGAGTTAGATAGTGAATTATACTAAGCTCGCCGTGAGTGTTAATATAGGAGATCGCTAATACCCGGCCAGAACAAAGTCGAATCACTAACCAAATAGGATAGTTGGATAAGGTCACCTTAACCTGATTAGATGGATTAGGAACTCACTAAGGCAAGCTGGATAGCTAAGGATAAACCAGTCCGAAGAAGGTTAAGCTAAGAGGAAACCCGTAAATGCTATAATTGTGGTAAAAAGGGGTATATATAATGGAGATGCCCTAGAGACCAGAAAGATAAGGAGACTAAAACCTTAAAAGGGAAGACCAAAGAGTAGAGTGAAATAGATATTGGTTTTAATTAGGACTTTGAAGAGTTGGGAAAAGAGTAGTTCCTAATGGAAATTGTTATTAGGAGGAATAGGTTATAAAGGAATAGAAGGTTATTAAGAAGAATATGGACTATAACCTATTCTATGTTAATATTGGAATTAATGGGATATAGTATACTATTATTTTTGTTGATATAGGGTGTCTAATATACGCCCTAATTAGTGACACCTTCGCTAAGAAACTCCGCTTACTATATATTAGTATTACCCCTCGGAGTTTAATGTAAGTTACTACTATAGTCCCTAGTGTAATTCGTTATATTACTTATGCTAATATCGATATTAATGGTTATAAACGACGATATTTATTCTTTTATATTATCCCTGATTAAGAAGACGATGTTATTCTGGGTAGATCATAGATAATAGACGATGATGTTATGGTATACCCAGCTAAGGGTACCTTTTACATAGGTGTTGTAGATTATTGGGTTTAAGAGAGGAAATTAAATTAAATATTATAAAACCCCGGTTTCCCGATCTAATAATAAACCGGAGTTGTATTTGCTGCTCTAATTAGGTGAACTAGATGTAAAAACTCGACACCTGACGAAGTAAGACCTCTGAACGTCTTTGTAGCGAGCTTTGCTGATATCGAAAAGGTATTTACACCTTAAAAGAAGAACAACCCGAAAACTAAATTACCCATATATTATTATAAGTTTTTATACGTATTTAACTACGATAAGGCTGATTAGTTATCACCACATCGAGATAACATTGACCACGTAATTCCTATTAAGAAAGACTTAATAGGGTAAAATAAGCTAGTTATATGGGGACCCTTATATGGGATATCTAGGGAGGAGCTAATCGTATTTCGATAGACCCTTATAGAACTACTAAATAAAGGTTTTATTTGTGCTAGTAGTTCTTTTGTTTTATTACCTGTTTTATTTATTTGAAAACCCGGGGGAGGATTGAGGTTTTGTGTTGATTACCGGGCTTTGAACGTTATTACTAAGAAAAATAGATATCCCTTACCCCTGATTAGCGAAACCCTAAGAGCCCTAGCTAAGGCTAAGTGGCTGACGAAGTTAGATGTTATTATTATATTCTATAAGATTAGGGTTAAAGAAGGTGATGAATGGAAGATGGCCTTTAGAATAAAATACGGCTTATATGAATAGATAGTAACTCCTTTTAGCCTAATAGGGGCCCCCGTTATGTTCCAGAGGTATATTAACTATACTTTACGGGATTTCCTGGACAAATTCTGTACTACTTATATCGACGATGTTCTGATTTATTTAGATAGCTTATTCGCTGATCATAAGGAGAAAGTTAAGAAGGTCTTAAGCCGTTTAGGTGTTACCGGCCTATAAATTAATATCGATAAATACGACTTTAAGATAAAGAGGGTTAAATACTTAGGGTTTATTATCGATGTAGGGAAGGGTATCCGCGTTGACCCAGAGAAAATTAAGGCCATCTAAACATGGGAGGTCCCCCGATTAGTACGAGGAGTCCGTGCCTTCATTGGTTTTGCAAATTATTACCGTCAATTTATACCAGACTTCTTAGGGTTAGTATACCCCCTTACAACTTTAATAAAGAGGAATATCCCATTCGTATAAAGTAATGAGTATATAAAAGTGTTTAATAAGTTAAAGGCCCTCCTAATTAGTACCCCCGTATTAGCACATTGGGATCCTAATCAAGCTATTATACTAAAAACAAACTTATTAGGTTATATGGTGGGTGGTGCTTTATTATAATACGATGACGAGGGTATTTTACGGCCTATTACGTTCTTTTTATAGAAGAACTTATTAGTAGAATACAATTACCTAATATACGACAAAGAACTATTAGCTATAGTCCACTATTTAGAATATTAGGACTTTGAATTAAGGAGTATAAAGGAGTTTACTATCCTAACCGACCACCTTAACCTTAAGTATTTTATAACTAAGAGGTAATTAAGTGAATACTAGGTTAAATGGTCGGAGCTCTTATTCCGTTATAACTTTACAATCTAATTCTAACCCGGTAAATAAGCAATAGTCCCTAATACATTATTTAAACGAGAATAAGACGTTCCTAATACCCAGCGAGACGATCGACTAGAAGGATAGAGGATATAGTTCCTAAAGGGGAAACGGAATATGGTTATGGTGAGCTGGGCAATTCTCGAGACGAATCAAATGGATATAACGGAATCCGTGGAAAGCACCACAATAAGCGATATGGATTAGGACGATGATCCTAAGGCTAATTGGTCGGAACCCATCCTGAACCCCTTTAAAGAGGAGCCCCTAAAGTCCTCTTAAACTAAAGGACTATAATTAAATAATTATTATTAGTTAATTAGGACAATTATAAAAAGGGGGGACCATTAGTTACTATTATAATAGAAGTTACCCATAATGTTATTAGAGTACTTAGTGGACGACAACGGTAAACTCCTTTGGAGGGAGAGGATCTGGGTCCCTTATTATGAACCCTTATAAACCCGGTTAATCCAAAAGTCCCACAACTTAACACTTAGTGGCTATTTCAGTAGAGATACATTAAAGGCCTTAATCAGCCGCCACTTTCACTAGCCAGGCTTATCGCAGGATGTCCAACGCTTTATGAGGAACTACGACGTCTATGGACGGGGTAATATATAACGGGATAAAAAGAGGGGTCTTTTAAAGTCCTTACCTGTCCCTAATTAGGTCTGGATAGAGATATCGGTCAACTTTATTATAGGGTTACCATTAACCCACCGTATAAGAGTAATAAATATTATGGTGATAATAGACCAACTATCTAAGAATGTGATTTTCGAGCCACTTAAGGATATAACGACGGACGTTGTAGCTACGGCGTTAATACTTGGCCTGATTAGATACTACGGACCCCTAAGAGCTATTATTTTGGACAGAGGCCCCTAATTTACTAGTCGTATATGGAAACGGCTCTATTAACTATTACGGATAAAACAACGTTTATCTACAACCTTCTACCCGGAAACAAACAACACCACAAAACGAGTTAACCAAGTAGTAGAAACCTACCTCTGAACTTATATTTTATACACTTAAGATAATTAGGACGACCTACTTCTAATAGCGATAATAGTTATTAATAACAGGGTTACCTCGTCAATAGGCCTTAGCCCTTTTTTCACTACCCACGGCTATAATATCGACCTAATTAGAGTAAGGGAGACTCTACGGACTAAAAGAAAGACCCCCGTAGCTTAGGTAGAGGCCCTAATCTCGAAGTTGAAGGAGGCCTCCGAATAAGTATAAGCGGCGATGGCCTCCACCTAAGAGCAATAAGAAGCCTCGGTAAATATATAACGTTAACCTTTTAATTAGTTTCGACTAGGGGATAAGGTTTAGTTAAGGTTTAAAAACGTCCATTCTAAGAGACCATCTAAGAAGTTGGATTAGATGAATACGAAGTATACTATGTTGGAAATAGTCGGATCCTATACTTACTGGCTTAATACGCTACCGGGTATTTATAACGTTTTTTATATATCCCTAATTAGGTATACTAGAGTCGACCCATTACTATTATAAGAACGAGACGACGCTTAACTACTACCTTTATTAGTAGACGACGAAAAGGAATTCGAAATCGAAGAGATCCAGGACGCTAAGAAGATTCGTAGTTCTTAGAAGGTTTTAGTTAAGTAGAAGGGCTACGTGGAGCCTATTTAGGAACTAGTTGAGTTATTAATAGAGACTGCAACTTTGGATTGTTACGAGGTTAGTTATGGACGAGTCCCTCTGAACGGGGAGGAGGGAGAGGGGGGGTAATTGTGATGGGCTGGGCCCTCTTGGAGGCTTCGCAGCTTCTCAGCCATGGACTCCGCTTACCTAAGCCCGGTTTACCTAAGACGGATTAACCTTAGGCCTGATCAGAGCAAACGGGTCCTATGGGGTAGAAGACATTTTCTCCTTTTCTCTCTTATCTTAAAGATACTCGTAGTAGTCGCCATAGCTAGTTGCAATATACGTGCTTGGACCGTTACACATCACTAGTTAATAATAAATAAGTACCGGGTAAGTAATAGAATTTAACTTAATATCGTAAACTATAAATCCCTATACCTAAATATAAGACTTATATAACTACACCACTAATACCGAGTTACTAAGGTAATAAGTATACACATAGTAAAGTTAAATATACTAAAAGGGATTTACCCACAATTCCACGTAAACGTTCTCCGGAAATCAATTAGTGACACCCTCCTAGGCCAAATTCAATTAAATTACTAACCACCACCTATTAGGGAAGTAAATAGTAAAGATAAGTAGTAAATAAAAGAGATTTACACTATTAAATGGAAAATAGTGGGTAAAAGGAGAAAAAGTAAAGCCCTAGTGAAATAGGAGGGCTATATTAACCTCATATAGGAGCTAACTAATACTATAAAGGAAACGGAGGCACTAGACCATTACGAGGAACATTATAGGCTGATATTAGAGAAAAACGGAGACGTAGTGTATACGTAGGTACCCCCTAGGAGGCCAACCAGGAACTAGAGGCTACGCAGGGGGAGGAGGGGGGTGGTATCACAAGCTGAACCTGGTGGTTATACTCGGGTTATACCCGTGCTCACACTGGTGCCCCACCGGTGCCCCATTAGTGCCCACCCCCTAGGAAGCAGAGATTTTGCGATATATCATAGTTTACCCTTTTCCACTTCAGCTTGAAATAAACAGTATTTGGCTACCTTTCGGTTGAGACAAGGCCTAGGACCAGCCCTTCGCAATAACCAGCGTCCCTATTCTTCTAAGTTGATCTCTAGGGCTTATTTTATTAGTATTACGAGTCCTTTTTGTTTTTTAGTAAATTTGATCTGTTTAGACTATTTAGTGTTAAATTTTGTTTAATTAGTTAAGTTGGTTTTGTAACGGTCCAAGCACGTATATTACAACTAGCTATGGCGACTACTACGAGTATTTTTAAGATAAGGAGAAAGGAAGGAAAAGTCTGTTGCCCCACAAATCCGTTAGATCCTAATTAGGTCTGCTTAGGCCTGATCAAGCTTAGTAAGTAGTGGTTAGTGTTAAATATGGCTGAGTAGTTCTGAGGCCTCTGATTGGGCTTTGGCCCGTAATAACTACCCCCTTCTTCTCCTCCCTTTTTAAGGGATATTCCTGTGATTAGCCTTATAATAATCTAAGGCCGTTATATCTATTAGTATATCCATTAGTTCCTAAGTAAGTTGGGTATAATCCTTTTATTTTACTAAGACCTTTTATTTACCCCGTATTTTCCGCGTATTATAAATCTCCTTAACTTTAAACTCCTCCTTATTAGTTACTAGTATTATAAGTAACTAGATATTATCACGACTTTGTGATAGTAATGGATTAACTCTAGTGTACCTAATTAGGTTTATATAAAAGATATTATGGATCCCTAGTAGTGTATTTAACTAGTAAGTATAGGATTTAACTAGTTTAAGGATGGTATACTTTATGTTAACTTAGTGCGAAGGGCTGGTCCTAGGCCTTATCTCAACCAAAAGGTAGCCAAATACTATTTATTTCAAGCTAAAGAGGAAAAGGGTAAACTATGATATGGTGCGAAATCTCTATTTTTTAGGGGGTGGGCGTTAATGGGGTACCGGTGGGGCACTAATACGAGCACGGGTATAGCCCGGGTATAACCACCGGGTTTAACCCGTGATACTACTCCCCTCCTCCCCCCTGTGCAGCCTCTAGTTCCTCGTTGGCCTCCTGGGGGGGCACCTGCGCATATGCTGCGTCCCCGTCGTTCTCTAATATCGGCTTATAGTGCTCCTCGTAATGGTCTAGCGCCTCCGTTTCCTCTATAGCACCGGCTAGCTCCCATATGGGGTTAATATAATTCTCCCACTTTACTAGGGCTTCACATCTTCTCCCTTTACCCACCATCTTCTATCTAACAGCGTAAATCTCCTCTATCTACCACTCATCCTTACTATCTGTTTCCCCGGGTGACTACTAGTGTTAGAATTATGGTACTCCTATATAACCCTTGTCCATAGTAGGCTCAAAGGGTCATTATCATCTTTTCCTCTAGGAACCTATACTTCGTTCCAGAACATCAACCTTTGCTACTTATTAATTACATATTCTGCGATCTAGACCTTTAATTATAACTCTAGTGGGAAGTTGCGTTATCCCTGCTTCACTATTTCGTAAGTTTAGCGGTATAACCTATTTTTTTCAATAATTTAGTCCTAAAGTGTTTATAACTTACTATTATTCATGAACACTATTATGTATAGGAGTACTAGTAAGTTGTTTATAGTGTAGTCCACTTAGGGGGCACTAGTTCCTTTTTTAGGGATAGTGTGGTTAGGTATTAACTGGAGTACGTGTCCTTATTCTCTCTTATCGTCCCAGCCCTAGGGGGCGTCCTACTCCCTCTAAGAGAGGGCATCGGGGACTACTACTTCCTTTCTTAGCTGGTACTCTAAATAAAAGTCGTATTAGGCTAACTCTTCTACTTACCAACTTTACCTTTTAGTGAGGTGCTATTTCCTTATAAAATGTTTAAGGTTTTTATGATCCATAAGAATTTTAAAGTTATTTATACTTTATAGTTCTACTCTCTAAGCCCTAAGGTATACGAGTATAGTGAGTAGTTCCTTATTATGGATAGGGTAATTATACTCGGTTAACGATAACTTTTGTGAGTAGAACGCGATGGGGTGTTAGTGCTCATCGGGGTCTTCTTGTATAAGGGTGTTGCCTAAGGTAAACCCTGAACAATCTATTTCCACTATTGTTTCTCCTTTAGGGTCAAAGCGGCGAAGCACCTGTTCTATACTGAATAGCCGCTTAAGTTCCTAGAATCCTTCTTCTTAATTAGGTCCCCAATGGAACACAGCCGACTTCTTCGTAAACCTCGTAAAGGGCTCAACAATAATAGTATAATTGGGTATAAAAATGCGATAATAATTCGCAAACCCAAAGAAACTTCTAACCCCCTTTATAATCTTCACAGTCTTAACTGAAAAGGCACACTTCTTAGGGTTTAATCGTAGTCCAGCCTCTACTAAGCACCGGAGGACCACCTGTACCTTCTCTTCCTACTTCTTTTTTAACCTAAACGTGTAAATCAGGATATTATCCAAATAAGCAGTAACAAAGTCATCTAAGAAGTTTTAGAGAGTTATATTAATATACCGTTAAAACATAACTAGGGCCCCAGTGAGTCCAAAGAGGTAAACTAACCACTCAAAGAATCTATATCTCATATAAAACACTATCTTCTTAACGTTTTCTTCTACAATCCGAATCTTATAGAACACAGCTACGATATTAAACTTCGTATACTACTACATAATAACTACCCATCGGAGGGTTTCTAATATAAGTAGCAATGGATAACGGTCCTTCTTCGTAATACTATTAAGAGCTCGGTAATCAACACAGAACCGAATTCCCCCACCAGGCTTCTTAATAAACAACACTAGGGTACCCACTAGTGAACTATTGGTTTAAATAAACCCTTTATTTAATAGGTCCTCTAGTATTCTCTTTAGGACTAAGAGTTCTTTATGGGATATCCCATATAAGGGTCCCTATAGAAGTGTAAGCTCCTGGCCGTGAGTATCCTGAATAAGGGGGATTTTATGGTTAACCCCTAATCTTTTAGGGAACACCGAGTACACTTTTTTTAGGTCGAATAAGTCTCTAAACTCCTTATAAATCTAACCTAGGACGAGTTCCTTTATATCCATCAACTTTTTTTTTTAATACATCCTCGATATCCCTTAAGTTCATAACTATAACCTAGGCCTTTAGTACCCTCTAATACTTTACTTATCGGTATATAATTATAAATACAGGGGCCATTAGTAATTGGGCCGTACAAATCTTTTTTATAGTAATTGGTTTTTCTTAATTAGAGAAGTATACATTTACTCCTCTTTTACTATAGTATGCCCGCTGGGTAACAGCGTTATATATTATACGTTTACTTTTATCCATAACTTCCCTAGGAATATGGGGGGATCTAGGCCCTTTACTACGTATACGTAAATTTTCTAAGTATAGCCACTTAATTCCAGATCTAGGACAGCTATACCCTGGGCATCACTAGGTGATAACCCGTTTTACGTATACTGAAACCGTGCAGGGGGAAATGCTTACGCTAAGCGGGTTTTTCCTTAGTCAGGCGACAGCGAGCTATTTAAGAGAGGGGAACTGGGGACGCATTTCTAACAACGGACCATCAAGTAACACATTACGGAACGTCAATAAGCATCGTTAGTTAGATAAACGTATTCAGAGCTTTTTTTACCCGTTCACTTAGATCATATACCACAAATAATACGAAGGTTGCTTTACCACCGAGTAAATAAGGCCCTAATACTCACCAATGTCTACATCCAAGGTTAGAACCCCTCTTTGGCCCTAATTAGGTCTTAAAGTGTCTCCTTACCTAAATTATAGCTTTAGTTAAGCGGTTTTATATAAGTTAGTTACCCTCATAGACCCAGGACGGAGGGTATACGACCTGTGGTTAGTAGAGTGTGTGTATTATACGATATAGCATATACTATTCACTACATCCCCCGCTCCGTTGCACTGGTGCCTTGTGGGCGAATTGAACGCCCGATCTCCTTATTACTACGATACTATTATCCCCTCCCTAATCTTATTACGCAATACAATAAAGGCGCAATATCAATAGAATGACGAATATTCGGTTTAATTAGATAATTATGACGGCTTTAATGTGTTAAACGTAGGTATACGAAAAACCCCGAAAAACCTCGGGCTTAGCCAAAACACCAAAAAAGATGGCTAAGTAACACCCAAACGAGAAAAAGAAAGTGGACTATAATTGAACGACGACGGCCAAGGAGCTAAGTATAGGCCCATAAACCTAATCAGACCCTGCGAATGGACACTAGACCTAAGAAAAAGGAAAGGATAGTATAAATAAATAATAAGAATAATAGTACGACTATGAATTATTTTAGGATTTATACTGAGGACTGTGCAGACTTTGAGTATTACATAGAAGGTCGATATTTGAGTGGGTTAATTTAGATGCAATTCCTCGGCCTGATCAGCTATGTTCGAATAAAACAAACAAATCGAATAGTTTCGGTAAATATAAAAGAATGGTCGTTAATTAAGAGTATAATATTATAAGTGGGATTACACTTCGTAGATCTTACTCTCTTAGGACAGTTAATAAAGTAGAGTGCCCTTCACCTTAGGATATTTAGAAGAACGGTTATGTACTTCGGCCTAATTACTGTGTTTTTTGTTATTAAGACGGTAACGATAATAGCGGGGGAAGTTACTCGGTAAACTTTATTAGAACTATGTTCCCCAATATAAGCTAACTCCCCCCCCATGGACGATCCCTTTTCATCTATTTAACCTCCCCATACCATAAAATAACTAGTTATATAATATATCCAACCTAATTAACCCGAATAACCTATAACAATACCTATAGACCTTTCCGAATCATTCTAGAATATGCAACCCCGAGCACTTAAGACTCATAAGGATGGGGACACCTCGCAGGACAATATGCCCTCACCCTTCCGCAACGTCCCCGACGTTAAGGGCAAAAGGATCGACGAATAACCTACTTCGCAAACTCTATTAAACTCTGATCAAGCCCAGAGTATAGCCCCCTACGCTGAGCTAGTTAAAGCCCTTAAAGAGGTGACCAATAATAAGAACAAAGGGGCAACCATTAAAATACCCTAGCCCAGAGCCCAAAGAGTACCCAAATTTCACAGTAATAACATCTCTAATTTTATAGAGAAGTTCAAAGCACAAGTTAACTTTACCCACTTTTCTAATAAAGAAAAGACAAAAATACTATTTTAGTACCTTCCTAATGAATACCAACTAACCATTAAAGCCGAAACCTCGGGAATTACCTAGGTATCCACTAAAAAGTATATACTTAACACCTTTAGCCACCTAAATGAGGACTACACCCTTCAACTAAACAAACAACTTCACCAGCTTAGTGAAGGAGGCCTAATTAGGGATAACGACCTTAAAAAAACAACAAAACTCTTCTAAAAAGTCGAAAACATCAAAGCCAAAGCCCTCCTCCGGAATAAACCTGTGATGTCCAACCCTAAGCTTATCGAAATTATCACCCACCGCTTCTCTAAGTCTACTATGATAAGTATAATAACTTAGATGGCGACGACTACGGCCTAACTCTTCGAATATGGTGACTTTAGTAGGTATAAGATTAGTTTACTCGTATAGATTAGCTAGGAATTCCGATACGGCAACGCCTTTGGAGATAACACCGCTTCGGACAATAACGCTCAAACCGTTAATACCGTTTATACTAGTAACTCTAGCCCTAATCGACCGTATAACCCCCACTTCAGATGCCCAGCGACCCCGGATACTAAACACCAACTTATTATAGTAAAGGAGGTGTTTATTAAGGAATTAGTTAATGTTAACGACCTCGCTAATAAACTTAACGCCCTCCAACTAGCCATTTAGGCCTTTGAGACTCGTCCATAGACATCTAATCAGGCCTATGGGCTAGCCCGAGTTACTCATATGGACTACTAAGCGACTTACTCATCGAATCGTCCCCCCCCTAATTAGTAGTACTCTGGAGGATACCAGTAAAGCTTATACTAGTAGTCATATAATGCTCTGCACTAGAATTTTGAACAACGAGGCCCGTCTAACTTTTAGAAGCCTGGGTTTATACTTGGACCGCCGGATCGTTGTTAGTATGATGGGTATATAAGTTACCCATTCTGGAAGTGTACCTAACTATAAGAAGACGTCCAAATTGGATTAATCACCTTTTACGGAGGAAGTTATTGATATGGTGACCTTTTAAAAGCTTAAGGGATAACTAATTAAGTTCTGGATATAATTATTTAGGATACTCAGTACTATTATTAGCCTAATAAATTAGTATTAGTTACTTACCTGGTTAACTAGTAATCGTTCCCAAAGGTTGTAGTGATGGCTAAGGAGGTTATAAATAAGGGAATTAGTCGTCCCTACGCCCCCTAGGTCCAGACACCTCAAAGTGTACTTTCCCCAGTGACAATAGGCTTCGTTTCTGCATACCTACTTACCCCTTAAACAGCGGCGATAATTCTCGTAACTATGGAGGTTAAGGCCTTTATAGTTACTAGATCGGGCAATAAAAGTATAGTGGTCCTTCCTCAATTAAAACACAGTGACCTTACCCAACTTCAGAAGATCATTTAGGGTAGAATCGCTAAACCAGTCTCTAAGAAAACTAGTTCGACTTTATTAAAATTACATAAGTTAAAAATAGAAGAGGTTATTTAAGTAATAGGGAACAACCCCCATAACCAAACTCTATTCATAACCCAGACTATTATGGACATCGAGAGGACCGGAAAGCCTGCCCCTACACCTAATTAGGTATAGGAAAATGCCGATGACAATACAATTACTACTCAGACTACTCTTCGGAAGTTTAGTGGTTCTGTCCAGGTGCCTAACCACATCACAATAAAAACCCAACCTATAACCACTATTAGTAGTAAAAAAGGTATAATACTAGAGTTTTACTAGTACCGGGACTTAATTAGGTTTTTGTTCATGTAATCTAGTTATTTCCTTCATTTCCCTTCCTACACGTTATTTATTATCTTAGTACACAGGAGCTTAGAGCTAAGATAAGGGGACAATTAAAACTGTACAGGGGGAAATACTTACGCTAAGCGGGTTTTTCCTTAATTAAACGATAACGAGCTATTTAAAAGAGGGGAACTGGGGACGCATTTCTAATAACGGACCATCAAATAACACATTACGGAACATTAGCAAGCATTATTAATTAAATAAACATATTCAGAGCTCTTTTTACCCGTTCACTTAGATTATATACCGTAAATAATACAGAGGTTACTTTACTACCGAGTAAATAAGGCCCTAATACTCACTAATGTCTACATCCAAGGCCGGAACCCCTCTTTAGCCCTGATTAGGTCTTAAGGTATCTCCTTACCTAGATTATAGCTCTAGTTGAGCGGTTTCGTACGAGTTAATCACCCTTACAAACCCGGGACGGAGGGTGTATAACCTATGGTCAGTAGAGTGTGTGTGTTATACAATACAGCACATACTGTTCACTGCATCCCCCGCTCCGTTGCAATACCCTTACAGGGCACACTTCTTCTGATCCACTAATAGTAGTCAGAGGCGTTTAGAGAGAAACTGATCTACTATTACGTAGACGTCGTAGCCAGTATCGATGAGGGTATGTATTAAGTGTCCTTTATTAATCCTTACCTAAATAGTAGCTGACCCTTAGCTCCTCTACTGCTGCTCTTTTTAGTGGGACTCCCATCCTTTGGCTTCCTCCTTCGTCAGCTCTAATACCCAACTTTATACTAAAATTACTCTTTTCCCGAGTTATCCTCACTAAAAGAGGTATTAGTAGCCTCTTAGTCCTCTTTTTTTAACCTAGGATCCTTCTACTTTTTTATTACTTTAGTATAAGTAACCTTCACCTACTTAGGAACCTTTTTCCGGTAATTCCTAGTAATATAACCTTTTTTACCGTAATAAAAGTACTCATAGTGGTCTACTAGTGGGCTACCCAAGGAGTAGCGGTGATAGTAGTCCTTCTCCTCTCTTCGAGTCGATAAGGCGCAGGCAACACTAATCATTTAAACATCTCCATTACAATCCTTCTATAAAGGGGTTAGGGTTAGGGATCAACGACGCTCCCGTTTAATAATAACGGGTATTATACACTCTAACTTTTAAGTAACATCCCATACCCTAGTAAACTATTAAGTATACTCCCCTAATAAGGAAATAATAATCAAGTACTCCTTTAAGTGGGAAATAAGGGCATTTTCTAATATAATAATTTTAACAGTATCGGACCACGTATTACCTCCTACGTCTACTATTATTTATTCGAACTTCGGTAAAAAAATAGTTAACTTCTCGTTATCTTTCTAACAGAGAGTTTATAATTAAGCTATGGTTTAGGGTTAGGTGTTCGGGTCTTAATAGGTCTTATTAAAATAGAATATAAAATTTTCGGGGTTATATTAACCTCTAAGCCCCCTAATTACATAAAACATAATAACCACCTACTAAGGACTAATATCTAAATAAGTACTACAATTCCTAGTTAATAGGGTAAAACGCTCTATCCATGGCGATCTTATCCCTTATCTACTGCGCCCAAAAAGGGTAGTCCTTTTACTTCTCCGAGAATTTTAAGGGTATTAGTAGTAGTTTACGGTGCATCGGTGTCTCTATTACGAGGTGGCGGCTGCCCACTAGTGGGGCTTTAGTGCCTATATTTTTTATAGGGGTCGGTATCGTCGCCCCTAAACCTCGGCTTTACTTTAGCTTATTAAAGAGCTCAATAATCCTCACTTATAGGGGCCCGAGGACCTCGTTTAAGGCTAATTATAATTAGGCCTATAGTTCATTAACTATTATACTAATTAATATCCTTTTTTTAATTAGTGGGGAGTTATATTTTACCTAGTGTCCGATGTTCATCGATCTATTATTAGGGAGCTACACTTAACCTAGGATTCCACTTCGTAACTAGTAAGGAGCTAGGCTCAACTTAGTGGTATTTTATATAATAAATAAAACTGAGCTTGAAATATGCGAAGGGCTAGTCCTAGGCTTTGTCTTAATTGAAAGGTAGCCAAATACTATTTATTTCAAGCTAAAGAGGAAAAGGGTAAACTATGATATAGTGCGAAATCTCTGCTTCCTAGGGGGTGGGCGCTAGTGGGGCACCCGTGGGGCACCAGTGCGAGCACGGGCATAACCCGGGCATAACCACCGGGTTCGGCCCGTGACACTTAGTTAAGCTTCTTTAATAGTTGATTAGATTGGATATTCCGTAACCTTAGCTAAACCTTATCCCCAGGCTTAAATTGATTAGATGGTTAGCGCCTTATGTTTATCGTAATCTTTTGTTTCTCTTATATTACTACCATCACTACCTAAACTTACTTAGAAGTATCCTTCAACTTCTGGACTAAAACCTCTGCTTTTATTATAGGGGTTTTATTATTATTCCACAGGGGTTCCTCTATTCTAATTAGGTCTAAGTTATACCTATAAGTAACAAAGAACGAGCTAAGTCCTGTTAATAAGGTGACCTGGTTATTAATAGTTATTATTATTACTAAGAGTAGTTCATCCTAATTATCCTAAGTATACGCTATATACACTCTAAAATAGGTTTCTATTATTTGGTTTACCCTCTTTATAACTCCGTTTATTTCTGGGTAGAACGTTATAAAGAGTTTTTATTTAATCCATAGTAATTAGTAGAGTTATTTTTATATAAGATTTATAAACTACGGTCCCTTATTTAATATAATTATATGAGGTATCATATGGTGCCTAATTAGACCTTAGATTAGTTGGTTTACTATTATATTCGTTGTGATATCCTTTAACGACTCAAAAATTACGTTCTTTAATAAATGATCGGTTACTATTATGATATTCATAGCCCCATTATGGTGGGAAGGGGGTAGTCCTATTATAAAGTCAATAGAGACCTTTGCTCAGATCCGTCCAGGGATAAGCAGAGGCTTTAATAGGCCCCTCTTCTTATCACATTATACGTTTCCTTGTCCATAAACATCGCAGTTCCTCATAAATCTTCGGATATCCTAGGATAGGCCTATTTAGTGGAACTAGTAGCTAATTAGGGCCTTTAAAGTGTCCCTCCCCGGATATCCCGTTAACGTAGAGTTGTAGAACCTTTAGATTAAACCCGTCCTTAGGGGCTTATAATATGGAATCCAGATTTTATTCTTTGATAATAGTCTCTTATTATCGTCGATTATATATTCTAATAGTATTATCGGTAACTTCTACTATAAGGGAAGTTATTGATCTCCTTTTTGTATTATTCCCCTAATTAGCTAATATTAGTTATTCTGGTCTAAGGCTTTATCCCACTAGAAGTATAATAGCTCTTTTTTAAAAGGGTTCAAAGGGGGTTTCATCTTATCTGGGCTAGGGTCATCGGTCTGATCCATGTTTTTAAGGGAGTCTCTTATATTAAACTTAACCCTCTCTACTTGCCCTAATTGGGCCTGCACTTCTCTAATTACTACTACATTATTAACTCGTAATACGTTAATCCTATTTTTTAGGAGTTTAATCTTTTAACCCTTTAACTTGTCGTCCTATAGGGTATTAGGGATATCCTATTCGCATCTCAATAATATATTAGGAACTACTACTTTTTTATTAGGTCTGAACTAAATAGTGAAATTGTAATAGGATAATAATTCTAACCACCTAATCTAACATTCACTTTACTATTTCTTTATTATAAAATATTTTAGATTTAGGTAATTAGTTAGGATAGTGAACTTTTTTATACTCCATAGTTCTAAATCCTAGTGTTTTAAGTAGTGTATTATTACTAATAGTTCCTTATTGTATATTAGGTAATTATACTCCGTAGGTAAGTTTTTATGTGAAAAGAACACTACAAGCTTTAGGATCCCTTCGTCGTCGTATTATGATAAGGTACCTCCTACTACATAACTAAACGAATCGGTCTCGAGTACTATAGTTCGATCAGGGTCCTAGTAAGCCAATACAGGTGCACTGATCAGGAGCGTCTTTAGCTCCTCGAACGCTCTAGTGCACTCCTTACTCTAAATAAATGGTATATCCTTTTTGGTTAAGGTTATTAGGGGTTATATAATCCCTGAGAAGTTGGGTATAAACTACTGGTAGTAGTTAGTAAAACCAACGAACCTACGGACTCTTTACACTAATCGGGGCACTTCCTATCCCTAAATTACCTTAATTTTCTCAGGGTTTACACGAATTCCCTTATTAGCATTAACAATAAACCCTAAATATTTAACACTCTTAGCCTCGAATTCGTACTTATCAATATCCACATACAAGCCTACAACGCCTAGGTGCTCAAGGACCTTTTTAACCTTCTCTTTATAATTAGAGAAGGAGCTATCTAAATAAATTAGGACATCGTTAATATAAGCTAAGTAGAACTCATCTAGGAAATTTTATAGAGTGTAGTTAATATATTACTAGAACATCGTAGGGGCTCTAGTTAAACTAAAGGGGGTAACTATTTATTCGTATAACTTATACCTTATCCTAAACACCATCTTCTATTCATCTCCTTTCTTAACCCGGATTTTATAAAACACAATAATAATATCCAATTTTATTAACCACTTCGTTTTTACTAGTACCCTTAGGGTCTCACTGATTAGGGGTAAGGGGTATCGGTCCTTCTTTATAATAGTATTAAGGGCACGGTAATTAACATAGAACTATAACCCTCCTCCAGGCTTCTAGATAAATAGAATGGGTAATAATATAGGAGAGTTACTAGCCCTAATAAACCTTTTATCTAATAGTTCTATAAGGGTTCAGCGTAATACAATTAACTCTTCCCTTAATATACTATATAAGGGTCCCCAGGTCACTATTTTATCTTAACTATAGGAGTCCTTCTTAATAAGGATAGTATAATCGACGTTCTTCCGGTGCAACGGTAATTAATTAGCCTTATCTTAGTTAAAAATATACAAAAACTTATAATAATGTATAGGGAGTTTCGTCGTCGGGTTTATTTTTATTTTTAGTATTAGGGCCTTTTTAATATCAGTTAAACTTATAGAGAACGCATTTAGGGTGGATATACTAAGAGGGGTCTCTCTTTTTTTCTATGCTCACCTAATCAGGGCTAAGAATACCGATCTAGTTTACTATTGGATTAAGAACTTTAGATCTTACTAGGCTTAACCTAGTTTCCTTTTTGTCACTTAGTAGTCCGTAACACTTATATGCAGAGTACTTTACACTAGGTAAACTATAATATTATTATTAATTATCCAGGACCTTCTAAGGATAACGTTGTTTTTTTAGTTAAGAATAATGTAAAAGAATAATTGGTGTTATTTATAGTTATTAATATCGATATTAGTGTAAGTGACGTAGCGGATTGTATTAGGGACTATAATGGTAATTTGTATTAAGTTCCGAGGTGTAATGCTAATACGTAGTAAGCGGAGTTTCTTAGCGAAGGCGTTGTTAATTAGGGCGTATGTTAAACACCCTGTATTAATAAGGGTAATTGTGTAGTGTATCCCATTAATCCCGATATTAATATAAAATGGGTTATAATTTATACTCTTTTTAATAACCTTCTACTCCTTTATAGTTTATTCCTCCTAATAACGATTTTCACTAGGAGTTACTTTTTTCTTGAGTTCTTAGAGTTCTAATTAAAGCTATTATCCATTTCACTTTATTCCTTAGTTTTTCCCTTAGAAGTCTTAGTCTTCCTTATCTCTTTTCGATCCTCAGGGTATTATTATTGTATATACCCTTTTTTATTATAATTATAACATTTACGAGCTTCCTCCTAGCTTAGCCGTTTATGGACCTTTTTATCCTTAGTTAGCTTGTTTACCTTCGTAGGTTCCCACTCCATCTAATTAGGTTAAGGGAACTCTAATTAACTATTCTATTTCCGAGGAGATTTAGTTTTTGTTTAGTTAAGGGTTAACGATCTCCTATGCTGATGTTCACGGCGGGCTTAGTAGGATTCGCTATCCAATTCTGAGCTTATATTTAGGAGCATCTAAGTGTATATAATGTATATTATTAGTTTATTAATTATGCTAATAAGGGGGGCTCTTATTGTGTTGTTTAGGGCTCCTTTAAAGTAGTTGATCCTTATAATGTCTAACCAGTGTCCTCCTCTTATTTTTATGAGCTTTTTTTTAAACTTAGGGAGGAAATAAGTGAAATTCTTATTCTCCTTTTGCTATATAGTCCTTAATTGGTTGAGGGCTTATACTTCTATATTAGGGTCCGCATAGTAACCCTTTAAGTATTCCATAAATTTATCCGGGTTTTTTGATTTATTAGCCCCTCTTTACGTATAGTAAGTGCTCGCTATAGCTTTTGTAGTGTTTTATAGCTTAGAGTAGATATAGGTGAATACGGCTAACTCTAAATTAAAGGCTTCTCTATTTACGCTTATCTTCCCTCCCATCTTAATGTGCTATTATTAAAACTTCTTATATAATCTATTAACCTTTAGCGGGTTGGGAATCTAATGTTTAACTTATTTTGGAGGTAGTATGTAGATCTAATTAGGGGGAATTAGTATTATAGAGGGTATTAGGGATTAGTTTATCGTTAAGGTCGGGTATTTAGGTTCTACTAGGGCTTCTTATAGTAGTCGAATCTGCTCTTGTTGGGTCTCTTATTCGGTTGCTTGGGCGGTCCGTATCTCTTATAGTTAGGTTATAAGCTATCCGATTAGCTGCATTAACTATTATGGGTTTCCAGATAGTTTAGTGTTACCTTCCATCATCACATGGTTATTGCTTATCCTGGCGTTTTGTGTTCAGTAGTGACCATAGTATACTTAATAACGTGGTCGAGGTACTCTACTATGGGTGTATATACACGTTTTTCGAGTTTATAATAACCTCTAGGTCTAATTAGGCTATACTAATTAGTTTTAGATGTTCAGGGACACCTTAGGTTAACCCGTTTAGAACTTCTTGTTACTCTTATATAGGTTATAAACTTTTATACTAGGTGTTCAATTAATTACTTTTGATGATTTTAAAGATAATGTAATGGTTTAAGTACGTATATTATAATTAGTTATGGTGATTATTATGAGTATTTTTAAGATAAGGAGAAAGGAAGGAAAAGTTTGTTACTCCACAAATCCGTTGGATCCTAATCAGGTCTGCCTGGGCCTGATCAGGCTTAGTAAGCAGCGGTTGGCGTTGAATATGGCCGAGTGGTTCCGAGGCCTCTGATCGGGCCTTGGCCCGTGATAGGTTTTGTTTAATAGTAATAAAGGTCGTTATTAAATAGGGACTAGGGTATTTTCCGATATTTTAGTAAGTATTTTAGTGTATAACATTAAGTTTAATAATGTTTTGTGGCAGTTATCTCACTGGTACGGGTAGACTTCATATGGGCAGAAAGTGATTGTTGTCGGATTCAAGGGTCAATTCGTGATGTATTCAATAATGTGTAATTGTTCTTGTTCTCCCTGTTCTTTAGGGGCGAACTTAGCCCTTAAGGTGGCTGGTGTAAGGGCGTATTTCGGCCTAACATTGTTCTACGCTGTACGCGGACCTTCGAGTACGCTGGAAGTGTACTAGGTACTTGGTATAGTGGATTTGATACGCCCCTTTAGGGAGGCCTCCGTTTAGTGGGCTTCCTGTTACCTGATCTGCTCTTTAATAGCTATTTCTAAGTATTATAATTGTTTCGAGATGTGAATTTCGTCTTCTTCCGTTTAGAGCACTTCTTATATGTCCTTCCTGTGGGGTTTACGAGCCCCTAGGAGTGTGAGGATTACGAGCTTTAACGTCCTATATATTATCCTTGGTTATCCTAGCCTCTTAGCGGGCCTTATTTTCGGTAAGGTCACAGTGACGGCTGTTCTTAAGACGAGCCCGTTGATTACTTATATTTAGTTACGTAAGAAACGCCTGAAATGGCTGCTTCGAAAGCGCTTTTGTTAGTTTGTTTGTTATTAGCTCGGCTGATGATGTATATACGACGTTAACGCAGTTGTTCTTAATTTCTTAATGTAACTAGTGGTTGTGAATATCGACGTAGTGTAGGTGTATTTATAAGTGTACTTATTCTATGGTCATAAGGTGTATAGTTTGCTAGTTATTGTATTATATATGAATTTGTGGTTGAGAGTGTATTTAAGGTGTGAACTTAGTATTCTGGGTGTTCTTTGTGGGGAGTTGTATTTATAAAGTGGATATTAACTGGTTTACAAAGATGGTTTCCTTTGCTGCTTATAATAAGGTGAGGAGCTCGGCTTTTATTATTAATGTTATAATTGTTTATTATTTACTTACTTTCCACGTAATGGTTCCACTAAAAAGTCGTATTATGAGCACTTAAGAGCTCTTTTAATTAAGTGTATTATTGGTGAAATTAGTATTAGAAGTAATTTCTAAAGTGTTCTTAGGGCTCCCCGGCGTGGTTCCGTATTCTAAGTAGAGAGAATACGTTGAGTAGAGGTATTAGAGTACTTAATCCATTGTGTACTAGTGATTCGGCCCTGGGTTCTAATTAAAGTGTATAAGATGGTTTACGGTGAATACGATATCCGAGTATGTTATTATAATTGTATATATAATAGTTCCGATTTTATGTTAGTACTTTTTAATTTCCTACGGTTCGGTTACCCCATCGTATAAAAATAGCTTAAAGGTTGTTATAGGGGTTTCGAAATGCACTTTAAGTAGCTTATTAGTGTCTAGTAGGAGTTTTCTCACCTTTTCGGTGAATACTAATTATGATAACTTAATCTTCCTGATTGCTCGGTCTCTTAAGACCTCGATTCCTAAGAACTATTATAGTTCGTGACCGCCTTTTAGATAGTAGTGTTTCTGAAGCTTTTTTATTAATGTTATTGCTTTGTTGTGAAATTTGTGAGGGAAAGTTAAGATGTAGTTGTTAACGTAAAAGAAGAACGTGATTTGTTTTTTTTACTAATAGTAGTTCTCTCTGGTAACTCGTTAAAAGCCGAGTTTTAGGAGCCCGTTTTTTAGGTGCTTTTGCTAGAGTAGAGGTGACCTCCTGAGGCCGTAAAATGCTTTTTTTTAAGTGTAGTACTCGTTTAGTTTTTTGGTATCTAGGTGGGAGTTGTATATACACTTCTTTATTGATTATTGTATGCACAAAGGCATTTACCGCGTTGTACTATAGAAGCTCCATATCGAAGTGAGCAGTTATTGTAATAAGGATTCGGAACGACATACCTACGAGTATAGTAGCGTACATTTCTCGTTTATCTCTTAATTGTTGATCTCTACGGATAACGAGGTGTACCTTGAATTTTACGAGCTTCCTGTACTTGTTAAGTTTATAGGTATATACCCAGTGGTAGCCGAGAATCTACTTACCTTGTACTTGTTTTTTGCTGACCTCCTCCTAGGAGCAGGAGTCTTTATGGCCATTTAGATGGCTTATTTTAGTTGTTTTAAAGTTGTCCTTATACGGGTGATCCTTTAAGTAATTGTGTAACGTGGGGAAAGGGGGTAGTTTCTTCTAGTAAGTGCTTATAGGTATGCTACCCTTATGGCCTAGCGGAGAAAACTCTCTACGCATATAACCCAGAGTACTTCCCTTAGTGGAAATCCCCTCTTAACCGGGTTTTCTTAACCCACCGGAAAGGTTACGTTATTAAAGTATTTCCCTATTAGCCTTTTAATCTAATGTACTTTTATTAAAGGTTTTAAGGTGACCAATTTCGTTAAGGGCATTGGGTTAACTAAACTATAAACGTATACCTAGGAGACTATCTATTAATTGTGTTTTGCGGTGTTGTTTCCGTTTTAGAGTTGTTCTTACTAGGAAAATAGATTTAAACGAGACTCTATGCCTTACCGTGTTTATGCTATGGTCCAAGGTTGTAGTTTTGTTTTGCATTTCTCTTTTACTTTCCCCCCGCCCCTTTATAATTAAAACTATTTTTAAGGTAGTGAAAAATAATAAGGGTCTTAGTGGTGACGCTTTAGGTGTTGGGTACGGCGTGAAGCGCCTTATGTTATACTATCTCGATTTATCTGAGTACGTCTCTATAACGGAGCTCACCTTTGGAGTATTTTTATTATATTTTGGATTTGTTTTGAGAATAAGGGTAACCTCTTCTACTTCCTTGTTAACGTCTTATATTAACGTTTATATCTAGGTTTACTTAATAAACTCTTAAATTCGTGTTTCGATTACTTATAGGTTTAGGTGGTGAAATTCTTTAATGGTACCCTTAAGGTTCTTATTAAAATGCACTTTTTCGTTGAATACGATGTTCCTCGTTGTGAAGACGTCCCTTTTAAGAGGGTTCCATATTCTGAATTGATTATTTGACGTGTAATCCATTAGTGTCACAGCCTTTTCCTACCAGCCGGGGGCTGCAATAGGGATCACTAAGGCTATATCTCAATTGAGGAGTTCACCGGTATTTCAGTGAATATATATATCTCGATATCTTAGGTATGTTTGTGATGCCGCATCTAAGTCCTCTAGCTTACAGCGCCTCCTTATAAGGGCGACACTAGTCACGTAATAGTTCACGTAATTGTCGTTAAGGATAAAAGACGTGTAACATATGCCCCCCTTTGAAAAGTAATTATCCCGATTACTCTGAGAATTTTTATCTATTATATATAAATACCTCCTCCTACTATCCCGATTTTCTCAATAACGACGATGAATTCTTTTGTACTAGCGCTTAATCCTTTACTCCTTTTTACGTTGTTATAGAAGCGTAGTGAACACGGTGGTCTTTGAGTACTTCTCCGGGCTAGGGCTAGGGAAACTCGTGGAGTACTTTGTACTTAGCTTTTGGAGTACCTCAATAATGGTGCAAAGATTCTCGACTTCGGTACGAAAACTCGCAATTTCGTCGGTTTTGAACTAGTTAATAGCGTAATGGACTTCCTCGGCAATGCTTTGCATAGTTATTCCCTCGTTCTCGAGGTATGTGAGACGGTTATCGAAGTTGGCGCCGTCGAAGGTATTCGCAGTAGCAGCGGTGCTAAGCGCCTAGTTAGTGGTATGCTTAGCGTCGGTGATACGTAGTATAACTTCGTTTCGGATACCGTCGATAAGATCCTTAATATCAGTGTAAGCTTTCTCAGCGGTGGCGTTGGTGTCCTTAGCTTTGCAGCGGGCCGTCGTGTCCTTGGTATTAACGTTACCAATGTTAGCCATTAGAGTAACTGAGTAAAGGTCGGTGCAGTGTATACTTATAATGTGTTCCGTAATAAGATCGTTAACGTAACCACTAGTATTAGTGAAGTACACGGCGAGGACCTGAGTACAGCTTAGGAAATGTTCTAAGTAAACCTCGCCGGCGGCGAAGTGGTTATATGCTTTTTTGAGTGCGTTTTAAGTACAGCGAACTAGGGAGTTAGAGAACACGTTAGTCGAGGGCTTAATTCCCTAAAGGATGTTCTCGATCTCGTCGAGGAGAACTACGTCAAGGTAAGGCTTAAACGCATCTCTAGTTCACTTAATGTACTCCTTAATGGTGTTCTTCTAAGTAGCGTTAGTGGGAGCCTACTTCTTAGGGGTATTCCTACTAAAAGTAGTGGACTTTTTAAGAGTGATATTAACGACGTCGTCATCGTTAGTGGCCTCATCGGGCTAGTCGTTATTATTATTACTAGTGGTGGTAGGCTTCTTCGCAGCGGGCTTCTTCGCGGCCTTATTTAACTTATTGTGTTCCTTATGCACAGCCTTCTTCTCAGCTTAAGTTAGCTTAACTGGGGTACCGAGCTCAACGCTATTACTATTATCCTCATGGTTTTAGCTAGTACCGTAGTTAATAGGGTTGGTGGCCGTAGGTGAGATTGGGTTTAATATCTCATCGTCGTCGTTAAAGTTGGTGGTATGCTCAGGCGGCTCGGTGAAATGCGATTAGTTAGGAAATTCGGGGACTTCGTAGGCCTCGAAGACGGGTTTAGAGATCTATTTCGTCGGCATCTTAACAGCTCTAGTGACGGACTTTTGCGTTATTGAAGGTGAGTTACGCTTACTTCGTTGCTTAATGCGAGTATGATTTAGGGAGGTTTTAGCTAATATTTGTGTAGAAGAAGAATTTAATAAATAAAGAGTGTAGGTACCTTCATTTCTGAAGGTTAGTAATAGGGGGAAGGTGTGAGTAAAAACGAGGGTTCATTCCTTCTTTCTTTTTAAAACCTTGAAAAAGATTATTAATCCAAAAAGAACGTTAATAAAGAGAAATTTAGATTTAACGACGTTATTAAAAGCGTTGTTGGTCATCCTTATTGAAAAGATGTGGTGTTATTGTTATTCGTTATTGTTTTATTTCTTATACTTCTACTTATTCTCCTAATTAAGGGGGAATTTCTTTTTATATTCGTAGACGAGATCTCCGGTGTTAGGTAAAAGAAACTCTTTGGATTCCTAAGTATCGTTTTTAATATTAAAACCCTTCTATTTAACAAGATATTCAGTAGTCGGGTTACACTTTCGCCATGAGATCCTGCGGCTAATAAGGTAATTAATTTCCTATTCCTTATTACCGTCGACTTTTATTAGCCAAGGTTATAGAACTTTATACCCAAAGGGGTCTTCTCCCTAAGCTGGTTTATACAGCTGTGTAAGGGATAAAACTAGGTATATCCTCTAATAGTTGGGGAGGTTCACCTCGTAGGTGAGAAGGCTCACAATATATGAAATTCGGAACGGTCCTATACAGTGGGAAGTCCACTTATTGTTCTTCTGGCCTAGGAAATAGAAACCTCGTCCTAAGCGAATCTAAACCTCGTCGCCTTCACTGAAGGTCACATCTAAGTAGTGGTTATCATACTTTTTTTTGCGGATTGCATTTGTAGTATTGATTAGTATTAATACTTTTTTTTAGTATATTTCTCGGAATACATTAAAGGCCTCGGTAAGAGTATCCTTTTTTGTTACTACGTTAAGAATACTCTATAATTTAAATCTTAGTATTAACTCATTAAGGGATCGTCTAATTATTACTATTAGTAAGTTATTGAGATTGTGCTAGAGTGCTAGGAGAATATTCGTCTATAGTATGGTCAGGAATTCTAATATGTAGAAGCATATTACCACCTCAACCATTTAGTTAGTTTTTTCGTTTTAACCATTGGTTTAGGGGTAGTACGCTATTAAGAGGAGGAGTTTCATATTAAGAGCATCGAAGATCGTATTCCAAATTACTGAGATGAATTTGGGGTCCTGGTCACTAATAATACAGTACGGTATTCCCTAATTAATAAAATAAAATGCCTTAAGGAGTAACTTTGCCTATTCCTTAGCTTTATAAATTATATGGCCCGCAAGGAGTAATGTCTTCTTCGAGAATTTGTACGTTACGGTTATTAATACATCGAGTTCAGGGAAACTAGGGAGTACCTAAGGGGTTCCGTCGGATATAACCCTTTGCATATTAGTGATAAAGTTAATTATTACGGTGTCATAGGGGATATCTACGACGGGGATAAGTTAGAGTAATCCTAGCGGCCTTTGCCTGTTGATTTGGTTTTCCTTATAGCGACTATAGTGTAAGATATATCTCCTTATAAGTGTTTTCTTATTATAGAACTAGAAAACCGTTATTTCGGTTATTATACGGTCTACTCTAAAATGGTGTTTCTTATCGTAGACAAGGCGAAGGATCGTTTACATTAATCAGCGTAGAATACATAACCACTTTATTCTATCCATAATAATATAAAAAAGTAGTCTACTCTTAGAGATACTCTAAGGGGTAACTCTCCATCTTATAGTAGAGCAGTTCTCGCTTTTAGTGCAATTTTCCTCTACTTCGGCTTCGACTAAAAATCACCATTGTTCCTTCTCTTATTATTATTGATCCAATTACTAAAGGACTCGGGTATATCTTTTGTTGTTCTTATAATTATTAACGACTTTAGCGATAAGATTTTCAGAGATACTAATTACTATTCCTCCTGCTTATCCTGGCTCTGGGGTTTCATCACCACTGTGCTAAATGAATTTTGCGACGTTAGTGGTGTTATTCACTTCTTCGCTATGGATTATCTTATTAAGGATATCGCTGTCCTCGAATTTATCTACTTGCCCGGATACTGCTAGTAGAGGTAGCCTAGAAAGGGCGTTAGGTATAACATTAAGCTTCCCTGGGATATAGGTAACGTTAAGATTGAACTACGATAAGTAGTTTACTGCGTTAGCAAGGTGGAGGTTGGCCTTGTTGAGATCCATTGTTTTTAACGAGGTGTGTGTTAATATCCCCTTTATAGCCGTATAATCCGTCAGGATCTAGATTAACTATTTATTAAATTATACCAACTTCTTAAGCTTCTTCACAGCCCACATAACACCTACGACCTCTACCTCTATTACAAAGTATCTCTTTTCCATAGGGGATATGACTCTAAAGAGGAAAAGCATAAGCAGAATATGTTTTTACGTAATCTCCTTCCCCAGTATATTAGTGCCGTTCTAAGGTATATCCAATTAGAATACTATAAGTCCAAAACTACCTTTACAAGCATTAACTTTAAAAAAAAGGGGTTTCATAGGGTCATAGTGAAATCTCACGGCCTAATTATAGAGATTTTCCTATAGTGCATTCTAAACTTCGAGCTCTTCGGCGGTCAGCTTAAACACTGCTTTTTAGACCCTCTTCGTCCTAACAGTTTTGCTTAGGCCGTTTAGGAGTAGGTTCTCGTTACGCAGTTTTGCGTTAAGACGGGTTTTCCTATTCTATAGTAGTACTAATATCACATCAAACTATAGAACGTCTTTTCGTAGCCATCCTACTATACCAAGATATCTCTCAAGGTCATAAAGGTTTTTCGAGAATTAGAGGTTCCTAAATACTACAATCCGGTTTTTTATACACTGGATACCGTTAATGTCCACGGTGTGACCGAGGAGTCTCATAAAGGGGAAGCCGGTGAACGATTTCTTAGGGGAAATGTGTAATCGATGGTCCTCGAAGATCTTTAGGATAATTTCCACGTATTTAAGGTGGTCTTCGTTGTTATCATTAAAGATGATGATGTCGTCAATATAAGCTTTAACGAAGTGCTTATAATCGTAGAACAGTCTATCCATGAATCGCTAAGCGTAGGTTAGTGAATTCTTAAACCCTATAAGGATAACGTTAGAAACCTCAATACTACGGGGACTTATTACGGCTATCCTATTGCGGTGTTTTGAATAAATGGGTAATTAGTGGAAAAATCCCGTGGTGTCGAACATTGTTATGCGTTTTTTCCCTCTGAGGGCAGTTATTATATCGTCTTGGTTGGGAAGGGGGTATGCGTTTAGAACCGTAATTCGGTTTAAAAGTTGTAAATCCATAATAACATGGCCCTTTTTTACACCGTTAGTAACTCGCTAAACAACGAAAAGGGGGCAAATAACGGGGATTAGTCCATTACCCTAGGCCATCTTACTATTTGTGTAGAGTTTACTGTAGATGTTCTCAACGACTTCGAGGTCTTCTACGCTAAGGGGGTATAGCTTAATTATCATCTTCTAATTCTATTATCCCTTAATTAGTTTAACTCGTATCCTTTACTTGTTGGGTATAGGGATAATCCCTTTGTTATAGTAAACATCTCGGCTATTAAAAAGCGTTTTTATTTATTAAGTGAATTCCGTGTTCGTGTTATAGATTTCCACTTTGTCTTTATTGAGAATCACAGGGACGTCGCTTAGTTTTGATATCCTATAACTAGGTATGTTATTGTGATGGTGAGGGGGCCCGGGTCTGGACGGGTCTATTAGCTAAGTGAATTAGGTGTAATTATTAGAATTATTGGTGGTTGTATTAAGCTCCGCTTTGGATATAGCGGTCCTCATAGTGGGTTTCCTATGAGTTAATTTGATGACGTTAGTGTAGTCCATAAGGTTCACTATCTCCTCTTTTTCTCATGGTTGGATTTGTCCTAGTTTTTGGCTTCGCAGGACGGTTAACGGGTGGTCCGTAGTATTCCTTATTAACACAAGTTTCGGTATATCCACTGTGAGGGTTCTATCGACAGTGTTCTCGTGGAGAGCGCAAAACTGCCATGTCTTATTTAGTTGAGATTCCGCTCATGGGAGATTAAGGAAATTAGTTACTACGAAGGCGTCTATTTGTGGGGGAATTATTACGGTATAGGTATTATCGATGCGTCTTGTGATTTACTGTTGCCTCTAAAAAACAATTAGCGTTTCTATTCCAAAGACAGATCGAAATTTAACGATACTCTTATTAAAATTAACTACTAACCCATAGTTTTTATAGAACGGTGTTCCTAATAATAGGTTAACACCTAATATGTTAACTACACCGGCGGTGATTACAACGTGGACGTTGATCTCGACGTTGCCGACTATACCAGGGACGTAGAAATCGAATATGGCCTACTTTGTTACCTAGAAGGTCAACTCAACTATATTCATTGTCCACAGCTCTATTATCTGGAACGTCGGATTCCTTACGAATTTGAGTACCTAAGCCTTATCCACTAAGATTGTGGAGGCTCTGGTGTTAATATAGACTTCCTTAGTTACGTTATTATCATCGGATTTCACCTTAAAGTGAAGGTGTGTTTACTTAACCGGTATAGTTCTCTTAACTAGCTTAACTTAGGTATCCATAATTTAGCCCTTGTCAAGGGGAGAGTTCCTTTTGGGTATATTATTGCTGGTGGCCGTGCCAATGAAATCCATTTTATCATTAACGTATTAGATTCCTAAACTTATAACGGGTAAATAATCCTCTAGTGATAATGGGGGTATAGATTCCGTTATTAAGAATGTTAACTCATTAGTTTATCCTACGGCATCTCATCCACCGTTATTCATACTCAATAGTGTTTAAGGAGGGACTTTAATAACCTCTTAAAGGATATATCCATAATTAACGAGATTGTTAACCATCTGATTATTGTTATCGTTTTCCTAAACATAGTGGGCGTCTCCGTTGATCTAGCCTGGTCTACTATATTTAGTGAATCTCCTATATTTGGGGAATTTTCGTAGAGTATCCTAGGGGTGTTTATCCTTCCAGTTCTAATTATTGTTAACTGGTTTATTTTCAGGCGGGCATCTCTAAGGTGCTTTACACTTATCGCACTAAAAGTCACAATACTGCTGTTTATAACGGTCTCGATTTCCGCTCCACATTACCTCATCTTCCCATTCTATAGAGTAGTGGATTTCAATGAGCATCTATAAACTATGGTAGACTACCTTACGTTTTCTCTTTATAAGGTTAAGATATTCTTCTATAGTATCGTGACTACTCAGCTCATCAACAAGGGTTTGAAGCTCTGGATTAAGCACATTATAGAAAATTATTAATAATTAGAGGGTTGTGGATGTTGGTCCTATCTACGCTCTTCCGTACTTAAAGCAGTCCTATGCAAAAGCACGGATATCCGCATTATTACGAATCTTTTCCACAATGAATCGGTTTTTAACAATCCAATCTATAGCTTTACACTAGGTTAAGCCGAATCTCTTCCTTAACGCATCTCGTATTACGAAGTACCCACTAACTCTATACTATTAACGTTCACGTAACCCTAAATAATATTCCCACCAACTCAGAGCTTTTCCACAAAAAAGGGATATCCAATTCTAGATAACTTCCATCTACACTTCGTGGTCGCTAATCTTAGCTTCCAAACTAGAGATCCATAGATTAACTTCCCTATAGCAGGGGATATCTTTTTCGTAGAAGATTAGCTCGTGATCGTACTTCTTATCTAGGTCTAACCAGAAAACTCCGTATTTCTACGGAATTCCTCTACTTGGCGGGGAGTGTCCTGGTTGATCGTATACAGTAGGGTTACGTATAAAACAGCTAAAAACACTACTCATCATAACTTCAAAGTTTAGTAATTCCGCTAATCTCTAATCTCGTTCTCAGGCCGAGCTTTGGTCTAGGATTTCCGGTGTTAATTTTATAAAGGTCGCCGGCCCCGGTGGTACTAGGGGTATCCTCGGTTACGAAAGTGGTCACAGTATAATGTGTAGCTCTTTTAGTGTCCAACTAGGATTTTACTACTAAGTTATTTTAGGAGTTAGGTTATTATTTATCACGGAATTCCTATGAAATAGAGTTTATGTTATACTAAAGGGCTTATCCTACTTTAGGGGCCTAAATCCTAAAACGTACCCAGTTGAGTTTTTAGGGTTTTTTCCCTTCCCCTTCGTTTTTTTAGTCTAAATGGTGGCTTCCGTTGTTTATTTGGGTTTCTACTTAGTCTCTATAAGCGTTGACTAAATGGGGGTTACGGTCCTTTCGTCTCTTGCGGGTAAAAGAGTAATTTTTTCACCTTTAAAGTAAAGATTCTCTTCCCTCGACGGGGGCAAAAAGAATATTATTGGGCTAATCGTTTCCCTTATTGTGATAATACCTTTAATTCCATCGATAATTACGTTATTATAGTCGCTTAGATATACAGTCCATCCACTAATATCGTAGGTTATTATTCTTTAATTAATATTATCGGAATTTATATACGGATAACTATCATCTCCTTATTTAATATAAGCGAGGTTTATGGTCTGATTGCGGAATTTCTCGTTAAGGTCGGTGGTGAAATTATGGTCTTCGTAAACTAACTAGAAGGTATACAACTTTTGAGTTTTGGCTTAGTGTTCCGGGTTAAGGTTCACCATTACGTTATTGTTTTAATACTCCGTAGGTGGTGTATTACCCGGTATAAGTAAAGTCGGCGTTAATAACGGTATTATCGTCTACTAAGCCTACGACCTTCTACCCTTCTTCTTTCTTATTATTAACTAATCGTTTAGGCTAGGATAATAAGATCGTTAACGCAGAAAGGTCTAGTCAATTCCTCTATTTCAACGTGAATCCTCATAGTAATAATGGAGTCGAAAAAAAAAATAAAATAAGTTGTATTACTATATATCACAGCTTTTTCTTATTAACCGGGGACTGCAATAGGGATCACTAAAGCTATATCTTAATCGAGGAGTTCACTGGTATTTCAGTGAATATATATATCTCGATATCTTAGGTGTATTTGTGATGCCGCATCTAAGTCCTCTAGCTTGCGGCGCCTCCTTATGAGGGCGACGCTAGTCACGTGATGGTTCACGTGACTGTCGTTAAGGACAAAAGACGTGTGACAATTAGAAAGTCGATTTACGTATAAGGGGCGAGCTTTTTTCGCTGTTAGTACTTGAGTTGTGTGTTGGTCGTTAGGGTGTAGGCCTTATAACCGTAGGATTATAGGTAAGAGAGGTTAGGGACTGTATAGATCTTATCTTCTTTATATTAGAATTACTTATGGAATTGTTTATAAGGTGTTTTTTATTTGTGTGTTTATGATGGGGTTCGGTTATAAAAGTAAACTACTATTTTAATAATCTTAGGCCATAAGTAGTCTGGGAAATTCGTTATAATAACTATTACCCTAGTTTTAGCTTTAATAATCGTAGTGAGCCTTTTAGTACCTCCGTTCTAAGCTTGCGTATTAGGTGTTAATGTTTTAATTGTTATTTTATGCCCTTTTAGGTCTACTATTAAGTGTGGATATCTTAGAAGCTTATTATTAGTTTCTAGGAACTTAACTTTTATATTATAAATGCGTTCTAGATAATTGAGTAACTCGAATAATACTTTTGAGATCGTTTTTATTATTCTCTTTTATAAGTAAAAGTCCTATACTAGCCCTGAGGCTTGGTTAAAAAAAAGTATAAGGGATGTATACCCTTCGTATCCCTTATTATAGTTGTAGAAGTTGAGTATTAGACGGTCTCCGGCTTTTGCCCGTTTAACCGACTTTTTTGGTGTTTAGTGGATTTAGTGTGTTGTATTTACTATCCCACACGCGTCGCATTCCACCGGGTTTCTACTTTTACGATCTAAGAGTTTTACTCCCCTTACTATGTTATTAAGACGATTTAAAGCATTTCTCCTTGGGTGTCTAAGTCTCCGATGCTATTTTTCTATATTTACTTAGATAAGTTTATGGATTGTTGTACTTATAAAGTAGTTTTTTCGCGGGGCTCTCGGGAGCTTGTTTGGCGTAGGTCGAGGGAGTAGAACGATTATTATGAATACTATTTTGTCCTTTATAGGTCTATAGTTGAGAACATCTTAATTATGGATTTCAAATAGCTTGTAAACGTAGCTTTGGTTTATGCGCTTAATATAGTTATTGTTGGGGTTGGTATTCCACTAAAAACCCTTTCGGTGTAAGCGTTTCAAAGAAATAAGGTTGCTTGTAAACCTTTTATAGAGTGTAGTATTATATAAGTGAAATTTAAGTGGTTTACCGTCTCGCCCTTTAATGCGAATATCTACTATTCTAAAACTATTAATTACCATTTACTAAGTACCTATTTAGAGATAGTTGTTAAGTATAGCTTTTGTTAATTGTATGAACTATAAGGGGTTGTTGAAAACGTGGATTATAGTTCCGGAGTCGAGGATTACGGATCCATAGAGTGAGTATATTTTGTGAGAGGTTGTTAGTGTAGTTTGAATGCGGGCTTGATAACGTCCTATGAGTTAATTTAATTTTATAATAAGTTTGAGCTTTTAGATATACTTAATAAGGTTTTTGTTATTCTTAAGTTGCTTAGTAACCAACTTCTTAAGTGCTCGATTATAGTATATGTAGTTAGGGCGCTTATTAGGGAAGACTAATTAATACTTCGAAAGTTGGTGACCTTGTTTTAGGTATGCTGTATACGTCCTGCCCTCATTAGAGTTACTGGATTTATTAGCTGGGGAGTGCAGCCGTTTCCCTTTACTCTTCTTATTACCCCTTCTGCGGCCTTTACGACCTCTACTGCGGGCTTTTTGTGGTTAGGTCCTTATTTGTTATAGTTTATCGTCGCTACTAGCCGGTCCGCTAGTTATTGTTATAGGTCTAAATACTCTTTGTCCGGTTTTCTGTATATCCTTTATTTAGCGGAGGACTTATTAAGTTTTAGCGAGGACTTTACTTAGTATAAGTAGGTTGTTTATTACTTTGGTTTTAATTATTAATTAGTAGGTTTGAATCCATAGTTTAATAAGGCTTCCGCTAAGGGTTTATGTGAACTCTGGAAACTAAGTACTTAAGTATTTAGTTTATGGGACGTCTGTAGTTTAAGCTTCATAGAGAACGCTCTCCCAGCAGCTAATCCAGTCCTCGGTATCCTTTTATGTAGTAAATCTCTTCTTATTAGGATAACTTAAGACTTTAGAATATACTTCCACTGTGTTTACTTAGTGCTCGTATAATGCGCCACTGATGCGAGTTTGTAGTTCTAAGACCTATTCGTTAAACTCCTTATCTGCGGTATAATAGTACTTAAGAAGGTCCAGAATAATAATCTCGTAGAACTAGTTCTGAAATACGTATATACCTTTTATTTGTTTAGTATAATATTTATAATTATTATTATATTCTGTTCATCGTTCTTTATATAAAGTGAGGTTCATAGGGGATAGGTTTTCGAGAGTGTAAGTTTGTTTTATAAACATTTTAGGGCTTAAAACGAATACTTTGTTGGGTTCTTAAGTTACGCTGCTTCCTGAGGTGTTTCTAGCCCTTCAGTGGATTATTTTTGGGTAGTTGGAGATCGCTAACTGCTCCGGTATTCGAGTAATCTCTTTATAGGTCTCTTCTCTGGTACTCTTGGAGTATTTAACTGATGGGTTTATAACGTCCCATAAGTTATAGGTCTTTGCTTGGGATTATAATTAGTTAAACCAAAGGACCCAGTCCCTGGTCGTCTAAAGAGTAATCTTTGTAGTAGGGGTCGTTATCGTTATTATTGAATGGGTATTATGTATAGGAATAGCGGTTGTAGGTAGGGTTCGGTTTAATGGCTGGTTTTAGCACGTATTAGACTGTTAATTATCGGATTTAAGGGTTAATTCGTGATATATTTAATAATGTGTAATTGTTCTTGTTCTCCCTGTTCTTTAGGGGCGAACTTAGCCCTTAAGGTGGCTGGTGCAAGGGCGCATTTCGGCCCAACATTGTTCCGCGCCGCGCGCGGACCTTCGAGTGCGCCGGAAGTGTACTAGGCGCTTGGTACAGCGGATTCGACAATTGTCTCCTTAAGCTACTGAGAAGGTCTATCCGCACCGCTTAAATAGCTTCCGGTGCGATGACTAAGCGTCGGAAGCTCGTTGCGCAGGTCTCGGTGGCCATCCTGCGCTGCGCCACATAGGCAAGCCACGCGCCCGCCGCCACATGTTTTGAATACGGGGTGTTTCCTCTAAGCCGCAGCTTTAAGGGTGTATTCTGTATATTAAACGAATTACCGCTTAGTGTCTATAGAATATTACCTCTGACTTAGGAACTAGCATAAAAGGGTGTATTCTAGGCTCCCATAGCCTTGTCTTTTCCATAGTAATACGAAGTCTCTTTTTTCCTTTTATTCGTACTTGCTTTTACGATTTTGTTGTTTCCTGGGGATAGGAACGTTCTAAGTATAAATACTATATGGTTCTCATACAAATTAGCACAAACTTCCCTCTCGCCTAATTTTTCTTAGCATCCGCTATTAGTGAAATAGGTAATATACCACTAAGATCCTTAATAATTAAAAAATCTTCACCTCTCCCTCTTAGAGCCCTCCTATAATAACCTTATAACCTCTGGTGGGCACCGGACTATAACCGGCCCCTATAGCCAGCCCTGATCAGGGCTCTAGGTCACCTCTAGAGCCAACCCTTCCCTTAAGGGCTAAGTACCGCCGTAACACTAAGGCCCAACCACTCCAGCCCAGCTTTAGGGGAAGCTAGCCCAACACTCCTAATATAACCCCTTTTATAGTAAAAGCGCCCTTAAACATAAGTGGGGTGGCCACTGGATCTATGCTAGCCGCCTTCGATGAACAAACGAGACGCTATAAGGACCGAAAGGATGTCTTTTTGGCCATCGCCCAGTTTGTTAATAACGTAGTCTTCAGTTTTAAGGGGCTAAAAAAGCAGATCGCAAAGGAGGTGACAACCTATATGATCTAAGCCCTGAAGAAGTTAATGAATAACGAAGCTACTCTAACTCTAACCCGGAATTGGGCTACTGTTGCGGCATTAGCCCCGACCCCGACCCCAGCCCCAGTCTCAGCCCCAGTCTCAGCCCCGGCCTCCACCCCGGCCCAGCACCGAGCCCCTACCCGCCCACAAGCCCAGGCTCAGCTAGAAGACCTCCGGGTTTTTGTCCATATCCCCGAGGAAAGCCTGGATGCTGCCCAGAAGAACACCCCTTTCACCCTGCGCCGTATAGTCTACTAGGCCCTTAGCCTACAACTAGGAGATATCCTACACATTTACCATATCTTAACTAAATACTCTTTAAAACCCCTAAATAAATAAATCCAATAAAATCTTCTTAAGAATAAACAGAAATTAATAAACTACTTAGGGGCTTTTAAAATAAAAACCCCTATAAAATAGTTTATATACACTATCCTACGTTGCCCATCTAAGCTCCGGAGCCTAAATAGGGAAAGTATTAATATTAACCCTAATTAGGGAGGAGGTTATTACCTAAACTAGCCACGAGCTAGTCCTAGCCCGGTAATCCCACCTTAGCCTAAACCCTATTATAAACAAAGTCACTTAGGTTATCTCCTTTACGGTCGAAATACCACCCTTTAAACTATTCAACTAAAATAATAAAGCCCAGCTTATTAGGGAAAAGAGGACCCTACTTAAATATAACCCTAATTACTAAGGATACCATATAAACTAGTACTATAACCAGCGGCCACTCTATAATAACTATAATAAGCCCTTAAACTCCCACGAAACCGAGCCTTATATAACTAAGCCGAAGTGTATTAATTATTTAGGGCCTTTCTAGGCTAACCATATAAACTATCCAACTAGGCCCCTAATATTTAACGGTTATCCTACCCTTTTAGGCTGAAAGGAACGTGGACGGATTCGGAAGGCTGGGTAAAAGGCCTCCGAGGCCTGCGATAGTACCAACCAGACCGCCACCCAGAGCAGCACTCAACAACCCCAGGACTCCCGTCCTGATCAGGGCCAACAACCTGGCTCTAAGTGCCCATACACCAGGACCCCCTCCTAAGGATCGATTGTATGCCTAGGCGATGAGGATACAGCTAGTAGTATGGATGAAGACGAGGATGAAAACGAAGTGGAAGACCCCGAGGCCCTCCCTCAGACCAACCGCCCTATCTACCCTCTCCGAAATAAGAGCTAGAGGGTGGCTCAAAAACCTGATTACAATATCACTAATACCTATACCCACCTGGACCTCGACTCGGAGGTGTAGGCCTAAATAAGCCCCCCCACGAGTGCTATGTATAGCCTAATATAATGTGGGGGAAAAGCCTCTAGTATACACAGCTTTCCTAGAGCTCTACTGGGTTAATTAGGTCAACATTACACTTATTTAGGAGCCCTGGATAGGTTACACTAATAGAATATAAATTAATACACACCCTGGGTATAATTCCTTTATCTTAGTTGATTTTCAGGATAATAGGGAAATAAGGCATAGGGTAATAATATATATACGAAAGGGGATAAGGCTATAAGTACAATAACAAAGACCTATCCAAATAAGGGATATCCTATGGTTAAAGGTTAATAATACTATTATTATAAACGTTTATAGATAACTAGGTGATCCTTATAACCATATAATAACCACCCTCTTAGGATACTAACCACTACTATGAGCCCTTATAGTTGGGGATTTCAATACTCACCACTACTCCTGGGAACCAGGATCTATTAGCCGGAATAGAGGAGACGATTTAGCCGACTAGGTTAATAACTATGGCCTCTCCTTTATTGGAGAGGTAGGGGCTTTAACCCATACCCGTGGTCACGTCCTTAACCTGACCTTTTTAAATATCCCCTTTACGTACACAGGACCTTACCCACACCTACACCTAGGAGCTGATCACCAACCTATTATAACCATTATCCCCCTTAATAATAATAAACAATAATAAATATATTAATTAGGGTTAATATTAATCCCGGATTCAGCCCTTCCTTAGTTTAAAGACCTAATCAGGGTAGGGGCTTTAACTTTACTTACTATTAAGGACCTACCCACCCCAGCTAAGTTAGACGCCCAGGCCAGCCGGATTATTAACCTACTCTTAATAATTATCTAAGTAATAGGGAAAAAATAATAAAGTTGGGGAAAGCGGGCCCCTTAGTGAATAAAAGAGTACTCTAAAACCCACTAATCCTATTTTAAGGCCCATATCTAATAAACACGGGAACCAGAGCTGGCCTTGGCCTTATTACCCCTTATCCTTAAAAAACAAAAGGTCTTCTTAGAAATAATTAGGAAAACTAAATAAGTTTATTAGGTTACTAAGATTAAAGGGGTCATATTTAATTAGGACCTTTATAAAATAATAGGTTAGTATAAAGTTAGTTTAGTAGTTAAAGCCCCTCCCTTAGTAGTTAAGGGCTAGACGTATAACGATAACCAGGACAAGGCCCAGGCCTTACGGAGGGCCCTACTGGAGAGGTTCGATGATACGGATAACCTACCTGGGGACCCCTTCGACGTGGCCACGGTCCCAAAACAATAAATACCCTAGCAAGCTATGAGTAATTAGGAGGAAGTAAGGGTAATTACCCTAATAAAAATTATAACCCCTAGTATTAACGGAATCACCATAAGACTACTTAAGGCTTACTAGGACCTTATAGCTAAGCTTATTAAGCTACTATTCTAAGTATACATTAAGGCCGGCTACTTCCCCCAGCCCTTCTATAAGGTAAAGGTTATTATAATTCAGAAGTTTGGAAAAACCAACTTCTTAAAAGCTAGGTCTTAGAGACTAATAGCCCTCCTATCCTACCTAGGTAAGGGGCTCGAGAGATTAATAACTAGGAGAATAGCCTACCTCATTATCCTAGAAGGGGTGGCCAACCCACAGTAAATAGGGGCCCTACCAGGCAAAGCAGCTATTAACCTAACAACCTATCTCACACACGATATCGAACAGGCCCTCGATAAGGGGCTTATAGTTATGCTAATAATAATGGATGTGAAGGGGGCCTTTAACTCTGTTCTTCGGAACCACCTTATTATCCGATTACGGTAACAGGGCTAGCCTAATAACCTGATCAGGCTAATTTATACCTTTATATTAAACCATACTACTAGGGTTAAGTTTAAAAAGGTAATAATAAAGGACTTCCCTTTAACTTATGGGCTACCTCAAAGTTCCCCATTATTACCTATCATCTTCCTACTTTATATCTCTAATATCCTAATTAAAAACCCAAAGCTTTAGTTTAAATATATAAATAATATAAGCCTTTTAATTACCGGCCTATCCCTTAAAGATAATACTATATCCTTAAGTTAATAGGTTACCTAAATTCTAAACTAGGGTACCGATAATAAGGTCTCCTTTAACCCAGCTAAATATAAAATTATCCATTTCACTAGGAAATATAAACAACTAAAAAGCCTACCTAGAATTAAAGTTAAAGGCCTTAAAATCAAAGCCTTAGTTGAGCCGATCCGTTGGCTAGGGGTTTAGTTTAATAAAAGACTCTCTTTTTAATACCACATTGAAACAAAGGTAACTATAACGAAGAAGGCAGCCCAGCACCTAGGGCACCTAATAAACATAAAAGGAGGGATCCCAGTAACTATTGTATAGAAGGCGGTCATCACCTGTGTCCTCCTAATAGCCTTATACGGAGCCGAAACCTAGTTCAGGGGGCTAACTAAGTTAGCCCTAAGTAATACTACCCCCCCTTAGGGAGGGGGGATTATTAATATAGGCTAGAAGGGCCTCGTTTAAAAGGTTAATAAGGTTATTATAAGAGTGGCCTAAGCTATCCTCTTAGTTTAGAAAATAACCCTAATAAGTAACCTCCTCTGAGATACCGGCCTGCCTACTGGGAAAGTGGTTTTAGAAGGGGTACACCTACGCTTCGCAGTCCAACTACAAAAGGTCGACCAACAACACCCATTAGTCCTAAGGCTCACATAACAAGGGAGGTAGCAAACACAACTTCAACGGATAGCAGGCCTCGTCTCAAGGGTCCCAAGGCCAGCACTACTCTAACTATAATACCTCCCAGGGTCACAAAACCCAATAATCCAATAAACAAAGGAAAAGGTTATCAAACCCTTCTAGGATTAGCTAAAAACCGTCCTAGACACCTATATAATTGTCTACTTAGACGGCTTTAAGGCGTCTAATGGAGCTACTGGGTATGGATTCGTTATTTACCGAGGCGGAAGACGTATAGCCCAGGGTTATGGCCGACTTAGCATAGCAGAAGTGTTTGATGGTGAGGCTGAAGGGGCGATGGCAGGGCTCCGGCGGGCCCTCCTTACCTCCTAAGGCTAACCCATACACATTTATATTAATAACATTAGTATTATCTAAGGGATACGGGGTAATGCTCCCACCTCCTTATAAACAGCTTTCCTAGAGATCTATGAGGCGGCTAGGATATACGATATATACACCCACTAGGCCCCTGGGCATCAGGGGATAAAAGGTAATAAAAAAGTAGACCACCTAGCTAAGTAAGGTACAATACTCCCGGTCCCCTTAGGCCAACTAGTAACCCTAGTAGGGATTCAATAACTCACTAGGAGACGAATACGGGCCTAATACATATAATAGTGGCGTAAAAAAAGCAATAGATCGATACACCTAACTAGGACTCGAGGCCAGCTTATCCAGCCCTCCTGAACTAGCCCTTCCACGGGTTACCCTATACCACCTCCTTATAGCCCGATTAGGCTACGGAGACTTTAAATAATATTATTAACACTTTAATTATAATAAAGCCCTACTTACCTACTCTTATGGGGAAGTAAAGGATATAAACTACTTAGTTTATTATTAAAAAACCCTAATAAGGAGGTAACAGTGGCCTACCCTCTACCCTTCTAGTTCATCAGAGCCCATAAGACCTATGGGATTACTTAAGTAATACTTTAAGGGGTTAATTACTAATCCTAAAGGCTTCGAGGCCTTCCCATGTATAATAAACTTCTTCTAAAAAATCTACTTATATTACTAAGGGCCAACCTCCAGCTAAGTTTTAAAATAACCGTTTTACCCTATTAAAAGGACTAAATAAGAAGTAAAGGAACTAGAGGAACCAGCGGGATCCAAGGACAGATTGAACGCATAGTAGCCAATAGGCAAGATTTGGAGGACGCGGGCAAGGGCTATATACTATAGAGTAGGGAGTCTGAGCCTGCGGCTCTCCACGCCACATACCCCTCGGGAGGTCTGCTGCAAGGGCTACGCCCTTGCCGCCATGGCGTTAAATACAACAACAACAACAACATACAAATTAGCTATTCAAGTACTAATTCCGAGTCGTTTTTCATAGTTATTGTCACGGGCCAAGGCCCGATCAGAGGCCTCGGAACCACTCGGCTATGTCCAACGCCAACCACTGCTTACTAAGCCTGACCAGGCCTAAGTAAACCTGATTAGGATCCAACGGATTTGTAGGGTAGCAGACTTTTCCTTCCTTTCTCCTTATCTTAAAGATACTCGTAATAGTCGCCATAACTAGTTATAATATACGTACTTAGATTATTACATTATTTTTAAGATTATTAAAGGTAATTAATTGAACACCTAGTATAAAAATCTACGATTTATATAAGAGTAGTAAGAAGTTCTAGACGGGTTGACCTAAGGAGTCCCTGAACGTCTAAAATTAATTAGTATAGCCTAATTAGACCTAAAGGTTATTATAAACTCGAAACGATGTATATATGTATTCGTAGTAGAGTACTTCAACTACGTTATTAAGTATACTATGGTTATTATTGAACGTAAAATGCTAAGATAAGTGATAGTTATACGACGATAGAAGGTAACACTGAATTATTTGGAAACTCATAGTAATTAGTGTAATTAATTGGATAGTTTATAACCCAATTATAGGAGATGCGGACCACCTAAGTAATCGAGTAAGAGACCTAATAAGAGTAGATTCGACTATTATAGGAAGCCCTGGTAGAACCTAGGTACCCGATATCAACAATAAACCAGTCCCTAATACCCTCTATAACACCGATTCCCCCCAATCAGGCCTACGTACCACCTCCGAAATAAACCAAACATTAAATTCCCAACCCACCAAAGTTTAATGGATTACACAAAAAGTTTTAATAATAGCACCTCGAAATAGGAGGGAAAATAAGTGTAAATAAAAAAGCCTTCAGTTTAGAATTAGCCGTATTCACTTATATCTATTCTAGGTTAAAAAATACTACGTAAACCATAGTAAGCGCTTATTATGCGTAAGGAGGGGCCGATGGGTCGAAGAACCCGGATAAATTTATAGAATATTTAAAAGGTTACTATGCGGACCTTAACATAAAAGTATAAGCCCTTAACCAACTAAGGATTATACAGTAAAAGGAGAATAAGAGTTTCACTTATTTCCTCCCTAAATTTAAAAAGGAGCTTATAGAAGTAGGAGGAGGACATTAATTAAATATTATAAGGATTAACTACCTTAAAGGAGCCCTGAACACCATAATAAGAGCCCCCCTCATCAGTATAATTAATAAACTAACAACATACGTTGTATATACCCAGATACTCCTAAGTATAAGCTTAGAATTGGATAGTGAATCCTACTAAGCCCGTTGTGAGCGTCAGCATAGGAGATCACTAACCCTTAACCGAATAAGAACTAAGTCCCCTTGGAAGTAGAACGGTCAATTAGAGTCCCCCTAACCTAATCAGATAGAGTGGGAACCTACGAAGGCAAATAAACTAGCTAAGGATAAGAAAGTCCGTAAACAGCTAAGCTAAGAGGAAGCTCGTAGATGTTATAATTGTAATAAAAAAGGGTATATATAATGGTAATGCCCTAAGGATTGAAAAGAGATAAGGAAAACTAAGATTTTTAGAGGAAAAACTAAGGAATAGAGTAAAATGGATAGTAGCTCTGTGTAACGGTCCAAGCACGTATATTACAACTAGCTATGGTGACTACTACGAGTATCTTTAAAATAAGAGAGAAAAGGAGAAATGTCTTCTACCCCATAGGACCCGTTTACTCTGATTAGGCCTAAAGTTAATCCATCTTAGGTAAGCCGGGCTTAGGTAAGCAGAGTCCATGGCTGAGAAGCTGCGAAACCTCTAAGAGGGCCCAGCCCATCACAATTACCCCCCCTCTCCCTCCTCCCCGTTCAGAGGGACTCGTCCATAACTAACCTCATAATAATCTAAAACTGCAATCTCCGTTAATAACTTAACTAGTTCCCAAATAGGCTCCACATAGCCCTTCCACTTAACCAAAACCTTCTAAAAACCACGAATCTTCTTAGTACCCTAGATCTCTTCGACTTCGAATTCCTCTTCGTCGTCTACTAATAAAAGTAGCGGTTAAGCGTCGTTTCGTTCTTATAATAATAGTGGGTCAACTCCCGTATACCTAATTAGGGATATATAAAAGACGTTATAAATACCCAGCGGCGTATTAAGCTAGTAGGCATAGGATCTAATTATTTCCAATATAATGTACTTCGTATTCATCCAATCCAACTTTTTAAATGGTCTCTTAGAACGGACGTTCTTAAGCCTTAACTAGACCTTATCCCCTAATCGAAACTGGTTAAAAGGCTAGCATCGTATATTTACCGAGGCTTCTTATCGCTCTTAGGCGGAGGCCATCGCCGCTTATGCCTATTCGGAGGCCTCCTTCAACTTCGAGACTAGGGCCTCTACCCGAACTGCGGGGGTCTTTCCTTCAATCCGTAGAGTCTCCTTTACTCTAATCAGGTCGATGTTATAGCCGTGGGTAGTGAAAAAAGGGCTAAGGCCTATTGACGAGGTAACCCTATTATTAATAACCATTATTGTTATTAGAAATAGGTTATCCTAATTATTTTGAGTATACAAAGTATAAGCTCGGAAGTAGGTTTCTACTACTTAGTTAGTTTGTTCTATGGTGTTATCTATTTTTGGGTAGAAGGCCATAAATAAACATCGTTTTATCCATAATAATTAATAAAGCCGTTTTTATATACGACTAGTAAATTGGGGGCCTCTATCCGAAATAATAGCTCTCGGGGGTCCATGGTGTCTAATCAGGCCAAGTATTAACGCCATAGCTATAATATCCATTATTATATCCTTAAGTGGCTCGAAAATCACGTTCTTAGATAGTTAGTCTATTACCACCATAATGTTCGTTGCTCTTATATAGTGGGTTGGTAGTAGCCCTATAATAAAGTCGACTAATATCTCTGTTCAGATCTGATTAGGGACGGGTAAGGGCTTTAGAAGACCCCTCTTCTTATCCCACCATATATTACCCCGTCCATAGACGTCGCAGTTCCTTATGAAGCATCGGATATCCTATGATAGGCCTGGCTAGTGAAAGTGGCGGCTGATTAAAGCCTTTAATACGTCTCTGCTGAGATGGTCACTAAGTGTTGAGTTGTAGGACTCTTAGATTAACCGGGTTTATAAGGGTTTATAATAAGGGACCTAGATCCTCTCCCTCCAAAGGAGTCTACTATTGTCGTCTACTAAGTACTCTAATAATATTATAAGTAACTTTTATTATAATGGTAATTAATGGTCCCCCTTTTTCATAATTGTCCTAATTAGTTAATAACGATTGTTTAATTATAGTCCTTTAGTTTAAGTGGACTTTAGGGGCTCTTTTTTAAAGGGGTTCAGGATAGGTTCTAACCAATTAGCCTTAGGATCGTTGTCCTAATCCATATCACTTATTGTAGTACTTTCCACGGATTCCGTTGTATTCATTTGATTTATTTTGAGAATTGCCTGGTTTACTATAATTATGTTCTATTTCCCCTTTAGGAGTTATATTCTCCGTCCTTTTAGTTAATTATCTTATTGGGTATTAGGAATGTTTTGTTTTCGTTTAGATAGTGTATCGGGGACTATTACTTATTTACTGGGTCGGAACTGGATTATGAAATTATAACGGGATAGGAACTCTAACTATCTGATTTAGTGTTCACTTAATTACCTTTTAGTTATGAAATACTTGAGGTTAAGGTTGTCACACGTCTTTGTGGCACACCTTAGTCAGCATCACGTGCTCACTCCATACTTCTAGCCCAGCGCCTTACGGCAACTAGCTTAGGAGAATCAACCCTTATTCAACCAACGATTTAGACTGTGACAATTGGTAGCACGACTGACCTTACGGTCCTGTGGCCTAGCCCTTGAATTTTTTCAAGGTATCGAGGAATCCCTCGATATTCACGATCTTTTTCACGAATAAAAGGCCGATATGCCACTGTCTTCCTGATTCCAGCAGGAAGCCCACCAGACCGAAGCCATATTCTTCACCAGAATCGCCGCCAATATGCGCGCACCAGCTGTTCTATTCGCTAGCCCTACCGATCCAACCAGAGACCGACCTACTCTCTGGAAACACTATACCTATCGCCAAGATTCGTGGAATCCAGCGATATGGCCGTCAATCGAGGCCCTCGAAAGCCAAGCCCTAGGCCAGCCTCAACCCAATAAATACCCTCTTCAACGCCCAGAGCCTTGCCGTAAATGTGGTGCGAAATTCAATACAAAAAACGCTTTATTCCGCCACGTATACGCCAATTGCTGCGGTCAGCGATTTCGCTGCCGGCTCTGCCACGATACCTTCCTTTCAAGGAACGGCCTCTTCCGCCACCTTCGACGCCCTGAAGGCTGCCCTCAGCGACCCTACCGAGACGTCGACGAAGCCAGCGTGGCCACTTCGATCCCCTCGTGCCCCGAGTCAGGCTCCGAGCCTTCCGAAATAAGCCCTGAAACAGGCCACGAGCCTAAAGCCGAGCCCGAGCTTAAGCCCGCACCCATGAAGGAAGCCAAACCAGCACCCTTCCTACAGAGCCTTCTCGCTGCTGCGAAATTCAACACTGCAGCTGACGCTTTTCACAAAGCCAACGAAGCTATACAACAGGTTACTTGGCGCCTTAAGATGAATGAACGGCCCTACGCTAAATCATACGTTGGATACAATTGGAAGCCCCTACTTAAAGCTAAGAAAGCCCGTGGGCAGTATTACCTTAGGGACCAAAGTGTAGTACAAAAAGGGGACTATAAAAAATCAAACTCAGAGACCCTTACAGCTATGATGCTTAGAGTCTTTAGCAGTATCGAGGCCCAACAGCAAGCACGCGAAGCCCAGCAAGCATACGAAGCCCAGCAAGCATACGAAGCCCAGCAAGCACGCGAAGCCCAGCAAGCATACGACTACCAGTATGACCAGCGACCTGATCCAGCAGGGTCCTGGTGGTAATAAGAGCCCTGAAGACTAGGAAGGATCAGAGGAATCTAACGAAGAAGAGGAGAAAAATATGGATGAATATGGAAACAAGGAATTCGACGATAGCGACGATCCCTACGGCGATGACCCTTATAACGACCCATACGAATTATAACCTTAGGCTTACCCCTCTATTGTAGCCCCTGGTTAGTAGAAGCCTGAGGCCACAGTCGAATAATCGTTAAAGGGAAGCCCTAGAAGTATGGATTTTACTGCTGCTGACGACGATTTGAACGTTATCACAGCAATCGGGACGATTGCTTTTCAAAGGGGGGCACATGTCACACGTCTTTGTGGCACACCTTAGTCAGCATCACGTGCTCACTCCATACTTCTAGCCCAGCGCCTTACGGCAACTAGCTTAGGAGAATCAACCCTTATTCAACCAACGATTTAGACTGTGACAAAGGTGGTCAGTTAGGATAGTAAACTCTTTTATACTCCTTAATTCGGAGTCCTAGTGTTCTAAATAGTGGACTATAGCTAATAGTTCTTTGTTGTATATTGGGTAGTTGTATTCTATTGGTAAGTTCTTCTGTGAAAAGAACGTAATAGGCCGTAAAATACCCTCGTCGTCGTATTATGATAAAGTGCTACCCACCACATAATCTAATAAGTTTGTTTCTAGTATAGTGGCTCGATTAGGATCCTAATATACTAGTACGGGGGCACTAATCAGGAGGGCCTTTAATTTATTAAACGCTTTTGCATACTCGTTACTTTATACGAATAGGATATCCCTTTTCATTAAAGTTATAAGGGGGTGTATTAACCCTAAGAAGTCTGGTATAAATTAATAGTAGTAATTTGTAAAACCAACGAAAGTATGGACTCCTCGTACTAATCGGGGGACCTCCTATGTCTAGATGGCCTTAATTTTTTCTGGGTTAACGCGGATACCCTTCCCTATATCGATAATGAACCCTAAGTATTTAACCCTTTTCATCTCAAAGTCGTATTTATCGATATCGATTTATAAGCCAGCAACACCTAGACGGCTTAAGACCTTTTTGATTTTCTCCTTATGATTAGCGAGTAAGTTATCTGAATAGATTAGAATGTCGTCGATATAAGCGGTGCAGAATTCGTCTAGGAAGTCCCGTAAAGTGTGGTTAATATACTTCTGGAACGTAGTGGGGGCCCCTATTAAGCCAAAAGGAGTTATTATTTATTTGTATAAGCCGTATTTTATTTTAAAGGCCGTCTTCCATTCATCGCCTTCTTTAACCCTAATCTTATGGAATACAGCAATAACGTCTAACTTTATTAACCACTTAGCCTTAACTAGGGTTCTTAGAGTTTTACTAATCAGGGGTAAGGGATATTTGTTTTTCTTAGTAATAGTGTTTAAAGCCCAGTAATCAATATAAAACCTTAATCCTCCCCCGGGTTTTCGAATAAATAGAATAGGTGATAAAGTAGGAGAGCTACTAGTACGAATAAAGCCTTTATCTAATAGTTTTATGAGGGTCCATCGAAATACGATTAGCTCCTCCTTAGACATCCCATATAGGGGTCCCCATATAACTAACTTATTTTGCCCTGTTGAGTCTTTTTTAATGGGAATTGTGTGGTTAATGTTATCTCGATGTGGTGGTAACTGATTAGCTTTATTTTAGTTAAAGATATATAGAAACTTATAGTAATATGTAGGGAGTTTCGTCCTTGGGTTTATTTTTATTTTTAGTATTAGGGCCTTCTCGATATTAGCTAAATTTACGGAGAACGCATTTAGGGTGGGTATACTAAGAGGGGTCTCTTTTCTCTTTTATACTCACCTAATTAGGGCTAAGAATACTAATCCAGTTTACTATTGGATTAGGAACTTTGGATCTTACCGGGCCTAACCCGGTTTCCTTTCTATTACCTAGTGGTCCACGACACTTATATATAGAGTACCTTGTACTAGGTAAACCATAATATTATTGTTAATTATCCAGGACCTTCTAAGGATAACGTTGTTTTTTTAGTTAAGAATAATATAAAAGAATAATCGGTGTTGTTTATAGTTATTAATATTGATATTAGTGTAAGTGATATAGTGGATTGTATTAGGAATTGTAGTGGTGATTTGTATTAAGTTCTGAGGTGTAATGCTAATGTGTGGTAAGCGGAGTTTCTTAGCGAAGGCGTCGTTGATCAGGGCGTATATTAAATATCTTATATTAATAAGGGTAATTGTATAGTGTATCCCATTAATCCCGATATTAATATAAAATGGGTTATAATCTATACTTTTTTTAATGACCTTCTATTCCTCCACAGCTTGTTCCTCCTAATGATGACTTTCACTAGGAGTTACTTTTTTCCCGAGTTCTTAGAGTTCTGATCAGAGCTAATGTCTATTTCGCTATGCTCTTTGGTCTTCCCTTTCGAGGTTTTGGTCTCCTTGTCTTTCTGGTTTCTAGGATATCTCCATTATATGTGCCCCTTTTTATTATAATTATAGTATTTGCGGGTTTCCTCTTAGCTTAACCTTCTTTGGACTGGTTTATCCTTGGCTATCCGGCTTACCTTAGTGGGTTCCTAATCCATTTAATTAGGTTAAAGTGATCTTATCTGATTGTCCTGTTTAGTTGGTGACTCGACTTTGTTCTAGCCGGGTGTTGGCAATCTCCTGTATTAATGCTCACGGTGAGCTTAATACAATTCACTATCTAGTTCTGATCTTATCGTCAGGAGTATCTGGGTGTATATAGTATAGGCCGTTGGTTTATTAATTACACTAATTAAAGGGGTTCTTATTATAATATTTAGAGCTCCTTTTAGGTAGTTGATCCTAACGTTGTCCAGCTAGTGTCCTCCTCCCACTTCTACGAGCTCCTTTTTGAACTTAGGAAGGAAATAGGTAAAACTCTTATTCTTTTTTTGATGTATTATTCTTAGTTGGTCAAGGGCTTATACTTCTACGTTAAGGTCTACGTAATAACCCTTTAGGTATTCTATGAATTATTCAGGGTTTTTCGACCTATCAGCTCCTTTTTATGAATAATAGGTGTTTATTATAGTTTGTATAGTGTTTTCTAGTTTAGAGTAGATATAGGTGAATACTATTAATACTGAACTAAAGGCTTCCCTGTCCACGCTTATCTTCCCTTTTATTTCGAGGTGCTATTATTAAAATCTCTTATATAATCCATTAAACTTTAGTGGATTAGGGATTTAGTGTTTTAGTTGTCTAGGAGGTGGTGTATAAGCCTGATCGGGTGGGATCGGCGTCGTAGAGGGTGTAGGGGCTTCGTGTAATGTTGAGGTTGGGTGCCTGGGTTCTGCTAGGGTCTATTGTAGTATTCGAATCTACTCTCGTTGGGCCTCTCGTTCGGCCACTTAGGTGGTCCGCATCTCCTATAGCTGGGCTGATAATTGACCGATTAACTGCATTAGCTATTATGGGTTTCCGGATAGGTCGACGTTATCTTCTATTATAATACGGTTATCGTTCCTTCTGTACGTTTTCATTTAATAGTGACCATAGTATACTAATCGACGTTATTAAGGTACTCTACTATGTGGAATGTGTTTTTTCGAGTTTATTAAAACCTCCTAGCCCTAATTAGACCTCGCTGATCAGTTTTAAGTGTTCAGGGACCTTTAGGTTAACCCGCTTAGGACTCTTTGCTACTCCCACTAAGGTCGTAGACTTACTTTTCGTCGATAATTATTTCCACACCTAGTATACTCTCATTATCTCCAATAATACTAAAATCTTAAAAATAATATAATAATCTAAGCATGTATATTACAATTAGCTATAGCGACTACTACGAGTATCTTCAAAATAAGAAAGAAAAGGAGAAAATATCTTCTGCCCCACAGGACCCGTTTACTCTGATCAGGCCTAAGGTTGATCCGTCTTAGGTAAGCCGGGCTTAGGTAAGCGGAGTCCATGGCTGAGAGGCTGCGAAGCCTCCAAGAGGGCCCAGCCCGTCACACTCTGATTAGGACTTTGAGGACTCGGGAAAAGAGTAACTCTTAGTGAAAGTCGTTATTAGGAGGAATAAGTTGTGGAGGAATGGAAGGTCGTTAAAAAGAGTATGGATTATGACTTATTTTACGTTAATATTGGGATTAATGGGATACGCTATACAACTGCCCTTGTTGATACAGGGTGTTTAATATATGCCCTAATTAGCGACGCCTTCGCTAAGAAACTCCGTTTGCTACGTATTAGTATTACACCTCGGAACTTAATGTAAGTCACCATTATAGTTCCTAGTGTAATCCGCTACGTTACTTATACTAATATCGATATTAATAGTTATAAATAACACCGATTATTTTTTTATATTATTCCTAACTAAGAAGACGATGTTATCCTTAGAAGGTCCTGGATAATTAATAATGATGTTATGGTTTACCTAGTGCGAGGTACTCTGTATATAAGTGTTGTGGACTACTGGGTAATAGAAAGGAAACCGGGTTAGGCCCGGTAAGATCTAAAGTTCCTAATTTAGTAATAGATTAGATTGGTATTCTTAGCCCTAATTAGGTGGGTATAGAAGAGAAGAGAGACCCCTTTTAGTATATCTACCCTAAACGCGTTCTCCGTAAGTTTGGCCGATATCGAGAAGGCCTTAGCACTAAAAATAAAGATAGACCTAAGGACGAAACTCCCTACGCATTACCATAAATTTCTATATATCTTCAATCAAGATAAGGCTAATTAACTACCACTATACCGGAAGAACGTCAACTATACTATCCTTATTAAAAAGGACTCCTATAGTTAAGACAAACTAGTGACCTGGGGACCTTTATATAGTATGTTAAGGGAAGAGTTAATTGTACTACGCTAAACCCTTATAGAATTATTAGATAAAGGGTTTATTAGGGTTAATAGCTCCCCTATATTATCGCCCGTTCTATTTATCCGGAAACCTAGAGGAGGGTTACGGTTCTACGTTAATTACCATACCCTTAATACTATTATAAAAAAGGACCAATACCCCTTACCCCTAATTAGCGAGACCCTAAGGGCACTAGTAAAAGCGAAGTGGTTAATAAAGCTGGATGTTATCGTTGTGTTTTATAAGATCTGGGTTAAGAAAGGAGATGAATGGAAGATGGCGTTTAGGACGAGGTATGGGTTATACGAATAGATGGTTACCCCCTTTAGTTTAACTAGAGCCTCCGCGATGTTCTAGTAATATATTAACTACACCCTACGAGACTTCTTGGATAAGTTCTGCTTAGCTTATATCGATGATGTCCTGATTTATTCGGACGGCTCCCTCTCTGATCATAGAGAAAAGGTTAAGAAGGTCCTCGAGCACCTAGGCGCTATAGGCCTGTATATGGATATTGATAAGTGTGAATTCGAAGCTAAGAGTGTTAAGTATTTAGGGTTTATTGTTGATGTTGGTAAGGGAATTCGTGTAAACCCTGAGAAGATTAAGGTAATCCAGGGATGGGAAGTGCCCTAATTAGTACAAAGAGTCCGTGGGTTCATCGGTTTTACTAACTATTACTAGTAGTTTATACCTAACTTCTCGGGGATTACATAACCCCTAATAGCCTTAACTAAAAGGGATATACCGTTTATTTAGAGTAAGGAGTACACTAGAGTGTTCAAGGAGTTAAAGACGCTCCTAATTAGCGCACTTATATTAGCTTACTGGGACCCTAATCAAGCTACAGTACTCGAGACCGATTCGTTTGGTTATGTAGTAGGAGGTGCTTTATTATAGTATAATAACGAAGGGATCCTAAAACCTATAGTATTCTTTTTACATAAGAACCTACCTACAGAGTATAATTACCTAATATACAACAAAGAACTATTAGTAATAATACGCTACTTAGAGCACTAGGATTCAGAACTATGGAGTATAGAAGAGTTCACTATCCTGACCGATCACCTGAATTTGAAGTACTTTATGATGAAGAGATAGTTAAGTGAACATCAGATCAGGTGATCAGAATTACTATCCCATTATAACTTCACTATCCAGTTCAAACTTAGTAAAAAAGTAATAATTCCTAATACATTATCGAGACGTAAATAGGATATCCCTAGTACCCTATAGGACAATAGGTTAAAGGGTTAGAAGATTAAACTCCTAAAGAATAGGATTAACGTATTACGAGTTAATAACATAGTAGTAATTAGAGAAGTGTAGGCTTAATTAGGGTAAGTAGAGAGGGATAAGTTTAATATAAGAGACTCCCCTGGAAACATAGATTAGACCGATGACCCTAGCTTAGATAAGATGGAACCCCCCTTGAACCCTTTTAAAGAAGAGTTATTATGCTCTTAGTGGGATAAAGCCTTAGATTAGAATAATTAATACTGGCTAATTAGGGGGGTAGTATAAAAAGGAGACCGATAACTTCCCTTATAGTGGAAGTTGCCGATGATGCTGTTAGAATGTATGATCGACGATAATAAGAGATTATTATGGAGGGATAGAATCTGGATTCCACATTATAAGCCTTTAAGGACGGGTTTAATCCAGAGGTTCTATAATTCTATGTTAATGGGATATCCGGGGAGGGACGCTTTAAAGGCCCTAATTAGCCGCTAATTCTACTAGCTAGGCTTATCCCAGGATATCCGAAGATTTATGAGGAACTGTGATGTTTGTGGACGAGGAAACGTATAGTGCGATAAGAAGAGGGGCTGTCACACGTCTTTGTGGCACACCTTAGTCAGCATCACGTGCTCACTCCATACTTCTAGCCCAGCGCCTTACGGCAACTAGCTTAGGAGAATCAACCCTTATTCAACCAACGATTTAGACTGTGACAATTGGTAGCACGACTGACCTTACGGTCCTGTGGCCTAGCCCTTGAATCTTTTCAAGGTATCGAGGAATCCCTCGATATTCACGATCTTTTTCACGAATAAAAGGCCGATATGCCACTGTCTTCCTGATTCCAGTAGGAAGCCCACTAGACCGAAGCCATATTCTTCACCAGAATCGCCGCTAATATGCGCGCACCAACTGTTCTATTCGCTAGCCCTACCGATCCAACCAGAGACCGACCTACTCTCTGGAAACACCATACCTATCGCCAAGATTCGTGGAATCCAGCGATATGGCCGTCAATCGAGGCCCTCGAAAGCCAAGCCCTAGGCCAGCCTTAACCCAATAAATACCCTCTTCAACGCCCAGAGCCTTGCCGTAAATGTGGTGCGAAATTCAATACAAAAAACGCTTTATTCCGCCACGTATACGCTAATTGCTGCGGTCAGCGATTTCGCTGCCGGCTCTGCTACGATACCTTCTTTTCAAGGAACGGCCTCTTCCGCCACCTTCGACGCCCTGAAGGCTGCCCTCAGCGACCTTACCGAGACGTCGACGAAGCCAGTGTGGCCACTTCGATCCCCTCGTGCCCCGAGTCAGGCTCCGAGCCTTCCGAAACAAGCCCTGAAACAGGCCACGAGCCTAAAGCCGAGCCCGAGCTTAAGCCCGCACCCATGAAGGAAGCCAAACTAGCACCCTTCCTATAGAGCCTTCTCGTTGCTGCGAAATTTAACACTGTAGTTGACGCTTTTCATAAAGCCAACGAAGCTATACAACAGGTTACTTGGCGCCTTAAGATGAATGAACGGCCTTATACTAAATTATACGTTGGATATAATTGGAAGCCCCTACTTAAAGCTAGGAAAGCCCGTGGGCAGTATTACCTTAGGGACTAAAGTGTAATACAAAAAGGGGACTATAAAGAATCAAACTCAGAGACCTTTATAGCTATGATGCTTAGAGTTTTTAGCAGTATCGAGGCCCAACAGCAAGTACGCGAAGCCCAGTAAGCATACGAAGCCCAGCAAGCATACGAAGCCCAGCAAGTATACGAAGCCCAGCAAGCATACGAAGCCCAGCAAGCACGCGAAGCCCAGCAAGCATGCGAAGCCCAGTAAGCATACGATTACTAGTATGACCAGCGACCTGATCCAGCAGGGTCCTGGTGGTAATAAGAGCCCTGAAGACTAGGAAGGATTAGAGGAATTTAACGAAGAAGAGGAGAAAAATATGGATGAATATGGAAATAAGGAATTCGACGATAGTGACGATCCCTACGGCGATGACCCTTATAACGACCCATATGAATCATAACCTTAGGCTTACCCCTTTATTGTAGCCCCTGGCTAGTAGAAGCCTGAGGTTATAGTCGAATAATCGTTAAAGGGAAGCCCTAGAAGTATGGATTTTACTGTTGCTGACGATGATTTGAACGTTATCACAGTAATTGGGACGATTGCTTTTCAAAGGGGGGCATATGTCACACGTCTTTGTGGCACACCTTAGTCAGCATCACGTGCTCACTCCATACTTCTAGCCCAGCGCCTTACGGCAACTAGCTTAGGAGAATCAACCCTTATTCAACCAACGATTTAGACTGTGACAGGGGCCTATTAAAGCCTCTACTTATCCCTGGACGGATCTGAGTAGAGGTCTCTATTAACTTTGTAATAGGATTACCCCCTTCCCACTACGATGGGGCTATGAACGTTATAGTGGTAACCGATCATTTATTAAAGAACGTAATTTTTGAGTCGTTAAAGGATATTACAACGGATATAGTAGTAGACCAACTAATCCGAGGTCTGATTAGGCACCATGGGATACCTTATATAATTATATTAAATAAAGGACCGCAGTTTACGAGTTTTATGTGGAAACTGTCGGAATATCCACGCCGGACTGGCGCCACCTGTTGCCGCCTATCGCCTATTGGCCCGATTAGCGAGCCAATCAGAAGGCAGGAATCGGTTTTAGATCGGTAGCGTCAGATCGCTGCCGTAGGCCCGATTCCTTCCTTCCTTCAACAACAACAGAGCAGATACGACGAATATATCGTTATTTGCCCACCTTCCACACTAGGCCTAGTGAAGTGAATCCAACACTGATCAGTGGTTGAATACCACTTCCGCAGATCAGCAAGGTGAATCTTTTACTGGAAGAGGCAGTATTACGAAATCCCGGAACGACTCAGCGCGTTCAACGGATCTCACGATACTCGCACTACCGGAAGAATCTACGATACCCTCGGTTGGCTAAACGATCAACGACAGGATACCACAGGAGCTTCCCAGGAGTCCATACGAAGTCACCGGAGCGACAAGTTCCGCTCGACGTGACGGAATACGGCCTCTGCGTCCATCACGCACAGCTCACGACGAAGATCTCGCGATCAGTAGCGATACAAAGCGCCCTCGCACTTCCATCGCCGACTTTCACTCTCGACGAGAAGCCATCCATCATAATCGACACCCCCTCCTTCTTCAGACGCTGCTCCGTCACCCCGCAACTACGGAAACACCTCGGAATCAGCGCTCAAAAAGCTAACCCTCACGAGAACCCCGACTTCACCGTCGTCGCCGTCGCCACTCACTCCTGCCTCTAGAGTAGTGACCCTGAATACCTAGCGAACACGACACTAGAGACGACAACCCCACCTTCCGACTACGTCCACAAAAGAGAGCCGGTAACCGATACCGAGGCTGGAGCGACCTGCCAAGGACATAACATCCAACGCTCGAAGGGCTGAATTCAACGAGAACCCCGACTTCACTATCGTCGTCCCTGCCCCTAGAGACGACCCAGACGTGGATACACGACCAGAGACGACGCTAAAAAAAAGAAGACTCCCTTCCTACACTACCCATCAGACGCAGTATTCCACAGACACCAAGCAGTAATTCGCCTAACGAACGGTATACGCCCTCGAAGCTGCGGCTTAGAGGAAACGCCCCGTGTTCGAGACGTCGTTAACCTTACCGTTGTACACTGGAATATCTACTAAAATGTCAGGAAGCGACCCAACTACGGCGAATCCGACGCCGGAGGAGGCCCAGGGTGCTCAGGCCCCTCAACAAAGAGAGACGGCAAGAGTAACAACTACTAAGGAACCTGATTATATTATGGTTAACAACTCCCCGGTCCCATTACCGAAGAAGTATAAGGACGACGTCAATATCCACGAATAGGGACTATGGACCAGATTCAAGCCGGAGGACGTGACCTCTGAATCTGCCCCCAAATCAGCAGCAACGGTGGTAACGTTCCTCACGGAGATATACGACGCAAAAGGCGTTGTTGGCCATAAGCTGGAAGAGGAATTCAAAGAAGACTTTGAGGAATAGACCCAGGAGACCTTCAAAATACTCAAAGGAAAAGTAGCAAAGAGACTACACAACTTCCTACTCCACCATAGCGTTTATATTCCTATGGAGGGAGGGAAGATCGCAGAGGAACTTTTTAAGCTTAAGGACTCAGAAGAACTATACCACTGGACCCAGGAAGAAATCGAGAAGGTCAGCAAAAGGAGCAAATCCTTCAGAGACCTGATAGAGGACCCAGTCCTCTATAAGGAATTAACGGAGGAATAAATACCACCACAACCCAAATCACACCTAAAAGAGATCGCAGCGCAAAAGAACTCTCCACAAGCGCCGCCACCCCCAGAGAGAGCGGGAACAAGCCAAACCCGCATCGTACCAAACCCTCAGAATCGGCCACAACTACCCAGACAACCCATATTCACCCAGGAGCTACCGGATCAGGAAGAACGCCGCACCACAGACGAGATCAGCGAAACAGCGACCCCTCAGCAACAAAGTATGCTCATTAAGGTATATACCGACGACATAAGGTACAGTAGTGAGAAATTCAACGTCCTCAACACCAAATTCCACATCTTCCTCGAAGCCTGCAGAAAAATCGGAGTTGACCACTACGCAACGGTTAGCCTACTCCCTACGATACTAAAAGGGAGAGCTTCTCAGTTCTACTACGGCTATATTAGTGGTACGCCGACTGCTCGGTCAACCGAGGAGGTAGTTGACAAGCTACGGCGCCACTTCGAAGGAGACCAACGCCGCCAAGCCTACATTATCGATTAGAACGGAGCAGATCTCAACAAGGTTATTCAGAAGAACCCTGAGAAGACGAAGGTTGAGGCTCTAGAGACCCTCTTCAACGACCTGACGAATCTCCAGCAAGCTCTCGCACCATACTACCAGGGAGACCAGGTCCTAAAGGACAAGCTAATCGGAGCTGCCATCTCCGTGAAAGAGTACCGCTCTGCCAACCTAACCGGAGCAAATACAACGGAGGAGCTCTATAACACAATAAAGATAAGCCTCAACTTAGAGGAAAGAGGAAGAGACGCCCACCATCAACACTTTGCGTTAAAAACAGAACTAGACGAGCAGTTCTGGACTAACCGACGCTATAACGGAAAAGAGCAAAGCAACCACTACAAAGGTCGCCAACAGTAACGAGGATACCCTCACAACAGCAAGAAGTACTACGTCTGCGGTAGGGAAGGGTACTGGTCTACGAAGCACTCCGCAGAGGAGAGAAGCAAAACGTACAAACACTTTAAATCGAATAAGGACATCTCCGACGCCTCTCCTAAAGTATACGACCACTTCCTCGCTAAATACAAAGGAGATGAAGTGCTCGACGACGAGGACGCTAGGGACGAGGAAAATCTAAGCTAATACCTCACTAACGCCGCCCTCAACGAAGAAAACGAGCACAACAACGAATTCCACATCTCATTCTTCGGCCACACCACTACTCTGACCAGCGAAGACCTCGCTCGAACCCTGAATAACCAAGCCGCCTGCCACGCTATCACAGGGAAGGATATCTACGGTACGCCCACAAAGTTACCGGCCTACGAGGCGTTTACCAGCAATAACCACTACGCAACGACAATCTTCCAGGGTATTATACCTAATACAAGAGCAGCCGGCGTTTCCACGGCTGGATACCCTCAATTCCTCGCTCTACAAAAGATCAACACTACCGTGAAACTCGATACCTCTAAAGCAGGCCAGACGAGCATTACCTTCGGAGACAACCCTCCGATACCCTCCATGGGGCTAACCCATGTGAATTCACCCTTCAGACGACTACCCTTCCACGTTGTGAACACCAGTACGCCATTCTTACTCTATCTGAGAGATATGGACGACTTAGGGATCCGTTTCGATAACATCCACAACTTCCTCCAACAGGGAGACGTGAAGGTCCCTATTATACGCAAATGGGGGCATCCGTGGATGCTCATACACTCCCCAGAACAGAGTTTTACGTGGAATCACCTCACAAACACAGAATTACACAGAATCCACCGTCGTTTCGGCCACCCATCAGTACAGAGGCTCCATACGATCCTAAAGAGAGCCGGCAACGACGTGACGTTCAAAGCAATCCAGAAGCTCACAAAGCACTGCCGCCAGTGCCAAATAAACGGACGAGCTCCAGGGAGATTCAAATTCACCCTCAGAGACGATGTGGACTTTAATTATGAGGTCATTATTAATATCTTCTACCTAGAAGGGAACAAACCCGTAATCCACGTTATTGATACGGCCACTTCCTTTAACGCAGCCAGGTTTCTGGAAAACGTCAGCGCAAAGCACACCTGGGAGACACTACGCGAATACTGGATCGATACCTACCTTAGACCACCTAATTAGATCGTCACGGACGCTGGCAGAAACTTCAACTCTGAGGAATTCAGGAATTCAGCGAGATCCATGGCGATCGAAGTCAAAGAGGTGCCCGTTGAAGCCCACAACAGCATCGGGAAGGTAAAGCGATACCACGCACCCCTACGACGAGCATACAACATTATCCACCAAGAATCCCCTTCCACACCGCCGAAGATCGCCCTACAGAGCGCAATCAAAGCGATCAACAATACGGCTGGCCCAGACGGTCTTATTCCAACCCTACTCGTCTTCGGAGCGTACCCACGCATAAATACAGACTCACCACCATCACCAGAGATACGGCAACGCGCAGAAGCTACGCGGAAGGCCATAGCGAAGCTACGAGAGATTTACGCAGAACGCATAACAGTTGACGCTCTCGCAATAAGAAACGGCCCAAATACGGCCCCTACACGAGATCTACCACTACAGTCGAAAGTTATCGTTTGGCGTGAGAGAAGGGGCTGGACAGGCCCATATACACTCCTCGCTAACGAAGGCGAAGACTGCGTTGTCCAACTACCCTCTAAACCAAAGACTTTCAGGTCTACTATCGTCAAACCCTTCCTGGAGGATGACGACGAGAATACGGTCCCAGAGATACCGAGAAATAACGAGGAAAACGTCCCTAACAAGGAAAAGGAAATCCGAGACGAGATTGTCGTCCGGACGGATACACCACCCCCGGAGGAAGAGCCAGCGCCACCACCTCAACACCCGAGAGGTAGACCACGGAAGAACGCCCAGATCAACCTCCTGGCAGAAGTTGACGCCTTCAACGACGCCAAAAGCGAGGCCACAACAACAGCCGCGTTTATAAGCGCCAAGGAAGAGGCAGATCACACCCTTACACTCGAGCTACGCAAAAAGGGCATAATCAAAGCCCTAGGACCCCCATTCAAAGAGTCCACCAAGAAGGAGATCGACGCCCTGATCGAACGAGGAGTCTTTGAATTCACTCAGTACAACGAAGAAAAACACGGAGGGATACGTATATTCCACTCAAGGATCATCAACAAAATGAAGGGCAAAACAGAGACGCCCTACGAAAAGTCCAGACTTATTATTCAGGGATACGCAGACGACGGCAAGGAGGCTATCCTCACACAGTCTCCGACTATTCAGAGCACCAGTCAGAAACTGATTCTCACCGTCGCTCCGTCTCTCATCCAGAAGGAGGGCTATTCACTATGGATAAGAGACATCACTCAGGCGTACACCCAATCCACAACAAAGCTCAAAAGGACGATCCTCGCAAGATTACCAGACCAAATAAAGGAAAATTACCCTCCAGGAACCATCATAACCGTCGTACGACCGTTATACGGCATCGCAGAAGCTGGAACCCACTGGTACGCGACATACAGTAAGCACCACAGAGAGAAGCTCCAGATGAGGACTTCTACGTACGACCCCTGCTTGCTGTTACCAGACAACAAAAACGAGAACTTCGCGATGATCGGCATACAGACTGATGATACTATCGGCCTGAGCGACGAGACCTTCGCTCAACGGGAAGACGAGGAACTCCAGAAAGCGACGTTCACGGCGAAGGAGAAACAATACCTCTCCACCGAAACACCAATCGTATTCAACGGAGGGATCGTCTCAACCAATGGAAAAGCCATCTTCCTACGCCTAAAGGGCCAGGGAGCGAAGATACACCTGGTTAACGCCAAGTCCGCTACTACGAAGGAGCAGTACGTCGAGCAGCGCGCCAGAGGCGCGTACGCCGCCTCAAAGTGCCAACCAGAGGCAGCGTTCGATCTATCCGCGGCAGCACAACACCGAGAAGCGACGCCAGAGCAGATCAAAACTCTGAATCGACGCCTACTATAGCAAATGGAGCACCCAGACCGAGGCCTCACTTACGTGCCCCTCGATCTAACTACCACTAAGCTCTTCGTCTTTATTAATAGCTCCTTTGCTAACAACAACGACCTAACGTCCCAACTCGGATTCGTAATCCTCCTCGCAAATAAGACCAGAGGAGAAGAGGACTTTACAGTAAAAGGAAATATCATCCACTACTCCTCAACAAAGTCTAAGAGAGTCACAAGGAGCGTCCTCGCATCCGAGATATACGGGATGGTCGCCGGCGTTAATATGGCCTACGCCCTCTCCACGACCCTAAAGATCATAACCAACAGGCTCCGAATGCCTACGATCCCGACCATCGTGTGTACCGACTCATACTCGCTCTACGAGTGTCTCGTTAAGCTTAGAACCACAAAGGAAAAACACCTAATAATCAACATTATGGCGTTAAGGCAGTCTTATAAGAGACGAGAACTATACGAAATCCAATGGATCCACGGAGACGACAACCCTACCAACGGCCTAACAAAGGCTACACCAAACCGAGCCCTCACAAGGCTTATCGAGGAGGCAAAAGCGAAGATTAGGATAGAGGGATGGGTTACGAGACCCTAAGGAGCGCCTACGGCGCCGAGTAAGAGGAGGAATATAAAAGAGATTAGGGGATATGGGAGGAATACCGCTACCATCGCCAGCAACGGCGAGCCGGACCTTGCCCGTAGCTGGCTACGGGATACGCTCGTTTCTGCCAAAGGCGGTACAGCCGAAAACGGCACTTCTGCCGCTTCCGACCACCTTACACACTCGTTCCGTCTGTCGATTGTTTTATGGCGTTTTGAGCAATTTGGCACCGCGCCGAATAACGCTCAATTTTCACTCGTTATTTGAAAAAGGGACGATTTGCAGCAAAAAGAGATAGTTGCCAGTATCGGAATATCCACACCGGACTGGCGCCACCTGTTGCCGCCTATCGCCTATTGGCCCGATTAGCGAGCCAATCAGAAGGCAGGAATCGGTTTTAGATCGGTAGCGTCAGATCGCTGCCGTAGGCCCGATTCCTTCCTTCCTTCAACAACAACAGAGCAGATACGACGAATATATCGTTATTTGCCCACCTTCCACACTAGGCCTAGTGAAGTGAATCCAACAGAAACAACTCTACTAATTACTACGAATCAAATAAAAACTCTCTATAGCATTCTACCCAAAAATAAACAGAGCTACAAAGAGGGTAAACTAGGTGATAGAAACCTATCTTAGAGTATATATAGCGTATACTCAGGACGATTAGGACGAACTACTCCTAGTAGTAATAATAGCTATTAATAACCGGGTCACCTCGTTAATAGGACTTAGCCCGTTCTTTATTACTTATGGGTATAACTTAAACCTAATTAGAGTAGAGGAACCCCTGCGGAATAATAATAAGACCCCTATAATAAGAGTAGAGGCTCTAGTCCAAAAACTGAAGGACACCTCTAAGTGGGCTTAAGTAACGATAGCGGTAACATAAGAGAAATAAGAGATTACCGTAAACACAAGGCGCTAACTATCTAATTAGTTTAAGCCTGGGGATAAGGTTTAGCTGAGGTTACGGAATATTTAATTTAATTAACCATTAAAGAAGCTTAACTAGGTTAACGCAAAGTACACCGTCCTTAAACTAGTTAAATCCTATACTTACCGGTTAGATACGCCGCTAGGGATCTATAACATCTTCTATGTAAGCCTAATTAGGTACGCTAGAGTTAATCTGTTATTATTATAAAGCCGTGACGATGCCCAGCCACCTACGATACTAGTGGTTAATAGGGAGGAGTTTGAAGTTAAGGAGATCCGTAATACGCAGAAAGTACGGGGCGGATAGAAGGTCTTAGTGAAGTGGAAGAACTATACCTAACTCACCTAGGAGCCAGTGGATATACTAGTGGATATAGTAGCCTTAGACCGTTACGAGGCCGATCACGGGAATATCCTTTGGGAAGGGAGGGGAGGAAGGGGGTAATTGTCACGGGCCAAGGCCCGATCAGAGGCCTCGGAACCACTTAGCCATATCCAACGCCAACCACTACTTACTAAGCTTAACCAGGCCTAGGCAGACCTAATTAGGATTCAACGGATTTATGGGGTAATAGACTTTTCCTTCCTTTCTCCTTATCTTAAAGATACTCATAGTAGTCACCATAGCTAGTTGCAATATACGTGCTTGGACCGTTACAGTTATTAGGAACAAAATAGTGTTTATGAGTTATAGGAGAAGGAGAAGGAGAAGTTAATTATTTAATATAAATAAGAGGTTAATAACGTTAATAGTTATCCCTTTATAGGGTTACTATTAGAGATTATATATAATAAACATAAGAGTCGTATTTTCCTTCATATTTCCTTATTAAGTAGTTCTGGACGAATTTAATATAACTCCCTAGGACAAGACCGTAATAACCCTGTTACTTAGTGTACGAGGACTTCTCACGATAACTTCCTATAGTACGAATTGGTGGCTACCCTCTGATTTAATTAGTTATTAGGCTGACTGCTTTACGGGTCCTTTAAAAACGACTCTTTTAGTTGAAATTTCGCTTTACTAATCTATAGAAGTGGTATTTAATTACTAATTAGTATTGAATTCACTTTACCAGACCTGGTAATTAGAGGTTAGTAAATAACGATATATTCGTTATACATGTTGTTATTCTTATTAGGAATCGGAGGTCGAACGCAGCGTTAGTGGCCGCGATTCTGAATCTGATCCCTGCCCTCTGATTAGCTTGCTAATCGGGCCAATCGACGATATGCGGCAACAGGTGTCGCCAACTGGACGGTGGTGTTCCGACAATAATACTAATATATTTCCTAGGATTAAAAATAATAATAAGAGTGCTTTTTAGTAGTTATAGCTATTTTAAAAGTGTGCTGGCTGGGCCCGATGCTGTTAGTATAATATTTAAGCCCTACCTGCTTACGTATAGAAGGACTGATCATCGCTAGCCTTTTAATCTGCCTCATAATTTGAGATTTTCAATGAGAAGTAGTAGACCTTCTGTCACACGTCTTTTGTCCTTAACGACAGTCACGTGAACTATCACGTGACTAGCGTCGCCCTCATAAGGAGGCGCCGCAAGCTAGAGGACTTAGACGCATCATCACAAATACACCCAAAATATCGAGACATATATATTCACTAAAATACCAGTGAACTCCTTAATCGAGATATAGCCTTAGTAATCCCTATTACAGCCCCCGGCTAGTAGGAAAAGGCTGTGACACCTTCCTTTACAATAGTATTAAGTAATTATAATAAAAGCTTTTCAACTATTATAAGCTTTTTGAAAAGTTGCTATTCTTTTTAGTGTAGTTATTTTATACTTATTATAACGTGGTTCATTATCAAGTAGGACACCATCATCGACTAGGACACTTTTCCCACTTTTATTATCCTCCTACTTTAATATATCTTTTCTTCTACTATATAATACCTAATACATTATCCGAAAATAGGATTAATTTAGTAATTAAAGTAATTCGATTAACTCCATAATTAAGTATCCGATGCACAGTAATTATTTATAACGTTCCTAAAGCTACCCTCTACACTAGAATAAATGGTCGAACTGCTAAAGCCGATAATACTAACGTATAATTAAATTTAATAGAGACCGAGGAGGAGGTAATTGTTTAATACATTATTGACCTGGATTTTCGAGGATTCTTACCCCGATACGTGGATATGGAAGATATGGCTAATACACTACTCCGGAAGTGTACTTCCTAACTGGTCGGGAAGCACTGGATAGAACGCTTCGTCCAGCGACGCTTAGAGCTCAAAACGCGATTTTCTCGTGTTTATAACTATTAAAGAGGCCTTTACGAAGATCCTACGATTATTAAGTTTTGGTTTCGACTTATGGCTAATATATGATCGAAATACGGTATTATAAATAAAGATTTTTATAATTTCAACGAAACTAGTTTTATAATAGGTATAATCTAGCCTAGAATAGTTATTATATATTCCGATTAGATTAGGAAACTAAAAAAAGTTCAATTTAGTAATAAAGAATAGGTAATGGTGATTTATTGTATTACTAGTAATAGTTATATAATACCGCCTTTTTGGTAATTTAGGGCCACTTCCACCTTGCAAATTGGTACTCCGAGGCCTAGATTCTGGACAGCTGGGTAGTTAAAACAATTTCTAATAGATGGACCGATAACGAGACTGCCCTCTAATGGCTTCAGTATTTCGATAAACACTTAAAATAGTGATTAAGAGGTATATATTGGATATTAGTCGTCGATGGCCATGAAAACCATGTTAGTAGCGATTTCGAGGAGTATTGTAAAGAGAATAAGATTATAACTATCTGCTTGCCTACTTATTCATCACATTTAACCCAACCTTTTAACGTTGGTTATTATAGTATGTTGAAGTTGAGATATGGCTCTTAGTGTAACGGTCCAAGCACGTATATTACAACTAGCTATGGCGACTACTACGAGTATCTTTAAGATAAGAGAGAAAAGGAGAAAATGTCTTCCGCCCCATAAGACCCGTTTACTCTAATCAGGCCTAAGGTTAATCCGTCTTAGGTAAGCCGGGCTTAGGTAACCGGAGTCCATGGCTAAGAGGCTGCGAAGCCTCCAAAAGGGCCCAGCCCATCACAATTACCCCCCCTCTCCCTCCTCCCCGTTCAGAGGGACTCATCTATAACTAACCTCGTAACGATCCAAAACTACAGTCTCCGTTAACAACTCAACTAGTTCCCAAATAGGCTCCACGTAGCCCTTCCACTTAACCAAAACCTTCTAGGAACTACGAATTTTTTTAGTATCCTGGATCTCTTCGACTTCGAATTCCTCTTCGTCGTCTACTAATAAAGGCGGTGGTTAAGCGTCGTTTTGTTTTTGTGATGGTAATAAATCAATTCCCGTATACCTAATTAGGGATATATAAAAGACGTTATGAATACCCGGCAGCGTATTAAGCTAGTAAGTATGGGATCCGATTATTTCTAATATAGTGTACTTCGTATTCATCTAATCCAACTTCTTAGATGGTCTCTTAGAACGGATATTCTTAAGCCTCAACTAGACCTTATCCCCTAGTTGAAACTAGTTAAAAGGCTGGCGTCGTATATTTACCGAGGCTTCTTATTGCTCTTAGGCGGAGGCCATCGCCGCTTATGCCCATTCGGAGGCCTCCTTCAACTTCGAAACTAGGGCCTCTGCCCGAGCTGCGGGGGTCTTTCCTTCAGTCCGCAGAATCTCCCTTACTCTAATCAGGTCAATGTTATAGCCGTGGGTAGTGAAGAAAGGGCTGAGGCCTATTAACGAGGTAACCCTGTTATTAATAGCCATTATTGCTATTAGAAGTAGGTTATCCTAATCATTTTAAGTGTACAAAGTATAAGCTTGGAGGTAGGTTTCTATTACCTGGTTAGCTTGTTCTATGGTGCTGTTTATCTCCGGGTGGAAGGCCATAGATAAACGTTGTTTTATTCGTAATAGTTAACAAAGCCGTTTTTATATACGATTGGTAAATTGGGGGCCTCTGTCCGAAATAATAGCTCTCGGGGGTCCGTAGTGTCTAATCAGGCTAAGTATTAATACCATAGCCATAACGTCCGTCGTTATATCCTTAAGTGGCTCGAAAATCACATTCTTAGATAGTCGGTTTATTACCACCATAATGTTCGTTGCTCCCATATGGTGGGTTGGTGGTAGCCCTGTAATAAAGTCGACTAATATCTCTATTCAGACCTGATCAGGGATGGGTAAGGGCTTTAAAAGACCCCTCTTCTTATCCCACCATATATTACCCCGTCCATAGACGTCGTAGTTCCTTATGAAGTGTTGGACATCCTGCGACAGGCCTGGCCAGTGAAAGCGGCGGCTGATCAAGGCCTTTAATGCGTCTCTACTGAGATAGCCACTAAGTGTTGAGTTATGGGACTCTTGGATTAACTGGGTTTATAAGGGTTCGTAATAAGGGACCCAGATCCTCTCCCTCCAAAGGAGTTTACCGTCGTCGTCCACTGAGCACTCTGATAGTATTATGGGTAACCTCTATTGTGATGGTAACTAATGGTCCCCCCTTTTTACAGTTATCCTAATCAGCTAATAATAATTATTTGATTATAGTCCTTTAGTTTAAGAGGATTTTAGGGGCTCCTTTTTAAAGGGGTTCAGGATGGGTTCTAACCGATCAGCCTTAGGATCGTTGTCCTGATCTATATCGCCTGTTGTGGTGTTTTCTATGGATTCTATTGTATCCATTTGATTTGTCTCGAGAGTTGCCCGGTTCACCATAACTATGTTCCGTTTCCCCTTTAGGAGTTGTATCCTCTATTCTTCTAGTTAATTATCTCGCTGGGTATTGGGAACGTCTTATTCTTGTTTAGATAGTATATTGGGGATTATCGCTTGTTTGCTGGGTCGGAACTGGATTGTGAAGTTATAATGGGATAGGAGCTCCGATTATCTAACTTAGTGTTTACTCAATTACCTCTTAGTTATAAAATACTTAAAGTTAAGGTGGTTGGTTAGGATAGTAAACTCCTTTATACTCCTTAATTCAGAGTCCCAGTGTTCTAAATAACGGATTATAACTAATAGTTCCTTATTGTATATTAGGTAATTGTATTCTACTAGTAAGTTCTTCCGTAAAAAGAACGTAATAGGTCGTAAAATACCCTCGTCGTCGTATTATAATAAAGCACTACCCACCACATAACCTGATAAGTCTGTTTCTAATATAGTGGCTCGATTAGGATCCTAATATGCTAGTATAGGGGCACTAATTAGGAGGGCCTTTAATTTGTTAAACGCTTTTGTATACTCGTTACTCTATATGAATAGGACATCCCTCTTCGTTAAAGTTGTGAGGGGGTGTGTTAACCCTGAGAAGTCCAGTATAAATTAATAGTAATAATTTGTAAAATTAATGAAGGTATGGACTCCTTGCACTGATTGGGGGACCTCCTATGTCTGGATGGCCTTAATTTTCTCTGGGTTAATGCGGATACCCTTCCCTATATCGATGATGAACCCTAAGTATTTAACCCTTTTCGTTTCGAAGTCGTATTTATTAATATTGATTTGTAGGCTAGTAGCACCTAGACGGCTTAAGACCTTTTTGACTTTCTCCTTATGATTAGTGAGTGAGCTATTTGAATAGATTAGAACGTCGTCGATATAAGTGGTGTAGAATTCGTTTAGGAAGTTCCGTAAAGTGTGGTTAATGTACTTCTGGAACGTAGTGGGGGCCCCTGTTAGGCTAAAAGGAGTTACTATCTATTCGTATAAGCCGTATCTTATTTTAAAGGCCGTCTTTTATTCGTTGCCTTTTTTAACCCTGATTTTGTGGAATACAGTAATAACGTTTAACTTTGTTAGCTATTTAGCCTTAGTTAGGGCTTTTAGGGTTTCGCTGATTAGGGGTAAGGGATATTTGTTTTTCTTAGTGATAGTGTTCAGAGCCCGGTAATTAACATAAAACCTTAATCCTCTCCTGGGTTTTCGAATAAATAGGATGGGTGATAAAGTAGGAGAGCTACTAATATGAATAAAGTTTTTATTTAGTAGTTTTGTGAGGGTCCATCGAAGTACGATTAGTTCTTCCCTAGATATCCCATATAGGGGTCCCTATGTAACTGGTTTGTCTTGCTCTGTTGAGTCTTTTTTAATGGGAATTGCGTGGTTGATGTTGTTTCGATGTGGTAGTAACTAATTAGCCTTATTTCGGTTGAAGATATATAGAAATTTATGGTAATACGTAGGGAGTTTCGTCCTCGGGTTTATTTTTATTTTTAGTGCTAGGGCCTTCTTAATATCGGCTAAACTTGTGGAGAATGCGTTTAGGGTGGATGTGCTAAGAGGGGTCTCTCTTCTCTTCTGTGTTCGCCTGATTAGGGCTAAGAATACCGATCTAGTTTGCTGTTGGATTGGGAACTTTGGATCTTGCCGGGCTTGACCCGGTTTCCTTTTTATTACTTAGTAGTCTACGATATTTATATGCAGAGTGCCTTGTACTGGGTAAACCGTAACGTTATCGTTAATTATTTAGGACCTTCTAAGGATAACGTCGTTTTCTTAGTTAAGAATAATATAAAAAAATAATTAGTGTTATTTATAATTATTAATATTAATATTAGTATAAGTGATGTAGTGGATTGTATTAGGAACTGTAGTGGTGATTTGTATTAAGTTCCGAGGTGTAATACTAATACGTAGTAAGTGGAGTTTCTTAGTGAAGGCGTCGCTGATCAGGGCGTATATTAAATACCCTGTATTAACAAGGGTAGTTGTGTAGTGTATCCCATTAATCCTGATATTAATATAAAATGGGTTATAGTTTATGTTCTTCTTAATAACTTTCCATTCCTCTATAGCCTGTTCCTCCTAATGACGACTTCCACTAGGAGCTACTCTTTTCCCAACTCTTTAAAGTCCTAATTAGAGCTAATATCTATTTCGCTCTACTCTTTGGTCTTCCTTTTCGAGGTTTTAGTCTCCTTATCTTTCCGGTCTCTAGGGTATCTCCATTATATATGCCCCTTTTTACCACAATTATAGTATTTACGGGTTTCCTCTTAGCTTAACCTTCTTTAGATTAGTTTATCCTTAGTTATCCGGCTTACCTTAGTGGGTTCCTAATCCATCTAATTAGGTTAAGGTGACCCTGTCCAACTGTCCTATTTAGTTAATGATTCGACTTTGTTTTAGCCGGGTATTGGCGATCTCCTGTATTAATACTCATAGTGAACTTAGTACAATTCACTGTCCAGCTCTAATCTTATTGTTAGGAGCATCTGGGTGTATATAATATAGGCCGTTAGTTTATTAATTACACTAATTAAAGGGGTTCTCATTGTAATATTTAGAGCTCCTTTTAGGTAATTAATCCTAACGTTGTCTAGCCAGTATCCTCCTCCCACTTCTACGAGCTCCTTTTCGAATTTAGGAAAAAAGTAGGTAAAACTCTTGTTCTCTTTTTAATGTATTATTCTTAGTTGGTCGAGGGCTCGTGCTTCTATGTTAAGGTCTACGTAGTAACCCTTTAGGTATTCCATGAATTGTTTAGGGTTCTTCGACCCATCGGCTCCTCCCTATGAATAATAAGTGCTCACCATAGCTTATGCAGTGTTTTCTAGTTTAGAGTAGATATAAGTGAATACTATTAATATTAAACTAAAGGCTTCCCTATTTACGCTTATTTTCCCTTTTATTTCGAGGTGCTATTATTGAAATCTCTTATGTGATCTATTAAACTTCGATGAATTGGGGATCTAATGTCTTAGTTATCTGGGAGGTAGTGCGTAGGTCTGATCGGGTGGGATCGGCGTCGTAGAGGGTGTAGGGGCTTCGTATAACGTTGAGGTTGGGTGCCTGGGTTTTATTAGGGTCTATTATAATATTCGAATCTACTCTTGTTAGGCCTCTCGTTTAGCCACTTAGGTGGTCCACATCTCCTATAACTAGGCTAATAACTGAGTGATCAACTATACTAGTTATTATGGGTTTCCGGATAGGTTAACGTTATCTTTTATCGTAATACGATTATCGTTCCTTCTATATGTTTTTATTTAGTAGTAACCATAGTATACTAATCGATGTTATTAAGGTACTCTACTACGCAGAATACGTTCTTTTAAGTTTATTAAAACCTCCTAACCCTAATTAGACCTCGCTAATCAATTTTAAGTGTTCAGGGACCTTCAGGTTAACCCACTTAGGACTCTTTACTACTCCCACTAAAATCATAAACTTATTTTTCGTCAACAATTATTTCCGTACCCAGTATACTCTCATTATCTCCAATGATACTAAGATCTTAAAAATAATATAACGGTCTAAACACGTATATTACAACTAACTATGGCGACTATTACGAGTATCTTCAAAATAAGAGAGAAAAGGAGAAAATGTCTTCCGCCCCACAGGACCCGTTTGCTCTGATCAGGCCTAAGGTTAATCCGTCTTAGGTAAGCCGGGCTTAGGTAAGCGGAGTCCATGGCTGAGAGGCTGCGAAGCCTCCAAGAGGGCCCAGCCCGTCACACTTAGATTGAGCACTTCATTAAAGCTCGGATTACCCATATCACTAAACCCGAGTTTTTCCTCGTATTTAAGGCCGCATTCCTTTAAACCTTTACCTAGGAAAACGTCCATGGGGGTTTCAGAGGGGCTGGGCTTATTCCTTATAACCCTTAAACTATCCTTTCTAAGTTAAATATATAATTACGGATACTAATAACCCTGAACACCCCTATTAAACTACCCGACCCTTGGGTTTCTAAAACACCTTAAACTATTAACGAGGCTATTTCTTAGTCTTCACTTATAAAGGAAAGAATCTCTAAGCATCAGGGAAGCTCATTAACGCTAATTTGTGAAACTACTAATAAGCTTTCAAAAGGTTTATAATATATTTCCTATACAACTACCCTTATAGAGGAAGAGCTTCACCATCTTTGAGATGTAAATACGGCCCTTAGTAAGCGCCATAAAGCCAAAAGAACCAAACTATAGGATAAAGGGGCACTAAAAGGGTCTTAGGTAAGGGATACTATGGCTAAAAAGGGTATTATTAAAGAGGAAGGGCGTAAAGAGGAGGAAAACGAGGGGTTATTAAAGCGTCGTCGGACAGGTTCACGATATTATGGTATCTATTATAAAACCGGACATAACATAAGAACCTATCCAGAGGTTATGGAAATAAGTAGTTTAAGTGATTCTAAGTAATTGTAATTAATTTAATTGATTTTAGTTGAGATATGGAAGTTGTTAGTGATAAAGGTGGGAAAAGTGTCCTGGTCAATGATGGTGTCCTGCTCGATGATGAACTACGTTATAGTATTTTATACTTATAAAATATATAAAATGAGGATTATTAAAAGGGATAAGTTAAGAATACTCTGAGTACCTTTATAGAGTATTTTAATTAGTAGTATTATTAGTTTAGTGAGATTTTACTATTAGGTTAATAGGTTGGTATACTTCCTATTAATTGCGGGGCTAGAGATATAAAGGACGTTTACTACTAATAATAAGTTAATAGTTAGCACTGTTAGACGCTGCCCCGGATAGATGAGTTCAATCTCTATTTTTAGTAACCTCTGGAGATTACTTTTAACCCAGTGTGGTTATAGTAAGACTATATGGAGACCTTCCTAGAGCTCTCCTAGTTTACTATTAACATCTTTGCTGTATTAGTAATAGTGGCCGACTATAAGAGGGCTTTTAATACTAATAAGTTAAGCCTTTCATTGTAGAGATTTTTAATAGTACTAGATACTATAAAAACTCTGTAAATAAGCAAAAACTAATTAAAGAGGGGGGGTAATAATACTTTAGACTTACTTCGAGTTATTAGGGGTATTATAATTTTATTTACTTATTACCTAATTAGGAAATAATAATAACGTTATTTACTATAGTGTTTAACTTGCCATACTTGCGAGTTAGCTAATAATTAAAGCCTAAGAAAAAGATCACTAAGTTGACAAGTATGGGGGGCAAAATTGACTTGATTGCACTTGCGGCAGCGCTGTCCAGCACATCAACGGGCTCATCCGCTTTCGCCGTTCCCGAGCGTCTCCGATTCGTCTTATACACGTGCTCATCCTGTCTCGGAGGGCAGAGTCGAAGGATCTGAGAGACAAGCTATACGCTCTCATCAGCCTCGCCAGCGACGGAAGCAACGCCATACCGTTCCCCAACTACACCGTTTCCATGGACGTGTTGAACCGCACTACTGCGCTCCGAATGATTATTACCAACTACAACCTTGACGCCGTCATCCTCCCCGTCCACGTCTCCGGGACATGGACTCCACAGTGGCACGTGGCCGAGACCTGGCAGGACACGCGGGTCAACAGATACCTGACGCGCGAGTGCGCCTTCGTAGCGGAGCGGTCTCGCCTGTCACGCGGCTCCAGCGTTATCGTCAAGAACGGGTGGAAGGCGACGCGGGACGAGGCACCCCAATGGAGGATCACCACGCAAGGCTTGGGAGTGTCGGGAAAGAGGATCGGTCGCGTCAGCAGTTGCTCGGCGACGCTTGAGGAGGCTACAGGGGAGGGATTTATTGGACCGCTGAGCTACATTAACTACGGCTGGACGGCAAATCCGGAGACGCTCGTCTCCCTATGCTGGCTTCTGTACGACCTGGTGCCGAACAACGCATACATCAAGGCGAAAAAGGTCGATGCGAGGGATATCCACTACATGCTTAAACGGGAGGCCAAGAGAAGGACATGGAATATCGAAACCCACGTACCCGGTGTCTACAATTGGCTTTCCTGTCAGAGAAACGTCTCGTTCACGATTGGGGGCAGCCGGCTTTCCGACTGGTTTTGTGGTGCTGATGAGGATTGGAGCTTGAACCACGATGCCGTCGCCCTGGCGTGAAGGAGCTTGAGTAAACTCGAGATGGGGATGCGGTTGATCACAACAGACGGGGGCCATCTCGGGTGGGCGACCAAGTCATGCCAGACTGGCGACGAGCTGTTTTTGCTGCGAGGATGTAGTGTGCCGGTGCTGCTGCAACAAGAGGTAGGTGGCCTTTATCGTATAGTAGGAGACAGCATCGTCCACGGTTTGATGAGTGGCCAAGGTGTCATGGACCCGTCTTATCCAGAGTGGACGATGCTGTTACTAGTCTGATGTGCTGGGGCTATGCCTGTACCGAATCTCAGTAAATAGAACACAACACATATATCTATAAATTTGTATATTCATTGATTCGGGACTAACTTCAACCATGGCGGGGGGAAGCGTCAGTCACGCGTCGCCAGGGGCCGTGAGATATGGGGGCGGCAAGTTGAAATGAGGTCGTTCTCAACGCGCCTAAACCAAGCAGTCAGCCACCACGACAACGAGCTTGTCATCATAGCCGCCCCTTTTCCCATCGCACTTTTTCCGCCATTGTGAATGGCTCGTGGGCGAATGGGGCTGAGGGCCTTGAGGTCATGTCTGTCCCCTTCTCGGGTGTCTCCCGCTTTGCGAGCCCCTCCAGCCACGTAGGGCGAAGCATTGAGGCACAGCCAGCCAGCCTTGTAGACGCACAAAACCACCAGCCATGATCGCTGTAAAATGACCACAAAAAACAAAAAAGGAGTTCACAAAGCACATTGGCCTACTACATTTCCATCCCCCCGAGTGGACCCAGGAGGAAGACGTAATCCGCAACTCCATCCGGTGAGGCATGGCCGGGGATCGAACTCGGGATCGTTCAGAAGTGCTGGCGAGCACCCAGAAAGCGATAGACCACTACGCCACCTACGGCATCTTCGAAGAGGATGGGAAGAGACACGAGTGAAAGAGCTGGCACTGGGAAGAGGCGAAAGGAGGGGGACGAGACGAATGGAAAGAAGTGGATGAGGAAGGCGGAAGGGAGCCGGAGATGAGATCCGCGGAAGGAGAGAAGGGGGGCGGGTGGTGGGTGACGGAAGGCGAAAAACAAGGAGCGAAGGTGTTCGGAAACAATGGGGAAGGAGAGGACAAGAAGGATGGAAAGAGGGGTCTAAGAGGTTTGGGAAGGAGAGACGAGGATGGGGAAGGAGGAAACTTGAAAGGGTCACATACGACAGAGACGGAAGTAACGTAGCAGTAATGTACATGCCAGGGCCCAGCTGTGGATCGCTCTTGCTAAATTAACGTAGGCTGCGTCACTCAAGTATCTTTGAGTGGGAAGGTACGGGATGAGTGGGAAGCTGCGAGCCAGGACTATGCGGTTTCCCTCTAGCTATCCTCTGGTCCACGAGATCCTAGAACAACGTATCTGGTCTCCATACTTCACTGAACTTTTCACAAGTCAAAGTCTGCCCGAAAGAATACTCGTCACTCCCCAGGTTCCTCCCATCGGTTCCTCTGCTTCTTCTTGTCGCATGCTTCTAATCACGAACCGATCTGAACTCAGAAAGCGCCCGGAGACTGACTTCAATCATCAAGAGCCCCTTTGTTGCAGTCCGCAGAGTCGAGTTTACGCAATCAACAACATCCATCACATGCCCAAGGTCTGTGAGTCGACAGGATACTGTGTCGAAGCCCGGCCATCACTATCGATACGAACGTCTAGGGAACATGGAGGGGCCAAACACAACATTTATGAGTTCGCTTAGTCCATTCCTCATTGCTGGCGAGCACCCCGAAAGCATATGGCCCAACGGCTCTACCTGAGGTGTCTTCTTTCACCAATATTTCTTTTGTTTTCTTTTTTTGCAGATTTTGAGGTCGTTGGTTCGGGCCTGTTTTGCTCCCACCTGAACAGGCCTTCCCCTGCCCGATCTTGTGGCCCGGAGACGTTTCTGAGTCCCGACAACTGCTTGTGTTCAGAGTGAAGTGTCAGGGTTGCCCAAGGAGTATGAGGAGAACGGAAGAGGGGCGACATGGAGTATATGAGCCCGCGCAGCCCTGCCCTTCTCGCCGGAGGGCGCCTCGAAAGTTTATGGCCCAATGGCGCTACCAGCACCTGCTGTGTCAACTTTCATCACTTCCTTTTTTGGTTTATTGTTAACATCAAGGTCACCAGATGTTGCGACTCTTCTAACTGCCGACAGGGTTGTTGTTAAGGGAAAAAGTCTATCTCAGCCAAACTTTCGGCAGTAACCAAATGGACCAGTCACCAAAGGGTGAGCTTCGGGGAGGCTACCTTGAGTGTTATGTGCTTGTATTGAGGAGGAATTCTTCATAAACTATGTACGTTGAATGGATCTCGTCTTGGAGGCTTGAAGGTCTCCCGTCACCCTCATTAAACCTCCACCATTGTGGTAAGAAGAGTAGTGCCGTTTGCAAAGACAAGGGTCTCGTGATCATCGGCTTCTCTCCACCCGTAGTAAATCATACTCCTCATCGAAAAAAGTGCCGAACTCCAATGGGATCAATCCGGTACGGGCGCATGTGCTCTTGTAGTATACATCGAGCCGTGGCTCCGGGGCGTAGCATCCCTGTTTGATGTTAGACTCGGGAGCGTGGGCCAACTCCGTCGTTGTTTCTTGAAAGTCTCTCTGGCTTTCGTGCAGCACAGAGAACAGGCTACGAAGCTGCTGATTCTTTGGCGGCGGTGAGGACCACTTCAGGTGGTTGTCTTTGCGTATGGTGTCGAGGTTGTTTTTGGGTTCGAAAATGTCGTACTTGGAATCTTTGGATGCCTGGGCATTCTCGCCAAAGCAACGATCTGTCGGTGTGGCTTCGTATATCGAAGGTGGAAGCTGTTCAGTCGAATCGAAACTTGGAGGACTCGCATTTTCCCTCGAGTTCGAGGATGACTCGACGTTTCCGTTTTTGGCTTCGGTTTTGGAGTCGGGTTCTTGATAAAATGTATCTGAATTGATGTCATTGGTCTCGTTAACTTCACGATCCGGTAAGAAGTTGCACATACGATTGGCAGGCCTCGAGGCGCAGCCATTGACATGAGTTTCCTGTTTGTTTCGATTGGCGTCTGCCTTGGTGGCATTCCGACCTGAAACGTTGGGGAAGACTTGAAGCTCCATGTCGTCAGTTTCTTTGCGTGATGGGATGGTTATGATAATTGATGATTTGAAGTCGATCGGTGTGCTTTATCGGATATATAGGCAATGGTTTGGTAGAAGGTGCGGGAATGCCTAACTACAACTGGATAAAGGCCAAAGGTCCTTATATGACTGCAGAATCCTTCACAGAGGTAGGGGCAAGCCTGCCGCAGTTAGTATCGATAGGTAGCTGTCATCAAATCAGACATGGGTGAACAGGGAGCTTCTTAACTGACCAGCAAGGTATGAACAGGAACTTTGAGCGTGTAGGTTGCCAACTCTGTTTCGTTCACGGCAACAAAGAACCCGGAAGGATCAACTTCACTACACAAGGTTTTAGAACCTTCCACCAACGGCTTGGGAGCACCAGGTCGGCCGACGGCTAAACGAATCTACCTGCGGCTTGAAGATGTTCTCCTCTGACTTTCGGCCTTGGTTCCCGCCCAGCATCCTCCATTTTGACTTTGCATCCTTGCCGCATAGTCTGACAGAGTTTGAGATCTACCGAATCTTGCCTTATAACCTGGAACGCCAGCTGAACTCCGTTTTGCTATCTGCGTACCCGTACGAATATCTGGTGTCTGACGCGCTCGTTGAGGCTATTGTGATTGGACATTTTTCGTCAGCAAAAGGCCTTTCCGGACTCACGGCAGCAGACCTTTCTGGGCTCACGGTGGCGTCTGGTGGTCCTACATAGTCCTGTTGAGCTCATATCCTAGGGCCGGGCAGCACCACGAAAGTCAATGGCCCAACGGGTAACACCTGCAGTACATAGACATTCACTTTTTTTTCTCGTCAGGAACATCTTCAAGCCATGGGTTCGAATCTTTATCTGCGGCCTTATTTTTTGTTATCGTCCTTGTTTTTTAACCTGACCGAAGCCAAAATACTCGCATGAACAAGGTATGAATGTGTTGCCATTATTGATAAAGGGGAACGAGTCACTCAATTAAGATAACAAAGCATTCGTTGTTTCTTGTAGAGTAGAGATCGGTGAAGTATAGATGTTTTGCTACGTACAACTTAGGCTAGTGTCCTCTTGCGAGGAGAGCTGCGAATGAAAGGTAGGACACAGCGGTGTACTCGACCAGCCGTTCGGTAAGAGGCGCCTGGTACTGCGAAGAAATTCTTTGGCGGACGTTACAATAAGGTATAAATGAGTAGAACGTCTTCAAAATCAGTTGCAATATGTGCGTATTTGCGCCGGCAGGATCTTTGTGCTGACATGCTAATTCTCTCCCAGCGTATTCCTATGCTTGCCCACGCGCAACTAGTCAAATGTATTTTAATCCTGGTCAAAGGCTTCTGGGCATTGAGGAATGGCCGCGGCTAGCCCGAGCCTTTGATGCGAATAGGACCCTCTTTCTCGCATATTGCCGAATGATACATGCTTCGTACGACATCCTACCAGGAGGTCGGGCCAAGGGGGTTGCCTCAGAACCCTTGCAATCCACTGTGTTGGATGTGTTGGATGTGTTGGATGTGTTGGTTTTCGTCCAGCCTTATGCCCCGTCTTGTTGATCTTATTGAACGATTCGGTACGCCGACAGCGAATGAGATGTCTTCGGACGCAATCCGTTGCTGACATGCATGCTCGTATTTTATGCGGTGGAACTGGAGTGGCAGAGAGAATAGCGACCATCAGCTTGCGTCCTTGGCACGTGGCTGGGGTACTTATGTCTTACAATTCCCCGCATGCATTGGGTTCTCGTTGAATTCTACGCATCCTTCCGCAATGTCGCTCTTTTGGACTCGTGGCCAACATGTCGGACTCGATAGAGATGGACGGAATTAGTCACGGCAAACCGAATGAGTTGAGGCACCGAGACTCGGACTTTCTCACATCTCTGAAGGCAATGGGGGTTGACATCACAGACATCAAACGAAAACATGAGTCCACCGAAGAACTTCTACCGAGAGGTCCCGACCTCCGACGAGAGGGTTTCGAACGGCAAGCCTACCCCTTCACGCCCACTCCGCCAAAGAGAACATGGTTGGACAAGATTTACATGTTACGGAATTTCTGGGACTCTTCCTGGAACATGTACATTTTCTTCTTAGCCGGCGTATGCTTTGCTGTCGCCCATCACTTCTTCTACCGAAACCTCAAGGGACGCCTCGTCCATAGCGACGAGCAGGTCACCAATATGCGGTACGGCACTGCATTAGCTTTTGCGGCGAAAGCGAGCTTGGTGGCCGCAGTCTTGTCGGCATTTAGAGAACAGCTCTGGGCGGCAGCGAGTTCGAGGCTTTTGAGAGTCGTTACACTTGACGACATGTTCGCAGCACCCGAGACACCGCTTTCGTTGTTCAACTGGGAATTTCTTTGGAAGGCGAAGGTTGCCGCGGCTCTTGTCTTTTACTGCTGGTGAGTTTCGTGTTTCAAGATCGTATCCACCGCTGACCTCCATGGCCAAGGATATCGCCCTTAAGCGTCATTCTCACCACAAGTACGCTTGCAACAGTCACCGGCGAGGAGGTACAGAACACGACGTGTCCGGGAGTGCGCACGTTGAATTTCGGATTCGAAGACAACACAGATTGGCGAAACGGGGGCAAGATCCTCGATCTCGCCCAACAGTCCCTGAGCTATTGGAACAATACGAGCAACAACAAGTCCGACCCTTACTTCTTCGATTACTTCACCGCACCCAGCGACAACGCCTGGGAGTTCATGCGCGCGAGTACTTTCCTGCAACGCCCCATCACGGACCAAGACAACACGTTCGAAGTATGCGAAAGAGGCTGGAACTGCACGGTTGAAATCTCTTTCGTGGGGCCTGCTTACAAGTGCGGCGAGGTAAGTCGCGGGGTCGGGAAGTCGGGCGCCTTGCGACAGAGCACTGGAACGGCTGTGCCTCCGTTCTCTATGGATGACCTCGCACCAACGGGCAACTTCACATACATTGCGAATACGGAGCAGGGGAAATACGCATTCCCTCAGATGCCGAAAATGGCGAAGGGGGGGATTCCTCTCATGGACCCCCCTTTCCCCAAACATCTGGGTGCTTTTCGAACCGAACCGATAATCTGGCTTGGGTACTCCGAGTTCAACGAGGACTTCGTTTCTCAGTACCTCAACGGCACAGAATCTGTCCAGAACTACAAGGCCTTCACGCCAGTTCTCGTCGCCTGCGAGCACTACGAGGCGAATTATACAGCAGAGATAGTTTACAGAGACGGAATGCAGCTTTCTGAAATCAAAAACCGGAAGCTGTTGGGCCCCGTCATCAACACCACCTTTATACCCGACCTTGAAGCTGACGACGGCACCGTGGACAAAACTGTGGCGGTCCCGGAAAGCAACTACATCCTCCCTCAAGACATCAAAACATATCGAAGGACTGCTGGGTATCACTCGATGGGGAACTTCCTGCGCTGGACACTAAACGGGACAATCAAGAACAACGCCGAAGAAACGCGCGCAATCCAGACGGAGCTCATCGACCACAGATTCCACTTTGCTCGACACAATATCATTGAGCTCATCGAGGGGTGGTACGGGAACCTTCTGATCTCAATGTTTGCGAGGCCGCGGTTTCAGGCCGTGGTCTGGGCGGCGAAGACGGACGAGCAGACGGGGATGCGCTCCACTGGGACCGGGCCGGCGGCCGACTACCTCTATCCGTGCACGCGGTCCCGCCCGGCGGTGAGATACCACTACCGCACACATGTGCTGGTTACCGTATACGGCATTGTGGTGCTTCTCGCGCTTCTTGGAATTGTGGCTGGTGCGCTGGCAGTTCGGAAGAACGGCGGAACCTCTCGGGACACGCGCTTCTCTAGCATCATCCAGGCAACAAGAGGACAGACGTTGGATAAGATGGACTGGGGCCAAGGAGGGGCTGTGCCACGTGAGATAATGGTGATGAAGCTTGGCTATGGATACCTAGACACCACACATACTTCCAGCGCTGGTCGCAAGGTGCCATTGGTGGTGGGAGATCCGGAGGCGACGCGGACAGGCTCGAGGGTTGGGTTTGGATTCGAGGGTGAGGTGGTCCAACTCGAAAGACGCAAAGGGGAACAACATTAATTCGCAGACACATTCCAGCAGGCTGCTTGTGTCAACTACCTATTTCAATTAATCGATCATTTAAACGTCAAGAGTGAGGGTCGCTATCATTGACCCGTCCTCGTAGAAGCTGGTACCATTTCAGTTCAGAGCGAGTTCGATTTCGGTCAACCTAAGAATCAATGCAATACCTGTAAGGCCCGTATGGGACGATGCTGAAAACGAACATATTCCCTGCCTAACCGAAGAAAAGACAGGCTAATAGGGGTAAGGTTATTTTAAAGCATGCAGGGCGGGTGCAAAAGTTCCCACAAAAGTCCCAAGTGTTGGGGTCGCGGTAGGGGTTCTCACGTGAATCCTCCAACGCGCCCTGCCACAAACCACGCGCTGCGTTACCAATCTAACTGGAGGATCAGGCCGTGACGGAAACGGCATTACGCCAAGCGAGCCATGCAGGCGTGATGAATGTCACCGGTGACAAGGATTGGGGGCGATGGACGTACTCGACCGAGCGTAGCTCGGCAAGCATGCTGTAAGTCAACAGACCAATCCATCCAAGGAACATGAACTGACCTTTCTTAGCCTGTACCGAGCCTTGAGGACCGGCGCCGACATCGCCTCCTGGGCCCCCAGCCTCACGAACGCAACAACCTACAAACAAGAATGGCTCGCCGCCGCCGCCAAGCTCCAGAAAGCCATCATGACAGAGCTCTGGGACGACTCCAACGGCGCCTTCAAAGAAAGCCCCGACAACACGTCCCTGTACCCGCAAGACGCCAACAGCATGGCGATCGCATTCGGCGTCGTCTCCGCCGACAACGACGAGGCGCAGCGGATATCCGACTACCTCGAGTCCAACTGGACGCCCATCGGGCCGCACTGCCCAGAGCTTACGGGCAACGTCTCGCCATTCATATCTGGCATCGAGCTCGCGGCCCACTATCGGGCCGGGCGGGCGGACCGGGCGCTGGAGCTGACTCGGGATTTGTGGGGTTGGTACCTGGACCACCCGAACGGGACCGAGTCGACTGTACCGGAGGGGTTTCTGGTGGACGGCAGTTGGGGATACCGCGGGGATAGGGGGTATAGAAATGATCCGTCATACATGTCGCACGCGCACGGGTGGAGCAGCGGGCCGACGTCGACCATGACAGAGTATCTGGTTGGACTGAGGGTTGCGAAGCCCGGAGGTAGTGAGTGGCAGCTCAAGCCGGTCCTGGGGGAGGTTTCGGAGGCTGAGGCGGGTTTTACGACGGGGCTGGGGAAGTTTTCTGCCAATTTCACACTCGATGATGATGGGACGGCTATTGTAGAGTGGGATACGCCGACGGGCACGAAGGGAAATTTGGTGCTGCCGGGACAGGAGTCGCGGAGGGTCGAAGGCGGGAAGGGGACGGTGACGGTCAGCGTCTGACTGGTTGGCGTTTGAATGTGCAATCTTTAAATATATCCTGTAGTGAAGGAACGAAGTTGACAGACAGACGGAAGCATGGTTGAAAACCCACGTTCTCGCCGCAAAGAACTAGGTCATGGAAGCCCCAACTTGAATGCTTTTCTTGCGGTCAAGCAGCGAGTCACTATAGAAGCAGAGGAACAGGCTCGTCCAAGCAAGACTTCGGGTTCCACGATCCCGGAGACGAGCCGGCTCTCCCTTCTCTAGCTGTGCAGACGCAACAGCAGATTGCTCTCTTTCCCTTGGTGGAACGACAATGGCTTCACTGAAGCTGTCATTAGTCATCAAAGGCGATATCATCACACGACAGAAGCCCCCATCAAATTCACCAAGTTCATCAACGACGCTCTGGGCCACGTCCACGGTCTTTCGCGGCTCTTCCTCGCGGGTCATGAGCATTTTCCAGGAAGATGTCGGTGGGAGGAGACTTCCGATCCGCTGGGAACTGACCAATCGACATCACACGTTAAACATAACAACATCAAGCCTTTCAGCCAAAAGATCAGAAAGCCCGATATGTCCAGACACAAGCAACAGTACTCCTCCACATGGCCGTATCAGAACCCAGTAACGAGAGGGTAACCCAACGTCCTCCGTCGGCCGCGACTCCGCGACCATTTCGAACCCCATGAAATTCATTCAAACCCCCCACCCTCCAACCCCGGGACAACACAAGGACAAGAGACACTCGCTCTCCCACCGGCAAAGGAATCATCTTACCTTATAACAACCCAAATACCATCCATCCCTAGACCAAAAATCTCGCCAAGAAGTTCCCAAATCTCCTCAACATCGCCAAGACAACCCGTCCCGATGCAATCCCAAACCATCATCGCCCGGACCGCCTCGTTCGCGCAGGCCAAGCCGCCCGTTCGCCGACGGCGACTTCACGACTCGCGCGGCGCCAGACCCGGCGCAAAACTCTCTTCGACTTCGAAGCGAGCCCATCGCAGCCGCGCGGGTCGGCGCGAGAGATGAGATTCGGACTGTAACACACAACAAACACCTCAATCAGTTCGGCAACGTAACCACGACGCACGCGATTTAGCCGACAGACACCATCACCTCCGTCGCGGAGTCCAACCGTCGCGAACACGCACGCTTGCGCCCGTCTCCGAATGTCTTCCGTTCCGCTGCGGGCAAAGGTGGGGGGAGGCCAAAAAACCACCCATCTCGCAGACGCCGAACCACCGTCCTTACCGGCCCCTATTAAGGCTGCGTGCGCACTTACCATCACCCACCACGGTTCAAACCCTCCATTGCATTGGAACCTCAAGGAACTGAACCTAAAAAAGCAGTCGTTCGATGTAGGGGCAGGAAGAGACGCCAGGTGTGGGAAACAAAACCGGAAGACCGAAAAAAAAAAAAAAAAAAAAAAAAAAAAAAAAGGATACAAAAAAAGAAGAGTCATGAAAATAACCTCCAAAACAGCTCCATGCCATTGCACTGCACAGCAGCCAGCATCCAATGCAAGGCTGCCATGCACAAGGACACAGGCATGCATACTGCACAACCGCGCGCGAGAGCGAAGCGACCCAGACAGACACCCACCAGCATGGATGCACACAGCCGAGATAACACGCTCCTATTTAAGCGTCAATTAATCTGCCACTAGCGCACTCACTAAATCACGGGAACATCGACAACCGTAAAATAAAATAAAAATCTTCCTTATTGCGCGCATCCACTTTTCTCACCCGCCATGACAATCGGTTTCGTGACATCATGATCCCCGGTCCATATCTGCCGTTCTAAACCCCACAATGGTGCTAAGCGAGCGCTATCGCCAGGGGTCTCTACGGGGGTTCTACAGGGTGTCCCTTCAGGACTCCGTCGCGGCTCATCCCAACTCCGGGCGGCGGATGAAACGCGCCCACCAGCAACGCCGTTTCACAACCCTCACGCTCAAGACCTGCCAAGATTCTCACCAGTCTCGTTCTTCCTCCCTCTCTCTTTCAACTATGGCTGGCTTACTAACACACCTCTCCTCCCACCCCCCAGTACGCGTACTGCATGAACTCCGGCCGAGACCGGCCTGGAATTTCGCCTCGCAGATCAGACGCCGCAGCTTTGACCAGCCGACGCACCCACACACCCACATGCCCAAAACCTTCTCCAGATCTATCTCTGCTCAGATTCCCGTATACCTCCTGCCACCCCAAGATTGGCTCCCTCTCTGGCGAGTCTGAGGTGTGTGTGTGTGTGTGTGTGGTCGGTTCAGCTCAAGTTCGGTCCTGTCTCGAGCTTGAGATGGGTAACATTAAGGCTGTCAGCCGTTGGCTGAAGTATGCTCGCCCACACCTTCATGTCAAAAGTGTCACTCAATGTCAGTAGTCACTGCAAAGTCAGCATCACCAAAAGACCAAAGAAACTTGAACAAGAAAATCTTCCAACAAAGTGAACCAAAAAATTTGTGTGCACTCTACTGGAAACGTGTCTTCCATTTCTTTCCAAGCCATGTTGCGTATCCTGTCAACGAAAAAAAAAAAACAGCTCCCTCTAAATGTACAGAAAGGGCGATCATAAAAACGGGCGAGGAGGTGAGAGAGAGGGGGAAAGGACATTAAGAACAATAATATGGAGGGGGAGGAGCGTTGCCCAATGTTCGTCGTTGATGTTGTGGTATCGGAGCACGGAGGCGCTGGTTTTTTCATCAGACAAAAGAAAACCACCACCACGCCGCGATCTCTAGTAACCTTGTAGCCCATCGTTGTGAGAATAACAACCCAAGAAAAAATAACACCATAATACTTTTTTACTTCATCGTGACCCCGATCGGAAAAGCTTGTCGTCGGTAGGGCCCCGTCGTCTTGTGCTGCTGCATGTCTCCGAGGTTGTTGTCGATTGGTCGTGGCCGCAAAGATTAAGAGAGCTCCTGGACACAGGCTTGCACCTGGGCATCGCACTGGGCCTGAGTCGCCCCATTGCCCTGTCCACCGTTGATGGCATTGAAGCAGGAATTCCGTTGAATATCGCAAGCACGCTGCACGGCTGTGGCCTTAGAAACGAAAGTGTTACCGTTGACGGAGAAGGGCCGGCTGCTATCGTCCGAGTCCGTGACCGCCGGGGCCGCGAGCCCGTTGATAGCAGCAGCGGCCGTCGCGCCTCCCTTGTTGTTGCCAGATCCAGAAGAGTTTCCGTTGCTGCCCTTGTTCCGTCCGGATCCATTGTTGGAGGCGTTTCCTGCCGTCTGGGTCGGCGCCGCTGCCGACGAGGCTGCCGAAGGGGTCGCAGATGACGCTGCTTTACTGGCGCCGTCCCCGTCCTGACCGGGAGTGTTAGCATTGGGGGTTCCTGAAGCTTGACCGGACTGTGACTGTGTTGTGGCCGCACCAGGGTTACCGAATCCAGGACCTCCAGGGAATCCACCACCGAAACCGCCGCCTTGGCCGAAGCCACCTCCGGGGGCACCAGGGAATCCACCAAAACCAGGGGGAGGGGCTTGATGGGTTGGGGGGTTAGCACCGGGCAGAGTGTTAGGAGGGGGTGTAAGAGGGGAAAAAGAAAATGCCTCGAGATGATGCGTAAAGGGGGGTTCTAAGGTTGTGGCCGATTGGCATTACCTTGACCTGCACCTCGTCCTGCTCCGGCGGCACCGCGGCCGGCACCGCCTCGTCCCTTACCGGCGTTTTGCTTACCTCCTCCGTCTGCAGTGGTCGTTAGTACCGGTTCATACAAAGGGTCGGCCTACTCACTTTGCTGGCCGTTGTTCTGGTTCTGGCCGTTGTTCTGCTGGCCGTTGTTCTGGTTCTGGCCGTTGTTCTGGTTCTGGCCGTTGTTCTGCTGGCCGTTGTTCTGGTTCTGACCGTTGTTGTTGTTGTTGTTGTTGTTGCCGCCGCCGTTGCCGCCGACAGTGAACTTGTTGCAGTCGTCCTGAGCACCACGCTGGGCGACGGGCATCAGGACAGGCTGGTGGTTGGAGGCAGACGACATCGTGCAGACACGGTAGTTGCCAGCGGGGAGACCGCCAGTGACGGTGGCCTTCAGGTTGCCGTTGCCATCGCCGGCATCGTTGATACCTTTGAAGAAGACGAACTTGGAGGCGTCGAGGGGCTGGTTGGGGGTCAGGGTGTTACCCATGTCCTGGATGGTGACGTGGACGTGACCAATGATCTCGCCGCCGCCGCTCAGGTCCTGAGGAGCAGAGTAGTAGGTGGCCTGGGCGTCCGTGAAGGAACCGGCCTGGAGGTTGTTGATCTTCAGCTGAACGTCGAATTCCTGGTTGGCCTGGATGTTGTCGTTGTGGGCTGGGTTGGTCAGGACGGTGGAGACCATCTTGTTGTTGCCCGGGATCTTGCCCATGACGACACCGTTGCAGGAACCGCCGGTCTTCTGCTGGCCGTTGGTCAGAGTGTCACCAGAGCAGAAGTTGATGAAGTTGGCGTCGTCACTGTCCGAGAGTTAGTTCACATTTCTTGCACACGGCCTCGAATACTCACGTGGCGGACTGGGCCTGCTGGGCGGCGGGAGTACCAGCCGACTGCGAACCCGTCTGCACCGCGTTCTGCTGTAAACAAAGGGCGCCGTTGTTTCCACCCTGGTTTCCTCCCTGGTTGTTGTTGTTGTTGTTTCCGCCGTTATTTCCACCACGGTTTCCACCACGTTGCTGACGCTTCGCAAGGGCGGCGCTCAAAGGCGAGTCCAGGAAGGTGACGGAGGCCTCGACGACGGCCATGCCCGCGAGGGCAGCAACAAGGTTCTTGATCTGCATCTTGCCTCGATGTGTTCTCGAATTGATTCGGAGGGAGCTGTCGACCGAGTCGCTCTCAATAAAATACTAAATTGATCGTTCGAAGGGTGGTTCCAGACCGAAGAGCGAACAAGAGTAGATACGAAAGGAACGGTCACAGACACCTGGATACGCAAGCTGAAAAGAAATGAATGAATGAATGTGAAGACACACTCCCAGCGTGAGGCAACAAGATGAATGGAAATAAAGGTGAGAAGTCGAAAGGAATGATCGAAGCTGAGTGACTGCGGCTTAAGAAGGGGAGGGCGGGAGCAAAATAGTCTGGCAACGCCAAGATATGGAGTCTTATATGCGCAGGGCTGTGGTTGCAGGCTGCTGCCGGCTCGACCAGGGGGCCGCGGGGACGGAGACAGGCACCCATGTCGGCAGGGAGGAGGGATCTGTCTCCACGAGTCCAAAACGCGGCTCAGGGGAGGAGAGCGGGCGAGCACACGGAGACACAGACTCGCGGGCTGACAGGAGGAGACGAGAGAGGAGGTGACGGAGCAGCACCAGCGGCCACGCCTCAAACCGACGAGACGGGGGTGTATCCGGATCCATGATTCCATGGCACACATGGATGCTGCTTAGCATCCGATCCCGAGCAGATAGGTCCGTATACTATGTACTGCATAGTAGAGAACCCGCGATGGTGATGCAGGGGGGTGGACAGACGCCTTGGGGGGGTCGCTCTTTAGCATGAATGGATGACAGATCAGAGCGAGAGGCGAGGACGAGGACGGGAACCAGAGAGAGAGGGCCACGAACTAGCGCAGCGAAGCCAAACTAGGTCGCATCTGTCTGATGAGATAGGATGCGACAGCTCGCTGACAGGGGACGATGCCTCCGGGGTTTGCGAACGAGATACTGGGCAGGGGATCAGGATCGAGAGACGAGGGACGAAGGACGAGGAAGAGATCTGAGCTCGGGCAGGGGTTGCTCTCGCCTGAAGGGTATGGGACGGGAACGGCTGCAAGCTGGAGCTGGTGCTGTTGGGTTGGCAACCTGCTGGCAATACGGACCGGTGGTGGGTGCAAGGAGCAAAAGGGCCAACCAAGCAGGGGTGGCCGATGTTGGTGACGGTGGACGTCCATGACGGACAGGTCCCGACTCGAGCTCGCAGAACAGGATGGCAGGTAACGGGAGCAGACTTGAGTCGAACAGGGTGGTTCGGGCTGCACGTCAGTGACAGTCGCAGGGTGTGTGTGTGTGCCGTTCTCCTGCTCCTGCTCCGTCTGGAAGGGCAGGTTGGAGTAGTAAGGTGGGAGAAAGTTAGGAGAAGTCCACCAAGGAGTCCGGTCGTGGTTGTCGCCATGACTGATGCGGCTCCTTTCGTCACAGAATGGGGTCATGGAGGCCCCGCATGGCCCCGGCGCGGCTTAGCGAGCCAATAGAGTGGCGGGGCCACCAGGACATCAGGCAAATGGCGTTTCGCCCGAGGCGTCGATGAAGCGAAACGAGACACTGGACGACATTTTGGACCTTCCCCCAGCACTTAAGCGCGGTAGAGCCTGGGTAGGCACGGAGTACTGCGGCAAGGTACCTATTCCCCTCACCAAAAACTGCTTTAGGTTCCTACTGCAACCAAGTACCATCTGCAGCAGGCACTACAGGCAACTGGCACGCTGCTGTCGCTGTCGCTGTCGCTGGCTGCCCGTCTGAGCGGCGCCTCAACCCCCCGTCGCAATTTCCAATTACGTCCCCGTCTAGCAGCTGCCACCGCCGCCACAATCGGCGCTGCCACTGCAACGTCGCTCCCCGACCGACGGGCTTCAGTTGGCAGCTCCCCGACAGCGGCCAGCCCGCCCGCAGTTGGTTGAGATGACTGCTACTGTGGATTTTGGCTCATTAGAGCCCTGTTTCCTGAATTGCGAAAAGGTTTAGCAGGCAATGCTAAGCCTCGAGTGATCGGCCATGATTTACTTCCGGACACCGGCTCCCCCTCAGTTTCGTTGCCTCAAGGTACATACCCAGCAGTGCTATAGGTAGTACTTCGCGTAGCGCCCAGACTGACGACACGTACGCGAGGATGCACGCTCTCGGGACCACGTAGTTTCCATCGTGATGGTCGCGATGGGTTCTTCTGATTGCCGTCGCTGGTTTGGCGATCGCTGAGCCGCCCCGGGTGTTTCTCGCCCCTGACCCAGTCGACTTGACGGACGTTCTTTTTCTGTGGTACGGCGGATCCCCGGCGACACGAAAGAGGTCTCAGTCTTGGCCGGAGCAGAGCGGCAACTGGATGATTGGCAGCGGGACGGCAGACGTCCAGCACGGGTGAGACACCGCGATGCGCGCTGTTAGTGCGACGGCTGCCACGTCGTACAGCTGCTAACAGCCGCTGTCGATTTTGCATTGGCCTGCAAGCGCCGGCCCAAATCGGGACGTCAACGGCTGCCACCTGCGACGGATTTACGGATATGGAATCATTCTCCCATTTCGACAATCTCCACCGCACCTGTTCCACATGAAAGCTTGCACCTATGGGTGCGTCCCGCAAATAAGGTATCGTGTGCAGCATTTGGTCGTGGATGAGTGCCTCGTGTGTCTTGGCGAGCTCCGGGTTGCTGCGTTCGGCAGCGTGATAGGGGCCGAGGGGGGCCGCGGAGTCACTGCGCCGTTTGCTGGAAACCGGCAAGGAAACTCAGCAAGCAAAATCAAAAGAACCGGGGCCCATCTGGTGCTGGGTCGGCGTGTGGAGAAGCGAAGGAAGCGAGAGAAGCGACAGAAGCGAGAGCAAAAGTGCCCTTGTGATGACCGCGATGCCCTGCGTTGGCCGGAGATGCGATGCCCTCTCTGCACCCTGGGCGGTGATGGAATCAAACATCCAATAAACCTAATCTCCCAATCGGCAAGTTCGGATGGCGGCCAGGGCCCTGGCCGAGAGGCAGCGGCGGGCTTCCGCGCGGTTTGAGAAAAGAGGGTGAGCCACCACACGGAGTGCGAGACGTGACAGGGACAGAGTTTTTGGTGTGGTTGGAGCGTCGGGGGGGATTTACCTCGCGCCAAACGGTGAGCCAAGGAGTCCCAAGACCCGGGACGATGACATGGGAGCGGAGACAGAGGAAGCCAGAGCGTGTGTGAGAGACGAGAGTAGGTAATTGTTAGGTGAGCGCGCTACGTACCGCTGCACCGCTGCCCGCTGCTGCACCTTATCTCCCTCGTTGCACTTGGCGAGCTGGTACCTGCAGCGACCCAGGCATGGAGATCCCAGGGGGGACCCGTATTTCTCCCACGGTGTGGCCAAAAGAGGCATAGTCGCCCTTAACCACTTTTAAGGTTGCCTTTAGCATCCCGTCCGCTAAGACCCGCCCCGCCTTTGCAGCCCTGTCTGGCCAGGGGAGGAGGGGGAGGCGTGGAGTCCCTGGTCCTCGGCGCTGCCTCACCCCGTGCTGCCCCTGGCCCTGTGCTGCTCTGCCCGCTGGTTCCTGGACTGTCCAACAAAGTGACGAGTCTCTGCCAGCTGGTGTACCGGACGACCATAGAAGCCCGCCGCCATTGGACGGGCGGGCTGGCTGCAGCGCCATCCGAGGAAAAGTTAATCTGATCTCCCTCATGGCCACCCCCTGGAGCAAAAGATGCTTATCCATGAGATGACGGTTTCGATTCTCATCCGGTCTGGTATTTCGTGCTGTCAGCAAGCAGTCGCTGAGTCGAGAAGTGCTCGTTTTGACTATCTATGCCTGAGTGGCCACTGGCCAGGTGGCGTGTCGGGAATTTTTAAACGTTGCTGAGCCTAATGCTATTGATCGCCCACCAAATTTACACTGACAGAACGCTAAACCTAACAATTTGTTAACCGTTTAAGCGACAGTCGCCGATGGATCCAGTCAAACACATCTGCTGCTGCCGACCTGGGCGCTATCTACCGCTGACGCCGTAGAGTGCTGGAGCCTGGACGGGGATTGTGCCGTCTACGGCCGTCTACGGATATAAAGGCAGAGATGCAGGCAAACTCTCGCCCCGGTGGCACTTTTGTGCCGTCCTCCTCCAATACGAGCATGTTTGCGGCCTCGCATTCCCGAGCTGGCGGCTCGCCGGCTCGCTTGGGACGGGGCTTGGGGGGCCTCCATCACCAACAAAGCCAAAAAAGATGTGCTCGCGAAACCAGAAATTTCCACCGCTCTCCAGAAGCTCGGCTCCACGGCAAAGAACAAAGATGCACTTCCCCCTGATGCCAGAGGCAATTAAAGGGCTGGTCGTCCAAGTGATCCTTCGCCGCCGCCGCTGCTACCCTAGCGCAGGTACGGTACTGGGTATAGGTGAGGTACGTACCGCCAATAGTAGGTAAGGTAGCGTACCCGCAGCGCCTCTCCACTGCTGCGCCAAGGGGCCGCACCATCCTGCGACACGAGGCTGAGTTTGAAGCCTGTGCCAAAAAGCAGATGGTGAAACAGGTTCACCTCAACTTTCTGCCAGTCTTGTCACTGCTGCCCGCCCGCCCGCCCAACCTCGCACTCCTGGCTCTCTCTCTCTCTCTCTCTCTCCCAATCCTCGCAGGCAGCCTCCTCGGACCCGGTGCCGCATGCCTGTCCTCGTCTTTCATCCCAGCTCGGGACGACGAGTTGAAACTCGTCAACTGTCGGAGGAGGCAAACGGCGTCCACCTGCGCACCGTATTCGAGCCCCCTTCCAGCCCAAGTTCCAACACCCCCGGCCACGAGCGAGAGCATGGACCGCCCGCCGTCGTCGCAATTGTTGAGATGCTGAACCCGTGCCAATCCCGCCCTGCCGTGCTCCCATGCGCTTCCATGGCCGTCTAATCCGCGTCGCGATGTTGGTCCAACATGCTCCTCTTCCCGGACTCGGACCCTCGGCAATGGCTGTCATCGCCGCCATCCATCTTGTCAGACGTCACCTATCATCCCAAATGCTACACCCCGCTGTCACGGCTAGACTTGAACGGCATCGACGCCCCGATTCCAAATCCCCCACGTCCCTACGTCGAGGTCACGCCACTTTGCGAACGCCAGGAGATGTTTGCCGACTTTCCCCTGCTGGCAAACACTGGTCCTATGCCAATCAAACTTGCGCCGCCAAAGGGCCGGCCAAGCCAAGGCAGAAGACTGAATACAACACGCCCGGCGTGATCTTCTGCCGCCGCAACACCGGCACCTCTGTCATCGTCCTCCGGTCCGTGAGCCGCCTCTTGGCAGCCTCGTGGTCCATCACCAATCTCTAGCTAAGGCTTCTGACAAACTCTTGGCAAATACTCTTGTCAAAGGCTTGGCTCAGGCTCCCGTCAGAGAGCCTTGGCTAAGAATCCCGTCAAAGCCTTGGCAGAACATCATCGGCCAACGGCCGCCTCGCCGAGGCCTCAGCTCAGACCTGCAGTCGGTGTTTGCATCTCAGCGGAGAAATAACCGTCACATTCAAATTGATTACACACGACAGTATAGCCCCCAACTGTGCCAAGCTTCGCCTGAGTCAAAACACGTTTTGCCTGCGGGAGAAACGAGAGATGTTCTGCACGGAGTAGAAACCAGAGGGGGCAATCGACGGAACATGCTTGGCGTCTCATCTCATAGTTCTTCCGTACCCATGTCGGACTCCCTCGCTTGCCACGCAGCCGCCATCCTGTCCAGCCAAGCCGCCATCCTCACGCCCGCGCGGGCGACCTGGAGCTCAATCACTGGGGCTGCCTTCTGGAAGTACTCGCCGCCGAGTTCCTGCCCGACGATCGCACGTGGCCCCTCGGGGAACACTGGAGGGGAGGGAAAAAATAAAGTCAGTTTCGACCGTCAGGACGGCTTGTGGGGAGTCCCGGTTCGGGGGATCGACGTACCGTGGGTGCAGACGAAGGCGTTTCCCTCTCTCGCCCACTCCAGCCCCGTCGCCTCGACGTCGTTGAACTTCAGGGTCTTGAGCCAGTCTTCCCGCTGCCCCGCGAACTTGCCCGTCTCGATCTCGCCGGCCAGCTCGTCCGCCCACCGCCTGGCGTTGTCGTACGGTCGCCGGCGCGCGCCCCCGATCAGCCGCTCCGCGATGGAGCTGTCCCAGACGTGGTGCAGGTTGTACTCGGAGCCGTGCCACTTGACGTGGATGCCGTTGCCGCCCCGCGCGACGTTCTCTGTGTGCAGCGGCTGGTGCATGTCGCCGATGAAGTGCACGACGAACCGCGCCGCCTGGTTGCGCTCCCAGCCGTTCAGCTTCCGGTCCAGCGCCCGGGACGTATAGTTCGCGAGCGCCGTCACGACGCAGCCCTGCGCCTTACAGTCGCGCTCGAGGTCGACGCCGCAGTAGTCGGGCGGGCTGTCCTTGGCATCGATGAAGTGGAAGGGCCCCGTGAAGTGGCCCCATCGGGTGTACCGGATCGTGTCAGCCCAGGTCGCGACGCCGGCCAGGTAGTGCTCGGTGTCGTTGCGCAGGAGGTCTTGGAAGAAGGCCTCGGTCGTGTTGGCGACGAAATGGCTAGCCAGGTACGCGGTCGTGATGTGCCCCAGACCTAGCGACGGGTCAGTGGCGTTCACGATGTCACTTCACGATGTCATTTCACGATGGAAGGCCGATTCGAGACATAGCTCCAGTGTCACTTACTTCCCCACGCCAGAACTCCGGGCAGAGATGCGCCGAGCAGCGCGACGGCGCCCGAGAGCTTCATGATGCTGTGCAAGTTCAAGTCACCGTAAGAAGGCAGGTTTGTTTCAGCAGTTGTAGCTTGTTGCACTGCGATACCGGTCGCGGAAACGAGTCAGAAACACCAGCATACACAGGACAAAGGGCGGACACGGCTTGTTAAATGGGAGCTCGACGCGTGGTCGGGTTACAGGTCAGGCATGGGAGCAATGCACGCAGCACGTCAACAGCGGATGGCTGGCTGGCAGCGGCCGTTGAAGACGCCCGGCGGGTTGGCCGAGGAACGGGCCTCACCGACACACCTCACTAGCAGCTCATCCACACGCACCAGCCACGGACAACGAATCATGGCGGTGCAGAGCAAAGCGGGCCGATGACGGAGGGCACACGCCTGGTGACCTGTGACCTACCATTCGAATCCTTCGCGAACTGAGAGTTCCTGTGACAGTCATCCATTGGATAGATGGCAGCATTTAACTTCAGATGACGGATTGGGCGGCATATGCATCAAGACGGGCAATCTGGAATCGAGCCGCTCATCTCGATGCAATGTAAGCACGTTGCTGCTTCTTTCGAGCTTCTCTCAAGCTTCGCTCCTCAGCTGTCTGTCAGCTCTGCGCACGATGACCAAACAAACTCCCCTCATTGGCGCATTTGACTCAGCTCCAGCGACAGGAAGCCCCTCCGGTGAAGCGCCCCAACGGATGGAATGCAGACGCTGAGTGGGCGGCAAACCCGCCTTTTTGCAGGTTTTTTGCGGGAGTCATGCTCGCGGCGCCCCACTAATTGCCCTCTCGGGCGCAATTCTCGTCTCCCACAGGTTATCGCCAAGTTTTTTCAAGCCACTGTTATGTCATGCAGGGTCCCTTATCGCAGACCGCATCCCGAGATAAGAGATAAGGAACGGGGAGATGGGCTGTTGGCTAACCAGGTCGGCCTATCAATTCCTTGCGCTGCGTGACTCTGTCTCTCACCCCCGTGGAACACCAACAATCCCACTTGACCACTTCCAGCCCACCTGACCGAGGACGAGACAGCAACAAAAGGCACACTGCCCGCGGCTCTGCTCTGCACCCCCTCCTCCCGCCCCTCCTCCCCATCAGCTCGACCCAGGCCGGCTTCATATCATCATGGCTTCTTTCGCGGTCACGGCGTACGCCGCCTTATCGCAGACCCCCAAAGCCGAGGAGGCCCTGTCCGGCATCTTTGGCAGCATCAGCTTGACCGCGTGGATATGCCTTCTCGTGCGTCCCCTCGACCCCTCGCCGCGGCACGCGAGCGATTGGTATGAGATGTATCGTTGCTGATTCTCTGCGCAGCTCCCCCAGCTTCTCGCCAACTACAAGGCGGATAGCGCTGATGGCCTCTCCATGGCGTTCCTCATTGTGTGGCTGATTGGCGACGTGACCAACCTTTTGGGTGAGTAATATTCGTCGCATGCCTTTTCCGTCATTCTCATCTACTTGCCACGCTATGCTCTGCAATTCCTTCGGACCGAGAAATTTTCTCCAACAACCCAACCACAAACCTTGGCGCGTGCTGACTCGAAGCCCCGAAATAGGCGCCCTCTTCACCCACCTCGCCCCCACAGCCGTCGCCCTCGCGAGCTACTTCTGCTTCGCCGACCTCGTCCTGATCAGCCAGTGCGTCTACTACAACACCAAGACGGCCCGCCGTGCCGCCCGCCGCCGCTCCTCCGCCGTCGCGCCGACCACCCCGGCCGACGCCACCGAAGATGAACCCCTCCTCGCGCGCCGCCGCAGCTCCTCGGCCGCCGGCCTGCCCGGCTCCCACCGCCGGCACGTCGTGCACGAGGAGAGCTCGCTCGACCCGCTGCGCAAGATGGTCACGGGCGAGGACGACACCCCCGACAGCAGCCCGTGGCTGCACAACACGCTGAGCATCTTCGCCGTGTACCTCGTCGGCGCGGCGGGCTGGTTCGTCTCGTACAAGGTGGGCGCATGGGACTCGCCCGACGTGGACATTGGTGCGCCCGAGGAGGCTCAGGGCACGTTTGAGAAGGTCGGACTTGCGCTGGGCTACTTGAGCGCCGTGTGCTACCTCTGCGCGCGCATCCCGCAGATCGTGAAGAACTATCGGGAAAAGTCGTGCGAAGGTTAGTTCCTGCCCCTCTCTGCAACATTGCACGACAGTATCGGCGGACGGCGTTAGTGCTAACATGAGTTACACAGGCCTCGCGCTGCTGTTCTTCCTCCTCTCCCTCACCGGGAACCTCACGTACGGCGCCAGCCTGGTCGCCTTCAAACAGGACAAGGACTATCTCCTCAACGCACTGCCCTGGCTTTTGGGGTCGTTGGGCACGATGGTCGAGGACTGCATTATTTTCGTGCAGTTCCATCTCTACGCCCCGCGCCGCGAGGCCAAGCGATCGGATCACGCGTAAGAGCGGTTCTCTGGTGGAAAGATAGAAGCATGGCATGTCTTTGGTCGTTCCCGTACGGATGCTTGCGAAGCGTCACGGCATGATAGATGAAGAAGACTGGTAGTCTGGATGCGTCGAATAATTGGCATTGCTTTTTTCTGGGTTGGGATGTGTGTCATTCACGGTTTGCATCACGGCGTTTTGAGAGGTTGATCTTCGGCACGGGTTTGGTGTCTGCACATGAATCATCGGAAATTGATTTCCATTTGAAGTGTTATATATCTAATGACCTCCCATCATTTCACTTTTTGAATGGCATAGTCTTCAACATCAATTGATTCCATATCGCTTGTGATTTCCCCCTCCGCGGAGATGTGACAAAAGGGGTGAAAGCTCGAGTTCGCCTGATGTCATGCGCGCGAGTCGGGCGGAAGACCGGCCGACCCCTGCGGTTCCGACGCGGGGCATAGCTGCGGCCAGCACAGCGCGATAAGGCTGGTGCGCGGCTCCCGTCGGTGCGGAAGGCCTCGGGCACCAACGGAGCACTCGACGGCGGACATCCCTGTTGGACGTGCTGAGATTGGGAATCTAGTTTGGTAATGGCATTAAGAATGTCATGGTCTCGTAAGGTGCGGTTTTGGGTGGTGACGTCGTTACTGAGGGGTTTGGGGTGCTAGTTGGAGTGTGAGGTTTGGGGGTGGTGGTCACGCGATTGAATGAGAGGGTGGGTTTGGATTTGGATGTGGTTTTTGAGGTCGTACTCGGGATTCATTGCGAATGAGATGAAATGAAGATTATGATTGTTTAAGGGATGGTTTGGAGAGGTGGTGGTGGTCTTGGTCGTGGTAGGGGGTTTGTTGTTGTTTTGGGGATGAAACTTGTGAGGAAACGAGGTTATTGAGTTCGCGATGGTGAGGCTGCCGGTGATCTAAACAGTTTGAAAGTAGTTACTGGTCGCTCCTAAGTATGCTTTTAATCGTATTTAGGACAGATGAGATGAGATGTGGTAAAATTGACGTGTTTGAGTTGGCATCTCAATGAGCCGACTGTTTACTTGTTTGTAAATTAAGATGTGTCAAAAAGGCTGTAATTAATTCACTCAACATTCACCACAATCATTTCCATGGGGATTTCTATTTAAAATGTATCTATGAGATATAAAAAATTGTTCAATAACTTTCGATTTTCAATTACACGACTTTGGCGGACGAGTTGCTCATCCTCGATGGTCGCTGGTGGTGGTCCAGGAACGCCACGAACCCCGGCCACCGTGTCCTCAGACGTGCCCCGCTCTTACTACGTCTGCTCTCTGCAGTGTGCTCTTCATTCATATGAGTTCTGGAATGCTAGGAAAGAAGAATAGGCTATACGAGTGGTATTTGTGTGAAGACAAATGTTCGGGTTGGGCTTGACCAGCGCCCGTGGAAGCTTGCGGCATGATCCCGTATCTCAAACCACACGTACCATCATCATTCGCGGCCTCATTACCCATGACTGAGCGGGTTAGGCAAGTCAAAAAGAAGAACAAGCCTATTATTACGATATCTCCAGACTACTTCCATTAAATTCACACTGGTCCAATTAGGTGCGCGATTACTGCCGTGATTACCCGACATTACGTTGCCCCCACAAACTCAGCTTTCCGACGACACTTGCCTGCCTGCCTGCCTTGCCACCCAAAGTCGCAGCAAACCATTCTGACACGAACAGGGAGAGGTCCGAGGTGAGTGACACTTCACCTGTCGCGCCTGCACTCCATGCTGCGGATGGCGTCGTTGAATCGCCCGTTGCCGTCGCCCAGGTCGCTGTCGTCCTGATTGCGGTTCGCCTCGCCGCGGCACTCGCGCTCGCTGCGTCGCTCGTCAGCAACACACAACACTTTAGAGCGACGATGTGATCATCTTTGAGGGGTTTATCTTACCGGTACCAGGTACACTGGGTGTCGCCCCGGTCGTTGTTCCGAATGGAGCTGATGCGGTCGATGAATTCCTCGCGAACGTTATCTATAGCGTGTAAGTGAGACAGACCTCAGAGCACCTGAGGTGAAGGGGGCCGTACAGCATCCGCCGGTCTGGACCACGTCCGTCATGCAGTTACCGCGGAAGCGCGTGTCCTCGCACATGAGGATGGACACCGTCTCCCGGCGGCTCTGCCGGCCGACCAGCGCGGGGTCGTCGACCGGCGCGGCCGCAACGAGGGCGGCGCAGGCGGCCAGAATGCGAAGTATCTTGAGGGAGACCATTATGACTATAAGGTAGTAAAGTAACGTAGTAAAATAGTAGTAGTATGCAAGAAATGTAACGAGGCTGAGGGATATCGAATGCTGTAAAGATGGAGGAGAATTGGGATAACGGGCGCGGGTCATTTATACGCAGAGGAGACTCCGCATCCCACAGCAAAGCAAGGCAAAGTAAGGCAAAGTAAGGCAAAGTAAGGCAAAGTAAGGCAAAGCAAAGCAAAGAAAACTACCTTTCCCAAGGCCCTTCGCTTTCGTCACCCGTTTGCGTCAATCTTTGGACCGACACCCCGGCGGAGGAGAGGGGCAGGTTCGTGATCGCGACGCGAGAGCTTAAACCGCCGCCGCCGCTGTTGGTCCTCTCACCTCGGCAGGTGAGGCGGAGGTGAGGGTAGGCTAACTAGGCCGGTAGTCCGGTTTCACAGCTCCATGGGGGTTCCCTCGATTTCGAGGTGAACGTGTGCGAACCGGACGAGTTTATTTCGACGAGAAGGTTTGGCTTGGGTTGGTGGGAACGTTCGATATCTCTCCACTTCTTGGATCTGGCCAACCTCGCCTACCACTTTCTGATAATGCGGCTATCATTCCAGACATATCCCGCCCAAGCAGGTCTTTCGAGTACAGTACTCGGCAGATCGCATCGAGAGGCTAGTTTCTCGACTACCCTTTTTTTTTTTCTCAGGTGACGGTTTACGACCAAGCGTGCCTTCGTCTTCGGGGGAGAAAAAAAAAGTATGGACGAAATTGCGTTTTCAGGCTTTCAGCGCGAACGTTTAAATCGCTTGCTTGGTATTCCAAAAACTCAACGTACTACTTTGAGTTTCTTTACGCCGCTCGGCCCTTGAGGTCTAGACAATTCTGGTTTTATGTTGCCAAAGACAGGTCAAATCGTCATCGCTTGGGGCCTACGCGTCGTCGACTTGGTGTTGTGTTCAGCTATGCTCGGCCGGGAGGTGCGGACGACCAACCACCACCCCTCCTCCCCCACCTTCAACGACAGACAGCACACGATCAGATCAACTGCACCGCTACGAAGGGACCAGCCGATATGCCAGAGGCGCAGAGTTCTTTCACCCGGAATACGGGCATGAAGAAGACCCCTAGGAATTGAAAAGACTCAATTCAAAGATACTCTTTTTAGGAAAACAACTGGCTTCGTTCGTCTGAGAAGCGCTGGCAAGTCGAAGGCGGCGGAGGACGCGTGAAAACAGGAGAGCTGAGGTCGGCGCACGGATCAAAAACAACACCGGGCATTGAGTTTTGCGAGTGGGGGGTTTGCCCCACTGCGCTCGCCGATCACCGAAGTGAAGGGAACCAAAGGAGCCGAGGCGGTGGTCCCAGCCACAGCGTGAAGCCACAGTAGCACGGACCTTGTGCGGCGTAAGTTGGGAATAGCTTCACTGTCGCCTAATCGGGAAAATAGTCACTAGTCGTCCAGAACATGGCAAGCCTCCACGCCACGCCCACGCACAAGATTCCAAAATTGATATTCAATCTTCCCCGAAGAGTACAAATTGCAAGCGAGATAAGTCCCTACACTCTGATCCATCTCAAGCTCCTAACGCTTTTCGTGTGTGACCCTCTCCTCCTCTTCGACATCGACCAAAGTCAGCTCCGGCCCATCCTCGGCCTCCGTGAACCTGACCCTCGTAGCCTTCGCATGGTCAATCATGTACGAAATCCTATCCGCGGCCCTCAGCTTACTCCTCGACTCCGTGTCAAGCCCATGCGCAAGCCCCGCCAGCGCGCTGCCCTTCCACGTCGGCAACCCAAGCCTGCGCGTCTCCAGCATCGCGAGCGCGCAGAAGACGCAACCCCCCAGGAGCGCGGCGACCGGGTACCCCAGAAACGCCCACCGCACCTGGATGTGCACCACCCACTCCCTCGTCGACCCGCGGACGGCGCTGTCCTTCAAGCCCAGGTCGCGGATCCACTTGGTCAGGCTGGCCGCCACCGCCTCGAAGGTGGCCGTGAGGTTCCGCGACGCGCCGAGGCTGAAGATGGCCGGCGGCTGGCCCGCGACCCACCACGGCGTCGGGTAGTACAGCAGCTCGGTGCCGTGGACGCCGGCGGCGGCGAGGGACTTTGCGCTGCTCGCGCCGCCGCGCACGAAGAGGCCCCAGAGCGCCGCGATGATGGACTCCGTGGCCGCGTGGGAGATGTTGAATTTCAGGTCGTCGTCGGGGGAGCCGAGGCCTATGAGTTTGTCGTACTCGTCTCGCGGGAAGAGGAGTTGCAGGTCCGTCCGCGGGAAGGGCGAGCCGGGCCCTAGTGTGTAGGTTGTGAGGTTGTCGTATGCTTTGGTTGCTTCCTCCGTGTTGGATTGTCGTGGGAACCGGGTCACGTTTGGATACCGGGTCGTATTCACGAACGTGGACGGATCGTATCCGGAGTCAGGCAGGCTCGCTGACAAGAAAGAGTCCATGTTCCGGTCCAAGTATGAGCCCAGCACGCTTTCCGTCAAAATGCCCTGTCGAACATCTGTCTTGTAAGCCTTCACACAGAAGAACAGCGCGCACTCGAGAGCCGTGACGTTGGTGTCCCTCCACGTCGCTTTGCCCAGCCGAAAGTCATCACCAGCTTGGATTATCGCAAATGACACAAGGAGAGTTTTGTAGTCCTTGAACGAAATCGTGTCTCCAGGCCGAGACGTCGTGTTGACCGTCATCTGCGTCATGTACGGAATGATGAGGTCGTCCCAGTTTGAAATGTTCACACTCCGTTCTTGAAGCTCGAATCTGGTGAAGGAGTGGTTTCTGCTCCGGTCCACGTTTGCCGCGCTGCCTGCGTAGGATTCGTTGAAGCTGAACGGAACCAGGTGGCTCGTGACGTCCTGACAGGCGTCGCAAACAGCCAGAGATGCGTGGGAAGGCCACGTGCAGTTGCCCGACGCGCACGTGAACTCCGGCCGCTGGTTCTCGATCGTGTTCCGGCCGGACAAGCCGATTGTTATGGGAGCGAGCGCGGAGTAGTCGCGCTGTATGTTGACTGTTGTCGTGGAGATCTTGAGCGACGTCCCCGGTATTTCAATGTCCTGCCAGAAGCCGACCTGGCCCGTATACGTGCCGATGTCAAGCCTCTTGCTTCTTCCTATGCTGGCAGTAATATTTAACTGTCGAGATTCAATTTCTTTGCCGGTGAAGACGATGACGGCTTGCAAAAACGGCTCAAACCCGAGAAGAACCACTATAGTCAATGCACCGACAGAGACCCAATGTCTAGAACGAACATATTAGTTGCCAAAACATGTATGGTGCTGAAGGTGATCAATTACCTAAGATTCGTCCGCATTAGTAGTCGGGCACTTCCCCAAGGTCCCCGACTTGCTTCTTCAAAATGGTCAAATGCCATGATACTATCATCCTTTCGTTTATACCAAATCCATTTACTCTGACTCATACACGTTCCAATCGCGAATGCTAAAGAGGCCCTTGAAGTCGCGCCCAAGATAGAAACCACGGTGTTAAGAGAGACGCGGAACGTCCAAGACGCGAGGGGCTGGTTGCTGTAGACGGGGAGAATAGCGATGATTGCAAGAAACGCAAATATGCTGACGACGAGACCGACCTTCTCAAGCAGCCAGGTATTCTTGGTCGTGTGTAACACTGTGGTGCGGGTTCGCGACAGGGCGGACTTGCGTAGCGCCGGGCCCGGAGGGACCTCGATCGACGAGAAAACAGCGGTCGCCTTTTCGGTCGCCTTTTCAGTCACCGTTTGGATGGTGATCGGCTTGCTTGGGGCCGCACTTTTTCGTCTGCGTGATTGTCCGCCATCATCGACAGATTGAGACTGAGAAGCCGAGGGACGGCGCGGATCGGCAGGGAAATACTCTACGGTCGTTATTTCGTCTGGTTCTGGGGATTCTTTTTCTTTGTGATTGGTCGGAAGTTGATGAGCCACCATTTGGGTATTGGGCATGATGGGGCTGGAGGGAGACAGAAGAGAGCAGCATACCGCAAATCTCCATGGCAAGGATCCCTCGTATAAACGGCCATTGGCTTGTGTGCAACTGGCGCTGCACTTGGGACTTGAGCCCGAGACTCTAGTACGGGACGTCATCGAACCTTGCACCGCAACCGCACAGTTGGATGGAGCGTCAGTACATGGATCTTGGCTCGACCTAGGCAAGCGCTAGACGCGCTTGGTTAGCTGGCACACGGCCAAGACTCCATCTTTGAGACAACTTGTGGACTGACCAATCGATAAAGATGCCGGCAAGGGCTAAAAAGACATTGCCCGCTCGCGTCCGAGAATGATACCACGAGCCTGGTAGCGGCTCGGTTTCAGCATCTCGTGGTTTTCTCCCCGCACAACTTTAAATTTCCAAGGTTCTTCAAGACGAGCTGAAGCTAGGTAAAAACGTGGTTGAGCGGAGGGTTCGTCCCATGCATGGTCGGCAGGCTTGCCAAGTTACAACCGAAATACAGAGGCCAACCCATTCTTCGGCAATCGTTTCCCTGAACATGGCAGGATCTGCACGTAGAACGTGTCTGGACCAACTAGACAGCCCGAGTCTGCCGAGATCCGTCAGCTCTGAACCACGTCTAGGCGCCTAGTCGGCCGAAAGTCTACGGCATGGCGTACCAGCATGTCGGTTACTCACTACCCCAGAAAGTGGAGCATCGTTAGTGCAGCAACGTGTTCCGGCGCATCTGTTTCGGCTCGCACTTCGCTAACAAATGTCACGTTGGGAGAGTGCACGCTGATCTTTTCGGCGGCCCAGCTCTCGCGGAGAGAGCCCAAGACATCGTCGCAATCCGGTGCCATCGCCCCAAGAAATACCGGCCCATGACTTAATTTGCATCGCTCCTTGTAGACATCGACCTTGTTCGTGGGAAAGCCCGCGTTGGCGAGTAAGTAGTCCGTTCGCCTGGAAGCGCTCCGGGGCCGGCCCGAACATGACCCACATATCATCGGCCGGCAACCCGGCGCGAATCCGATGCTAGCCCCGGTGCCTCTTTCAGGGCCTGGTGCCGCCACGCCGCTGGGATTTCTTGACGACGTAGACTTTATAAAGTTCTGGCTGAACATATTCGTGTTCATCGGCGTGCTGTCTACGCCTTGGGAAGTAGTATCTCGACTTTTTGAATGGTATTTTTCATTCGAGTGAAGTAACGGCTTAGAGCTTCAATACGCACTCTTGACGCCAGCTCTCCAGCCACTTGGACACCATCTCAACATCTATCCGCCGCCCCTGTTCCAATCTCCCCGACTCAAAAGTCACACCCTCGCCATTCCCACCTCCCTCAGCCATAGTCTGGAAGAACCCCAACAGCTTCATTGCCGGCATCTTTTCCCTCGAGCCGTCGCTAGCCGCCGTCTCTAGCCGGGACACCCACTCACTCATCCCAATCCTCTCAAAACTCTTCCCCGACGCCTCCTCAATATACGAGAGCAACTCATCCCAAGACGTCGCGCTCGGATTCGTCAGATTCGTAACCGTATACCCCTCCCCATCAGACGAAGCGACAACCGCGTCCCGAATAGCCCCCGCGCACCAGTCCACAGGCAACCAATCGACTCTCTCTCCGAGAACCGGCATCGCGGACAGGGAGTCTAGGCCTGCCATCATCATGATCGGCCACATCTCCGTGCTGTTCCATGTGCCGAGGCGGGAGTGTCCGCACAACTGACTCACGCGGAGGACGCGGACTGGTACCTCAAGCGAGGAGGCGAAGTACTGCGTGACTCGCTCGACGACAAACTTGGACTGCGCGTAGCCCGTTGCCAGCGCGCTCGCGGGGTCTGGGCCGAGAGGGGTTTCGGGGATGAGGGTGCCGGATGGGTTGCCCATTGCTGCGGCGACGCTGCTCATGAAGGCGAAGGTTTTTGGTTTGCCTTTTAGGCAGAACGACATCAGATGCATAGTCCCTGAGAAGAGGTCAGTTTGGGAGGCTTTGAGAGTGGAAGGCGGAACTGACCTCGTAGGCAGTCGTCTTTGAATAGCTGCACCGGTTGGTTGAAGTCTAGCTTCCAAGCGTTGTGCATCACGATGGTCACCTCGTTTGCAAGTGTCTCGTAGGTCTGCTGCTCGAGACCGAGTCTTTCATCGGTCATGTCGTAGCAGACCGCGCGGATCTTGTCGCTCTGATAGATGTGTGCCGAGTATCCCCTCGATTTCAAAGACTCCGAGACCCGGGCTTGCGGGTCACTTCCCCGTACGGCGCAGTAGATGGCCTTCACCATCGGGAGCTGCACCAAGACCTCCAGCAACGCGTTCCCTAGAGATCCGCTGGCTCCGGTGAGATAGATGGTCGCCCCGTCGTCTCCTTTGTTGATGCCGGACGTCCTGGGACGAGTCTTCGCCCACTCGTCGATTTCACTGTTCATGCGGCGGACGGCTGAGTGAATCCACTCGTGGTGTTGGCTGGTGATCGCAGCGTGGTTGTCAGAGCTGTCGTCTTTGGGGCGTTGGAAGAAGTTGAACAATCCCTTCGCGGTCGGATACTCGAAGACGAACATCAAAGGGAACTTTCCGAATGATTTGACGAGTTTAGAGCGGAGTTCGACGGCCTTGAGGGAATCCAGCCCGAGCCCGTACCAGCTTTGGTCGTCTTCTATGTCTGCCGGAGAGACCCCGAAGACGTCTGCCACAGCATCTCGTACGGTTTCAATCGTCGCAGGACTGGCTCCGTTCGTCTGAGCTTCGGCAGAATCATCTGTCTCCAGTTTTCCAAGAAAACCGGTGTACAGATCCTCGACCTGGCTCCCGAACAGTCCCCACGCGATGTTCCGGCGAACGTTGCCTTTGGGTGTGACCGGCAAAGCCTCCCCACGCGTGAGGATAAGGACCGACTGGCGCGGGATCCTCGAGTACACCGGCGTCTTCTCATTCACCCTGCTAATCACCCGCCACACTGCATCCTCAACCTCCTCAGGCTGTTTATCCACCTCATCCCAATTAACCTCAACCACAACGGACGGGCAGGGATGCCCCGTCCCATAGACAGCCGTCTTCACAACGACACCATTACCCTCCTCCTCGAGAGCCATAGCCAGCGCCGCAGCATTGGTCTTCTCCCCGTTCGAATGAACGAGAATATCGTCCCGCCGGCCCTGCAGAACGAAATACCCGCTCGCAGGCGGCTCCTCAAGGAACAAGTCCCCGGTGCGATACGGGTTCGGCACGGCGTCATCCAGCCAGAGCTCCGCCGCCAGCGGGAAGCCCTTGTACACCACGCACTCAAACAGACCCTCACCGAGAGGCTCCATACGGACAAGCGGAGACTCCGGGTAGAGGTTCCGGAAGCGGTACACGTCCGGGTTGTCCCTCGTGTGGGGGATCGTCCGGAAGGGCGGCCCGGTCTCGGTGGTTCCGTACGTCGTCTTGATGTTGACGCCGAGTACCTGGAGTTTCGACAGCGTCGTCGGAAACAGGGGAGCACCGCCGGGCTGGAGCACCTTCAGCTTGGTAAGGGGGGTGAAGTCCTTGGTCGTTAGGGAGATGTACTGCGTCAAGTCCTCGATGACGGAGGGCGCGCAGTGGAGGCAGTCGGTGGGACATCCGATTTCTTCTAGCCATTTCCACGCCGAGAGGATGGCGCTGGGGGCTGGCGGCCATTGCTCCGGCGGGAGAGTGGTTGGGAGTCCTGTCGGGATACCCGAGAGAGCCACTGAGAGCCCTGCGATGTGAAATCTGGCAATATCGCATGAGCCTCACACTTGGTCTTCTTTGACTGGAAATAGAGACTCACAGTGGGAAGCAGAGATACCAGTTCGAGATGAAGTACTCGGGCATCAGCCTGTACATCCGCCCAATCTGACACAGGCTCCTGTTGGTATGGATGATGGGCTTCGGCACGCTGGTCGACCCGGACGAGTGGATGATGATCGACTGAAGATTCCACTCATCGCTGGTCTCGAACACCACCAGCACCTCCAAGACTTCCTCACTGCATTGTTGCAGTTCAGCGAGGCTAATCAGCCCAGCCACTTGCTGCCCGCAGGCACCATCGGCATCAAGCGAAGGCTCATTCGCCTCATCCACGACGACCGCGACCGCATTGCAGACTCGGAGCAAGTGCGCTCTGGTCTCGGAGGAGTTCTTGTTGCTGAGAAGAAGGGTCCTCACGCGGAGCCGGTTCAGGGCGATTTGTGTGATTAAGTATTCGATGGAATTCCCCGTTCCGAGCAGCGCGACTGTCGGCTGCTGGCGGGTTTCATTTGCCGCCTCGAGCTGTTTCTGGAACTGCTGCGAGTAGTATCCAGATGCTCGGCAGGCCAAGCTGTGGACTTGAGCCCAGTCCAAGATATTGAAGCTGTTGCCGGCGGGGTAGATGAATGCCGGTTTCGATGGCTGCGTGATGGCGTTGTGCTCGACCAAGGCGGCGACGGAGGTCAATTTTGGGTTGGAGAATCTGAACGATCATGTTAATTCCTCCAAGTGAAGTCTAGCCAAAAAGAGTCTCGTCTCTCACTTGGCACTATGAGGGTCGCCGTGCAAATTCCAAAGCCTCTTCAGCTCCTCGTCCGCATCTGGCGCGGGATACACCATCGGATCCATCTTAGCTGGCGAGAGAGGCACCAAGTCAGACGTCGCAATGGGCGCCATCTTGAGTCGTAATGAGAAAAAAGTTCAATTCCGGCAATTCGTTCAGCTTCGGCCACGCATGTCTCGTTTTACCGCCATCATCCGAGTCACGGCAGTCCCCCTTTTCACAGCGTCCTTTTTGGCTAGACCAAACTTCGACCTTTCACATCAATCCCGCATGCGATCAACGGCGCCTCCGCAAACGATCGCACGACGGATAAGATAAGATTGCGCGCTATCAGCAACAACAGCATTTCCGGAAACTTGGGATGATGAGATAGGCCAATTAGGTGGCGATACCCCGAGACGCATCCTGATAGCGCGCGAGGCCTATCGTCCCTATCTCCAGGGGTCCGGCCAGGGGGTTGGATCACATCGTGCAGCTGTTGGGGAACCTTCACCGAAAGACTCCGATAAGCCGCCCGGTAGAAATGTAGGTGAGCCGCATGAACGGGAAGCACAAAAACGATGAAAGAAGCGCGGACTAAGTTGTTGTTAGTACAGCCTTTTAGTCTTTTCAACCTGAGACGCCTGCCTTCTACACCTCCGTCTCGGCCTGACCTTCCTCAGAACATCGACCCGGGAAGAAACTCACGGTCCGCACATCATGGGTTTACGGAAGCGCCTGGAGCTCCGCTCCGAGAGCGACGGGCTCGGCAACGAGGGGTCCCGGCTGTCTAACAAGGAGATGGACCCCATCCCGATGGGCTCGCCGGAGCGCACCTGGGGATGGCCGAGTCTGCTCGGCTTCTGGATCGCCGAGGCGTTTTCCATTTCCATGTACCAAGGCATGTTGCAACATGCTCCATCATCTCTCGGGAGGCTAACTGATCTCTATAGTGTCGTCGACTTCGGTCTCAAAGGGCCTCAACCCCGGCCTCGCCATCCTCGCGGTCCTAATCGGCCACCTCCTGGTATGCGTACCGGCGATGCTGGACGGCTACGTCGGCTGCTACTTCGGCATCAACTTTCCCGTCCTCACGCGAGCGTCCTTTGGCATCCGCGGGTCCTACGCCGCCGTCTTCGTCAGAGGTGTCGTCGCCTGCATCTGGTTCGGCACGCAATCTTTCCAGGGCGGGCAGTGTCTGCAGGTCATGATCGCCGCCATCTGGCCGTCCTTCGACCGCCTCCCGAACCACCTGCCCGCGAGCGCCCACGTCACGAGCGCCGAGCTGCTGTGCTTCTTCCTCTTCATCATCGTCCAGCTGCCGCTGCTGTGGCTGCACGTCATCAGCTTGAGGTACCTGTTCATGGTCAAGACGGTCGTCATGCCCATTTTCGGGTTGACGTTGTTTATCTGGGCCCTGGTCGCAGGTAAAACAAACTTTCCCTATCCTAAATAAGACTCCCTATCCTAAATAAGAGATGCTAACTATCCACAGCAAAGGGTTTCGGTCCCACCTTCTCGAAAGCGACAGTCATAAAAGACGGCACACCCGCCATCGTCGTCTTCTTCCAATGCGTCACGAGCGCCATCGGCCCGAAGGCGACCCTCGCCCTGAACATGCCCGACTTCACGCGCTACGCCAAGGAGCCGCGCCAGGTCTTCTGGACCCAGGCCGTGGGCCTGGTCGTCCTCGTCACCATGTGCGGTGTGCTGGGTGCCACCGTCAGCAGTGCCTCCGAGGTCATCTACGGCGAGGTGACCTGGAACCCGCTGGAGGTCGCCCGCCTCTGGAATAATAGGGCAGCACAGTTCTTTGCGGGCCTTTGCTGGGCTTTTGCTGTCATGGGGACGAACATTAGCGCCAACAGCGTCTCCTTTAGTAATGATCTGTCGCTTTGGTTCCCAAGGTATATCGATAACCGGCGCGGCGCTTACATTTGCGCCATCTTTGGTGTTTGCGCCGTTCCGTGGTACATCCAGTATAGGTAAGTCTCGAAAAATTATTCGAGATACGACACGATCTAACATTGAGGTAAACAGTGCCAAGTCCTTCTCCTCCTTCCTCGGTGGATACTCTCTCTTCCTCGGAGCCATCGCAGGCATCATCATCTGCGACTTCTGGATCTGCCGCGTCCGCCGACTGCAAGTTACATCGTTGTACGACCCCAGAGGAATTTTCTACTACACCCTCGGCGTGAACCACAGAGCGGTCATCGCCTTCATCTTCGCCATCGTGCCGAACATGCCCGGCTTGGCTGCTGCTTGTGGTGCAAAGGGGGTTCCAAAGGGCGCGGTATACCTCTACAGCCTGAGTTGGCTGGTCAGCACGCTCGTTTCTGCCTTTACGTACTGGGTGTGCTGTAAGATCTGGCCTTTCGCGGTTGATGAGACCGAGGGGCACCTGTCTATCGAAGGACAGACCCCGAGAGATGAGGATGAGGTTAGTTCGGAGAAGGATATGGAGGCCAAGCAAGACGTCAAGAGCCAATGATGGACGCTTTGATGAGATATAAGTTCTCAGCTGTTAATGGATTTTATTATGATGATACTTGACACCAAGACGAGACCAGCCATCACGTTAAGTGTCGATGAAATGCTGATCGGAAACCCGTGTCTAAAAGCGTCTTGGCCAGACGCACTTTAAAGATTTCTTTTGGAAGCCGCTTCAGCCGCAGCTGGAGTTAGTTCGATCAATTTCCCTAGCCCAGCAACAAATATGGCGTCCAGCCGAAGAAGACTCAGGTTCAAGAGGTCACAGCTTCTCGATTTTATTCGTAACAAGCTTCGCCATTGAGTCAATAGTGAAAGCGATTCATCCGCGTCGGCTGATGTCGGAGATGAGGCGAATAACAAGACGATGAAGTTGCTGGCGATGGCAAAGTTGACGCGAGAGTCTGAGTGTGTTAGCTAAGACGACATAGAGGGACCAATGGACGTAGTTCAGCTTACACGAATGCCAAAAAGCCTCCAAATGGTGGGTATCTAGCTTAGATAAGAAGTCGTGCATCTCTCGAGCGACGGCCATTGCCCCGGTTCGTAACGCCGCGCGAGCCTCAACTGGGGCTTCATTGCTATTGGGTCGGAGAAGGGCCTTGAATATGGTAACCTTGGCAGTAATATAGCTCAGTCTCAGACTGCCGTTCCCATCGAGCCCGTGATGGGGCGTTGCTGCGGATGGTTGCTCTCCTACGTCGGGGTGCTCCTGCAACCACTCTGCAAGCTCGATTCTCAACGGCCTAGCGACTTCGAAACTCGCCTCTAGAGACTTGAAAAGGGCTCTTGCTGCTTTCACTGAACTTTTGATAGTTAACGAAAGCTAAAAAAAAGAAAAAAAAAAGAAAAAAAAAAAAAAAACCTCCCACAGAAGAGACAACTTACAACATGCGTTGCTGGATCTTGGAAACTACCTCGGTAAGTGACGCCATGTACAGAAAATGTCGAGATACCGCGGGCTCATCCTCAAGGCCCGAAAGCTCTCCAAAGTCGCTCGGACTTAGAGGCGAAACATCCCAGTCGTCTTCTTGAATATGTGAGCTGCGACCGAAATTCAGGCTCAGCCACCGGTTCTGCACATAGACCGCCCATGCAAGTCTCCGCCGTAGCCTCTTCTCCCACGGCGGTATCGACCAGTCCGCCGGGCCCAGATTGAGGCCGAGGCATTGGGCGATAGCTACGGTGTCTGCCAACATGACCCATTTGAACGGGGTATCTGCAACATGCCTGTTCGTTGGACGACGCTGGATCATGAGGAGCATTGTTTGTACAGTGGCTAGCGACGGCGTGTGAAAGTGGGAGAGGGCGGCCATCCACGCCAGCTCGAACAGCCGATCTGCTGATGGAGGTGTGTAGACATCCACGCATAGCTTGTCGTCGAAGACGCAGAATGGTAGGGCGTGTCCGTAGATGGCCGCTATGAGGGATGTTGGTAACGATGATGGCTCGCCGTTGAGCTCGCGGAGAGTGTATTCTACGGAAACAACTGGAAAATATGGCTGGACGTAGCGCCAGAACCTGTCGGTGTCAGAAAAGTTCAAGCGCGATGAATCAATGATGCAAGTGTTGACTTACAGATTAATGAGTCTTTTGCCGACGTCTTCAGAGACCATGCTCGAGATCTCCGCTCTGATGTCGGCCTCGCTCATGCCCAAGTCCCCCGGTTTCGCCTTGCTGGCCAGCGAATTGTTCTGCACCATGAATTGAACAGGGACCCCATCGTCCATGCCCATATTCCTGATGCGCAATTGCTGAAAACCGCACTCATCCTTCTCGTTGAAGCGGTAGAGATTCAGCAAATACGGGTCTGACTCTCCGCTGAGACCGATAATCTGGGAGTTGTGACCAAGCTTCGCATCCAATGATGACGATAATGCGTTCATCTCTTCCCGTTGGGGCCTGGTTGGCGATGACTGAGCCCATAGTTGTGCCGGACTGGTCGAATCCGGGTCCGTTCTGGCGAAGCTGAATTGGTCCAGCGGCGATTCTACAGACTGCGACCGCGCATCAGCCTCCGAAGGAGCCCGATTCAGCTCGTAGGGAGTCTCGACCTCGTCGCCAGTGGGACTCCGGTAGTGGCCCGCAGTCCGTCTCCTCTTGTTCGGGCCCTCGACGAAGGTGCACTCCTTCCCCTGCCGCCTGCACAGCTCGCAGGGCGGCGGGCCGCGGAGCAGACAGGCCGCGCGCTTGTAGCGGCAGAAGTCGCAGGGGTGACGGTTCCGGTTGTTACCCGGCCTGGCCCGGTTGCGAGAGGCGGTCTCCATGATAGTTGCCTATCTTCTAGTTGGATTGTCGTATTCACGAACACAGGAGGCTATCTTGTTGTTGCGCTGGCCTGGAAGTTCCCCGCGTCCCCAGAATCGGCCGGGCTGCAGTTTTCCGGGGGCCTGATAACGGGGCGTTGGCCGATTGGATCGTGGTGGAACATCCCTGCAGCGACGACGAACCCCAATGACACTTGATAACGACAAATCAAAGCAACTAATATTTCTTGACATTTGTTTAATGTTAAAGTCCAGGCTGGGTTTTATCGAAGGGGTTGAAAAACGGTGGTTTGACTTTCAACTAACACTGCACCCGTCACCGCCAAATTTTGTTCGTTGAGAAACGTGGTCGTCCTAAGATACAACAGCTTACTGGCTCACGGAAGGCAGTTCAAGGGACCTAATAGCACTCTAGACACATTGGCAGCAAACTGCACTGCTTTATAGGCTGTCTGGACTTTTGCGAGCCGCAAGAACGGCTACAGTGGAGTATGCCCTGTCCTGCATTTACAGATAGAACAACCCATGACTTCAGTACCAAAACAGCATTTGTTGATACGACGCCAAGCACTGTTTGCAAAGTCAGTATGTGTGAAACATGATTTTCCCAATCAATATGTGAAGTACTATTGAGTCGCTTGACGGGTCAATCTCAGGCGGGCCAATAGGCTGTTGTATCTTGGGCAACGTTGTACTCATGATGATTCGATAGGTATTCAGTGGAGATCTGAGTAAGCTAATGGTTCCCCTCACATTAACGTCCGATACCCATTTTTGGCCACCCCCCCCATTTGGCCACCCCACTTATACCAAAAAATCCCTTAACACTATAATAACCCTCTAACTTCACATTTATAAACTTTTATTAGTTTTAACTTAATTATCGCTAAACTTTCGTCAAAGTTTATTAAGTATTAAATGTATTAATACACTAAAGATAATATTACTCAGGTTCTTAAGGTTATCACCAACGAGCAAAGTGTTAAAACTATAGTATATAACCATAGAATACTATAATTAATACTTTGGAATAGGATAAAGGGCCACTAGAATTAAGTAGTAGTTTTCTCTAAGTAGTAGACTCTCTTAGACCTAGGAAAACCACCTAATTAAATGGGTTCGTATTTAGGCTATACTAGGCTTACCACTAACTTATTAATAACTTAAAGAATTTGCTGAACGGATCCTCGAAATCCAGGGAAACCCCTAGCTACTCGGAAAGAACTAGGATTAAACCTTTATTAGGAGGAATCCATTAATTAAGGTCTATAAAAGTAAAGTAATTAATTTATAATATATCAATGGAGCTACAACTAATGTTATTAGGTCGTGGTTTAGTTACCTTAGTATCCCTAAGATTAAAGTTATTAAAATAGCCAACTAATATAATATGGATGAAACTGGTATTCTTAAAAGTAGAGGATTAAATGGGTTTGTTTTAGGATTATTAGAGATTCACTTAGTTTAAAAAAGATAACCTGGATCATATGCTTAGATATCCCTTATCGAATGTATCTCGGTAACTGGAAAAGTACTCCCTCTGCTTATTATATATAAAAGTAAATTAATCTAATAATAATAGTTTCTTCTTAACCTCACTTTATATAATTTATAGAAGTTTACGGTAATAGAGAATAGTTGTATATTAAATTTTATGGTTATTGAATAATTAAAGAAGGTCTTTATCTCGTTAATTATACCTAAGGACCCCTAGGAAAAGAGACTTCTTATATTAGATAAGTATAGTAGTTACAAAATAATAGCGTATATATATCTCTGTTTTAAAAGTAATATACTCTTGTTTTTCTTATTTCCCTATACGTTATACGTACTTCAACCTCTTAATTAGTTAGTCTTTAGGCCACTCAAAGCAGTATATAAGAAGGAGCTTAGGTATCAACCTTAATGGGATTGTAATACTGTTGTTAATAAGTGGACGTTCCTCCTCTGCTATAGGAAGGCACGTCAGGCTGGATTGACGTATAATAACATCGTCAGTGGTTAGAAGTATACAGGTCTATGGCTAGTTAATATGGGGAGACCCCTCATAAGCCCTTTGATGTTTGAGAATACGTTAACGCCAGCCTAATAGTTAAACCAGGTCTTTAAGGGAGTCTATTACTAGTGCTAGTGATAGATAGCTTATAGAGACATCGGTAGTACGCTGGTTAACACCTAGGAAGAGGGATAAGTTAAAGGATCAACTTAGCTTATTCAACAAGTTTAATAATAACGTTGATACTTAACATCTATTATTTAAGAAGGTCTAGAAAGGTTTCGACGAGAAGGACTACCAGCTTGCTATAGCCCAGTGTTAGATTAAGGCATTAAAAGTAGAGGTTAAGGTTAGTAGGGTAAGGAAGTAAAAGAAGGTTATAATGAGCCCTAATTCGAAGTTTGCTAACATTGAGGTTATACGGAAGGCTTAGATCGAAGTAGGTGAAGTCGATGATAGCTTAGATGAACCCAGCGGATTAGAAAACCCTAGTGATAGTGAAAGTTGTATTGTAGTTATATTAAATAGGGTGGAATAATAGGCTTAAGTTGATGTATCGAAAAATACAGCATCATTTTTGGGGTGGCCAAAAGTGGGTGTCGGACGTTAGCTGCATGAGCGTCTTTCCTGCTTCGTCACTCGCTGAAATCGCTACTACCAGCAGGACCCTTGTCCCGCAAACCACGGTTTGTCCACATCACCGATAAAACCTAGGCCATCGAAACCAGGATGAGCGGCATGTGACAAGAGTACGTGACTGAGCGTGCTCGCAAAGCTCCAAGGTTGCAGAACAGGCCAACGAAACCAAGGACGACATCGATAAAACTTCCCTCAAACACCATGCACAGCGTTCCAGCAAGTTCAATGTCCAAGACCTACGACTCTCAGTCTTTCTCCAGCGCAGGAACATGCCATGTCTGCAATGGTATCAGGCAGCTGTTCGTTGAGGCTGACGTGGACATTGACCTCGGGGACTTGGAGAATGAAGAGACACGTTGTGAAGCTCACGGACCGTTGGTCTCCTGGGTGATGGACTCTTTCCGTGAGCAAGCAAGCGACCTCGAGCGCCTCGGTGCATACCGCCTGAAAGAACGAGGGGACCGCATTACCTTCTGCCTCTTTCGACAACCCGGAGGCTCGCCTCAGATTCAACTGCTTGACTACAAGTCTCGCCCTCAATGGTCTCGGCAACTGTTTCTTCTCAGCTCCAGGAACACTCGGATTTCGAGCTTGAATGGGCGAAATTTCGATCCGAGACGGGTGAATCTTCAAGTCGCTCGGCAATGGCTGGAGACTTGTACAGTGAAACACGGGGCTGAATGCGACGATACTTTCAAAGTCCCTCCTTGTTCTCCGGCCTATCTGAGTGACACTCAACAACAATGCATTATCGCTGGTAGCATAGGGACCAATTATGTTGCGTTGAGCTACCGATGGAGCAACAAGGATATCAGGTTGGTCCACGTAGAGTGAAGGGGTCGGCGATGCCTAGGTAGGGTATGGTAGTGATTAGTATTCGAATCTGGCCTCCTATAAACTTTCCTATTATGCTACCATTTAAATCCCTTTCCCAGAGTAATTATTTTCCGTTGGCCCTATTCCGGGGTTACCCTTTCGGTGCCCCCCCAACTTCCCTCTCGCCTAATTTTTCTTGGCATCTGCTGTTAGTGAAATAGGTGATACGTCACCAAGATCCTTAACAGCTGAAAACTCTTCACCTCTCCCTCCCGGAGCCCTCCCGTGATAGCCTCACAGCCTCCGGCGAGCACCGGACTACAGCCGGCCCCTCCGGCCGGCCCTAATCGGGGCTCTAGGTCACCTCCAAAGCCAACCCCTCCCTCAAGGGCTAAGCACCGCCACAACACTAAGGCCCAGCCACTCCGGCCCAGCCTTAGGGGAAGCCAGCCCAACTCTCCTAATGCAGCCCCTTCTACGGCAAAGGGGCCCTTAAACGCAAGCGGGGTGACCACTAGATCTATCCTAACTACCTTCAATGAACAAGCCAGACACTATGAGGACCGAAAGGGTGTCTTTTTGGCCATCGCCCAGTCTATTAACAACATGGTCTCTAGCTTTAAGGGGCCAAAAAAGTAGATCGCAAAAGAGGCGATAACCTATATGATCCAAGCCCTGAAGAAGCTAATGAATAACGAAGCCGCTCCAACTCTAACCCGGAACTGGGCTACCATTACAGCATCAGCCCCGACCCTAACCCCAATCTCAGCCCCGGCCTCCGCCCTAGCCCCCGCCCCGGCCTAGCACCGAGCCCCTACCCGCCCATAAGCCCAAACTTAGTTAAAAGACCTCCGGGTTTTCGTCCATATCCCCGAGGAAGGCCTGGATGCTGCCCAGAAGAACGCCCCTTTCGCCCTGCGCCGTACAGTCTGCCAGGCCCTTGGCCTACAACTAGGAGACATCCCCCACATCTACCACATCTTAACCGGATACTCCTTAAAGCCCCTAAATAAACAAATCCAACAAAGCCTTATTGGAAATAGACAAAAGCTAGTAGACTACTTAGGGGCCTTTAAAGTAGAAACCCCCACAAAATGGTTCACATACGCCGTCCCACACTGCCCATCTAAGCTCCAAAGCCTAAATGAGGAAAGTATTAACATATCAACCCTGATCAGGGAGGAGGTTATTACCCAGACTAACCACGAGCCAGTCCTAGCTCGGCAATCCCACCTCAGCCCAAACCCTATTACAAACGAAATCACTTAGGTTATCTCCTTTACGATCAAAGTACCACCCTTCAGACTATTCAACCAAAGCAGCAAGGCCCAGCTTATTAGGAAAAAGAGGACCCTACTTAGGCATAACCCTGGCTACCAGGGATACCACACAAACCGGTACTATAACCGGCGGCCACTTTACAACAACTGCGGCAAGCCCTCAGACTCCCACGAGACCGAGCCCTGTACAACTAAGCCGAAGTGTGCCAACTGCTTAGGGCCCTTCCAAGCCGGCCATGCAGACTATCCAACTAGGCCCCTAATGGTTAACGGTCACCCTACCCTTCCAGGCCAAAAAGAACGTGGACGGATCCGGAAGGCTAGGCAAAAGGCCTCCGAGGCCCGCGATAACACCAACCAAACTAACCAGACCACCACTCAGAGCAACACTCAACAACCCCAAAACTCTCCTCCTAATCAGGGCCAACAGCCTGGCTCTAAGCGCCCATATAATAGGACACCCTCTCAAGGATCAATCGTTTACTTAGGCGATAGGGATACAACTAATAGCATGGACGAAGATGAGGCTAAAGATCCCGAAGCCCTCCCTCAGACCAACCGCCCCATCCACCCTCTCCGAAGTAGAAACCAGAGGGTAACTCAAAAACCTAACTATAACATCACCAATACCTACACCCACCTGGACCTCAACTCAGAGGCGTAAGCCTCGGAAGCGCCCCCTACGGGTATTACGCATAACCCAATACAACGTAAGGAAAAAGGCCCCAACATATACGGCCCTTCTAAAGCTCTGCTAGGCTAATTAGGTTAATATAATACTTATCCAAAAACTATAGATAAGCTTCACTAACGGGATAAAGATTAATATACACCTTGGGTTTAACTCCTACGTCCTAGTAAACTTCTAGAATAATAAGGAGACGAGGCCCAGAGTAATAATATATATACGAAAAGGGATAAGATTATAAGTGCAACAGCAAAGGCCTATCCAAACAAGGGACATCCTATGGTTGAAAGTTAATAATACTACCGTTATTAACATTTATAGACAACCAAGCGATCCCCATAACCACACAACAACCACCCTCCTAGGGTACCAACCACTAATACGAGCCCTCATAGCTGGGGACTTTAATACTCAACACTACTCCTGGGAACCCAGGTCAGTTAACCGGAATAGGGGGGATAACCTAGCAGACTGGGCAGATAGCTATAACCTCTCTTATATCAGGGAAATAGGAATTCCTACCTACAACTATGGCCATATTCTCGACCTAGCCTTCTCAAATATCCCCCTAGTATATACAGGGGCTAGTTTATACCTATACCCAGGGTCCGACCACTAAGCGATTATTATAACTATCCCCCTCAACCCTAACCCTAACCCCAACAACCTACAATAACAGGCCCACTAACTAAGGCCAGTAGTAATCCCGGATTTAGCCCTACCTCGGTTTAACGACCTAATCAGAATAAGAGCCCTAGCCCTACTTACCCTTAAGGACCGGCTTACCCTAATTGAATTAGATACCTAGGCTAATCGGATAGCTAGCCTATTATCAACAACTATCCAGGTAATAGAGAAAAAACAACGAAACCTAGGAAAGGGGGCTCCCTAGTGGACAAAGGAGTGCTCTAAAGCCCACTAATCCTACCTCAAGGCCCATATCCAACAAGCCCGGGAACCAAAGCCACCCCCTATCCTTAAAAAACAAAAGGCCTTTCTAAATACGATCAGGAAAGCTAAACGAGCCTACTAGGTTACTAAAATTGAAGGGGTTAAATTAGATTAGGACCTCTATAAGATAATGGGCTAGCGTAAGGCCAGCCTAGTAGTTAAAGCCCCCCCCTTAATAGTTGAGGGTTAGATATACAATAGTAGCCAGGATAAGGCCCAGGCCCTACGGAGGGCCCTCTTAGAGAGGTTTAACGATGCGGATGACCTACCTAGGGACCCTTTCACCATAACTACGGTCCCAAAACGATAAATACCCTGGTAGGTTACAATTAGCCTGGAGGAAGCAAGGGTAACCACCCTAACAAAAACTACAACCCCGGGTATCGACGGAATCACCATAAGACTACTTAAGGCCTATTAGGACTCTATATCCAAGCTAGTTCAACTACTCTTCTAGGCCTATATCTAAACTAGTTATTTCCCCCAGTCCTTTCGTAGAGTAAAGGTGGTTATAATCTAGAAACCTGGAAAGACCAACTTCTTAAAGGCTGGATCCTGGCGGCCGATCTCCCTATTGTCCTGCTTAGGTAAGGGGCTCGAAAGGCTTATAGCTAGGAGAATGGCCTACTTTACTATCCTAGAAGGGGTAACCAGCCTATAACAAATAGGGGCACTACCAAGCAGGGCAGCTACTAACCTAACTACCTATCTCACCCACGATATCGAACAGGCCCTCGATAAGGGGCATACCACCACACTAACGACGATGGATGTAAAGGGGGCTTTTAACTCCGTCCTCCAGAACCACCTTATTATCAGACTACGGCAACAAAGCTGGCCTAATAACCTAATCAGGCTGATCTATGCATTTATATCAGACCGTACTACTAGGGTTAAGCTAAAGGAGATAACAACAGAGGACTTCCCTTTAACCTATGGGCTACCCCAGGGCTCCCCACTATCACCTATTCTCTTCTTACTCTATATTACTAAGATCCTAGTAGAGAACCCAAGACTTCGTTTTAGATATGCGGATAATATAAGCCTCTTAACTACTGGCTAATCCCTTAAGGAGAATACGGTGTCCTTAAGCCAGGAGATCACCCAGATCCTAAATTAGGGCACTAATAATAAGGTCTTTTTTAACCCAGCAAAGTATAAAGTTATCCACTTTACTAAGAAGTATAAATAACCAAAGGATTTACCAGGGATCAAAACTAAGGATCTGGAAATCAAAGCGTCAACTAAGCCTGTTCACTAGCTAGGGATTTGGTTTAATAAAAGGCTCTCTTTCCGACACCACATCGAAATAAGGGTAACTATAGCGAAAAAAGCAACCCAGCATTTAGAGCATCTAATAAACACAAAAGGAGGGATCCCAGCAGCTACTATGCAGAAGGTAGTCATCATATACGTCCTCCTAACCACCCTATTCGGATCCAAAACCTGGTTCAGGGGGCTAACTAAGCTAGCTCTAAGTAACGACACCGCCCCCCAAAGAGGGATAATTAATATAGGTTAGAAGGGCCTCGTCCAGAAGGTTAATAAGGTTATCATAACAGCGGCCCGGGCTATCCTTCCAATCTAGAAAATAACCCTAATAAGCAACCTCTTAAGAGATGCCGGCCTGCTTACCGGGAAGGTGGCCCTAGAAGGGGCACGCCTACGTTTCGCAGTACACCTACAAAAAGTCGATTAACAACACCCACTAGTCCTAAGGCTCTCACAACAAGGGAGGCAGCAGACACGACTTCAACGAACAGCAGGCCTCGTCTTAAGGGCCCTAAGGCTAGTACTACTCCAACTATAATACCTTATAAGGTCATAAAACCCAATAATCCTATAAACAAAAGAGAAGGCCGCCAAGGCTTTTCAGAACTAGTTAAAAGCTATCCCAGATAACCATATAATTATCTATTTAGACGGCTCCAAGGCACCCAATGGGGCTACAGGATACGGGTTCATCATTTACAGAGGCAATAAGCGGATAGCCCAGGGCTGCGGCCATCTTAGCCTAGCAGAGGTGTTCAATGGAGAAGCTGAAGGAGCGAGGTCAGGGCTCCGGCGGGCCCTCCTTACCTCCTAGGGCTAACCTATACACATCTGTATTAATAATACTAGTATTATCCAGGGGATACGGGGCGAGGCTCTAAACTCCTCATAAATAGCTTTCCTAGAGATACACAAGGCGGCTAGGATATATAATATATACACCCACTAGGCCCCAGGGCACCAGGGGATAAAAGGCAACGAAGAAGCAGATCGCCTAACTAAGCAGGGCACAACACTCCTAGTACCCTTAGGCCAACTAGCAACCCTAGCAGGGATTAAGCAGTTCACTAAGAAACAGGTACAGGCCCAATACACACAATAGTGGTGTAAGGAGGTAATAGACCGATACGTCCAACTAGGACTCGAGGCCACCCTATCCAGCCCCCCTAAACTAGCCCTTCCACGGGCTACTCTATACCACCTCCTAATAACCCGATCAGGCCACGGAGACTTCAAACAATATCACCAACACTTTAACCATAATAAAGCCCTACTTACCTGCTCTTGCGGGGAAGTAAAGGATGTAGACCACTTAGTTTATTGCCGAAAGACCCTAACGGGGAGGTAACGGTGACCTACCCTCTACCCTTCTAGTTCATCAAAGCCCATAGGACCTATGGGATCCCTTAAGTAATACTTCAAGGGTCTAATTACTAACCATAAAAGCTTTAAGGCCTTCCTACGTATAATAAACTTCTTCTAGAAGATCTGCCCACACTACTAGGGGCTAGCCTGGCTGGTCCTAAAAACAATTAACCTACCCTACTTAAGGGACCAAATAGGAAGCAAAGGAACTGGAGGAACCAGCGGGATCCAGGGACAAATTAAACGCATAGTAGCCAGTAGGCAGGATTTGGAGGACGCTAGTAAGGGCTACATACTATAGAGTAGGTAGTTTGAGCCTGCGGCTCTCCACGCCACATACCCCTTGGGAGGTCTGCCGCAAGGGCTTCGCCCTTGCCGCCTTGGCGTTAAATACAACAACAACAACAACAACTTTCGGTGCCCCCCCAGTCCCCGTTGGTGTACCTAATACGATCCCTCCGCCCCTTAGGCCCCGTCCCGGGGTCGTCTAGGCGTTTATTAGCCTTATTTAGGGTCTATACCAGCGCCTCCGTTAATATTACCCAGTTACTATACCTATTTTTAGCCTCAGGTTTAGGGGACCTAAAACCCGGTAATAGTCGGTTAGTGCCTATGTTTCCCTAACCGGAGGTGCCTTCCTTTTATTTTTCCCCGAGGTATTTTAGAGTTAGGTGATTACCCACTACTTCTCTAGTCTATGGGAGGCTAGGTGTGAGTAGGTGCCCCTCTACTAGGCCGCCGCTCCACTTCCTCTACTAATAGTCCACTAGGATAGTTTCCTGGTATCTCCTTATAGATACCTCGTATACTAACTAATAGACTTACCTCCTTCCACTCTTTCCTTATTAATGGTTTTATAGAGTATCCTTATATCCCCTTTTAGTAAGCTAAGGTGGTCCTTATCCTTGTTCTTTTATATTTTTTTTAATACTAAGTATTAACTCCTAATTTTAAGAATACGAGAAACTCCTACGCCATAGATGCCCCTAGTACCCCCCCAGTACTCTCTTTATATCGATAATCCCCTATTATAGTTCATTTTCCTTAACCCCTAGGCGCCCTAATATAATTATTTTACTACTTCTAATATAAAACCAGCTTCACTATACACTTCAATTCCTTTATTCTTTTCTTCTTTTAGTATTATTTTTCGTCGTTTTCTCGTCCTTCCGGTTATTTACCCTTAACCACTACTACCCTACTACCCCCGCCGTTATATCTTCCAGTCCTACTCCCTCTACCCCTATTAACAACAACGGCGGTTCTACCCCGTTAATTCCCCTTAACTCCTCTAGTAATATAGAAGGTAACGACGATAAGAATCACCTTTACACTATCCCCTACGCCTATTACCTGCACCGTATAGTGGGCTAGGACCCTAAGGGTAACGCCCCCGTTCTGCACTATTTCGAGACCATTAGTATATCCTCTCCTCCCCCAGTGCTCCCCCACTTCTATTACTAAGGATTCAAACCATAAATAATAAATACACCGTCTATGCCACCCAGCACAGCAAGCCTTACCTTTCAGTATATACTCATCCCCCCCTCCAATCTGGCCACCCCTGGGGCCTTCCAGATATCGCTAATACCTCGTAGTTGCTGTATATTCCTGGTCGACAGTAAGATGTGTTCGCTAACTCGGAAGTTAATATACGCCCTCCTCTTATTATACTATTTTTCGTATATCTTATTAGAGCAGGCCAGCAGGTCCTATACTACTCTCCTTTTCGCCTTTAGCTCTTCTACCCTATCCTCCGCTATTAATACATCTACTAGGGCTTTTCCGTCCATAATAACATCGTATAATCCCAGTAGTAAGTAGCCCATTAGTACCTCCGCTGGTGCTAACCTAATAGCATTATACCAGGTATTATTATAAACGAATTAGGCCATTATTAGCCACCGTGGGCAATTATCCTGTTTTATATTATAGAATACCCATAAAAAATGTTCTAAGTTCTGGTTTTACCTCTTTATTTGTTCATTAGTTTAAGGGTGGTACACTATACTAAGTTTCCATTGGATGGTTAGTTAGTGATATACTATTACCTAGAATTTATTAGTAAATAAGGAGCCCTTATCCGAGACAATTGACTGAGGAATTCTGTATTATAGGAACACCTTTTATACTAATAGTATAACTAACTAGTTTATAGTAAGTGATTCCCTGGTGGGTATATAAAGGGTATACTTAGCTAACTTATCCACTATTACTAGGATACTATTATACTATTTCCTATTTGTCGCAAAAGTGGAACCACAATTACGGGACAGTAATTGTGGGCTATATCATGACACTATTTCTATTATCCACTATTAATAACTTAGTAATAAAATTGAGTAATATACTTTCTTATGGGTAACTAGGAACTAATAAGGTGCTTAGTACCCCATAAGGGAGGTAGTGGTATAGCTTCGTACACTAGCATACGGCGCATATTTTAACGTATTCCACTACATCCTTTTTTATCCTTTTCCAAAAAAACAAACATCCTATCCGGATTATTATCCTAATAACCCCTAAGTGACCACTTATTAACTTATTATAGAACACAGTAAAAATCTCCCTTATTAACGGGTGGCCCTCTAATATAACCACCCTACTCTTATACCTCACCGTTCCTTTATTATCTCTTCTCTAATACACCCACTTCTCCTACACCACACCCTATAATATAAGATTAGACCTCTGGGCCTCCTATACTACTTCTTCCAAACTTAGGGCTAGTATTTCCAGCATAACATTCACAACGTTAGGCTATGGCTCCTCCCTCACTACCTAGTTATATCTCACCCTTGGCTAGAATCGTTCCAGGAAACCTTCTAAAAACACACCCCTAACTTCCTCCTATTCACCCTCCTTAGGTCTATAGTCTAATCTCCATAATAGCCCATCAACTATATTTCATTTACTTAACTAATATTTAATACAAAAATCGAATAATAAAAAGTCCTAAAGTAACCTGGCCTAACAGCTATTCAACCAGGGCTTAGTAGCGAGGTAGTAGTACCCTAAGTGGTCCATTAAGAATAGTATTTAGTGTTACATATATAGCAAGTAGTATCGCTAATATATAACTACCTCTCGAATAACCAGCAGCTCCACCTCTAGTGCTCCATATCTCAGCTCGGCTCCCCTTAGCTTCTTAGAGAGGTAGGCGACGGGGTGCTAAACGTCTCCATATAACTAGCATAAAACTGCCCTTATTGTAAAGTCTGATGCGTTGGTTTTGACCCTTATTGGGAGGGAGGGGTCAAAGTACCTAAGGATAGGGGCCTCTGTGAATAGTTCCTTTAGCCTGTGGAAGGCCTTTAACGCCCTATTATTCATAATCGGCTCCCCCCCCCCCATCTTCTTTATTAGCTTATCCGTGAATAGTGTATACATTTTAGTATAGTTCCGGATAAAACACCTATAAAACCCTATAAATCCCAGGAAAACCTGGATATCTTATATACTATGGGGTACCAACTACTCTATAATAATTATAACCTAGTTTTATTTTATTGTAATCCCTTCCCCTGAGATTACGAACCCCAAAAACCCGATCTCCCTAATATAAAACTCGCATTTCTCAGGGTTAGTATACAGGCCAGCGGCGTCCAAGTAGCACAACACCTCCTAGACTACCTCTACGTATAATACCTTATCCTTCGAAAAGATAAGGATATCATTTAAATACACTATACAAATAATATTAACGAGGCCCACCAGTGCATCGTTAACGTAGACCTAAAAGGTCACTAGCGTATTAACGAGGCCAAACAGCATAATATTATATTCGTAATAGCTATACTTGGTTCGGAAAGCCGTCTTCTATTCATTTCCCTCACGGATACGCACCTAATAATACCCATCCTTAAGGTCTAGCTTCGTAAACCAACTCACCTAAGAGGCGGTCCAGGATTTCTCCAATAAGGGGCAGTGGTATACAATTCTTTATAGTAATACCATTAAGGCCCTGGTAATCCACACAGAACCTCAACTTACCCCCCTTCTTAAGGACAAAAAGGATTGGTACCCTAACCGGACTCTTAAACTACCTAATCCAGCCCTTAACTAGTACCTTAGTAAAGTATTCCCTTAACTCCACTAACTCCAGCTCCGCTAGTGGGTAAATGGGGCCATATGGTGGCTCTGCTCCTAGTTCCAGGTTAATAACGTAGGCGTATTCACCCCGTTCCGACGGTATAGCTACTAGTATAGTGTTAAATACGTGGGACCACTCCTCGTATTCACATAGGAGGACTGGTCCCTGGGCAATCTCCTAATTACTAACTAATACCCTACTTATCCTCACCTCGATCCTTTTTATACCTAAGGTAATTATAAAGGTCACCCTCGTATCCCTCACCACTCTTCGGATTCCCCTTTTATCCGAAATTAACCAGATACTATCCTTACTTAAAGGGTAGGTCCAGTTTAGGGTTTTCCATTTAAAGTTCAGCTAGACCGCTTAACACCAGGGGATCCCCAGTATTACCGTATATCCTTCCACCTCGGTAATCCTAAACTTATGTAACCTCGTATAACTCACCCCGAGGTCGTCCATCACTTAGGTTATTAGGGTTTTTATACTATAATCGGGTATATGCAACCCCTATATACCCTATAACGGTGGCTTACCACTAGTGATCCCCAGTGGAGCCCCTTTGTAAAGGAGGATCCTCTAGTTTACTATATTCTCATCTACTCCTATATCTAATAACGCCTTCCCCTCCTTCTACACCCCTACTACTCTTACCCACAAGGTCACCTCTACTCTCCGGCGACCCTGCTTTGCCTCCTATGGGAGCTGGATAATGTTCACCCCCGTAGCCGAACCTCCTATTAGCTTTATTATCTTAGGCCAGCATCGTCGTCCCGAGTACTTTGGTTATCTATAGTTATAGTAGTTGGGCTCTTAGTACTAGTCCGAATAGTATCCCATCTACCCATAGTTAAAGCACTTAATGTAACTCAGGTCCTGCCCTGGTGGTCCCCTACTAGGTATACTTTCTTCTTATTTTACTAAAACCGAGCTCTTAGAGGTCTTAGTGGTGGTCCTTAGTATTTCTAGGGTAGGTTGGGTAATATTAACTGTAATCTCTTTTTAAGGTACGAGATTAGAGCGAGTGGGTGGTCACCGGTTTCCCCCTCGCTGGTCCCTGGTCCCCTAAGTAACGGGCTTAATACACTTTTACTCCTTTAAATATATTTTCTATATTATTTCAGCCCTTTTGGCCATATTATTTAATTCCCGACGGGTACTTAGTAGCCCGTTAACCATTACTTATTATTATAAGTTAGGTAATAGTCGGCTAACCACATAAACCATCCGCGTCCTCTCCGGTTAAGGATTAGGGTACTCTACTTTAACTATTTCGTATTAGTCGAGGAACTATTAATACATTTAGTTTAACTTTTACCTTATCTCTTCTAATTCCATTATAACTATGTATACCTAGGAATCCGTGTTAAATATGGTGTTACAGAGCTACTACTTTATTACGGCCTAAGTAATGTTAGATATATTATTGTCGTAGTTCGTGGTGACGTGGTTTATCCATTAGCGGGAGGTAGTGCCCTCTAAGTATCCCCCTATGAATAGGACCCTAGCCTTATCGGAGTCGAAGTCTTCTCCGTATAGGCCGAATTGCCCCTTTAATTTAAATAGAAAGTCACTAATGTTAGTCTAACTTCCTCCCTTAAAACGGATAAAGGTGAACTACTTTGTTCACGTATTAGTATAAACTCACTTAGGTTCCGGTTGTCACGGGCCGAACCCGGTGGTTATGCCCGGGCTATGCCCGTGCTCACACTGGTGCCCCACCGGTGCCCCACTAGCGCCCACCCCTTAGGAAGCAGAGATTTCGCGCTATATCGTAGTTTACCCTTTTCCTCTTCAGTTTAAAATAAATAGTATTTAGTTACCTTTCAATTAAGACAAGGCCTAGGACCAGCCCTTCGCATATTTTAAGCTCAGTTTTATCTATTATATAAGATACCACTAAGTTAAGCCCAGCTCCCTATTAGTTATAAAGTGGAATCCTAGGTTAAGTATAGCTCCCTGATAATAAATCGATGAATATTGGATACTAGGTAAAGTATAACTCCCCACTAGTTAAGAAGAGGATACTAGTTAGCACAATAGCTAATAAACTACAAACCCAATTATAGTTAGCCTTAAACGAGGTCCTCGGGCCCCTACAGGCGAGGATTGCTAAGCTCTCTAATGAGCTGGAGCGAAGCCGAGGTTCAGGGGTAACGATACTGACCCCTATAAAAATGTAGGCACCGAAACCCCGCAAGTGGGTAGCCGCCACCTCGCAATAGAGACACTAACATACCGTAAACTACTACCAACACCCTTAAAGTTCTCGGAGAAGTAGAAGGATTACCCTTTTTAGGTGTAATAAATAAGGAATAAGATCGTTATAAATAAAGTATTCTATTTTATTAACTAGGAATTATAGTACCTAATTAACTCCTATTTGGATACTAGTCCCTAGTAGGTGGTTATTATGTTCTATGTAACCGGGGGGCCTAGAGGTTAACATAACCCCAAAGATTTTATGTCCTACTTCGATAAAACTTACTGAGACCTAAACATTTAACCCTAAGCTATAACTTAGTTATAAATTTTCCGTTAAAAAGATAATGAGAAGTTGGTTATTTTTTTACTGAAGTTTAAACGAATAATAGTAGACGTAGGAGGTGGTGTGTGGTCTAATATTATTAAGATTGTTATATTAGAAAATGCCCTTATTTCCCACTTAAAGAAGTACCTGATCACCGTTTCCTTATTAGGGGAGTATACTTAGTGGTTTATTAGGGTATAGGACGTTATTTGGAAGTTAAAGTATATAATATTCGTTATTATTAAACGGGAGCGTCGTTAGTCCTTAACCCCAGCCCCTCCATGGAAGGATTACGATGGAGATGTTTAGATGACTAGTACTACTTACGCCTTATCGACTCGAAGGGAGGAGAAGGACCGTTACCGCTGCTACTCCTCGGGTAACCCGCTGGTGGACCGTTATAAGTACTTTTATTATGGTGAAGAAGGTTATATCGCTAAGAATTATTAGAAAAAGGTTCTTAGGTAGGCGAAGGTCGCCCGTATTAAGGTAATAAAGAAGTAAAAGGATCCTGGGTTAAAAGAAAAGAATTAAGAGGCCATTAATGCCTTTTTTAGTGAGGACGACTCGGGAAAAGAGTAATTCTAGTATAAAGTCGGGTATTAAAGTTAATAAAGGAGGAAGCCAAAGGATGGGAGTTCTACTAAGAAGAGTAGTAGTAGAGGAGTTAAGGGTTAGTTATTATTTAGGTAAGGATTAATAAAGGACACTTAATATACGCCCTCATCGATACTGGTTACGACGTCTACGTAATAGTGGATTAGTCTTTTTTTAGATACCTCCGATTACTGTTAGTGGATCGGAAAAAGTGTGCCCTATGAGGGTATACATAAGACAGGCTATCACCTAGTGATGCTTAGGGTATGGCTATCCTGGATCTAGAATTAAGTGGCTATACTTAGAAAGTTTACGTATACATAGTAAAGGGCCTAGACTGTGACGGGCTGGGCCCTCTTGGAGGCTTCGCAACCTCTCAGCCATGGACTCCGCTTACCTAAGCCCGGCTTACCTAAAACGGATCAACCTTAGGCCTGATTAGAGTAAACGGGTCCTATGGGGCGGAAGACATTTTCTCCTTTTCTCTCTTATCTTAAAAATACTCGTAATAGTCGCCATAACTAGTTGCAATATACGTACTTGGACCATTACATTATCTTTAAAATCTTAGTATTATTAGAGATAACGAGAATATACTAGGTACGGAAATAATTATCAACGAAAAATAAGTCTACGACCTTAGTGGGAATAGCAAAGAATCCCAAGCGGGTTAACCTAAAGGTCCCTGAACGCTTAAAGCTGATTAGCGAGGTCTGATCAGGGCTAGGAGGTTTTAATAAACTCGAAAGAACACATTCCGCATAGTAGAGTACCTTAATAACGTCGATTAGCATACTACGGTCACTACTGAATAAAGATGTGTAGAAGGAACGATAACCGTATTATAATGGAAAACAACGTTGACCTATCCGGAAACCCACAACAACTAGTGTAATTGATCACTCAGTTATTAGCCCAGCTATAGGAGATGCGGACCACCTAAGCGGCCGAACGAGAGGCCTAACGAGAACAGATTCGAATACTACAATAGACCCTAGCAGAACCTAAGCACCCAACCTTAACGTTACACGAAGCCCCTATACCCTCTATAACGCCGATCCCACCCGATCAGGCCTACGCACCACCTCCCAGATAACCGAGACACCAGATCCCCGATCCACCGAAGTTTAACGGATTGCACAAGAGATTTCAATAATAACACCTCGAAATGAAAGGGAAGATAAGTGTGAACAAAGAAGCCTTTAGTTCAGTATCAGTAGTGTTCACTTATATCTACTCTAAACTAGAAAACACTATACAAACTATGGTGAGCACCTATTATTCATAGGGAGGAGCTGATGGGTCGAAGAACCCTAAATAATTTATAGAATACCTAAAGGGTTATTACATAGACCCTAACGCAGAAGTATAAGCCCTCGACCAACTAAGAATAATACGTTAAAAGGAGAATAAGAGTTTTACCCACTTCCTTCCTAAGTTCAAAAAGGAGCTCATAAAAGTGGGAGGAGAACACTAACTAGATAACGTTAAGATTAACTACTTAAAAAGAGCTTTAAACATTACGATAAGAACCCCTTTAATTAGTATAATTAACAAACTAACAACCTATACTATATATACCCAGATACTCCTAATAATAGGATCAGAGCTGGATAGTGAATTGTACTAAGCTCGCTGTGAGCGTTAATACAGGAGATCGCCAATACCCGACTAGAACAAAGTCGAATTACTAACTAGATAGGATAGTCGGATAGGGTCACCTTAACCTGATCAGATGAATTAGGAACCCACTAAGGCAAGCCGGATGGTTAAGGATAAACTAATCCGAAGAAGGTTAAGCTAAGAGGAAACCCGTAAATACTATAATTACGGTAAGAAGGGGCATATATAATGGAGATGCCCTAGAGACCAGAAAGATAAGGAGACCAAAACCTCGAAAAGGAAGACCAAAGAGCAGAGCAAAACAGATATTAGCTCTAATCAGGACTCTAAAGAGTTAAGAAAAGAGTAACTCCTAATAGAAGTCGTCATCAGAAGGAACAAGCTATAGAGGAATAAAAGGTTATTAAGAAGAACATGGACTATAACCCATTTTACGTTAATATCGGGATTAATAGAATACATTACACAATTACCCTTATTAATATAGGGTGTTTAATATATACCCTAATTAGCAACACCTTTACTAAGAAACTCCATTTACTATGTATTAGTATTACACCTCGGAACTTAATATAAGTTACCATTATAGTTCCTAGTATAATCCACTACGTTACTTATACTAATATTAATATTAATAACTATAAATAACACCGATTATTCTTTTATATTATTCTTAACTAAGAAGACGACGTTATCCTTAGAAGGTCCTAGATAATTAACGATAATATTATAATTTACCCAGCGTAAAGTACTCTGCATATAAGTATTGTGGACCACTAAATAATAAAAAGGAAACCGGGTTAAGCCCGGCAAGATCCAAAGTTCCTAATCTAATAGTAAACTAGATTAGTATTCTTAGCCCTAATTAGGCGGGCATAGAAAAGAAGAGAGACCCCTCTTAGTATATCCACCTTAAACATATTCTCTGTAAGTTTAGTTAATATTGAGAAGGCCCTAGTACTAAAAATGAAGATAAACCTAAGGACGAAACTCCTTATATATTACCATAAGTTTTTATATATTTTTAATCGAGATAAGGCTAATTAGTTATTACCACATCGAAATAACATTAACCATACAATTCCCATCGAAAAAAACTCAATAGGGTAAAATAAGCTAGTTATATGGGGACCCTTATATGGGATATCTAAGGAGGAGCTAATTGTACTTTGATGGACCCTCATAGAACTACTAAATAAAGGTTTTATTTGTGCTAGTAGTTTTCCTATTTTATTACCCATCCTATTTATTTGAAAACCCGGGGGAGGATTGAGGTTTTGTGTTGATTACCGGGCTTTGAACATTATTACTAAGAAAGATAAATATCTTTTACCCCTGATTAGCGAAACCCTAAGAGCCCTAGTTAAGGTTAAGTGGTTGACGAAGTTAGACGTTATTATTGTATTCCATAAGATTAGGGTTAAAGAAGGTGATGAATAGAAGATGGCCTTTAAAATAAGATACGGCTTATACGAATGGATGGTGACTCTTTTTGGCCTAATAGGGGCCCCCGCTATGTTTTAGAGGTATATTAACTACACTTTACGGGATTTCCTGGACGAATTCTGTACCACTTATATTAACGATGTTCTAATTTATTCAAATAACTCACTCACTAATCATAAGGAGAAAGTTAAAAAGGTCTTAAGCCGTCTAGGTATTACCAGCTTATAAATCGATATTAATAAATGCGACTTTGAGACGAAGAGGGTTAAATACTTAGGGTTCATTATTAATGCAGGGAAGGGTATCCGTGTTAACCTAGAGAAAATTAAGGCCATCCAGATATGGGAGGTCCCCCGATCAGTACAAGGAGTCCGTGCCTTCGTTAGTTTTGCAAATTACTACCGTTAATTTATACCAGACTTCTCAGGGTTAGTACACCCCTTTATAGTTTTAATAAAGAGGGATATCCTATTTATATAGAGTAACGAGTATATAAAAGTGTTTAATAAGTTAAAGGCCCTCCTGATTAGTGCCCCCGTACTAGCACATTGGGATCCTAATTGAGCCACTATACTAGAAACAGACTTATTAGGTTATATGGTGGGTGGCGCTTTATTATAATACGATGACGAGGGTATTTTACGGCCTGTTACGTTCTTTTCACAGAAGAACTTACTAATAGAATACAACTACCCAATATACAATAAGGAACTATTAGTTATAGTCCACTATTTAGAACACTAGGACTCCGAATTAAGGAGTGTAAAGGAGTTTATTATCCTAACCGATCACCTTAACCTTAAGTATTTCATAACTAAGAGGTAATTAAGTGAACACCAGGTCAGATGGTCGGAGCTCCTATTCCGTTATAACTTCATAATCCAATTCCAACCCAGCAAATAAGCGATAATCCCTAATATACTATTTAGATGAGAACAAAACATTCCCAATACCCAACGAGACGATCAACTAAAAGGACGGAGGATATAACTCCTAAAAGGGAAACAGAACATAGTTATGGTGAACCGGGCAACTCTCAAAACAAATCAAATGGATACAACGGAATCCGTGGAAAGCACCACAGCAGGCAATATGGATCAGAACGACGATCCTAAGGCTAATCGGTCGGAACCCATCCTAAACCCCTTTAAAGAGGAGCCCCTAAAGTCCACTTAAACTAAAGGACTACAATCAAACAATCATTATTAGCTAATCAGGACAACTATAAAAAGGGGAGACCGTCAATTACCATCACAATAGAAGCTGCCCATAATACTATTAGAGTGCTCAGTAGACAACGACGGTAAACTCCTTTAAAGGGAAAGGATCTAGGTCCCTTATTACAAACCTTTACGAACCCGGTTAATCCAAGAGTCCCACAACTCAACACTTAGTGACCATCTCAGCAGAGACGCGTTAAAGGCTTTAATCAGCCACCGCTTTCACTAACCAAGCCTATCGCAGGATGTCCAACACTTCATAAGGAACTGCGACGTCTACGGACGGGGTAATATATGGCGGAACAAAAAGAGGGGTCTTCTAAAACCCTTACCCATCCCTAATCAGATCTAAATAAAGATATTAGTCGACTTTATTATAAGGCTACCACCAACCCACCGTATAAGAATAACGAACATTATAGTGGTAATAAACCGACTATCTAAGAACGTGATTTTCGAGCCACTTAAGGATATAACAACGGACGTTGTGGCTACGGCGTTAATACTTAGCCTAATCAGACACCACGGACCCCCGAGAACTATTATTTCGAACAGAGGCCCCCAATTTACCAATCACATATAAAAACAACTCTATCAACTATTACGGATAAAACAACGTTTATCTACGGCCTTCCACCCAGAGACAGACGACGCCACAAAACAAGCTAACCAGGTAATAAAAACCTACCTCCAAGCTTATACTTCGTACACTCAAAATAATTAGGACGACCTACTTCCAATAACGATGATGGCTATCAATAACAGGGTTACCTCGTCAACAGACCTCAGCCCTTTCTTCACCACCCACGACTATAACATCGACCTAATCAGAGTAAAGGAGACTCTGCGGACTAAAGGAAAGACCCCCGCAGCTCGGGCAGAGGCCCTAGTCTCGAAGTTAAAGGAGGCCTCCGAATAGGCATAAGCAGTGATAGCCTCCACCCAAGAGCAACAAAAAGCCTCGGCAAATATACGACGCCAGCCTTTTAACCAGTTTCGACCAGGGGACAAGGTCTGGTTAAAGCTCAAGAACGTCCATTCTAAGAGACCATCTAAGAAGTTGGACTAGATAAATACGAAGTACACTATATTAAAAATAGTCGGATCCCATACCTACCAGCTCAATACACCACCGGGTATTCATAACGTCTTTTATATATCCCTAATCAAGCATACGGGAATCGACCCACTACCATCACAAGAACGAGACGACGCCCAACCGCCGCCTCTACTAATAAACGACGAAAAGGAATTCAAAATCGAAGAGATCCAGGGTACTAAAAAAATTCGTGGTTCCTAAAAGGTTTTAATTAAGTAGAAGGGCTACGTAGAACCTACTTAGGAACTAGTTGAGTTATTAACGGAAACTACAACTTTGGATCGTTACGAGGCTAGTTATGGACGAGTCCCTCTGAACGGGGAGGAGGGAGAGGGGGGGTAATTATAACGGGCTAGGCCCTCTTAGAGGCTTCGCAGCCTCTCAGCCATAGACTCCACTTACCTAAGCCCAGCTTACCTAAAACGGATCAACCTTAGGCCTAATCAGAGCAAACGGGTCCTGTGGGGCGGAAAACATTTTCTCCTTTTCTCTCTCATCTTAAAGATACTCGTAGTAGTCACCATAACTAGTTGCAATATACGTGCTTGGACCGTTACATAGACTCCCCCATATTCCTAGGGAAACTATGAATAAAAGTGAACTATGTAATGTATAACACCGCTACCTAGTGGGTACACCATAATAAAAGAGGAGTAAACGTATACCTCTTTAATTAGGAAAAACCAACTATTATAAAAGAGATTCACATAGCCCAATTACTAACGGCCCCTGTATTTATAATTATATGCCGACGAGTAAAGTACTAGAAAGCACTAAAGGCCTAGGTTATAGTTGTGAGCTTAAGGGATATTAAGGATGTACTAAAAAAAAGAAGTTTGTGGATATAAAGGAACTCGTTTTAGGCTAGGTTTATAAGGAGTTTAGAAACTTATTTAATCCGGAGAAGGTATACTCGGTACTCCTTAGGAAGCTAGGGGTTAACCATAAAATCCCCCTTATTAAGGACATTCACAGCTAGGAGCTTATATTTCTATGGGGACCCTTATATAGGATATCCTGTGAGGAACTCTTAGTTCTAAAGAAGATACTAGAGGACCTGCTAAATAAAGGGTTTATTCGAGCTAGTAGCTTATTAGTGGGTGCCCTAGTATTGTTTATTAAGAAGCTTAGTGGGGGAATTCAGTTCTACGTTAATTATCGAGCCCTTAATAGTATTACGAAAAAGGACCATTATCCACTACTACTTATATTAAAGACCCTCTAATGGGTAACCGTTGTGTAATAGTATACGAAGTTTAATGTTATGGTTATGTTTTATAAGATTTAGATTATAAAAAAAGACGTTAAGAAAATAGTGTTTTATATAAAATATGGACTTTTTAAGTGGTTAGTTTGCCCTTTTGGACTCACCGGGGCCCTAACTACGTTCTAGTAGTATATTAATACAACTCTCCAAAACTTCTTAGATAACTTTATCACCACTTATTTAAATAATGTCCTAATTTATATATTTAGGTTAAAGAAGAAGTACAAAGAGAAGGTATAGGTAGTCCTCCGGCGCCTAGTAAAGGCCGGACTACAATTAAACCCTAAGAAGTATACTTTTTTTAATTAAGACCGTAAAGTATATTGGGTTTATTATTATTGTTAAAAAAGAGATCTTATATGACCCTAAGAAGTTAAGAGTTATTACTGAGTAGTTACCCCCTAGGACTATAAAAGGGGTTAGAAGTTTCCTTAGGTTTATGAATTATTATCGTATTTTTATACTTAATTATATTATTATTATTAAGCCCCTTATAAAGCTTATAAAAAAGTCGGCTATATTCTACTGGGGACCTAGTTAAGAAGAAGGATTCTAGGAGCTTAAGTGGTTATTTAGTATAGAATTAGTATTTCGCTACTTTGACCTTAAAGGAAAAATAATAATGGAGATAAACTATTTAGGGTTTACCTTAGGTAGTACTCTTATATAAGAAGATTATAATGAGTATTAGTACTTTATTGTATTTTACTTATAGAAGTTATTATTAACTGAGTATAATTACCTTATTTATGATAAGGAACTACTCGCTGTACTCGTGTACTTTAGGGCCTGGAGAGTAGAACTATAAAGTGTAGGTAATTTTAAGATTTTTACGGATTATAAAAACTTTAAATATTTTATAAGGAAGTAGTGCTTTACTGAGAAGTAGAGTTGGTGAGCAAAAGAGTTAGCTTAATATGATTTTTATTTAGAGTACTGGTTAAGAAAGGAAGTAGTAGTCCCTAATACCCTTTTTTGGAGGGAGTAGGACGCCCCCCAGGGTTGGGATAATAAGAGAGAATAGGGATGTGTATTCTAATTAATACTTAACTATACTATCCCTAAGGAAGGAACTAGTGCCCCCCAAGTAGGCCATACTATAGACAACTTACTAATACTCTTATACATAATAGTATTCGTAAATAATAATAAGTTATAAATACTTTGGGATTAGATTATTGAAGAAGATAGATTATACCGTTGAGTTTACGAGGTGGTGAAGTAGGAATAACGCAACTTCCCACTAGAGTTATAATTAAAAGTCCAAATTACGGAATATGTAATTAATAAGTAGTAGAGGTTGATGTTCTAGGATAAAATATGGGTTCTCAGAGGAAAATATAATGACGACCCTTTAAGCTTATTATAGATAAGGGTTATATAGGAGTGCCATAATTCTAGTATTAGTGGTTACCCGGGGTATAATAGTATATTTGAGATTATAAACTAATGCTTTTACTAGTTAGGGTACTCTTAGATGATTAGAAGGTTTACGAGGAACTACTATGTATATGGTGGTATTTATATCTGGAGGTAAGTTAAGAAGGGGTTACTTAAGCCCTTACCCGTCCCCCTCCGGATAAGTAGTAACCTATCAATGAATTTCATCACTAATCTACCACCAACGAAAAAGAAAAAGTCCTATTATATATAGGTTATAGTTAATCAGCTAAGTAAAGTGCTGACACTAAAGGAGATAGAGATTATGGACATAGTATTTTATGCTTAGTAGTTCCTTTATAACTATTACCGTTTCTATGGGATATTTTAGTTAATTATAAGTAATAGAGGGTTGAATTAGGTTAGTGATTTTTAGTGGGAGTTCTATAGGTTAACCGGGGTTACCTAGTTACTAAGTACTACTTATTACCTATAGACCGATGGGGGAATAGAGTGTATAAACTAGGAGGTTTAGGTTATTTTATGGGTCTACGTTACTTAGGTTTAGGATAATTAGGGAGGGTTATTTCTTATAGTGTAATTGGCCCTATGGAATAGAACTAGCTCAGTAACCGGTGTTTCTCCGTTTTTTATAGAACACGGGTACCATATTGACCTATTACCAATTGTGGAAGAAGACAATGAGGGACCGCCTAGTCGTGGAAGGTGGCCATGGATGAACTGGTGGCCAAAATGAAGGATATTATAGTGTGTACCCAGGTTATAATAACCTTAACATAATAGTACTATGAATTAAGTGTTAACCATGGCTAATTAGTAACAGATAAGTACTAGGTAGGTGATAAAATTTAGTTTAACGTTGTGAACTATAAGTCCCCGCACCTAAATAAAAAACTTATATAATTATACCACCAATACTAAGTTATTAAGGTGATGAGTATACACATAGTAGAGTTGAATATACTAGAAGGAATTTACCTACAATTCCATATTAACGTCCTCTAGAGATCAACTAGTGACCCCCTCCCAGGCCAAATTTAGTTGGATTATTAACTACCACCTATTAGGGAAATAAATAACGAGGATAAGTAGTAAATAAAGGAGATTTACGCTATTAAATAGAAAATGGTGGGTAAAAGGAGAAAACGTAAAGCCCTAGTAAAATGGGAGGGCTATATCAACCCCACGTAGGAGCTAACCGGTACTATAAAGGAAACGGAGGCGCTAAACCGTTACGAGGAGCACTATAGGCCAATATTAGAGAACGACGGAGACGCAGCGTATACGCACGTGCCCCCCAGGAGGCTAGCCAGGAACTAGAGGCCGCACGGGGGGAGGAGGGGGTAGTATTACGGGCCAAACCCAGTAGTTATACCCGGATTATACCCGTGCTCATATTGGTGCCCCACCGGTGCCCCACTAACGCCCACCCCCTAGGAAGCAGAGATTTCGCGCCATATCATAGTTTACCCTTTTCCTCTTCAGCTTGAAATAAACAGTATTTGGCTACCTTTCGGTTGAGACAAGGCCTAGGACCAGCCCTTCGCACCGGTGACTAGGGAGTAGTAGACTTTTAGTGTATTACCTTATCTAAGTTGGCACTATTCCTAAGGGCTATTATTTAGTTAATCATTTTCCTCTTCTTAATTTATTATACTACTTCGTAAAAGAAAGTATTAACCTCCTCAGTAATTATTCTTTCTATATCCTTAATATTAAGGCATTAGTGGTCCCTGGCTACTTCGTTGTTAAACGTTATCTTAGTTATTAGTTTAGTGGTTGGTTACTTAACGTCTACGAAAATAACTCATTGTGTTACTGGTGCTCTACGAGGGGCCATCCTCACTCCAATAGTTTATGCACTTATAAGTAAGTAGAGATTTGAATATATCAGGTTAGTCCGCATAGAGTAAAGGGGTTAACGATACCTAGGTAAGGTGTAGTAGTAACTAGTATTCGAATCTAGCCTCTTACAAAGTTTCCTATTACGCTACTACTTAAATCCCCTTCCCAGAGTAACTATTTTCCGTTAGCCCTACTCCGGGGTTGCCCTTTCGGTGCCCCCCCGGCCCCCGCCGGTGCACCTGACAAAGGATAGCCTCAAAACCAACAAATCCAACCTCAACGAAATGATGACTCCTGGGATCTTTTCTACGAACAGGTTTACCAATATTCCACCCACGATTAAGCATGCTATGCATGTTGTCTTGTTATTGGGAGAGCGTTATCTCTGGGTAGACTCCTTATGTCTTATTTCCGACGACGACGAGCATATGTCGGAACAGCTCCAGCTTATGGGATCGATCTACGCCTGTGTCAAGGTCACGATCGTCGCAACAGACGGAGATGCGTGGGATGGACTATATGGAATCGATCAGAAGCGAGAATTGCCAAATGCGTTTCCGTGGTTCGATAGCACAACCCTTGTTGTGAGGGATTTGCCTCCCCTGTCTCAGATGCTTAGCTCTTGCTCCGAGTATTTTCGACGCGGATGGACGTATCAAGAGTACTTCCTCTCTCGAAGGCGGCTCATATTTGGGAAGAGGCAGATTCACTGGAGTTGCTCTTGTGCGGAACTACATGAGGATGACCCCGATGCCGAAGGTCATAACAACACGACTGAGTTTTTCAAGATTCAGAATCTCCTCGCTGGGATGCTGGATATCGACGAATTAAGAAAGCTGACGAGTGAGTACCATGTCCGGAAATTCACTTGCGAAGAGGATGCACTCCCAGGAATCATCGGTCTTCTTGCTCTTGTTAGCCACACGACCGGTGGAGATTTTATTTGCGGACTTCCCGAGACATGGTTTGATGCCACCTTGTTGTGGCGCCGCGATTTAGGAACCATGAACATTAAAGGCTATGGTCCGATCACTTTCCTGGAGCAAAAATTGCCCTCCGAGAGCCTCCGATCATCTCTTCCGGGAGCAGTTCTGCCCACATGGTCATGGATTAGCTGGAGGGGTGATATGCTGCAGCTTCTTCAAGAAGAGGACTATCAATCGCCTCGAGGCATTGTCGATGCCACTCTTAGTCCCAAAATGATCACTACCCCAATCACCAGATGGTTCAGCTCAAGAAGTCCGGGTTTCAACAACAACGACAGAATCCCCATCCGTTCCTTTCCTGATCGCAACTACGGCGAGAAGAATGTTTCGGAATGCCTCGCCCAAGGATGGTTGAAGGAACGCTGCGACCTCGACAAACATTTCCAAAACAGCACTACCACCGGATTTGACACTGAGAAAATTAAAAGAATTATAGCGGAAAAGGCTGTCTACTATCATCCAGCCTTGCCTAACAAGTACTTCTGACGTCCGTTTCCGTTAAAAGGCCTCGATGAGATTGGGAAAAGCAAGAACCATCAACGACATCAGCAACACCAATATTTGTCATGCCAAACCCGGAGAGGTTGGTTCTACGCAAGAAGGGTAGTCGGTCCAAAGGGCCACTTTGACAACCTTCACTCCCTTGAGACTCTGAATTGTCCCGAGACGGACTTTGAGGCACAGGTTGTCTTGGTGAACAACTCAGGCGAAGTGTGTGGATGGCTTCAGGTTCCTGGCGACCAGAACGCAGAGATGTTTCAGAATATCCATGCCGAAAAGTCCAAACTAGGCGACAATGTTGCAGAACGATTCAGGTTCCCCGTAGAGGGCGAGCTTGAAATTGAGCTAGTGGCAGTGTGCCGTCGGAAGAGGAGCAATATATCAGGTCTCGCAGCTTGGAAGGTAGAGCAAGACGGGGAGTTCTACGGTGTTCTCTGGATAGAATGGAAAGAAGACGTAGCATACCGGAAGGGCTGCGGGTACGTCGAGAAAGGGAGGTGGGATGAGAATGCACCAGAAGAGATTGATTTGGTGCTCGGTTGAGCCGTTGCGAAGCACTTTCCCCTTACAACTTCTCCTTTTTAGTCTTTCTTCGCTTCACAACAGGAATATACAAAATCTCCGCCTTCGCAAGCACCACCCCTTCCTCGTTCGACAACTCGGCATCCACTACAAACTTCTTTGACTCCTCCTCAACTCTCGCCAACGTGGCGGTGACCCCGACGGTCGCCATCGTCGGCACCGGCCGCAGGTAGGTGAGATTGATGTTCTGCGTCACCTGCGGAAGCGGGTCCATGAGGCCGAGCATCTTGTTGACGTAGTCGACCGAGCCTGCGCACTTGTCGAAGATGGTCGCGACGGCGCCACCGTGCACCCAGTCCTTGCTGATGGTGCTCAGGCCGTGGCCGAGGGTGAGGAAGAAGCGGATCTTGGTCACGAAGCGCTCCTCGAGGGGCCGTTGGTCAGGTTCCTCGGAGGGAGGCGGTTCCGCGACGTCCGGCACGTGGAAGCAGCCGACGAAGAAGGTATCGTGGCCGAGCTGTGCAGCGTGACGGCCCAGAACTCGAATTTGGGGTCGTCTGGGTCGTAATGGCGGCTGACGGGGGGCATGGTGATGATGCCAGTCTCCGAGAGCACTTTGGCGCACCAGGGCATGGTCTTGTTGTTGTTGTTGTTGTTGTTGTTGTTGTATTTAACGCCATGGCGGCAAGGGCGTAGCCCTTGCGGCAGACCTCCCGAGGGGTATGTGGCGTGGAGAGCCGCAGGCTCAGACTACCTACTCTATAGTACACAGCCCTTACCAACGTCTTCTAAATCTTGCATATTAGCTACTATGCGTTTAATTTGTCCCTGGATCCCGCTGGTTCCTCTAGTTTCTTTACTTCTTATTTAGTTCCTTTAATAAAGTAGGTTAGTTGTTTTAAAGCCCAGCCGGAAGCTGGCCCCTAATATTATAGGCAGATCTTTTAAAAGAAGTTTGTTATAAATAGGAAGGCCTTAAAGCTTTTAGGATTAGTGATTAACTTTTTAAAGTATTACTTAAGTAATCCCATAGGTCCTATAGGCTCTAATAAACTAAAAGGGTAGAGGGTAAGCTATTATTACCTCCTTATTAGGGTTTTTTAATAATAAATTAAATAATTTATATCCTTTATTTCCTTATAAAAATAGTTAAATAGGGTTTTATTATAGTTAAAGTATTAGTGATATTATTTGAAGTCTCTGTGGCCTAAGCGGGCTACTAAGAGGTGGTACAGGGTAACCCATAGAAAGGCTAGTTTAGGGGGGCTGGATAGGCTAGCCTCGAGTCCTAGTTGGGCATATCAATCTGTTACTTCCTTACACCATTATTGTGTGTATTAGGCTTATATTCGTTTCTTAGTGAGTTGTTTAATCCCTGCTAGGGTTATTAGTTGGCCTAAGGGCACCGGGAGTGCTATGCCTTACTTAGCTAGGCGGTCTACTTCTTCGTTGCCTTTTATCTCCTAATGCCCTAGGGCCCAGTAGGTATATATATTGAGTATCCTAACCACCTTGTGGATCTTAAGGAAGGCTTCTTATAAGGAGATTAGAGCTTTACCCTGTATCCCCTAAATAATACTAGTATTATTAATATAAATGTGAATAGGTTAACCTTGGGAAGTAAGGAGGGCCCACCGGAGCCCTGCCCTCGCTCCTTCAGCCTCGTTATTAAACAATTCTACTAAGCTAAGTCGGCCACAACCTTAGGCTATACACTTATTACCTTTATAGATAATAAATCCATATCCCGTGGCTTTATTAAACATTTTAAAACCATTTAAATAAATAATTATATAGTTATCTGGGATGGTTTTTTAGCTAGTTCTAAAAGGCCTTAGTAGCCTTCTCCTTTGTGTATAAGACTATTAGGTCTTGTGACCCTGGGAGGTGTTGTGGTTGGAGTAGTGCTGGCCTTGGGACCCTTAAGATGAGGTTTACTGTCCGTTGGAGTTGTGTTTGCTACCTCCCTTATTATGGGAGCCTTAGGACTAATAGGTGTTATTGGTTGACCTTTTATAGTTGGACTACGAAGTATAGGTGTACCCCTTCTAAAGCTACTTTCCTAGTAGGTAGGCCAGTATCTTAGAGGAGGTTGCTTATTGGGGTTGTTTTCTAGACTGGGAGGATGGTTCGGGCTACTCTTATAATTGTCACGGGCCAAGGCCCGATCAGAGGCCTCGGAACCACTCGGCCATATCCAACACCAATCACTGCTTACTAAGCCTGACCAGGCCCAAGCAGACCTGATCAGGATCCAACGGACTTATAGGGCAGCAGACTTTTCCTTCTTTTCTCCTTATCTTAAAGATACTCATAGTAATCGCTATAACTAGTTATAATATACGTACTTGGACCGTTATATTATTTTTAAAATTATCAAAAGTAATTAATTAAACGCCTAGTATAAAAGTCCACGATTTATATGAAAGTAGTAAAAAATTCTAGACGGGTTAACCTAAGGAGTCCCTGAACATCTAAAGCTAATTAGTACAGCCTGATTAGACTTAGAGGTTATTATAAACTCGAAATAATACGTATGTGTATTCGTAGTAGAGTACCTTAACTGTATTATTAAGTATACTGCGGTCACTGCTGAACGTAAAACGCTAGGATAAGTGATAATTATGTAATAATAGAAGGTAACACTGAATTATTTAGAAACCCATAGTAGTTAGTATAGTTAATCGGATAGTTTATAACCTAATTACAGGAGATATGGACCACCTAAGTAATCGAATAAAAAACCTAATAAAAGTAAATTCGATTATTATAGGAAGCCCTAGTAGAACCCAGGTACCCAACATCGATAATAAACTAGTCCCTAATACCCTCTATAACACCGATTCCCCCTAATTAGGTCTACGTACTATTTCCGAGATAAGTTAAATATTAGATTCCTAACCCACCGAAGTTTAATGGATTACGTAAGAAGTTTTAATAATAGTACCTTAAGATAGGAGGGAAGATAAGCGTGGATAAAAAAGCCTTCGGTTCAGAGTTAGCTATATTCACCTACATCTACTCCAAGTTAAAAAACACTACGTAAACCATAGCGAGCGCCTATTATGCGTAAGGAGGGGCCGATGAGTTGAAGAACCCGGATAAATTTATGGAATACTTAAAGGGTTACTACGCGGACCTTAACGCAGAAGTATGAGCCCTCAACCAACTAAGGACTATACAGCAAAAGGAGAATAAGAGTTTCACTTACTTCTTCCCTAAGTTTGAAAAGGAGCTTATAGAAGTAGGAGGAGGACATTAGTTAGACATTATAAGGATCAACTACCTTAAAGGAACCCTGAACACCACAATAAGAGCCCCCCTTATTAATATAATTAATAAACTAATAATATACACTACATATACCCAGATGCTCCTAAGTATAAGCTTAGAATTGGATAGTGAATCCTATTAAGCCCACCGTAAGCGTCGGCGTAGGAGATTATTGACCCCTAACTAAATAAGAACTAAGTTCCCTTGGAAGTAGAATAGTCGATTAGAGTTCCCCTAACCTAATTAGATGGAGTAAGAACCTATAAAAGTAAATAAGTTAGCTAAGGACAAGAAAGTCCGTAAACGGCCAAGCTAAGAGGAAGCTCGTAGATATTATAACTATAATAAAAAAGGGCATATATAATAGTAATACCTTAAGGATCGAAAAGAGATAAGGAAAACCAAAACTTTTAAAGGAAAAACTAAGGAATAGAGTGAAATGGATAATAGCTCTAATTAGGACTCTGAGGACTTAGGAAAAGAGTAACCCCTAGTGAAAGTCGTTATTAGGAGGAATAAGTTGTGGAGGAATAGAAGGTCGTTAAAAAGAGTATGGATTATGACCTATTTTACGTTAATATTGGGATTAATGGGATATACTATACAATTACCCTTGTTGATATAGGGTGTTTGATATACGCCCTGATTAGCAACGCCTTTGCTAAGAAACTCCACTTACTACGTATTAATATTATACCTCGGAACTTAATATAAGTCACCATTATAGTTCTTGGTGTAATCCGCTACGTTACTTATACTAATATCGACATTAATAACTATAAACGACACCGATTATTCTTTTATATTATTCTTAACTAAAAAAACGATGTTATCCTTAGAAGGTTTTAGATGATTAACGATAACGTTATGGTTTACCTAGTGCGAGGTACTCTGTATATAGGTGTTGTGGACTACTAGGTGATAGAAAGGAAACCGGGTTAGGCCCGGTAAGATCCAAAGTTCCTAATCTAATAGTAGACTAAATTAGTATTCTTAGCTCTAATTAGGCGGGTATAGAAGAGAAGAGAGACCCCTCTTAGTATATTTACCCTAAACACATTCTCCGTAAATTTAGCTAATATTAAGAAGGCCCTAGTACTAAAAATGAAGATAGACCCGAGGATGAAACTCCCTACGTATTACCATAAGTTTTTATATGTCTTTAACTGAGATAAGGCTGATTAATTATCGTCGTATTAGAAGAACGTTAATTATATTATCCTTATTAAGAAGAACTCCTATGATCAAAATAAACTAGTGACCTGGGGACCTTTATATGGTATATTAAGAGAAGAGTTAATTGTACTACGCTGAACCCTTATAAAACTATTAGATAAAGGGTTTATTAGGGCTAATAGCTCCCCTACATTATCGCCCGTTCTATTTATCCAGAAGCCTGGAGGAGGGTTATGGTTCTACGTCGATTACTATGCCCTTAACACTATTATAAAGAAGGACCGATACCCCTTACCCCTGATCAGCGAGACCCTAAGGGCACTAGTAAAAGCGAAGTGGTTAATAAAGCTGGATGTTATCGCTGCGTTTTATAAGATCCGGGTTAAAAAAGGAGATAAATAGAAAACGGCGTTTAGGACAAGGTATGGGTTATACGAATAAATAATTACCTCCTTTAGTTTAATTGGAGCCCCCATAACGTTCTAATAATATATTAACCACACCCTACGAGATTTCCTAGATAAGTTCTACTTAGCTTATATTAACGATGTCCTAATTTATTCGGATAGCTCCTTCTCTAATTATAGAGAGAAAGTTAAGAAGGTCCTCGAGCACCTAGGCGCTATAGGCCTATATGTGGATATCGATAAGTGCAAATTCGAGGCTAAGAGCGTTAAGTATTTAGGGTTTATTGTTAATGTTAATAAGGGAATTCGCGTGGACCCTGAGAAGATTAAGGTAATCCAGGGATGGGAAGTGCCCCGATTAGTACGAGGAGTCCGTGGGTTCGTCGGTTTTGCTAACTACTACTAGTAATTTATACCCAACTTCTCGGGGATCGTATAACCCTTAACAACCTTAACCAAAAGGGATATACTATTCATTTGGAGTAAGGAGTGTACTAGAGTGTTCGAGGAGCTGAAGACGCTCCTAATTAACGCACCTGTATTAGCTCACTAGGACCCTAATCGAGTTATAATACTTGAAATTAATTCGTCTAGTTATATAATAGGAGGTACCTTATCATAGTATAACAACAAAGGGATCCTAAAACTTATAGCATTCTTTTTACACAAAAACCTGCTTACGGAGTGTAATTACCTAATATATAACAAGGAATTATTAGTAATAATACATTACCTAGAACACTAGGATTTAGAACTACGGAGTATAGAAGAGTTCACTATCCTAACTAATCACCTGAATCTAAAGTACTTTATAACGAAGAGATAATTAAGTGAATATTAGATCAGGTGATTAGAATTACTATCCCGTTACAACTTTACTATCTAGTTTAAACCTAATAAAAAAGTAGTAGTTCTTAATACACTATCGAAATATAAACAGGATATCCTTAATACCCTATAGGACAATAGGTTAGAGGGTCGGAAGATTAAACTCCTAAAGAATAGGATTAATGTATTATGAGTTAATAACGTAGTAGTAATCAGAGAAGTGCAGGCCCGATTAGGGTAAACAAAGAGGGTTAAGTCTAATATAAGAGACTCCCTCGGAGATATGGATTAGACCGATGACCCTAGCCCAGATAAAACAGAACCCCCCTTGAACCCTTTTAAAGAAGAGCTATTATACTCTTAATAGGATAAAACCTTAGACCAAAATAACTAATATTAGCTAATTAGGGGGGTAGTATAAAAAGGAGACCAATAACTTCCCTTATAGTAAAAGTTACCGATGATGTTATTAAAATATATAATCGACGATAATAAGAGACTATTATAAAAGGATAAAATCTGGATTCCATATTATAAGCCCTTAAGAACGGGTTTGATCCAAAGGTTCTATAACTCTACGTTAACGGGATATCTAAGAAGGGACACTTTAAAAGCCCTAATTAGCCACTAGTTCTACTGGCCAGGCCTGTCCTAGGATATCCAAAGATTTATGAGGAACTGTGATGTTTATGGACGAGGAAACGTATAACACAATAAAAAGAGGGGCCTATTAAAGCCTCTACCTATCCCTGGACGGATCTGAGCAAAGGTCTCTATTAATTTTTGTGGCAGCAAAAGCGGAACCGCAATTGCCACTGCAGCAATCGCGCCTTATAAACCCACTAACTGTCACACACCCCCCCAGGGTTGCGGCCTCAGCCAGCCGGAATCCTGTCTATCAGCACTTGAACCTTCTAATGGGGTACATCTCGCCCAAGTCTAGGTGGCTTTCACAGGCCCAGCCCGGGCTCGAACCCAGGGGCCCTAAAAGTGGGGCACAATGCTGCACACGCACGTTAACTCGTAGAGGCAAAGGGCTCATAACTGTTGCAGCAAAAGCGGAACCGCAATTGCCACTGCAGCAATCGCGCCTTATAAACCCACTAACTGTCACAATTTTATAATAGGACTACCCCCTTCCCACTACGATGGGGCTATGAACATTATAATAGTGACCGATCATCTATCAAAAAACGTAATCTTTGAGTCATTAAAGGATATCACAACAAATATAATAGTAAACCAACTAATCCGAGGTCTAATTAAGCACCATAGGATACCTCATATAATTATATTAAATAAGGGACCGTAGTTTACGAGTTTTATATAGAAACGATTCTACTAATTACTACGGATCAAACAGAGACTCTCTATAGTATTCTACCCAAAAATGGACAGAGTTACAAAGAGAGCAAACTAGGTAATAAAAACCTATCTTAAAGCATATACAATATATACTTAGGACAATTAGGATAAACTACTCCCAGTAGTAATAATAGTTATTAATAACCGGGTCACCTCGTCAACAAAACTCAGCCCATTCTTTGTTACTTATGGGTATAACTTAGATCTGATTAGAGTAGAGGAACCCCTGTGGAATAATAATAAGACCCCTATAATAAAAGTAGAGGCTCTAATCCAGAAATTAAAGGACACTTCTAAGTAGGCTTAGGTAACAATAACGGTAGCATAAGAGAAATAAGAGATTACTATAAACATAAGGTACTAATTATTTAATTAATTTAAGTTTAGGGATAAGGTTTAGCTAAGGTTATAGAATATCTAATCTAATTAACTATTAAGAAAGTTTAATTAGGTTAATATAAAGTATACTATCCTTAAACTAGTTAAATCCTATACTTACTAGTTAAATACACCACCAGGGATTTATAACGTCTTCTATATAAACCTAATTAGGTATACTAAAATTAATCCGTTACTATTATAAAACCGTGATAACGCCCAGCCACTTACGATACTAATAGTTAATGGGGAGGAGTTTAAAGTTAAGGAGATCCGTAATACGCGGAAAGTACGGGGCGGATAAAAAGTCTTAGTAAAGTGGAAGGACTATACCCAACTCACCTAAGAGCTAGTGAATATACTAGTGGATACAACGACCTTAGATCGTTACGAGGCCGATCACGGGAATATCCCTTAGGAAAGGAGGGGAGGAAGGGGGTAATTATCACGGGCTAAGGCCCGATCAGAGGCCTCGGAACCACTCGACCATGTCTAACACCAATCACTATTTACTAAGCCTAACCAAGCCCAGGCAGACCTGATTAGGATCCAACGGACTTATGGGGTAGCAGACTTTTCCTTCCTTTCTCCTTATCTTAAAGATACTCGTAGTAGTCGCCATAGCTAGTTGCAATATACGTGCTTGGACCGTTACAATAATAACTTTATTAACCTTTTGGATAAGGCCCTTTTAATTTATATTAATAATCCCTCCCTAGGGGGAGGTGGTGTTACTTAAAGCTAACTTGGTTAGCCCCCTGAACTAGGTTTTAGCTCTGTATAGGGCTATTAGGAGGACATAGGTGATAACCGCCTTTTGTATAATAACTACTAAGATCCCTTTTTTGTGTTTATTAGGTGCCCCAGGTGCTGGGCTGCTTTCTTTGTTATCGCTACCCTTATTTCGACGTGGTATTAAAAAGAGAGTCTTTTATCGAACCAAACCCCTAACCAACGAATCAGCTCAACCAAGGCTTTAATTTTAAGATCTCTAACTTTAATCCTAGGTAGTTTTTTTAGTTACTTATATTTCCTAGTGAAGTGGATAGCTTTACATTTAGCTGGGTCAAAGGAGACCTTATTATCGGTACCCCAGTTTAGGATTTGGGTAACCTATTAGCTTAAGGATATAGTATTATTTTCGAGGGATAGGCCAGTAATTAGAAGGCCTATATCATCTACATATCCAAACCAGAGCCTTAGGTCTTCAGCTAGGATATCGGAAATATAAAATAAGAAGATAATAGGTAATAGTGGGGAGCCCTGAAGTAGCCCACAAGTTAAAGGGAAGTCCTCTGTTATTATCTCTTCGAGCCTGACCCTAGTAGTACGATCTAATATAAACACATAAATCAGCCTGATCAGGTTACTATGCCAACCTTGTTACCGTAGTCTAATAATAAGGCGGTTCCGAAGAACAGAGTCGAAAGCCCCCTGAACATCCATCGTCGCCAGCGTAGCTATAAACCCCTTATCGAGGGCCTGTTCGATATCGTGTGTGAAATAGGTCATTAGGTCGATAACTGCCCTGCCCAGTAGGGCCCCTATTTGCTGTGGGCTGGCCACCCCTTCTAGGATAGTGAGGTAGGCCATTCTCCTAGCTATTAGTCTCTCGAGCCCTTTACCGAGGCACAATAAGAGGACAATCGGCCTCCAGGATCCAACCTTTGAAAAATCGGTTTTTCCCGGCTTTTGGATCATAACAACCTCCGCCCTACGGGACTACTAGGGAAAATAGCCGGTCTGGATATAGGCCTAAAAGAGTAGTCGAACCAGCTCAGATATAGAGTCCTAATAAGCTTTAAGTATTCTTATGGTGATTCCGTCGATACCGGGGGTCGTAGTTTTTATTAGGGTAATTACCCTTACTTCCTCTTAACTAATCGTAGCCTACCAGGGTATTTATCATCTTAGGGCCGTAGCCACGTCGAAGGGGTCCCCAGGTAGGTCATCCGTGTTATCAAACCTCTCCAGTAGGGCCCTCCGTAGGGCCTGGGCCTTATACTGGCTATCGTTATACGTTTAGCCCTTAATTACTAAGGGGGGGCTTTAACTATTAGTCTAGCCTTATACTAACCTATTATTTTATAAAATCCTAATCGGATATAGCCCCTTCGATCTTAGTAACCTAATAGGCTTATTTAACTTTTTTAATTATTTCTAAGAAGACCTTTTGTTTTTTAAGGATAAGGGGTGGTAAAACCAAAGCCGGCTTTAGTTCCCGTACCTATTAGATACGGGCCTTAAGGTAGGATTAGTGGGTTTTAGAACACTCTTCTGTCCACTAGGGGGCCCACTTTCCCCGGCTTTATCATCTTTTCCCTACTACTTGGACAATCATTAAGAATAAGCTGACGATCCGGCTAGCCTAGGCGTCTAACTCAGCTGGGGTGGGTAGGTCCTTAAGGGTAAGTAAAGTTGAGGCCCTTACCCTAATTAGGTTTTTAAACCAAAAAAGGGCCGAATCCGGGACCGATATTAGCCCTAATTAGTATATTTATTATTATTTATTATTATTAAGGGGGATAATTGTTGGATTCACCCCACCAGGCCTGGTAATTGGGGGTTAGCAAACAACGATATATTCGTCGTATCTGTTGTTGTTGTTGTTGTTGTTGTTGTTGTTGTTGTTGTTGTTGTTGTTGTTGTTGTTGTTGTATGAGGTAGGAATCGAAGGTGGAAGGTGGTGCTTGGGGCCGCTAATATGAATCCAATCCCTGACCTCTAATTGGCTCGCTAATTGGGCTAATCGGTGATATACGGTAATAAGTGCCGCTAACTGGACGGTGGTGTTCCGATACTAGCAACTCTCTTTTTTACCTCAAAATTGCCATTTAATGCTGAATGGGCGATTTTGAGCATTATTCGACGCGGGCATCGAATCGCTTAAAAATGCGATTAAATCGATTGATGAAACGAGTGTGTAAGGTGGTTGGGAGTGGTAGAATTGCCCCTTTTAGCTGTACCGCCTTCTGGTAGAAATGAGCGTCTCCCGGGCCTAGCCACGGGTTTGTGGTTATCTCGACGTCCCTGACGACGTTAATGGTAATTCCCCCTTTTCCCCCCTTACATTCCTCCTTTTACTAACGTTATGGACGTCTCCTAGGGCCTCGTTACCCATCCCTCTATCCGTATTGTCGCCCTTATATCTTCGATGAGCCTTGCGAGGGCTCGATTTAGCGCTGCCTTTGTGAACCCATTAGTAGGGTTATCATCGCCGTGGATCCATCGGATCTCATAAAGCTCTTATTGCTCGTATAACTACTTTAATATTATAATATCAATTATTAAGCACTTTTCTTTTATAGTACTAAGTTTTATAAGATACTTATAAAGTAAATAAGAGTTAGTATAAATAATTATTGGGATCATAGGTATTCGGAGCTTATTGGTGATAATATTTAGGGTAATAGAAAGGGCGTAAACCATATTAACTCCGGTGACTATACCGTAGATCTCGGATACGAGGATACTTTTCGTAACTCTCTTTAATTTCGTTAAGGAATAGTGGATAATATTACTTTTAACTATAAAATCTTCCTCTCTTTGAGTTTCGTTTATGAGAAGGATAATAAATCCAAGTTAGGACGTTAAATCGTTATTATTAACAAAGGATCCGTCAACAAAAACAAACAGCTTAGCGGAAATTAGGTTAAGGGGCACGTAGGTGAGCCCTCGGTCTAGATCCTCGATTTACCACGTTATACATCAATTCAGAGCTTTAATCTGGTCTAGTGTCACCTCCTGGTACTGGGCTGTTACTAATAGGTCGAAAGCTGCCTCTAGTTGGCAGATTAAAGTGATATATGCTCCTCTAATGCGCTGCTTAACGTATTCCTTCTTCATAGTAGGCGATTTAGTGTTAACTAAGCGTAATTTCACTCCTTAACCCTTTTAGTGAAGGAATATAGATTACCCATTAATTAAGATAATCCCTTTGTGTCACGGGCCAAGGCCCGATCAGAGGCCTCGGAACCACTCGGCCATGTTCAACGCCAACCACTGCTTACTAAGCCTGATCAGGCCTAGGCAGACCTAATCAGGATCCAACGGATTTATGGGGTAACAAACTTTTCCTTCCTTTCTCCTTATCTTAAAGATACTCATAGTAGTCGCCATAGCTAGTTGTAATATACGTGCTTGGACCGTTACACTTTGTTAAAGACGAGTAGTGTTTTAGCGGGAAGGAGTTATTTCTCCTTCACTATAAATATCACTTTTTGGAGTTCTTCGTCTTTTTATTTAGAGAACACCTTATTACTCAGGCCTATAGTATTATTTGTTTATATTCTAATTATTATAAAGTCTCTATTTTTATTGTTTAGTAATAGTAAATAGGGGTTATACGTAGAAGTCCTCATCTAAAGCTTCTCTTTGTAATACTTATTATAAGTTGTATACTAATGGGTTCCAGCTTTTACGATCCCATATAAGGGTTATATAATAATTATAATAGTTCCTAGTGGGTAATTATCTCTGATTTGGGCTAGTAGCTTTACGATAATTGTTCTTTTGAGCTTCGTTGTTAATTAGGTGTACACTTAAGTGATATCTCTCATCTATAAGGAATAGTGGCCTGTTTGGATGAGGGATAGGGCAACGGTGAGAATTATTCTTTAATTAGCCCGTTGGATAGTTAGGGATTATGTAAGAATAGCTTTTTTACTGTCGTCGGTATATCCTTGGATAACTAGTTTCGATTTCTTATAAGGGGTCTTTGTTTTCCCTTTTACTTTATTAATAATTCATAACTTAAAAATTCGAATACCACCGTATTTCTTTTTATTATACTAGGTGAACTTAAAAACTCCTTACTCGATTAGAGTATTAATCTTTTTCTTAGTGAATTCTTTAAACGGGGGCCCTAGGGCATTAATTATTCCCTTCTAATAAAGCTTGAACACCAGGGTGTAATCTGCTTCTTCCTTGGCGCTTATGAACGCGGCTGTTGTGTGTATTTCATTGTTAACGTTATTAGTACCGTTAACTTTGGTAATAAGGTTGATCTGCGTTATCTTCTTAGGTCTGCCCCTCGGGCGTCGAGGTGGCAGCGTGGGTTCTTCCTCTAGGGGTGGTGTATTTACTTATATAATAATCTCATCGAGAACTTCTTCTTCCTCCTATGGAGGGGTCTCCTTATTATTATTTATTATTTCCTGGCCGTCTTCGTTATTATCTCCCTAGTAAAACAACTTAATAATAGTAGTTTTAAACGATTTTAGGCTGGATAGAAGTTTAACGACGTAGATCTCACCATCGTAAACGATGAGTGTGAACGGGCTTATTTAGTTGTCCTTTTTATATTATACTTTAATAAGTAATTATAGTAGTAGATCCCTGGTTAGCGTAGTATTTAGGCCGTTTCTCATTACGAAAGCGTTTGCAGTTACTCGTTCAGCGTAGAGACTATGTACTTCAACCATAGCTTTCCTAGTGGTTTCCACTTTTTGTTGGATCTCTAGTAATAATAGAGAATTATTTATTAAATATGGATATGCTCTGAAGATGAGTAGGGTTAGTATAAGGTTATTTAGGCCTATTATATTGTTTATTATTTTTGTTACACGTCTTTTGTCCTTAACGACAGTCACGTGAACTATCACGTGACTAGCGTCGCCCTCATAAGGAGGCGCCGCAAGCTAGAGGACTTAGACGCGTCATCACAAATACACCCAAGATATCGAGACATATATATTCACTGAAATACAGGTGAACTCCTCGATTGAGACATAGCCTTAGTGATCCCTATTGCAGCCCCCGGCTGGTAGGAAAAGGCTGTGACAATTTTAATAGTATTTTGGAGAGCTAGTTTTAGTGGTGTAGACGGGGATTCCTAGTGTATTATTTTATATACTTAGCGGATTATAGTGTAGTATTATTCCACTTTCCCGATACTATTATAGGCTTTTATGGGTACCTTCTTAACTTCTATTACTATAAATTTCACTAAATTCCTGAATTTTATAGAGTTGAAGTTCGTTCCCGTGTTTATAATAATTTAGTTAAGTGGTCCGAGGTAGGTGTTAATCTAGTATTTACGGAGTATTTCCTATGTGTACTTAGTAATTACATTTTCAAGGAATTTTATGGTATTAAATAAAATAGTGGTATCGATAACGTGGAGGACGGGTTTATGCCCTTCTAAGTAGAAGACGTTTACGATCACTTCGTAATTAAATTCAACGTCGCCTTTCAGAGTGAATTTAAAGTGTCCTGGGGCTCGTCCACTCATCTAGTATTGATGACCGTGCTTTGTGAACTTCTAGATCGCTTCGTAGGCCATATTATGACCGGCCCTCTCCAGTATTATATAGAGTCTTTGTACCGAGGGGTAGCCGAAACGACGGTGTATTCGTCGTAGCTCAACGTTTATTAAGTAATTCTATGTAAAGTTTTATTCTAGTGCGTAAATAAGTATCCAGGGGTATCCCCATTTCCGTATAATAGGGACTTTAATATTTCCCTAGTATAAAAGGTTATTAAGGTTATTAAACCTAATTCCTACTTAGTTTATATTTTTTTAAATATAATAGGAATAGGGTATTCACTATTATAACATAAAAATATATCCTTCTGAATAAGGAATTAATAGTGGTTAACCCTATTAAGTTTAGGGGAGGGTTATTGCCTGCGAAGGGCTAGGCCTAGGTGTTTTCGACCTTAGGGTGCTCTATTACTGTTTACTTTAAGCTAAGGAGTGAAAGAGAGGAAGTTCCTCGTAAGGGGGGCGGTGTAGGAATTTATACTATTAGAGAATAAAGGGGACCTCTAGTGGGGCGCTGGAGGTCACCGGAGGCCCTTTAATCGGAGGCTCCTTTGACCGGAGGGCTCTTTTATTGGATGCTGGTTAACGCCTCAGGTAAAGCTTAGGCCATCGTAGGTATTAGCCCATAATAAATACCCCCTCCTTTCTCCTCTCCCTCCCCACCGGTGTTCTATTAGTACACCGGCGGCTATTAATTTGTTACCCTCCGACATCTTCTCGGGGCATACACCAAGTCCCCATCCACTATATTAATTTCTCTATACCACCATTTATACTTATCTAAAACCTCTATTTCTAATATTGCTTCTACAAGCTCCTAAGTTAGCTCTACATAGCTTTACTATTTAACTAGGGCTTAGCGACGATGCCCTTTACCCATTAGTTATTACTTTACTACTAATATATCTTTTATAAATTATTTAGGATCTCCGTTCATATTACGAATCGGGGGTGGTTATTTATTAGTCGTTTTTTTACCTTAGTAACGGGTTACTAATTACTCTATAGAGAAGGTTTACGTAAAAGTGTAAATAGATACCGGTTAGTATATTCAGTTTTATTATGTGAACTGAGATCACTTATATAACTTCATACTTATAATGAAATTACACTAATTTCTTATTTAACCTTGGAGATAAGTAGTTAGCGACGTTTAGCCACATTTTATCTCTAACTTCGTATTACTTAGTTGGTCCCCTAGTACAGTTCGTGGAATCTTCGCTTCGCTGCTGAGTAGCTGTTATTACTGCTTAAACGAACTCTATAATATCCTTTATCCTCTGAATTAGCTGTTTCGTTATTTCCTCTCAATTCGTTTTTAGTTAACTATCTCCTTTTACTATTAGTAAAGGGTCGACGTAGTATCCATACTTTATAAAGAATGGAGACATCGTTATAATAGTATTCGTTTAGTTCCTAAGGGCTAGTTATACACTAGGTAATAGTTCCCCCTAATTATCCTAAGCATATATTATATATGTGCAGAGAATTGCTTAAATCTCCTAGTTAAGGTGTTCCATCCCTCCATTTATTTATGGGTAGTAAATAATACTTAGTAATCGTTTTATACCGGTTAATTTATAGAATTCCTTTTAAAATCAGCTTATCTAATTTGATCCTCAGTTACTGATTATTATCCATAGTATTCCGTAGAACTTATAGTAATAGGAGAGGAACCGCTGAGCACAAACTTCAGCGTTTATAGTCTCCATCTCTTCTAACATAGGGTTCTTCGATAACCTATTTATAATAACCCATAAGTATTGGGCCTTTTTCCTCTTTATTAAAAGAAGGTTAGTGATGAAGTCCATTAATAAGTTGTAATAAATATGGGTAGGCACTGGTAAGGGTTTAAGGAACCCTTTTTTGGTTTACCTTTAGATGTGTATCCCTCTATAGGTATTATAGTTTTGTGTAAACCTCCGAACTGTCTGGGACTGGCCTGGTGAGAAGAACTGTCTACTTGTTATTGTTAACGTGCTATTCTATCCTAGGTAGCCATTAGTATACAAGTTATGATACCTTTACATAATTTTAGTTCATAATTTGTTTAGGTGGTCGTCATCGTTTTCCCCCCCTAATACCCATAGTTGATCTCTCTATATTAATCTTCCCAGTTCATCGAGTTCGCATTCAGCAATTTAAACCTTCAACTTAAGTTTTAGTGGGAAGTTTCTCCTCTTTTCTTTTATTGTTAGATAAGTAGCTTAGTATACTCTATTGGCTTTCATAGTTCTATTCTAAAGGGCTTGTAGTGTAGGGTTAGCGTCAAAAATAGTGGCTTATGGTATTTCTAGTGTATTTTTGGTAGTTTATCTAATTCGAGGGTTACTAGGTGGAGTATAGCTTGGCTGTGCAGAGTTGGGAATTATTTGGATTACCTGGCCCTTTTCCCTCTTATTGTCCTATCCTTAGGGGACGTCCTGCTCCCTTTTTAATAATGTATTAGGTATTATTACTTTTTTTTTAGTTAGTACTTAATCCTGAAGTTATACTAGGATAGCTCTTTTACCTAGCGGTTTTATTTCTCAGTTAAGTATTACTTTTTTATAAAATACTTTAGACCCTTATAATCTATTAGGATAATAAAATATTAAATACTACGGAGTTTAGTTTTTTAGGATTATAAGTAGGTGAGTATTATAAGAAGTTCCTTATCGTAGATCGGGTAATTATATTCTATTAGTGAGAGTTTTTGTGAGTAGAACTTAATTAGCTTTTAGTAACCCTCTGGGTTCTTTTATGATAATGCATTGCCCAAAGTAAAACCTGAGTAGTTTGTTTTGATGTGTATTTCGTTGTCCAGGTCAAATTACTATAAGAATAACTTTTTTATGAATATCCTTTTTAGTATTTTAAATACTTCTTTTTAAGCTGTTCCCTAATAGATGATTACCCCCTTCTTCGTTAATTGGGTTAGGGGCTCTACTAGCCCACTATACCCTGGTATGAATATGCGATAATAGTTGGTGAAACCTAGGAAACTTCATACACCCTTAAGGGACTTGGGGATTAACCACTCCTTAATAGTTTTCAACTTATTGGGATTATACGATAGACCCTTTCCCGTGGTGATAATAAAGCCGACGTATTTCACCTTCTCAACGCAGAATTCGCACTTCTTCGGGTCTAAGTTCAGGTCGGCTTTGGTTAGGGCCTGGAGAACTACTTGTACTTTCTCCTTATAATCCCTCTTCAAGCCACTAGTGTAAATAAGAACATCATCTATATAAACTATAATAAAGTTATCTAGGAATTTCCATAGGGAAGTGTTAATATATTACTAAAATATTACTAGGGCACCGGTAAGCCTAAAAAGGTAAACCACCCACTTAAATAACCCATATCTTATTCTAAAAACAATCTTCTCCAAATCTCCTTCAGCGATCCGTATTTTATAAAAAGTAATTATAATATTAAGCTTCGTAAACTACTTAGTAATAATTACTTTACTAAGAGTCTCTAATATTAATGGGAATAAGTAATAATCCTTTTTCATAATAGTATTTAGGGCTTTATAATTAACATAGAATCTTAATTCACCTCCTGGCTTTTTAGCGAATAGCACAGGGGCACCGGCTGCCAAGCAGCTGGCTCGAATAAACCCCTTATCTAATAGGTCGTTAAGTATCTTCTTTAGTACTAATAACTCTTCTCTTAATATAATATATAGAGGTCCCTAAGGGAGTTAGGGCTCCTTCCCTTCTGGTCCTATTGCTAAAGGGATTACGTAGTTTATACTTAGTTAGTGGAGGGGCACCGGGTATACTTTAGTTAGGTTAAATAAATCTCTAAACTCCTTATACACCTATTCTAATACTAACCTCGAAATATCTTCCTGTCGCAAGCATACTGGGCCACTAAGACGTCTGGGAGCTGTGCTTAGCTGAGTCAGCACTCACGTGACGTCCTGGCCCCCGAGCCGGCCTATTTATTCTATTGGACGCACCCACCAGATAGTGAATAGATTAAGCCTTCTTCTCCTACTTAACCTCGTATACGCGTACAAACTCGCCACAGTTATGAGCCCAACTCTAATTAGACCCTTCTCTACCCTTACGAGCACCACGTATATAAAAGAAATTGCTTTAATACTTTATACCTTTCTTCGTCTATTAAAATGTTGTCCATTAACGAAATTATTATCGTTAAAACCATCCTTTGCGGTCACTAGGACTGGTTATAGTAGTACTCTACTTTTTAGTACTACGCTAAAGACTAGGGGATCTGGGAACGTATTAATCCTTAGGTACTAAATACTCTAGATATCACGAGGCTTTCGCTAATACCTCCCATAATTAAGAATTATATAGTATAAAAACAACATAAACAATAACACGAATACTAGGACCTTCATAAATAATGACTTTAGGTTATCACTAATGCCGCTCACTAGGCGAGCTTAATTGTGAACCCTAATACTAATAAACTAGCATTACCATAAGCACCTTACCCTGTAATTCCCCCGGAGCCTGCATAACCTACGCTTATTACGAGGGTTAACGTCTAATCCGATTAGGAGGACGCCCTTAAGTTATATACAGCTAGCACTTCCGCCCATACTTCTCTCTAGGCCTCTTACTAGAACGTTTAGAACTGGGTAAATAAATTAGTTATAGAATCGATTCTCATACCTATTTATATATAATAAATAAACGAAGAGAATATTGGACTTTAAGTGCTCCTTAGGCACCTATAGAGCTAATTTACTTTAACTAAAATAAATACCGAGATCCTCGTAATCGTAGAATACATATTAATCCTTTAAAAAGTGTCCACTAGTATGAGTATTACCCGTTAATACGCAGAATGGGAAATTGCGTATACTAAGTACTATTCCTATAAAGTCCCCATAATTAAGGGAACGAACACTATGCTAATATTTCTTAATGCTATTAGTAGCCGTTTTACACCAAATTAGGCCGAGATAATACGAAACTCAATTCATCAGGCCGAAACGCTGGCGTAGTAGCCTCTAATACTCGATAAAATAACTAGAATATTCTCGGTTATCACCTATTTCGATACTATCCGTAAAAAACCAGCTAAACCCTTAGGCCAATTCGCAACCTTCGCTGGAAGGTCTAACTCGGGTACCACCTTTATAACTAGCTCGGGCACCAGGACATCTAAAACACATAACTATCCTTATAGAAACCACCATTGGAAACCTAACTCGTATTATAAGGTCCAATATATACTCACCGGAGCCGCCGACGGACCTATTAGTATAAATAAGGAACGAGTTAATAACCTCAAATACGAGATTTTCAACTTAGGTAACTGGACATACCTCTAGGATACGTGGAAATACAAAGGGTAAATCACCTCTAATAATAACCCGAAGGCCGGGACTATTAGAGCTACTCGGAAACCTAACTCAAATAAATCCTCGACCTCCAGCACCTCCGATACTAAAAAAGGCTCCTACCCGGGCTCAGTTATAGCTTTCCTCTTAGTTAACCCGGCTATAGAACACCTCGGAGGGTCTAACCTAAGCATTTTCAGCACCATAGGTACTCCACGTTACCCCTTTTCACTTAATACTATAATAGACAACTGCGGCGCTATACACCTAGTTAATAATAAAAATTTACTTATTAAAGGGACGTTCATTAATAAACCTAGTAACTAATACGTCCACTATAGAAACGGTAAACTACCCATCATAGGATACGGGGAACGACGAATAAAAAAAACGCTCAACGGAGTGCATAACCCAGTTACCGAGGACCTTATTTTAAAGAATATGGTATACATAACGGATTTTCATATTAATATAATATCAGAAACGCTCTTAAAATAGTCTAGTATCTAGTACTACGACCAAAACTATACCCTCTACTACGGAAACCTTTTAAAAAGTGTAATCCTTAGATAACTTAAACGGGAACACAACATAATCCTATTCGAATATATCCCTATTAACAATTACCCTCTATTAAACATTCCCACGAGCATAGTATATGTCATTACAACTACATTTCTAACAAATTCTCACCGTAATCGCCCTTCAAAGGAGCCCAGGCCTAACCATACTACGAACACTACCCTTTAGCACCTTCGCACCGGTCATTTAGGCCTTAACACTCTCCGGAAACTAATTTTTACGACGAGGGGGGTAAAAATTAAGGGAACTCCTACAAAAATCAATTACTAAACCTGTTCATAGGCGAAAACTCACCAAATAATATCCCGACGACCTTCGGAAAACGCAGCCCCGCGCCCTTTCTAGCACATCTCCTAGGACCTTTTCGATTACCCTAGTGGTTATAGGAACACCTTATAGTTACTACTGATAATCGACGAATATACTAACATATCCCAGGGGTTCACAATAACACGTAAAACACACACCGAAGTCTTTAAAGCCCTATAAACGTATATAACTTGGATCTCAAAACAAACAGGCCTATCCGTCTATAAAATAAGGCAGGACATTAAGCGTACGGTAATCGCTATTCAAGGTGAAACAGAATACGAGCATTGGGCAAGGCGTATAGGAATTAATATTGAACTCCCACCGGCTAATACTAAAAAGCCTATGGAACACAATAAAAAAGCAGGATATTATATTATTAATAAGGTATTTACGATGTTAATTAGCACCAGCCTACTAAAGAAATTATGGTTAGAAGTCGTAATAGTAGTTATATTTATTAATAATAACTACCCTTGGGCATTAAAGGGCTGGAAATCGCCAAATCAGATCTACGTAGAGTGGATATAATAGTACATTAGATAATACAATAAAAACCTAATTTTCTATCTATTTCGAGACCCGCGTCCTGAACTAGGTGGCCTCCACGCCTATGGGTATAAGGCCTATGTACTAGATCGGGCGTATAAGGGAGGTCACGAGAAGCGAGAATTCAAGGTCAAGGCACGAGTATACGTAGGATACCTCATAGGATACGTCCTATGTATACACAATTTTTTTAGAATATGGATCCCTATACTTAATCGGGTTATTATCTCATATAATATCACCTTTAATAAGCACTCCTTTTATAATCCTATTAATGACGCGGCCACTATAACCACTAAAAAAATGAAAGTTTTATTAGAGGAAATCGAACTAAAAGACTTATACCTAAGTATAGTCCTCGAGGCCCTCGGGATATATAAATAAAAGGAGGAAAATAACCCTACCCAAAAAAACATAGTTACCAGCGTTTTATAAGACGTTATAAAATAAGGGATACTACTATAAATAAAGGCCAACAATAGTCTAGTTTCACCTAAGCCTACACTAGACCCTAAGAGTATACTAGGTATGGTAATAAAAGAAGTTGGAGATATCAGGGCAAATACCGAGGAGGCACGAAGCTTACCCACCCTTTTAAAGACTACCCTGTCCAGCGGTGGTACCCGACCAAGCATAATACTGGACAACCCACAAAAAGCAAAGAGGACGGATCTTAAGGTGGCTAACTAGACCTCCAACTAACTCGCCGACTAAAGTACCCCAAAAGTAAAAAGAGAGTATTATCGGAAGGTTTATAAACCACTTACCTAGTTTAGTGTAAGGCTTAGAGCTGTGGGAAGGGAGGGAACCCGAAAGGAGGCCTCTAAGGGGGAGTTAAGGCGAAATCTTAACACCTTCCTATAATTAGAAAACTTAGAAACCCCCCATTCACTATACTATATGGCAACTAACCTAAAAGGGATCCCTTATAGGAACCCCTAATACAATTTCTTTGTTACTTTTATACCTGATTAACTGAAGGTGGTATAAGAGAGTGCTTTAGAACATAAAATACTTTATTTAATAATCACTGGAGCTGCTAAAGAGTAACCTACGCAATAAATAAAACCCATACTTATTAAAGACCCTAAGGGCAACTTTAAATACTATAAAAATACCTTACTAGTACCTCCAGTAAAGTGGAAGAACATTCAACAAATTAAAGACCCATTAAGAACTAAATAGAACAACGTAGTAAAAAAGGAAATCCATAAACTCGTTTCTAAAAGCATTTAAAAGGAAATAGACCACTTATTAGTGTACTCTAAGCCCCTCCCCTTAAAATAGGTATTCACATATAAATTCAATAAAAATGGTTTCCTTAAACACTATAAAACGCGGATATACGTACATAGAGACCTTTAGAAGGTCGATCCCCTATAAAACATATACACCACTACCTTTACGGTACACTCCTTCAGAACTCTAATAACCGTGGCCACTTAATTCGATCTCAAAGTCAACTAATACAACGTAGTAAACGCGTTTCTTAACACGAAAATGGATCCAAATAGAGAACCTATAGTATACGAATTTCCGGACGGTTTCGGATAACCTAAAAAGTACACTAAACTTGTTCACACTCTCTACGGGCTCCGAGATGCACCCATCCTTTAGTATAAGACGTTCTCAAAGATCCTAATAAACGTAGGGCTAGTACTATACCCTGAGGAACCCTATATTTTTTATACAAAGGACCTTAAGGTCTTTGTTATGTTCTACGTGGACGATATCCTAGTTATGAACCACTATAATAACACCAAAACGGCCACCAAAATCGTTAATAGTATTAAGTCGGCGGTGGAACTCAAGGACTAGGGCCCCGTAGAATAGTACTTTAGAATACGAATCATCAGGGACCGTAAAATACACAAAATCTACCTCGTCTACGACTCTTATATTAAGAAGGTCACCAAATACTTCGGCCTCGTAGACAACACCGTAACCCCTTATACTCTTATACTAAAAAGCCTCGTATTATACAAAGAATAAGCAATAAGGGCTTAAATTAAGGAATTCTAGGAAAAAGTTGGATCCCTCTTATACACTACGATCTTCGTACACCCTAATACTACATATCCAGCAGCGAAGCTCTCCCTATTCCTAATAAACCCCTCTCCAGAGCATCTCGCAGCCGCAGATCAGGCCATTCACTACTTTTTTAGTATACACTACCTTACTATCGGCTACGGTGGCGTAGGGGGTGAGGGAGACGCTCAAGTACTTCTAATTACGGGCAACACTTCGTTCATAGACGACGAGGCAATAAGACGCTCCTCACAGGGCTTCATAATCTCCCTTTTCGGTGGACCTATTATATAGAAGGCCGCTAAATAAGCGACAGTCACAATATCCACCACCAAAATAAAGCTTCTAAGTTTCTTAGATACTATTAGAAAAACGATCACTCTCCAGAGGTTCTTTAAGGACCTCTCACTCAACCTTGGAAACGTTTAAAGAATTCACTATAATAATCAGTAAACTATAAGGTTTATGGTAGGCGAAAAAGAACGGATATTAACCCGTTTAAGGTACATAGATATTCATAATATGTGGCTCAAACAAGAATACGCCAAGGGCAAGTTTAATGTGGTTTATATACCAATAAACCTAATACCCGCAAATGGACTCACCAAAGTACTCTTAAGAGCAAAGTTCAAGCACTTTAAAGGTCTTCTTAACCTCTATAATACACAGAGATTAGTCATAACGGGTACGGGAAGTAATAAAAAGTAAAAAATAATTATATTTAGGCCCGCAGGCCGTATACGCTATTAGCGCAGTAAAACAAGAACTTTTCCTGGGCACAAGGCCCCCATATACACATAACTGGGTACGAAATACGAGTGTCAGAAGCCCCGAAGGGCATAAAAAGCGAACACAGCCCCTAATCGGGGTAGAAAACACAGTAAACAGCCGCATAGGCCTCCTCGAAGCTGGGCTTAAAGAAGCCGCAAATAGAAGCAAAGTAGGCCTCGTAGCCATTAACAACCTCGTCAACAGTAGCAATAACGGGCATAGCAGAGGTAACGATAGCTTAGGAAGCGTAGCGAGACGAGACACGGTTAACAGGCTTCTTAGTAGCCGCCTTCTTAGGGGTGCCCTTCTTAGGTGTAGCCTTAGGGGTAGTAGGTACCGGAGAAAGAAGGGAGGACTCGTCCTCCATCTCCGTATCGTTGTTCAAAATAACGACCTCCTCCTCCTCCTCGTCGAGGAGGAAGTACACAATAAAACGCATACACTAGATCATCTAAAAACTATTAATATAAGTATTAGTTAAGTTAGTATATAAAAACTTAAGGTATTATTAGCGCCGGGGTCCTGGAGGACGTAACGAAGACCTAAAACTATGGTCTTAGTGGCCTTAGGGACCGGACCATAATTAATATAGTGGTTATAGTAGTACTCCTAGTACTTAGTGATGCGTATACGTACGTGGGTATAACAACGGAGTTCTACACTCTCCTCGTCCTTACACTTCTTACCCCGGAGGGTGCTATGGACGCAGGCGAGGTAGGGAATATTATTCTCTAAGCCCTTAATGGCCACCTCCTCCTCGTATACACCAGTAGCGGCGGAGCTCTCCTCGGGCTCGGGAATGGTGGTAAAGGGGTCAGAGGACCCGCCTCCCAAGGGGGCAGGGACCAGCTGCATCTCGTCGCCCTCGTCATCCTCATCGTCCTCGATGAGCGCGGGAGCAGGCATAAGAGCGGGGGTGGGGGCAGCGGAGGCAACACACGCAGAGAAAAGGGGGCGCTCATGGCGAGCGTTGGAGTGCGTTTGACGAGCCTCGGAGGGCGAGGCGACGGCGAGACTGGCCATGCTCCTGGTGGGCGTGAGGTGCGAGGCGCGACCGGACTTCTTACCGCTGGCCTTAGGAGTAGAACCTAAAAAATGACCGTTGGAAAAACAATACGGAAAACGAGGAAATATAAGAGAAGGGAATACTTACCGATACGAGGTATAGCAATAGTATTAGATCGGTGGATCTACGCGAAAAATCAACTATCAGTGGTTATAGGGGACGAAAACGCAGCGAAAATATATACGAAAAGTAGTTTATTGAGATCTAAGGAAAGTAAGTTTTCCAGAGGCAGCGGGCAGCGAAAGGTTTTTCCTTTAGCTACCAGTGCGCACCTCGCTTACAGGTCATCGGGAACATAGGGCACGTGATAATTGGGAACGACCTCTCTTATAAGCCGAGATGCACGCGTTACCCCGGATACCATGGTTTTTAACCACATCACAACAAAAAAGGGCAAATACAAAGGCCTAAAACAATAACACAACGCGGATACTACGACTATTATGAAACGAGGGAATTTGTTTAAATTGATTAGAGTTATTATTCTAATTAAATTATTTGATTTAGAACACATATAAAAGAGCCTAGTGGCCGTTACTTCGATGTGAGCAATTGCCCTAGTAGCGTAATTAGGGGGTGTGTCGCAAACATACTGGGCCACTAAGACGTCTAGGAGCTGTGCTCAGCTGAGTCAGCACTCACATGACGTCCTGGCCCCCGAGCCGGCCTATTTATTCTGCCGGACACACCCACCAGATAGTGAATAGATTAAGCCTTCTTCTCCTACTTAACCTCGTACGCGCGTGCGAACTCACCACACTTCCTGTTTTTATAGTTCCAACTTTGCGAAAGCCTTCTCAATATCTTATAAACTAGCTGCTATAATAGCAGCTAGTGGTCTCTAGTTATCTTTTTGTTTTCTTTTTTATATTAGACAGCAAACCGTAGTAAACAGTGCCACTAGTAATAGTCTAGCCCGACGTATCTCTAATATGTTTTCAGGCTCTTTTTTATTAAAAAGGTATACTCTTATTTTTTCTTTCTTATAAGTAAACTAGTGGGTATTAATATTATACTTCACCTTATTCTAAATTATCCAAGGATTTCCCAAAAAATATATCCAGTTCTAAATTATCCACTATATATACGTAAACTCATTATATATGACCACTAATTTCCATTTATATCACAGTTACTCCCTAGCTTTTACCCAGTAAGGGGCCACTTATTATATAACCTCTCATAGGGTATTTTATTATATTAATAAACGGTAATCGGAGGCGTCGTACAAAGGAACGGTTAACCATAGTATAAACTTCGTAGCCGGTGTCCACCAGAGCATCAGTTAAGTATCCTTTATTAATTCTAACTTTTATAATTATAAACTACTTACCCTACTATTACTAACTCCTTTAGTATTTCTTCTATCCCTTCACTTACTCCTTAATAAGCTCTAAGGCCCGACTTTATCCCAGAGTTATTCTTTTCTTAACTTATACTTATCACTTAAATTAAGGGTCATTAATTAATCTTCTTCTTTTACATTTCCTTTTAAGTAAGTTTTAGCTATAAGGGGCCAGTTAACCTATTAGCGGTGTTTAGCCTTCTTCTAGCAATTCCATGCAAAGTGTCCTTCTTCTCTATACTTAAAGTATTCACAGTGGTCCTTATTATATTCTGGGTTTCTTTATTAGGAACGGTTATTATCCGTAAAAGAGTTAAAGCCTCTCCGGGGTTTAATAGTAGTTATCTTTTTTTTTAGCTCTTATAAACTAAACCACTCCTATTATAATAACATCTCCATTATTATCCTTCGGATAAATAGCGGGGGAGTGGGTAGACCTCTAAGGGTAATTATATTTAGAGACCCGTTCAACCTTCTAAATAATATCCTGTACTCAGGTGAGCTAGCCTAGGTAGTCCTTGGGAAGCTCGACCATGAGTAGCCGGTCCTTTAACGAAGGGGTCAAGGTTATCTCCAAGAGTAATATCTGCATAGTGGCGGGCCAATCACCACCACTAACGTCGGCCATTATTCATTCAAACTTAGGTAAGAATATCATAAAACTCTCATTCTCTCTTTAGTATAGGGTTTATAGCTAGGTAATAATTTAGGACTAGGTATTTAAATCTAAATAAGTGTAATCGAAGTAACATATAAAATCCTTAGGGTTTTTGGTTCTATTAGGTCCTCTAGTGGTATAAAAGGTATTAATTACCTATTAAGGACTAACTTCTAAGTATAAATTAACTAAGTACTAGAGTTCATAGTTCATAGAGTAAAAGGGGCAATCCATCAAAATCTTATCTCTTATTTATTGTACCCAAGGGGCGTATTCCTTTTATTTACCTGAAAACTTTAGGGTGTTAAGCAAGGACTTCCGGCGAGTCGACTCACTGGTGAACACCGGTGGGGTATCAGTACGAATACTACTAAGAGTATAAAGGGTTTCGTTCCCAGGGGTTATTAACCTCTGGTTCTAACTCTTCTCTAATTTCTCGCTAATCTCTATTATCTAGGTTTATAGGGATCCTAGAGTGGTATTTAACATTTCTTCTATAGTTAGCTTATTATAGAGTATCGGGGGTGTAGCGGTGTCCATCGGGGCAACTAGGCTATCTCAATTGTTCTTCTGGGGATTAATAGGGAATTAGTGGTTAACCTATTAAAGTCCTAGGAGTATCGTTCTTTGCAGGGAGCTGCGCTCGACCTATACTCCTTTCTACTTAACCGGTGGGGAGCTGCGCTTAACCCAGCGTTATAGTAAAGTTGTAATCCTGAGCTTAAAGTATGCGAAAGGCTAAGCCTAGGTGTTTTCGACCTTAGGGTACTCTATTACTATTTACTTTAAGCTAAGGAGCAAAAGAGAGGAAGTTCCTCGTAAGGGGGGCTGTATAGGAATCTATACTGCTGGAGAACAAAGGGGACCTCTAGTGGGGCACCGGAGGTCACCGGAGGCCCTTTGATCGGAGGCCCTTTTGACCGGAGGGCTCTTTTGTTGGATGCTGGTTAACGCCTCAGGCAAAGCTTAGGCCATCGTGGGCATCAGCCCGTAACATTGCCGAAGGTGATGCTCGCCTGGCCTGCCTTCGACGTATCCAGGGTCACGGTAGCGTCGATTTTCTATAGGGCAAGGAATTAAGGGTGCCCTATTATCGATACGCCTACTACTCCTATATCTGGTATAATACCCTGGAATATCACCGCTGAATAGTGGTCATCGCTAATAAAAACTCCATAAGTCTACAATTCCTAGGGAGGCTCAGCGTCGCCGATATCCCTCTTTATTATTACATAATAAGTGGCCTAATTACTTAGCGTTCAAATAAGCTCTTCGCCGGTTAACATAGTTACGTAACCAAAGAACAAAACATAGAATTCCTAGTTATTCTTAGTATCTTCGTTAACTATAACACTTATAAGGTACTAGTGGAGGTTTTTATTGTTTTTATCCTCATCATCTAAGTCTTTGTATCCTTCGTATTCGGCGAGGAAATAGTTATATACTACGGAGGAGGTATTAGTAACGTATCAGCTTAATTTATATCATTTAAACACTTTATTCCTCTCTTCCATAGGGTATTTTATCGACCAGCACCCTTCCTTACCATAAACATAACACTTCTTATTATTATCCGAACCTTTTCACTACTATTATTTACCTCCATAACAATTACTTCTACCCTTACTATTAAAGTGTTTATCGGTCTAGAAAGTATCGTTTAGAATAGTATTCGATGTTATATATTAACGGTGGGCTTCTCTACTATACTCCTCTAAATCGAGACTTATCTTCATAGTGTTATAGAGCTCCTCGGAGGTCTTCGCTCTGGCCATAGCACCCATCCAGCATTCCCTAACGGTGAGGGTAGCGCCGATCAGCTTATCTCTAAGGACTTTGTTACCCTGGTGTACTAGGGCGAGAGCCTGTTATAGGTTTATGAGGGTTTTGAAGAGGATTTCGAGCACCTCGACTTTTATCTTATCTAAGTACTTCTGGATAACTTTAGCAATATCTACCTCGTTCTAATTAATTATATAGGATTATTAATGTTAGTCCCCTTCGAAATAACCTCTAATCTTATCGATAACCTTCGTAATCAACTATACTATCTCTATACTACTAATTTAAGCATAATACAGTGTTATAGCCCTTCCTTTTAGCATGGTCAATAAAAGACTCACCTTATGGAATCGGTCAACGCCAATCTTCCTATAAACTTCTTAGAAGATCCAGAGTTTAATATCCAGAATATTATATTTCTCACCTCCGTACCTTATATTATTATTATACATTCTCATAAGATTAACCTACTATTAAGGGGGCGCTATCTCACTGAATTCTTTATTAGGGCGAGAGGTCTTATGGAATCTCTTCGTAGCCCGGAGAGGCTCGTATTCTGTTAATTATTTTTGGATTATAGGTAGCTGAGTTAAGCTGCTTGGATTTCTCGTAGAACGTTCCGGTGTTAAGATTGTACTTCTCGTTAAGGACATCTTTTTTATAGTTAAAATCTCTTTAATAGGGATAATAGTTAGTGGTATTTGGATATCCTTGTAGAACTCAGGGTCTTCGAGTTATCGCCGGAAATTGGTGTCCTTTTTAGTAAACTTATTAATCTTAGTGTTTATCCAATAGTATATTTCCTTAGTAACTAGGAGTTCGGATAGTTAATTAGTAATAAGGTGATAAGGTAGTATTTAAACGCTAAAAGACCATAAATAATTATAGAGAGCCTTTACAATCTCCTTAGATATTAGGATAATCGTCTCGGTGGTCCACCCTTCTAAATTACTCTGAAATATGGTTTATAAATCTAATCCTTATAGTCCGTTGGTTTGCTATTTTTCTATAAGGTAGACGATAGCTGTTACCACCTCTGTTAGTGTTATTTTATCGATATCCATATATAGTTAGTGTCCCTATTCTTCTGAGTTGATCTCTGGGGCCCGTCTCACTGGTATTAGGAGTCCTTTTCGTTTCCCAGTAAGTCTGATCCGTTCAGACCGTTTAGCGTCAGCTTCCTGCTGATCGGTTAAGTTGGTCTCATCTAATGGTGGTAACGGTCACTATTGAGTAGGGACTAAGGCACTTCCCGACATCTTAGTAGGTATTCTAGTGTACGACGTTAAGTCTAATAATATCTCGAATACGGGGTATTTCCTCTAAGTCGTAGTTTCGAGGGAGTATTCTATATATTAAACGAATTACTATTTAGTGTTTATAAAATACTACCTTTAATATAGGGACTAGTGTAGAAGGGCGTATTCTAGGTTCCCGTAGCCTTATCCTTTCCACAGTGATACAATGTCTCTTTTTTCTCTTATTTGTGCCTGCTTTTATAGTTCGATCTTGTCGTTCCCTAGGGGTAGGAGTGTCTAAGTATAAATATTATGTAGTTCTCGTGCGAATCAGCTGTTCGAGTATTAATTCCGAGGTGTTTTTCGTAGTTACTAGGGACGAAATAGCGTTTATGAGTTATAGGAGAAGGAGAGGGAAAGGTTAATTGTTTAGTGTAAATAAGAGGTTAGCAACGTTAATAATTATCCCTTCGTAGGGTTATTATTAGAAACTATATATAATAAATATAGGAGTTGTATTTTCTTTTGTATTTCCTTATTAAGTAGTTCCGGGCGAATTCGATATAACTCCCTAGGACGAGACCGTAATAACCCTGTTACTTAGTATACGGGGACTTCTCATAATAACTTCCTATAACATAAATTAGTGGCTGCCCTCTAATTTAGTCCACTATTAGGGTAACTATTTCGCAGGTCCTTCGGAAACATCTCTTCTAATCGAAATTTCACCTTACTAATCTACGGAAATAGTATTTAACCACTAATTAGTATTATATTCACCTCACCAGGCCTGGTAATTGGGGGTTAGCAAATAATAATATATTCATCGTATTTGCTATTGTTGTATAAGGTAGGAATCAAAGGTGGAAGGTGGTGCCTGGGGCCGCCAATATGAATCCGATCCCTAACCTCTGATTAGCTCGCTAATCGGGCCAATCGGCGATATGCGGCAACAGGTGCCGCCAGCTGGACGGTGGTGTTTCGACAATAATAGTTATAATAGGTTAGTGATTAGCTCCTGGGTATAGGTGTGGGTATGGTCTTATATGTATAAGGGGGATATTTGAGAAGGTTAGGTTAAGGACGTAACCACGGGTATGGGTTAAAGCCCCTACTTCTCTAATAAAGGAGAGGCCATAATTATTAACCCAGTTAACTAGATCGTCTCCTTTATTCTGGTTAACGGATCCGGGTTCCTAGGAGTAATAGTAAACATTAAAATCCCTAGTTATAAGGGCTCATAGTGGTGGTTAGTATCCTAGGAGGGTGATTATTGTATAGTTATAAGGATCGCTTAGTTGTTTATAGACGTTTATAATAATAGTGTTATTAACTTTTAACTATAGGATATCCCTTGTTTGGATAGGTCTTTGTTATTGCACCTATAACCTTATCCCCTTTTGTATATATGTCATTACCCTGGGCCTTATTTTCCTATTATCCTAAAAGTTAACTAGGATATAAGAGTTATACCTAGGGTGTATATTAATTTATATTCTATTAGTATAACTTATCTAGGGCTCCTAAATAAGTATTATATTAACCTAATTAGCCCAGTAAAGCTTTAAGAAAGTTGTATGTGTTAGAGGCTTTTTCCCTACATTGTATTGGGCTATACGTAGGACCCGTGGGGGGGCATATTTCGGCCTACACCTCCGAATTGAGGTCCAGGTGGTTATAGGTATTGGTGATGTTATAGTCAGGTTTATGAGTTACCCTCTGGCTCCTATTTCGGAGAGGGTGGATAAGGTGGTTGGTTTAAGGGAGGGCCTCGGGGTCTTCAGCCTCGTCTTTATCTATACTACTAGTTATATCCCCATTACCTAGGCATACGATCAACTTTTATAAGGGGGTTCTAGTGTATGAGCACTTAGAGCTAGGTTGTTAGCCCTGATTAGGAGGGGGGTCTTAGGGTTATTGAGTGTTACTCTGGGTAGTGGTTTGGTTGATGTTGTTGTGGGCTTTGGAGGCCTTTTACCTAGCCTTCCGAATCCGTTCACGTTCCTTTTAGCCTAGGAGGGTAGGATAACCGTTAACTATTAGGGGCCTAGTTGGATAGTTTATATGGCTGGCCTGGAAGGGCCCTAAGTAGTTAGTATACTTCAGCTTAGTTATATAGGGCTCGGTCTCGTAGGAGTTTCAGGGCTTATTGTAGTTATTGTAGAGTGGCCGCTGGTTATAGTACTGGTTTATGTAGTATCCCTAGTAACCAGGGTTATATCTAAGTAGGGTCCTCTTTTTCCTAATAAGCTGGGCTTTGCTATTTTGGTTAAATAGTTTGAAGGGTGGTACCTTAACCGTAAAGGAGATAACCTAAGTGACTTCGCTTATAACAGGGTTTAGGCTGAGGTGGGATTACCGGGCTGGGACTAGCTTATAACTAGTCTAAGTAATAACCTCCTCTCTAATCAGGGCTAATATATTAATACTTTTCCCATCTAGGTTTTAAAGCTTAAATAAGTAACGTAGAATAGTATAACGTGGTTCATCATCGAGCGGGACACCATCATCAACCAGGACATTTTTCCCACCTTTGTTAATAAAAATTTACATATTTTAACTATAATCAATTAAATTAATTATAACTACTCGGAATCACTTGAACTACTTATTTCCATAACCTTTGGACAGGTCCTTATGTTATAGCCGGTTTTACGATAAATACCACAATATCGTAAACCTATCCGACGACGCTTCAACGACCCCTCATCTTTTTCCTCTTTACACCCTTCCTCTTTAATAACACCCTTTTCAGCTATAACCTCCCTCACCTAAGATCTATCTATTACTCCTCCGTCCTATAATCGGGTTTTTTTTAGCTCTCCACTATTTATTTAAAACTATATTCGTATCCTAAGAATATTGAAACCGTGCAGGGGGAAATGCTTACGCTAAGCGGGTTTTTCCTTAGTCAGGTGACAGCGAGCTATTTGAGAGAGGGGAACTGGGGACGCATTTCTAGCAGAGGACATAATAAAGGGACCATTAAATAACATATTACAGAACGTTAATAAGTATTATTAGTTAGATAAACGTATTTAGAACTCTTTTTACCCGTTCACTTAAATCGTATACCGTGAATAGTATAAAGGTTACTTTACCACTAAATAAATAAGGCCCTAACACTCACTAGTATCTATATACAGGGTAGGAACCCCTCTTTAGCCCTAATTAGGTCTTAAAGTATCTCCTTACCTAAATTATAGTTTTAGTTAAGTGGTTTTATATAAGTTAATTACCCTTATAAACCCGGGACGGAGGGTGTACGACCTATGGTCAGTAGAGTGTATATATTATACAATATAGTATATATTGTTCACTGCATCCCCCGCTCCGTTGTAATATTATACCTCTTTTTATAAAAGGGTAATCATATAAGAAATAAATTATAAACCTTTGGAAGTTTTATCGACTGTATCGCAAATTAGAGTTAGTGAGCTTCTCTAATATCTAAGAATTCTTTCTTTTTTAAGTAAAAATTAGGAGATAATCTCGTTAGTGATCTAGGGTATTTTAGAAACCCAAGGGTTAGGTAACTCGACCAGAGTACTCGGGGTTATTAGTGCCCGTAAATGTATATCAAATTTTAAAAGTATAATTTAGGGATTAAAAGGAATAAGCCTTACTCCTCGGAAACTCCTAAAAACATTTTCCGAGCTAAAGGTTTAAAAAAAGACCATTTTAAATACGAGAAAAAACTCGGGTTTAGTGATATGTATAATTCGGGCCTTAATAAAGTACTTAATTTAAGAGCTGTATCTCAACTTTAAAATACTATAATAATTAATATTAAAAAGCTAAGTAAAATATAATAAATAAGTAGGTAAATAAAGAGTTATAATATTATTCTCTTTATAATACTCTTCGAAATCGCTATTAACGTGGTTGTCATAGTTATCGACCACTAATATCCAATATCTACCTCTTAACTATGGTTTTATATATTTATCGAAATATTAAAGCTATTTTAAAACAGTTTCGTTATCGGTCTATCCATTAAAGGTTATTTTAATTACCCAGGTGTCTGGAATTTAGGCCTCAGAGTACTAATTCATAAAATAGAAACCGTCCTAAACCACTAAAAAAGGCGGTATTACATAGCCATCACCAGCAACACAACAAATCACCGTTACCTATTTTCAATTCCTAAACTAAATTTTTTTTAGTTTCCTAATTTAATTAAACTAAATAATAACTATTCTAAGCTAAATTATACCCATTATAAATTTAATTTTATCGAAATTATAGAAATTACTATCGAGAATACCGTATTTCAATCACATATTAATCACTAATTAAAACTAAAGCTCGATAATTGCAGGATCTTCGTAAAAACCTCTCTAATAATTATAAATACAAGAAAAACGCATCTTAAGCTCTACGTATCACTTAACGAAACGTTCTATCTAACACTTCCCGATTAGTCGGCTTTTACACTTCCAGAGTAGTATATTAACCATATCTTCCACGTCAACCCGCCGGGGCAAAAATCCTCACTTATCCATATTAATAATATATTAAATAATTACCTCCTCCTCGGTCTTTATTAAATTCAATTGTACATTAGTACTATTAACTTTAATAGTTCAACTATTCATTCTAATATAAAGGGTAACTTTTAGAACATTATAAATAATTACTACGCATCGGATACTTAATTATAGAGTTAATCGAATCACTTTAATTACTAAATTAATCCTATTTTCGGATAAGGTGTTAGGTATTATTTAGTAAAAGAAAAGACGTATTAAAATTAAAGGACAATAAAGGTGGGAAAAGTGTCCCGGTAAATGATCGTGTCCCGCTCAATGATCGTTTCCCGTTCAATAATGAACCACGTTATATAAACTATTTTATAAAAGTTTCTATTTTAAAAGCCCTAAGTAGTCTACTAGTTTTTATATATCTCTAAAAAGGTTTTATTGGATTTGTTTATTTAGGGGCTTTAAGGAATATCTAATTAAAATATAATAAATATATAGGATATCTCCTAGTTATAAGCTAAGGGCCCAGTAGACTATACGGTGCAGGGCAAAAGGGGCGTTCTTCTAGGTAGTATCCAGGCTTTCCTCAGGGATATAAATAAAAACCCGGAAGTTTTCTAACTAAGCCTGGGCTTATAAGCGGGTAAGGGCTCAGTTCTGGGCCGGGGCGGAGACCGGGGCTAAGACTAGGGCTAGGGCCGGGGCTAATACTACAACGGTAACCTAATTCCGGGTTAGGGTTCAGGCAACTTCATTATTCATAAGCCTTTTTAAGACCTGAATCACATAAGCGGTAACCTCTTTTATAATCTACTTTTTAGGTTCCTTAAAACTAGAGACCACATTATTAATAAACTAGGCGATAGTCAAAAAGATATTCTTTTGGGCCTCATAAAGTCTGGCCTGTTCATCAAGGGCAGCTAGGATAAATCCAGTAGCCGCCCCGCTTATGTTCAGGGGCCCCTTTGCTGTTAAGGGGGCGGTATTAGAAGTATTAGGCTAGTTTCCTACGAGGTTAGGCCAGAGTAATTAGGCCTTATTATCGCGGCAGCGTTTAACCCTTAGGATGGGGGTTAGCTTTAGAGGAGGCCCAGAGCCCCGATTAGGGCTGGCCAGAGAGGCCAGCTATGGTCTAGTGTCCATTAGAGGCTGTGAAACTATCATAAGAGGGCTCCGGGAAAAAAGGGTAAAGAGTTTTCAGCTATTAGGGATCTTAGTAATATATCACCTATTTCACTAATAGCGGATGCTAAGAAAAATTAGGCGAGAGGGAAGTTTTTGGGCATGGTCTTGAAGTGGGCGATCTGGTCTGGCCAGGAGTCCGACATGGTGGAGTTTCTGGGAACGGTATGACAGTTGAGACTGTGGACAATCTGTGGTTGGGAGATAGACAGAACGGGCTTTTCTTTTTCTTTTGTCTCGTTGTGTTGCCTGATCTATCGTCGTTTTAATATATGTCGCAATTTGGAGACATGCAGGAACTTTTGGACAACGAGGCAGCCTCATGCGAACCCACGAATGATCGGTTGCAACAGTTTCTCGGCTCGCCCATGTTATGTTTGGGTGATCTAACTACAGGTAGGATCGGGCACCCTGTGATCTTTACGGCATGTGAGATGGATGGTATTGGCGCATCGAGTGTGGTACGAGTCTGACATGGTCCACACCAGTCCGGTTCATCCTATCGGAAGAAGCGGATAAATTGATGAAAAGTAGGCGGTATGATATTGGTTGAGTAAGTCATCTATGAAGGGTAATCACAGACATGTGACGTCAAACAGGTACAGCAAGAAGCTTTAGCAGTACTTACGTTCAGGCGAATGACTGGAGTGAATGTTGCTTCTTGTTTTTTTCATTCAAACTATATGTCCGCTGTCTTGACTTCTGGTAGAGGCTGGAACTCATTGACCCATTGGTTCCTCGGCTTGCTCAGAGTACTCTTTCCGCGGCGCAAGAATGCTCCATATCCCATCTTACCGACGACGCCCCCATTGTCTCGATCCCAAACCACCTTGCCCCTGATGATGGTGTACCGCGGCCAGTTTTCAAACCTCATCCCTTCAAAAGGAGAGTAATCAATGTCGTGGTGCAAAGCATCGTTCTCTAGTACGAAAGGCTCCATCACCGTCTCACCAGCGGAGGCCTGCTCAGCCATTGGATACCAGATCACAAAATCGGCATCGTAGCCTGCGGCAATGGTGCCTTTGGCCTGCCCAAGTCCGTACAGCTTCGCGGGATTCGTCGCAGTCACCTCAACGAACTTTTGCGGCGACACTCTACCCGTCAAAACACCCCCTTGGAAAAGCACGGGCATTCTGGTCTCCACGCCCGGCAACCCGTTGGGGACCTTGTCGTATCTCATCGACCCGTCATCGGCCAGACCAGCCTTCTTCCCGGAAGGATGATCGTACTTGCTCGGTGCGTGGTCCGAACTAAATGTCGTGAACGTGCCGTTGATGATACCGGTCCACATAGCCTCTAGATCCATGCGGTCCTCCCTCAGCGGCGGACTGCAGATGTGTTTTGCACCCGAAAATGCATCGTGTGCCGGGTTGTGCGGACGGAGCGCAGAGGCCGTGAGGTACAAATAATGCGGGCACGTCTCGGCGTGGATGGGGAGGAGTCGAGTCTGAGCGCTTCGGACGTGAGCTGCGGCGGTCTTGGACGACATGTGGACGATGAGAATAGGCACATCCGACAACTCAGCCAGGGCGATGATGCGGTATGTTGCCTCGTCTTCTGCGATGTTGGGCCGGCTGATGGCATGGTAATACGGTGCGGTGAGCTTTTGCTCGGCAAGTCGCGTGGTGATCCAGGAGATCATGTCTGCATTTTCGGCGTGGACCATCGTGGTCATGCCCAAGCTCCGGGTCGCCATCATAACGTCCAGGATCTCTCCATCCCGGAGCTGCATTGGCTGGTACGTCATGTACAGTTTCACGGAAGTGATGCCCTCGCTCACGTAATGGGGCAACTCATCACGGAGAATGGTAGGTGTTGGGTTGGTGAGGATGATGTGGAAGCCATAGTCGCAGTATGACTTTGAATTGGCTCGTGAATGGTAGTCTGAGACGGCGGGATGCAGTGAGTCTTGGTCGCGTTCTTGAGTGGCAAAGGCGATGATGGTGGTTGTGCCGCCCGCGATTGCTGATCTGGTACCCGTCTCAACGTTGTCTCCCGTTGTGGAGTTGTCCTGCTTCAATGAGCTATGATGTTCATGATGGAAAAGGACAACGAATCTCACCTGATCGAGATGGACATGAGAGTCCACGCCGCCAGGCATGACGAATCCATGCTGGGCATCGATTGTCTTCTTTGCCGAAAAGATGGACTTCAAGTTCCGGCCGACTGCAAGAATCTTGCCATCGTGAACGACAATCTCTTGGCTTGAGTGAACATCGGATGCGGTCACCTAGGGGTGCATTAGCATTGAACTTTTGAAGTACGAATTTCACGGAGCAACAGGGGGGACACTTACAACCGTAGCATTTTCGATAATCAAGTCAACCTCCATTTCGAAATGTCACGGTCGATTACTTGATGGTTCGTTGTTGGCGTAAGATGAGCCCGAAGAACAAGATTTGCAAAACTTCGATCCCTAACTAATCTAATCCCTTCATTCCTTACATTCATCAATGACCTAAAGCTACGACTCTAGATGTTGCTACTTTACTTGGACTATCGCGAAGCTGTGTTGGGTATCGGTGTCAAGATAAGGGTGTCATCGCTGTGCCGCAGAAAGATAGGCGGACTTAAACCCGAGATAACGACAGATAGCGATAACGATAGGCACCTCTATGCACTGCGCGAGCCTATCGTCGGCCTATCGATCGCCACCGGGAATAGTGTGTCAAGCATATCGGATGGTGAGTGTGTAAGTGAGGGGGAAAGTCATGCTGTTTCGCCGTAAACAGCGGTTAAGAATGCAGTAAAAGAACAGGTAGATCATTGAATTAGAATGCAAGCAAACAGCCAAGTTGCCCCAGACAAGGCAAGCCACGACCTGTAACCACATAACCACCGACACAATGGCACGAACTCTGAAAGTGGCGGCGGCCCAGATGGGCTCAACGCATTACAGCGACCCTCGCAGTCAAACACTGAACCGCATGGTCTCCCTGCTCGAAGCAGCCGCTGCCAAAGGAGCTCAGTTCGTCCTTTTCCCCGAAACCGCCTTCACAACCTTCTTCCCCCGGCATCTCATCAACGACCCCGTTGAGCTGGACTCTTTCTTCGAACACGGCGACATCGTGACACAACCGCAAACCAAGCCGCTATTCGACAAGGCCAGGGAAATCGGCGTCGACATCGCCGTTGGCTTCGCCGAAAAGACCGACGACGGCGAGACGTTCAACTCCTGCGTCTACTACCACGCAAAGAGCGGCTCCATCCTGTCAAAGTACCGCAAGATCCATCTTCCGGGCGACTTTGAGCCGTTCGCGGATCCGAATGCGACGAACCAGCTGGAGAAGCGGTATTTCAAGCCAGGAGATCTTGGGTTCAATGCCTTCCGTGTGCCCGATCTCGTCGAGTCCCCGCCGGAGCGGGGAGACCCCATCTTCGGCATGATGATTTGCAACGACAGGCGATGGGCCGAGAGCTGGCGCGTTCTTGGGCTTCAGGGCGTTGAGGTCGTTCTTTGCGGTTACAATACCGCGGGCTTCGCGCCTCATCTCTGGGGGTCAAGCGCCGACATGGACCCTAATGAGGCGAGAAATAAGGCGCTGTTCCATCATAAGCTGGTGATGCAGGGCCATAGCTACACGAACGCGTGCTTCAGCATCAGCGCAGCGAGATGTGGCCTGGACGACGGGAAGTACGACCTCATCGGTGGAAGCTGCATCACGGGCCCTGAGGGCGAGCTCATCGCCGAAGCATCCACCACCGAGGATGAGGTGGTCTACGCCGAGATCAACCTCGACGAATGCCGTCCGGGCAAGGAACGCACGTATGACTTTGGCAGGCATCGGCGCGTGGAGCACTACAGCCGCATCACAGAGCAGACTGGCGTCGTCGAACCCCCAAAGATTGGTTCGCAAACCTTGGTGAATGGCGTTAATGAGAAGAAGAACAAGAAGATCCGCATCCTCCTCGTCAACCCAAATAGCACACGGGCGATGACTGACGCCTGTGTCGCCATGGTCGAGACCCAACTACCACCAGACGTGATCGTCACAGGCTTTACCTCACCCAGACCGGCGCCCTCCGCAATCGAAGGCAGCTTCGACAACGTCATGTCAGCCACGGCCGCCGCCCGGGCTGTCCTCTCTATCGCAGCGACACATGACGCCGTCTTGGTGGCTTGTTACTCCGACCACGCTCTCATCCGCATGCTCCGCGAGGAACTACCCCGTCAGCCTGTCTTCGGCATCATGGAAGCCTCGCTTTTCGCGGCCCGGACACTGGGCGGACGCTTCGGCCTCATTGCGGTGAGCGAGAGGTCAAAGGTGTTGCACGAAGACAGCATCCACCACTACGGCTTCTCCACGTCCTGCGCCGGCGTCAAATCCTGCAAGTTGGGCGTGCTGGACCTCCACGAGAAGAGCCAGGACGAGGTGATGGGCATCATGGCTTCCGTCGGTAAGCGTCTCGTCGAGGAGGATGGTGCGGATGTGCTTTTACTGGGCTGCGCGGGCATGACGCCGTTGAAGGGAGCGGTTGAAGCGGCCGTCGGCGAGGATGTGCAGGTTGTTGATGGCGTGTTAGCTGGGGTGCATCACTTGGTGGGTTTGGTACGGATGGGAGGCGCTACAGCGAAAAGGGGCGTCTATAAAAGCTCCGCTGCCGGCCGCAAGGCTAGGGGTCAGGATTGGATTTGAGTATAATCTTGTTGGTTGGGACTTCATGACCTTCCGAACAATATTTAAGGGACATATCTCCAGCTATAGCTCCTCGAGAGACATTCATAATCAAGTTACTGTTGCCTACCGAATGCGCACTGCGGAAGTTTCCCCAATGAATTCAACGTATTTCTTCTCCACGAAACCCGCGCCGACCCTCTCAAACACCGGCTCCGAACTGTCCAATGCAATCTGTTGGATAATGAGAAGATAGTACCTGCGTAATTCCTTCACCTCGGCAAATCTGTCTCGTCCAGCAATAACAAATTTGCAGTCGTTAAGCCGAACCTTCTGCGGTTTATCAAATACCAAACATCCGGCGCCTTGAACAGATGGATCTAGTCTGAGATCCGTTGCGGCTGCTTCCAGTGCCATGCAAGGACAGCCGCCATCGGGGCCCTCATGCATTTTGATGGAATTATGCCAATCAACCTTGACAAGCGGGCTTGTGACATAAGTGATGTGGCCGTCGTATGCCATCCACGACCATGAGGGGACTTTTCTGTAAGGTGGAAAGTCGATGCGTGTCATCTTGCCACTCCCTCGCTGCCATAGCAAGCTTCTTTCAAGAAAGGCGCGAAAAACGCCATATCCACCAGTCGTGTTGAATGTTCGGATGAGACGTCTCTCCAAGCCCCCGATAGCGACTGGACGATCTGTGATGTGTGTGAAGTCGAGGGTTGAGTAGAGCCTGTACACAAATCCAAAGAGTTGAATCTTTCCGCCCTTGACAAAGCGTTCGGCGGATTTGGGAAACTTGGCATCCCCGAGAAGTTCCGCCTTCGAACTGCGCGAATATAGTTAGCATTGCATCTTGCTGAAATGTTCCATCGGGAGTCGTACTTGCGCATCTTTGTCAGAGTTTCGCAATGAACTCCGTCGCCACACTCCCAGTACATTTGTGTTTTGGTGAAATGGACTGTTCTGCGGGATAACGCCCGCTCTTGTAAGACCCAACCTCTCCTATTAAGCTGGCCGTCTTCCACATCAGATCGGAAATTGTCTATGGCCTTGCAGACGTAGAAAATGTCGGTGCTGTTCGGCTGCTTGATCGTCACAAAGTCCCTCGAGGGTCTTGGTCTGAGGAACCCATGAGTTGTGCCCTCCGCGCAGCTTGCGGCAATGGTGCAGTAAGCATCACTGAAGACATCCTCCATCAGCCCCGACTGTAACTCCCAGTCCTCTGGGTCATCCTGGATAATACACAGGGAGTCTATCCATAAGTATTGAACTTTAATATGGCGTGTAACAGTCACGGCATCTTGAAATGTCCGTGGTAGTTTATCGAATGATATAGATCGCTGGTATTCATGAAGGGTGGTGCGGGTGGTGCAGAAGCGAGGGTGGCTGGGGGGCTCTCCCCAGCGATGAGACAAGGCGACATATTTCCCCTTCTCTGCTTTGTCGTTGGAATTTAGCTTCAAGCCTGGATATTTAAGAGTACCGACGTCCAGAACTCTCTTGGGAAGCGTGGTAAGACGGCCAGAAAGAGTTGAATTGCAAGAGTGTTCGTCATCGCAAGTCGACAGCCATTCTTCAATGATACTAAACTGGGCAGGGCTGCCTGCCTCCGGTAGCTTCGGGAACCCGACTTGTGCGTATGGCGGAAGACATTTGACATCTGTTTGACGTTTCATTAGCATTAAATTGAGCAAGATTACAGTAAAATAAATATTGCGAAAGATACCTTTCCCAGTGCAAATCGAGAGGACTGCAGGACCGTTTCTTTGCAAGAAGAACGCGGAGCCGACTCTGGAGAAGTGAACCTTAACCTTGTGATCATGTAGCTTTCCGAAATTCATGGAGGACTGGTACAGAAGTCTGCACAAGCCACATGAAGTCGCCTTGAATGACAAGTTTCCAACGATGTCTTGCGTGGAAAATCCGTTCTCCCACATGTCCAAGCTGCTGCAACGCTCACACAGACTGTCTGGATGTTGGGGGTAAGCCCCCGACCAGTCTGTCTTGCACAATAACTTCACAGCAAAATCGTTACTGGGAACCGGGTCCCATATATCCGTCAACTGATGATTTTTAAAATCAAACCCGAAATATGGTGGGGGAGAATAAGCCGTACCGGCTGCGGGATCATAGGTCCTTGTTGTTAGCGATAAGACCATGTTGCACTGTTTCTTTTGAGCGTACTTACTTCCTATTATGAATGACAATCGAATCTTAGCAGAAACATCGATGCTTCAAAAGTTGCTTACATCACTTACCTGCTGTGTTCCGAACAACAATTAGCTGGCGAGACGATGGCATCGGCAATGTGTTGATAGCTGAAGGACTTACACTCTGCAGCCAATTAAAGCTGCTGTAAACATCAATTCAATCGCACGTGTACGGCTCAGTCACTTACGTACTAAAACTCATCATCAGTCATCGTGAATATTTATTCAAAGCTTGGTCGACGAACTTCCTAATTCCAATTAGCTAACTGCTCCTCCGCGTCGTGCTCGTGTCCACAATCAGCCTCACATTCTTGCAATTCAAGGTCAGCATGAAGTCAACGCAGACAGTTACGGCGCACTAACCTTAGTACCACTCCCCATGTGGTCGGATGAGTAGGATCTCTCAGAAATTCGGCTACTTCTGTTGTTTTCGCCCTAAATCAAGTTAGCATTGACAAATGGCACTGTTGTCCTTCTGAAAAGTGTTCTGTACTTGCCTGGGGCACTGCGAATGACGTCCCATTCGCAGGAGCATTGGAGTTATCCGCCTCCGGTTGATGGGCTCTGGGAGCTCCGCCTGGCACTCCAAGCTGGTTTCCGAATCTCTGGGCTCTGCCATGAATCGGCAAAGTCGTCGATGTCAATGGCGACGGCCCGATGCCGGCGAGATCAGACCGCGATCCAGTTGAAAGAGCCAGGTATTCGGGGTCACGCTTTGAACGGCCCTGGATCTCCTTCACGTGCTCAAACAATTCGTCTGATTTAGCACGGAGTTTGGAGTCGTCGTGGCCTTCCACCGAGTTGATTGGGACAACCAGAAGACGTTCGCGGACGAGTTCCAACAGGTCTCCTAGCACAGTTTTGGGCCGTACTCTGATGTCCTCCTGCTGCATCCACGCCATCCATGACTGTACTTCGTGATGAACCGCTGCTTGTTCGCTACTGGCTGCCCTCTCGGGTGCATTCCAGAACTTCTCATGAGGGAAGCTGCCGTTGAACTTCGTCAAACCTCTTTGGTCATAGAGAAGCCAGATGATGAATTCCAGGAAGATGCAGCCCATGGACCAGGTGTCATAAGTTCGAGACCTCGGTTCGCGGTCGAGTTGATTGGGAGGCTCATAACGTTGAGTTCCTGACATGGTTACTGTCAGGACCCCTAGGTCTGCCCTCAACGGGGTTGGTTGGTCGTGGATTCTTGCAAGACCAACATCAGCAATGACCAATGTTCCTGGGCCTTTGTCCTGCTCGAATCTGAGGATGTTCTCAGGCTTGAGGTCCCCATGTCGACAATTCCTGTCATGCAGACTTTTGAGGGCGTCTGATAGACCGTATAGTTGGTCCAAAACCCATGCGATGAGAGAGGAATCGGGTGCTTCTAGGCCTCTGCGCCCCTGTCCCCAAAAGTCGCGAAGGTTGCCGCCATCAGCCCATGGAAAGATGAAGAAGGATTTGTTGCCCCTCTTAAATGATGCGACGACATGTATGAGATGTCGATGTGGTATTTCGCGAATGGTCTCCAAGATCGCTGCTTCCTGTCGCCACATTGGGTCATTGTACTGCCCCTGTTCCTTGACGGCTAGGTCGGGTGGTCTCTGGCCTTCGACCTATTCGGTGGTTACTTGAGGTTGTTTCAAAACATTGCAACTTTTGCACTGTTCGGGTGGCGAAGACGGCACACATACCTCATAATGTGCGGGATGAATCTGAACGCGGTAAACCTTGCTGAACCCACCGGACTTTTCATCCTCTTTTTTGACAAACGGAAGGATGGTATCTTTGTAGATTTGGTAGGAATATTTCTTGTGAAGAAACACAGGGGCGATGAAAATCCATTGGTTCTGACAAAAAATATTGATTTTGGAAATTTCCCATTCCCATTCCGGACTGGAGTAGAATGCAAGCAAGGCTTTGCAGCAGGGTGCCTTTTCCTTTGAGCACCCCGCCAGGGAGTGAGCATGACCGGCGACGCGGTCTGCCTCCACGGGTAGATGCTTATCGGTGAACTCGAACGTTCTGAAGGCGGATATCGCTTTTGTCATGCTGATGTATACGAGAATGCAGAATACTTTCCTAGCCCTCTCATTGATGAAGCGCACAAGATCATCAGAGGGTTCGATAGAGTGCCGTTGAAGTTCCTGAGTGATGCTGTCGTACGTGACATGCTTGTCGATACAATCTTCGGGGACGAAGTCCTTATTGTCGACGTCACTGGTTGTTAAGCTTCTGACAAGACTGGTGCCCAGACTCGGAGGTTCGGGGCCATTCGTCAGTCGCCGTTGCTGGTTGCCTGCAGCCATTGGAGCACTGAATGCTTGGGATACTCTTCGAGGTTGACTTGTTCACGTAAAGTAGGACGGTAAGAGCACTGTGATATGATATTGTCGCAAGGGTATGCGTGGAAGAAGAAGTCTCCTCGGCCAAGAAGAGGTGGTGTCGCCAAGTGGGACAGCGCAGCGCCCCCCCCCCCCAAAAAAAAAAAAACCAAATGCTCGACGTCACAAGCCAGGTACATGTATTCGTACAACAGAACGTGCGAAACATGATAACCACGTCAAATCCTGCATGACGGGCAACCTGGTCAGGCAACTTGAAAGGCAACAGTAGGGCTTGCTGTGTCATGGAATCTGCAGCCACACTGCAACGAGGGTTTACTGGGGCTGACATTCATCATGAAGAGCATAAGGGCCTCAATCGAGCCGTGTGGCTGGCTACATCGAGGAGATAGGGCTATCGCCGACTCTTTCAAAAGGGTCGGTTGAGGAGAGGAAACCATGCAATGTCTCGCATTGCACCCCGTCTTACATTGGATGGTGAGCCGTCACTGACCGACGCCCGAAAATGGTGAGCACAGCCCACCGTAGCCTTGGATGAGGTCTTAGACCAGCCCAATTGAATGGTGCTGCCAACCCATGGTGGTGGTCAGACTGTTCATTTGCCCCGGGCAGCAGCGGTATGCGATTTGTTAGACATTATGGGACACTGACAGATGACGACAGGACTCCTGCTTTTCCCTCACGGCGCGTAACAGCAAAGCTTGGGATTTAACGGTCTTCTGATTCATTGGTAACGCTGACATATCATCGCAGCTTCGCCATGGGATCTACAAACATTGGTGGAAGATTTTCGTGCGGAGTTGGTGTGGCTAATGTGCACAAACTAATGAAGCAGGCTGAGCGCAAGGCGTTATCACGGCTTAACAAAAGGCCTGACAAGTAAATAAGCAATGATGGATAAACTGACAAGAAACCGCGAAGCGGGTAGTAATCCACGACTGCACCAACATCCTCGCCTGCGCCTTAAACCGCCATGTCTTACTTCTTGCCAAGCCGAGCGAACACGGAGTGTCGGATTGAAAGTGCGAAGGAGCGTGACCTCGAACTTGACGGCCTGGCATCTCTGGATTACCACGAGAGAATCACAAATTTCATTCGTGGCTCTACGAGGCATTCCGTCAAGGATTCAACGACCGTCTTGGACTTCAGGCCCTTGTACGCTGTCAATGTCCACCACTTACAGCGCCAACTGGCCCAACAAGTTCAGCACATGATGTTGCATCCCGTCACCGACATGCAGCTAGATCATGTCCAGAGCCTGTTAGCTGAATACAGTGCGTGTTCTCCTTGGCCTAACCGTCAAACCCAACTACAAGAGCCCACTGTTGCTAAAGTCTTGGACGATAGCGAGCGCGCTACGGGACTTTGAGTTCATCCATTCGAATCGCTTCCATACGTCTTTTGTCAAAGATATTGCTGCATCTCGGATTGACGATGGGCCCGGATCGAGGCTCCAGGCTGCTCTGTTGGACGAGCTCAACTTGAACTCATCTCCTCATCAAAACACGCTCTATTCCGATCGAGATCTTCTCGGCTCTTTCGACCATTCTTTGATACAGCATAGCCCGGATCTCGGAAAGACGCGGGGATCGCAGCGCGAGCTAGCTGAGGCCTATGAGAAGCGGCTGAGCGCGATCCAAGAGGGATGGAAGCGGTTCGCTGCCGCGATTCTTGGAGGCCTCGCAATTGTTGCACCGGTACTTGCAATCATGGTGCCGACGGCTCCCCCGAAGGTTCTGGCGATCGTCTGCGCTTCGATCTTCATCTTCTCCCTCGCCGTTGCGGGCTTTTCCACCGCTTCCCCCGAGAACTTGTTAGCGGCAACGGCAGCCTACGCAGCTGTGTTGACTGTTTTCATGGGAAATTATGATTTATGAGAATCTCTCCCAGCCTGGTCAGACTAACGGGATGATGTCTCTCTGATGATGTCCAGGCAGAAGAGCGGCTGTTCGATTCGATGATCTCCGTGCAAAAAGAGATAACGGCCGTACACCAACTGTGGAATCTTGGCAATACCGCAACATTTGCACATTCGGGGTTAGGGATCGGAGCATGAACGTGGTGGGACCAGAATTCGGGGGTTTGCCCGCCTTCGGTGAGCCGCATACCAGCGATGGCACTGGATTTGAGCCGAGACTCAGTTGCCTCGGATTCGCCCTATTCCACCTTCCAACATGCGGTTTCTTGGATGCCACATGCAAGCCAGCACACGAAGGAGTCGGCATTGAGGCCCGAACATGCAGCCTTGGATATGGACAACGAGCGGTGAAGCGGCGCCTCAAGAGTGTCTCGGTCTCACACTTTCTCACGCTGCAACACATCAACTACGGACTTCACCTTGAGCTGGGCTGAGCTTGTATGCAGTGACAGAGCGCGAAGGGTTGCCTCTGCTGCACATCACATGCACCATCCCTGCATCTATGGCCCACCGGTCTGTTGCCTCATCTTGGCCGACCACGTTTTCAGCACCCGTCATTGTCACGTTCCGAGACAACATGCATGACAACGCATCACTGGACCGTTTTCTGGGAAGGGCTGGTTGCCTTGTTATCCAGCCGTTGCGAAAAGGGGGGAAGACCACTTGACCTCACAAATGTGCATCTTGGGCGTCATGATCGACGAAATTTGCACAGTCGGGGCGCGTTGTCTATCCTATCCTCCATAGCCACCACGAACAATGCATACAATAGTGGCACAGTTAAAAAAAAAAAAAAAGGGGGGGGGGGCTGAGGTAGAATTGATTACCTTTGCAGTGGATAAGCCGGTGGTTACTGGGCAAGGAATCTGAATTGGCGGAGGAGATCTAAAATGATTGATGTTGTTCCTCAATTCAAGTTCTCTTTTCCTTTTCCATCCTTTCGCCGCAGTCACTCAATGAATCATTATTTGATAACCCAGATCGTAATTCAGTTCGACACATGTGTTGTAGTGAGCCAGAAGTTTCCTCAAGGAATTAGCCGAGCAGCCCTCCAAACCACCTTATATTGAAGACGAAATACCAAAAGCCACTCGTTGATTACTTCCCCGGCCCATGGCGCTGTCCGACAAGCTTCAGGCCGAAGACTCGATCGGCTCCGTAGCTTCTCCACATTTGCCCGGCCAAAGCACATAACTAACTGCCGTATACGTTCCCGTCGTCGCGGGGTATGACCCACTCTGCCAAACAAGGCATCATCAGCAAACAGTTACCGGAGCTGTCTGAATGAAAACACATACACGAAACCACTTGCTTTACAGGCAATCATACCATCGGCCTTCGGTGACTTTATACCATTTTTCAGACGTATCCTTACACAGCATGGAAGACTTCGAGATACCCACAGTGCAAAGGGCAATACTCATCCAAAACCCTGGGCCCGACGCCAAAATCGTGATCCGGGAGGACATCCCCGTCGGAACCCCCGGACCAAACGAAGTCCTCGTGTACATCGAATGCTCCGGCATCTGGTATTTATCCCAACCCTCGTTATCCCGCCGCTGCCTTCACTGACCACCCCAAAACAGCGGCTCAGACACCCGCGCCTTGCGCGGCTGGGGGCCGTACAACCCGATCGTCGGGCACGAGGGCGTCGGCTATGTCGTGCGGCTCGGCCCGCAGGTCCCGGGGGCGTTGCTAAAACGACGAGTCGGCGTGAAGTGGCTGTACAGCGCCTGCGGCACATGCTCCGTCTGCGTCCGGAGGCACGCGAATAATTGCCCGAACCAGTTGAACACGGGGAAGCACCGGCCCGGGACGCTGCAGCAGTATGTCATCGCGGATGCGCGGTATCTCACCATGATCCCAAGTGATCTGGACTCACGCGAGGCGGCGCCGCTCCTCTGCGCCGGGCTCACGATGATGGGCGCCGTGTCGAAGCTGGAGGGCGACCTCGTGCCTCGGGACTGGGTGGTTATCCAGGGCGCAGCCGGGGGGCTTGGACACCTGGGCGTTCAGATCGCGTCGAAGTTGAGGGGGTTTCGGGTGATTGCGGTGGATTCGGGGTCCTCGTATGATACTCTCTGTCAGGGCATGGGAGCGCAAGCCTACATAGACTACAAAACGGAGGACGTAGAGAAGGCGGTGATGGACCTAACCGGAGAGGGAGCCCACGCCGTCATCGTCGTGCCCGAGTCGGAGGACGCATACCGGCTTGCGCCCAAGCTGGTCAGGTCCATGGGGACGATAGTCTGCGTGGGACTGCCACACGCCGACTTTCAACTCCCGATCCCGGTAGCTTTGTGCGCCGCAAAAGGTAAGTTGCCGAGTCTCGAGTAAAGCCTTCATGATGCCAACGGTATCTCCCCAGCTCTCAATATCAAAGGTGCCATGGTCGGGACGGAGGCGGAGATGACGGAGCTGTTGGAGGAAGCCAAGAAAGGCCGCATCCGAGCGTCGATCAACCTGAACAACATCTATTTCATCGAAAGGGCCCTAAACGAGATGATGGAAGGCAACATGTCTGGGAGGTGTGTCATCGACGCTATTAATTCATTCCATGTGAGCGGGGGTAAGCCTGGAATAAACAAAGGTTGAATTTGCGACTTGTTTGAGGGTGAACAAGGGATTCTCGGGACGGGACAAGGTCAGTTTTCGCCATGCGGTCCACCTCTTCCAGGCTCCTTCGCGACCGCGGCAGGCCATGTAGATGTACATATCTTCCTCCATCACAGGGTGCATTGTGTTCCACCCCCTCTAAGGCTTCGCTTCCTCCCGGCGAGCCCCCTCAACGTCATCAAGCTGTTCGACAACCTTGATATCCCCCCTGCCTCCCTCCAAGACGGCGAGGTCATGGCTAAGTCCGTCGGTCTGGAACTTGTGGAACTGCCACGCGGGGATCTTGGCCTCGAAGAGCTGGTCAATCTCCTCCAAGTTGCGGCCCTACGCTGGTTAGCTTTGGTCCTCTCACGGAGATCACTCTGGCAAGAGGCGTAGGCAGAGCGACTCACCTTCAGCTCGGGCATGAAGAACCACGCCCACACGGACGTCAGGAACGCGAACCTGCCCCAGATATACCCCAGTCCGGCGCCAATCTCCGCAAGGAGACAGGGGGTGACGAACACGACGACGAACCCAACTACAACGTTAAGCGCGGTCTACCCCCCATCCCCAGTCAGCAACCATTCTCCCAAAATACATATAACCTTTGGAACAAAAGCAAAACTCACCGACAAAGCCATCGTCTTCTCCCGCAGCGTCTGCGTGCCCACCTCAGCGGCGGTGATGTACGCCCCCGGGCCCAGCGTCATGTGTAGGATGCACGTGTACAGCTGCATGCCCGCCACTATACCGTTGCTCTCGTGGACGTTGGGGTGCGCCTTGCTGTCACATGCCAAGGGAGGGTGTGGCTGGAGCGGGGCGCACTAACCGGTGGGTCCCCGGTGGTTAGCTATACAGGCTCATATAGACGAGGACGTCTCCTAGTTCTAAGGGAGAAGTCAGAGATGAATACAGTCTTTTACCCATACCTAGCTACCCAGTTGAGTACCACCGGTTGACCCTATCACTCTGTACTATCCAACCTTGACACTTGCGCCCGAGCGCGCCGATGGCCACCAGGAACGCGCCCTGCGACCAGCCGCCGTGGATCACCAGCGTGCGCCGCCCGAACATGTCGAGGAAGACCATGGTCATCATGGCCGTCACGACCGAGGTTGCGTTGTTGACGACCTGGTTGTCTCAGTAAGTCTGGTCGAAACGAGTCGAGTTGTAGGGGGAACGCTTACCGCGTAGACAAAGGCCATCTTAGCCAGACCGACGGATCTATAAAAGGTCGGACCGTACGAGCTCGAGAAGGTGACGCCGGTGAGTTGCTGCAGCGCCATGATAGCACACGCGATCCTGTTCCACCGTCAGCACTCTCCCCCACGTCGCGGAAACAAGAAAACCCACCCAGTCCGCCTCCGATTGCTCGCATTAAACAGATCCCTCCACGGCCCCTTCTCCCGTCTACCGACCTGGCCCTCCTCCCTCATCGCAGCAATTTCCATCTCGGGCCTCCCGTTATCCACGTCCTCCTTCTTCCGCACCCTCCGGAGCACGGCGAGCGCCTCGTCGGCCCGGTCGTTGAAGACGAGCCACCGCGGCGAGTCGGGCGTCAGCCACAGTCCGCAGAGGATCAGGACGGCCGGGACAGCCTACAGCGCCGTCGCGATCTGCCAGCCCGAGGAGTCGGTCCGGCGGGACATGCTCTCGTTGACGATGCCGGCGATTAGCGAGCCGAAGGTCAGGCACAGCTGGATTGAGCCGACGAAGAAGCCGCGCAGCGGCGCGGGGGCGATCTCGGATTGGTATGTCGGGACGACCTAGAATTCGTCAGCCCGCGGTTCTTCCATCAATGCCTCGGTGTTGAAGCTCACGTTCTCGACGAGGCCGACGGCAGTGTACACCAGAAACCGACCCGTGACGACTTGAGCGGCGTGGTTACTCGTAACCTGGACTATCCCCCCCATCAGCACCCTCCCATTGACATTTTTCCTCTCGGCAAACTCACTAATAGCCCCGACAACCTGCACGAAGCAAGTAACGCACATAGCCTTGCGATGCCCGATCTTCCCAATAATCGGTCCCACAATCACGGTGCCCGTGAACTTGCCCAGCAGCGGGAGACTATTCATCAAACTGGCCGTGCGGCTGGGGAGGAACCAGGCGCGCTTGGATTCGCTGTAGGCGCCGAACTTGGACATGAAGGCCGTCATGGCCTGGACGCCGCCAAAGGACGCACCGTCGCTTCGTCGCGTCTGCGAGAAGTTCCAACCGAGGGTGGCAACGGAGGGATCAAATCTTACTAGCCGAAGAAGACGCTGCCCATGGCGTAGATGATGCGGTGCAGCATCAGCCGGGGCGTCGCCGTGGCGAAGGCCGCCTTGCCCGCGAAGATGCCGCGGCCCATGATGGATATCGATGTTTCTTTTTGTGTTGGCTCCAAGAGTCCTGAGAGGAAAACACACAGAGATCAATACTGAAGAATAACCGGGCAGCGTCGTAATACATATCAATTGAAAAGAAAAAAAGAATATTACTCGCCGATGACCGGCCGCAGGGACTGGTTCTACCCCATGGCTTCCCTCCGTAGGCGCATGGGGTCCGCGTCGTGTGGGTTAGGTGGGGGATGATACGTTGCGACCTTGCAAGAGTTCGCGGTTCGGGGGGTGGTTGGCCGGAAGCAAAAGCAACTCCTCCGCTTCCCTCGAGCCTCATCCTCGAGCTTCATACTCGTTGTCGGCTCTTCCCATCCGCAATGAACTTGGCGGGACACGCACTGGTGAAGGACCGGTAAGCACTGACGTTCCACATGATCGAGATTGGTCACCGCAAGTCACCGAGTCCACCAAAAGCCTCATTCGGCGGGCGGCCGACAAAGGACCGAACTACTGAGGTACAAATCGCTAGGACCAAAGTTCTCTCCCAACCGGGGAGGGGCCGAAGTGGCGGTGGAGGACGATACCAACCAAGACTCAAGCGGATAAAAGCCCGATGCCCGGGTTTAGAAGTCGGCGCGCAACCGCAACCGCAACCGCAACCGCAACCGCAGCCGCAGCCGTGAGCCGACATCCGGTGGAGCTGTCCGGCAAAGAAAATGTTAAGCCCTTTCGCGCGTTGCTTTGAACCCCACTGCAACAAATCCTTCATGGCGGATCGTCCAATCGCTTCGGGCGAGTGGATAATCCAATCTTTTCCCCCGGGATCTGCTGCGAGGAGAACTTTTGTCTGTTTAATGTAAGTGCCGTTTAGATCAGATACAGAACACCCAACCACTTGGTTGGAATTCCCGCAAAGAAGTACCGAGTAATCGTGTATCCTACCCGGGCTCGTTCAAGCGGCGAATGTTGGACGGCCGGCCGGGACCCGGGTTGTGGGCGTTCTCCCCGCACCGGCCTCCGCCCCGCGTGGGGTCGGCTTCAGTCGTTACACATCAAATGTCGCCATCTCCAGTCCAACCTGCTTCAACGTGGGGACGTGTAGCCGAGGGGGCGCCGAACTGGGCCCCGAGGTCGGACCTCCCCGAGTCGTAGCGTGCCCCCCGCGGCCGAGGTGAAACGCGCATATGAGGCCTGGGATTCCTCCGCGCGGGCGATCCTGTGCCTGAGTGACCGACCAATTGGCGTTGCGTCTGCCTTGCCCTTTCCGTTCTGCAATTCGACGACATGTCACCCCCCCGACATCTTCGACATTGTCGTCTACGGCTCGACCTCGGGCGCCGTCGCGACCGCCGTCCAGGCTGCCCGGCTGGGCCGCTCTGTGGCTCTCGTGTCCCCGCAGGAGCACATCGGTATTCCTCGCCCTTCCTACCAATTGCCGCCTCATTTAATCTCTATATAATATTTAGCTTTGAATAACGGAGTGAGAGTGAGAGAACACTTGGAGCGATGGGCTGACAAACGCAGGCGGCATCCAGGTCAATGGCCTCGGTGCGACCGACATCGACAACCAAGCCGAGTTCCAGAACAGCACCACGCTGGGTGGGCTGAACCTCGAGCTACACCAGCGCATAAGCCGCCACTACGGCCGTCTGGACCGGTTGAACGAGGTCGTCGCGAAGAAGCTGAAGGACCCCGATGTCTGGCGGTTCGAGGCGCGCATCGCGGAGCACATCATCAAGGAGTGGCTGGCCGAGCACCCGTCCGTGACCGTCATCAAGGTGCGTTCATGACCACTAGCTTTGCGCGTCGGTATGCTGATGTTGGTGGCAGTCTCGCCTAGTCGAGCAAAACGCCGTCGAAAAAGACGGGGCCACCATCAAGACCATCCACCTCGAGAACGGCGCAAACATCACCGGCAACGTACGCAACCCCTCCCACACTCCTGCTTCATCTCACACTCCCAGATCTTTGTCGAGGCCTCGTACGAAGGCGACCTCCTCGCTGCTGCCGGCATCTCCTGGACCCGCGGCCGCGAGTCTTCGTCAACGTACTCCGAGTCCCTGGCCGGCGTGCGCGGCGAGACGCCCTACCGCCAGATCGATGCCGCCTTCGACCCCTACGTGCGGCCCGGCGACCCGTCTAGCGGGCTGCTGTACGGCATCTCGGACGAGCCCTTCGGAACTCCCGGCGACGGCGACCTGCACCTGCAGTCGTACTCGTACCGCATGCCGCTCACGGATGACCCGGCCAACCGAGTACCGCTAACGAAGCCGGAGGGCTACGACCCGGCCCACTACGAGCTGCACCGCCGCTTCGCGCGCGCGCGCGCCGGCGGCGAGTTCTACAACCCGTGCAAGCGGCTGCCGGGAGGCAAGACGGATCTGATCGGATCTGAGCGTGCGCTGTCGACGGATCTGCTTGGTATGAACGACGAGTGGCCCGTAGCTTCGTACGAGGGATGGAAACGCATCCTGGAGGATACGGCGCGGTTCACGAAGGGCCTGTTCTGGTTCCTCGCGACGGACGAGGCCGTGCCTGTAAACCGCACTACTTCCCTAACGCATCAATTAGCTGACAGATGATAGGAACACTACCGCAAGGAATGGTCACGCTTCGGCTACTGCCGTGACGAGTTCCCGGACAACGGCCACTTCCCCTACGAGCTGTACGTCCGCGACGCACGGCGACGTGTCCCAGCTCCTCGCACGTCGGGTACGGTATGTGTTAACCTCGGAGGCGATGGTGAGACGTGGCTGACGACTGACATGTTAACCAGGGGCTGTGAGGCTGGAACACCAGTTTTACGCGCTGGGCCAGGCGTGCGCCAACGCGTGCGATATCGCTCTGGATAGGGGCGTCGGGATGCAGGACGTGCCGTACGAGCCCCTGAGGGAGCGGCTGACGGGGCAGGGCGTGGTTTTAGATGCTTCGTCCGTTGGGGTGCCGTCGTTTGGCGACGAGAAGTAGGCGCCGGGGTTTTGGAGACGGGAGCATTGCGGTTGAGTGGAATGTAATGGTTGGACGGCGCGAGACAACCCTGCCCAGCTGAGATGTCGCCAAGGAGGCGTTCTCGTGTCCCCGAGTTGAGGGAGGCTAGTCTGGGCCGTGATGTGCGTTGGACAGTCAATTTCGGCATTAGAGTGAGCCTTCCGTCGACCGGCGCCGTTGGCTGGTTCGACCAGTCTTTGACATAAAGCGTGTAACTGACTCAAAGAGCGGAGAGGGCGAGGCCTTTGGAATGTTCTCTTTCGAACCGAATATTGGTTGTAGGATGGAAACCAAGCGTCTCACCGAATATGCACTCCCGTAAGGCTGAGGAGCAATAAAATTCGGAAAGGATACCGCAAACGGCATCCACTGACATTTGACAGCCTCTTAACCACACATGTTGTGGCGTCGACCGTCTTCGGAGCTGTGCAGCTTTGAGCCAAAGCTGGCTTAGAATAATAACATGGGCACCGGTTGGTAGTCGGGAGTCTTTTGACACCACGTGTTTTCCAACCCTCTTCACCCTGAATTGAGAGCGGTTGTCCACTTGGGCCTGCGTCTAACTAAATGACGGTGCTTCAATCAAGACCACTGCGAGAATAATGATAGGACCGGTTAGACAGCAGACAGCACCGTCGACACAATTAACACAGCCCAGATAGCCAACCTCTGGATATGACTGCAAAAGTCAAGCGCTGGTCAGTGACGACGAGCAGGATAGCCGCAGGGCAGACTAAGCGCCGGCACCGGAGAGGCAAGCGACAGAAGTGCCAAATAAAACATTCAAGGCAGCATTCTGGCGCGCCTGGAAGGAGTAAGCACTGGTTGGTGCTGAGGCGCAAGCAGCGCGCAGAGGATGCGCATGCATGGATGCAAGGCGCTTCTGAGCCGCTGGCGCAGCGGGAGCGATTAAGGTTGGTCAAAACTGAAGAGGTTATCTATCTCTGTCGTGGGCGCAGGGATCTGAGGCAGCAGGCCTTGAACTCTGCCGGCCACCAACGACCATGACAAACCGAAGGAAATAATGCTGCCTGCCTGGGAGACGCAAGCACAGGATACCCTGCCTTGTCGTCCGATGACGCGAACGGTGCGGAGGCCTTAGTGAGAGACTTCATGGCGAGGACGAGACATCAGACGGCAGGGTTGTCGAGAGCGATTGCGAGGCGGAGAGGCGTGATTCGAGTTGATTGCTGTTTGCTGCCACTGGTCTCACTAATTCCAGCTGGCTGCGAGATGGCATTGAGACATTCGCAGGAGCTGAGTAGAGGCACCCATGCGTGCATGTCTAGCTCAGGGCTGAGAGTTAGCGCGAGTAAGCAGCGAGCAGTGAGCCCTGGGAGGGGGAGGTGTCCGAACGCTCCGTGGCCGAAGGCAGATTGGAGCTCACTCTCCGAATCCAGTAGGCGAGGTTTTGTGTTTGGGACAGGCTGACGGTCCATCAGTCATCCATCGTATACTGGGTACCCGCTATGAGTGCCGGTAGTTCGGAATTCATCCGGACGGGCGATTATGCATGATTTCGTCAGATGGGAGCCCCGAAGCCCCAGAAGGCTCGCATGATTCCAGTTGGTCCGCGCTGCCAAATCAGCAAAACTGCGTACCGAGTACGGCCAGGCAGCGGCGGTAGGGGTTCAAGCTGGGAAATGCGGCACCTCTTCCCCACTGCCGGATCCATCACAAGGGAGATCTGCGTCCCTGCGCCTCCGAAAGTCCAGTGAGCGAAGTATCTAGTGCTGGCCCAGCTGAGAGTTGCTGGGTGGGGACATGGCGGGATTCGAAATAGCGAGCTGCGAGCGACACGGCGCCGCCACAGCGTTGCGGATGGCAACTGGCAATAGCGTGGGCAAACAGGCAGATCTGGAGACATTTCTTCTTGTTCGTCTGGAGCGTCATTGATTAGCCTGTTGGGGGTCGGCGCGTAGGCTAGTTTGAGGCGGCGTGCTGTGTCCGGGGGCGGATGAGGCCTCGCCCGTGTCGCGGCGGCAGACCTGACCTGACTCTTGAAGTGGCCACGACTGAATCATTTTCTGTCTTTCGTCCGCCCAAAACCCGGCCCAACAGCTGCAACAAGCGCTGTTTGCCACGGCAGCCAGGCTAGCGGCTGTCGATACGTCAAGACGCTCTCTCCGAATCGGCAGCGGCTGCGGGAGGGCAAGGGCTAGCTAGCACAGTTGCCATGGCTGTTGGGTTGGGCCTTTCGAGAAGCGAGCAGGAGAAGGGATGCCAAGCCGCCCCCAAATTCTCACCGGCATTGACCCGAGAACCGACTACTTGCTGGTCCGACGGCGAGTAGCGAGTACAGTGATGGAGACCAACAAACAGTGTCGCTATTGTCAGCGGTCGGGACGAGACAGCGATCCGTCTTGGCCCCTCGCGAAAGACCAGATTCGAGTTAGCGGTCGGGTACTGACTGCGTGGTGGTTGAAAGAAACTGATGAGATGGTGGGCAACTGTCGTCGTAATGCTCTCGCCTTCCGGTCCAGTCAGGATGAGGCTGGGCAGAAGCGGTGGACTGTTTGCTTTGCTGGCCACACGTGTTGGCGTTTGGCAGCCGATGTGTGGTTGGATGGTAACTGGTCCGGCCGTCTGATGCATCGGCGCGGGAACAATTCGAGGTTGTGCAGTGCAGGTCCACGGGGTGTGTGAGAGTGAGAGTGAGAGGCACCTGGGCAGGAGCGAGAGGTGCCGAAGGGCCGCTGCCTTGCCTTGGGCATGGCCTGGGGGCAGTGCACGGCCGTCTGTTCCGACGCCACGTCTGGCCTGTGTGCTGGCGGGGGTTTCTAATCTCGGGCGGTGCATCATCCTTCCTCATCGTCCAAGGGGACATCCGTGGAATCGAGAGTCAATGGCAAGGTACCTAAGGCAGAGAGAGAGAGAGAGAGAGAGAGAGAGTTCTAAGAAAGAGTCTGTCTGCCTGTCTGTCTGTGGTCAGCAGAACAAATTCTGCGTCGCGAAAACAAGCTGCTTACGGGGTCCTTCGCCTGCCTTTTTTTTTTTTTTTTCCAAGAGAAATTGAGACAATTGCCAAGTTATTTAGCAGGTCGCGTAGCACAGACTCAGCTTTGTCCGCAATACCGTGTACCCCATGGAAGCAATAAGGTAGCTGTAATTGAGCATTCAATCAAGGCCAGTGTTTTAAGCCACACCCGAGCTGCATGTTGCACCGTGGGGGAAAGCAGGTACCGTAGTTCCCAAGGAAGCGGTCAATGACGACGTCGGGGCGGTCGGAACTGCATGGGCAATGCCCGCCACGACAACCTCCAGAGTTCGAATGAGCTCAGCCTTCCTCCGCTGCGCACCGGGCAGGTACCCGTCCAGCAACTCTCCGCGCTGTAACGGCCGCAGTGAGCCAGGCAACCAGCGCAGTACTGGCACAGTGCCAGCGTCTCACGCCCACCATGGATTCCCCATACTGCAAGTACCTTACCCAACCTCATCCAGCAAAACCTCATCCATAATAAATCACCCGGTGAGGTCACTGCCAGCGGCCCCTTCCCCCTGAGAGTGACATGCTGCACCAAGCCCCAGCACTGCGCCGGTGAGGTCGCTGGTACGGGGCGGCTAGCAAAACGCTCCACGCACGTCCTTGGCTTACTCTCGTCCTGTCCACCTCATCCACCTTCGTTCGCTTCTTATTCACGCTACGAGCCTCGGCGGCCGCTACGCCAAGGCACCGCCGGGGGTGGTGCTTAAAAGCATTGCGATCCCACTCTTTTTTCTTGGACTTCCCCAGTTGTTTGTGGCTTCCCCGTATCGGTCTCATTTAGGGATCCCGTCGACGTTGGTTCTGCTTTTCGCTTCTGCATCATACACCTCGGCATTCCAGCTGTTGCTTTTCGCATCGCCGTCGCAACTCGCCCTCGCGCTCCCCCGAATTCGATACCGAACACATCCGTTCTCGACATCGTGATCGGCACAGCCATGGCCGCCCGTCTCGCGCCCCTCGCTGCCTTCGCGGCATGCGCTTCCGCCTTGACCGTCCCTCGCGACCAGGTCTTCACCCCCGGCGCCATCTCGCTGCCCGTTTTCCAGGATGTCAGAATACACCCTCTGGAGAGGTTGAGGAGGAGAGGACTGTCGGACAGAGCGGCCAAGGACACGGACACGCCCGTTATCAACGTGACCTCTACAACATACCTTATCGAGTGTAGGTGGCATCTCGACCTGTCGGCTTGCAGCTGCTAATTGGGTGACAGTGGACATCGGCAGCCCCGGACAAGACACCAAGGTCGCCATCGATACTGGATCGTCAGAGCTCTGGGTGAACCCCAACTGCGCGAGAGCAGGCAGCTCCTCCCAGACCTCGTCCTGCCGCGCAAACGGACAGTACGACCCCAGCGACTCCAGGACCGCTTTCGACCTGCAGCAGACTGGCTCCATTAAGTACGGCAAGGGACAGGTTGCTTTGGCGTATGTCGCGGATAATATCACGATTCCCAACAGTGGTATGTATGGACAACGCGCGCGCGGCAACTCCTGCTGACAGTGTTTCCAGACATCAAGATCTCGCAGGCCACCTTTGGATATGCCACCGACAGTGTCGACCTCGAGAGAGGCATACTCGGTCTCAGCTTCGGCGAGAACAAGAACAACACGCAGTACAAGACTGTCGTCGAGGAGATGAAGGCGCAGGGCGTGATCGACTCCGTGACCATGGGCATTGCGCTCGGCACCAAGAACGAGCCCACCGGCAGCGGTCTGATTTCCTTTGGTGGCGTCGACACCAAGAAGTTTAGCGGCTCGCTGCACACTTCGCCTGTCTTGGGGCCCCAGAACGGCGAGAACCTTTGGCGGTACTGGGTCCAGATGAACTCTGTTGGCATCACTCTCGGCAGCAACAACAAGAAGTACTCCAACTCGCAGTTTCCCGTCTTCTTCGACACCGGCGCGACCCTCAGCTACCTCCCCTCCGCGATTGTGGACTCGCTCGGAAGCGATCTCGGCGGTACTCTCGACTCGTCTTCCGGCATGTACGTCGTCCTGTGCGACCAGTCGGGTTCCATCGACTTCACCTTTGGCGACTTCACTATCCAGGTGCCAATGTCCGAGTTCTTGTGGTACGTCGGCACGGACACTAGGGGCCGCGACGCCTGTGTGATCGGCGCCGACAAGGGCAGCGACGGTTCGTACCTCCTCGGCGACTCGTTCCTTCGCTCTACGTACGTCGTCTTCGACCAGGAGACACCCGCCCTCCACTTTGCTCCCTATGTCAACTGCGGCACGAACCTGCAGAAGATCCCCGCCGGCCAGAACGCCGCGGCTAAGTTCAGCGGCGAGTGCGATCCGAGCTCGAGCAACAGCGGCAACTCCAAGAACGCCGCCGGCCGCTCGGCTTCCGTCGGCAACGTCTGGGCCGTCGCCGGCGCTTTGATGGTCGTCCAGGTCGTCATGTCCTCCCTTTAATCTGCATAATGTAATTGCACGGCTGGATCTCGTACGCATGATTCCGGAGTTGGGGTTGTTTACACACGGTTTGCATTGGCAAATAGACGACAACGAACAGGGCCTGTATCTGGCGGATTGCTTATACCCTACTCCCCTAGTCGGGGCAAAATAGTTATTGGCTTAATGAATATAAGACGGTTGTCTAGCAATTGTTGAAATCAACTCCCGAGCAATGACGCCAAGGTTGTTGTGCTTCCAACCTCGGCACTCCAACAACCGAATCATTCAGGCGCAATGTGTTGGACTCTGGTGAGCTCATGCTTACACAGGAACGCATACGCCTCCTGTTTTACGATGAATTCACGGCTCTGCCCTCCTCGTCTGCCGTCTCCGTCTTGATGGTATCCTCGTCGGTATACCCCAAGACAAGGACAGAAGAGATGGCGAGGGTAGGGGGACGAAGGCGCTGTGCCCTTTGGTAGGCCCTTGCCAATGTCATCAATTCTTTGCAGCCGATTGCCACCCAAACATCCGAGCTCTGCGCCAACCAGCCGCCAGCCGAGCTCTTTGGCTACTTTATAGCGCGCGCTTGACTCTGCTTGGCTTTTGCATGCGGCCCGCAATTTAAGACGAACAGATGCTGGAACCAGATGGTATCCAATACTCTTGGTGGGTTGATGCAGTGTGGATGGTGCAGCGGCGGATATAAAGCGCGGCCCCGTTGTGTTTAGCTTCGCAATCCATGGCCGGAATGTGAGACAGACTTGCTTGCCTGTCTAGAGAAAGCATTATTTGGAACTTGATATCTGCTTGTGTCCCGTATTGCACAGTCACTTGTGACGATAGTTAGGGCTAGTGCTGTTGTTCTTTATTTTCATCGTCGTCTCTGTTCCTCTCCATCGTCCTGTGCTTATCGCATCTTGGGTATTCGCGAATAATCAAAAAGAAATCAGGGCCGCCTGCACTCGGCATCATCACAGGAGTGAGTCTCTCCGGTATATTCCAAAATGCACACACCGGCTAAGCTGACTGATTTCACATGGTTCAGGATTTGGAAAAACTGCTGCGTTGGCGGCCACAGCGTTTGATATGCTCGGCGGGGTCGGTGAGGTTGACGATGGCGAGGGGGGGCTTTTATCGCAAGGCGGGCCAACGTGTTCAACCTTTAACCAACTCCTCGAATGTCGAGGCCCTCGGAGTGGCCAATGGCTGCACTCTGCCTGATGCCGTCAGGAACAGATTGACGCACAATAGCTGGGACTTGGACAGGTGATCTCTTCAGTCATGGGTCAGAGAGGAGAAGAGGCTATAAACCGGGGATGCCTTTCACCACCCACTGTCTACACTAGCACATACCACCGGCGACTAACAACAGCACCGCAAGCCCAACCACAGCTTGGCATCGGCATCTCAATCTTCGGAGGTCACCGAAGTCTAGGACGTCGCAGCCTGCTTCTCTAACTGCCATCAGGGTCCCGAATGTGCGAATATGGCCTTGATACCACAACCAGAGACAAGAGCTTCCGAGAATATGTGAAATCCGGGAGCAAGTATCCTACTCCGGCCGCCCCCTGCCTTGCAAGCCCCGAGGCAGGTCCGACGGATTCAGGACGTAGAGGTTCTGGTAATTAAACGGCTGCACTTGGTTCTGCCGCATCCACTCGATGACGGGAGCCGTAGCGGCGTCAACAGGCGCAGGCTCTCGCCGCCGCGGGCACATGAGCGTGACAAATCGCTCCTCGTCCGTGATATGCAGACAACTGATCCCGAGCTGGCTGACCACCAATCTCTCGTAGTCCGCAGGCTTCTTGTCATCCCACACGTTATCAGCCTGCACGATATCCTCACGCAGGCCTAGGAGCCACGGGTGCACCGCCGAGACGTAGTCGCGCACCGTGACGTATCCCTTCTCCGCGGACGACGGCTTGACGACCAGGCGCGGCGCCCTACGGGGTCGATACGTGTTGCAGCAGCACAAGAGCTCCGGACCCTCGTCCTCGTTCCCCGTGTCGTCCCCCGAGTCCCAATAGAGCTCCGCGTCCAGCTCCCCGAATACGGTGTCCTCGTCGTCTAGATCTGCGTGCCGCTCATGATACTCGAGCCACTGGCATTGCCACTGCTCCAGCACGTCGACTTTCACGGTGATGGACCCGACCTTGGGCTCTGTGAGCGGCACCTGCGCGATGGGGTGCCAGCTGGTGATGTTGCCTGTAGAGTCCTGGTGGGCGAGGGGCTCGCGCGGCGATTCCATATTGTGCCAGTCTTGCACGACGAAGATGCTGTCCGAGAGTGAGCCTTGGAGTCTCCAGAGGATGCGCTTGGCCTCCATGGTTAGGAAGACAGGTTGGTTCGCTTTGCGCCGCTCTTCGAATGAGGGGAAGAGGGGCGATGGCGAGGATATCCAAGCGGTAGACATGGCGGTGAGGATGCTGGAGTTGCAGTATTGGGGGGAAAAGACTGAAAAGAGCGAACGTTGTGTTGGTTGAAGAAGGGGAGTTATGATGAGTAGAGGGCCCACCTTGCCTAACCTCCATTGGAATCGGTGTTAGTGAAATGGGTGGTATACTACTACAATCCTTAACAGTAAAACCCTCCGCCGCCGTCTCGCAGCCTCCGGCGAGCACCAAACTGCAGCCGGTTCCTCCGGCGTAGCTACGTTAGGTTTTCTAGGAACTATTGGCAAAGAAACCGTTGTCTAACATGAGTTAATTCTTTTCATTGTTATGATAATGAAGTTGGTAAACTCGCCGTGTGATGGACGACCTTGGCCATAGATGTCTGGATGGCTTGTCCGCACAAGGCTTGAAGTTGTTGACAGTCACCGTGCTGTTTGATTTGATGTTCGTGTTAGATAACGCATTCTACACGACGATGCTATGGACATGGGCCATGCGTCACTCCCGAAGGCCAGACTGCTAGGCCATACGTCGGACTGTAGCCTCGGCATGGTTGTCTCGTTCCACGATTCTCGGTGGGCTGCCGCCCATTTTCCTTGTACCTAGACGATGATTTCATGTCTTAGCTGCTATTTCCATTGGCGCATCGGAAGTCTTGGGGGGCCCGATGATGTAATTAAGCTGACGGAGGCAATGGCGACGGCCTGGTTATCCGGCTACGTACCTAGTAGACCGGCTCTCATCGGACTATAAGACTTACTATGTACCCTACTAGCCACCTCATAGGGCGGTGGGTGACCAGGCAGCGGCTCACTTTCCGACCAGGCAGCCGCGCCTTCCTCAGCTGGGGACCTGCTTGCCCACCTTACTTCACTTTAGCAACAACGAAGGCAATAACTCGAGGCCACAATGGATTTGAGAATGCGAATCGCATGTACACCCCAGGGGCGGTAAGCGGGAGAGACGGTGAAAGGAATGACGGAATATATATCAGGGGTTACGGCGGGAAGGACGACAAGAAGGATAACAGGAAGCAAGCGGTACGGGCGGCTGTAGGAGCGATCAAACAGATGCGTCAAAACAACCTGGTATCAATAAGTAGCACCATCCCAAAATCCAAACCGCATAGCTCCTTTGGCAATACTCAATTGAGACTAACACCACTGTGAGCCCTCTTCGATCATCCGGGTGATTGTTGTCATCGCTTACTTTGATTGCACTGACGTTGGTTTTTGCGTTTTGCCCCTCTTGTTTTCCTTGCGCGAGGCTCACCCAATAATACCGAACATTCGTTCTCGTATAAATTAGCATGACGATTACCGTGCCGCTGGGTCGTAGTTCATCCGAAGTCTTGAGGGAGGGGCGGCCGGTCGAGCATGGACCCCTGCTGCATCCGCTCTTTCCAATTTTGGATATCGCAGATGCTTCTTTCCCAATTGCCGGCCTCACTTCATGTCAAAGGCAGAGAAAACGACTCCCATCATCCCCGCGTCTTGATTTCGACGTCCACCCTACACCCAACAACACCCATTCTTCGGCCCGATCGCTCCTTTTTTCCACCGACCGACCTCAAGACCTAGAGCACCACTGCTTGCACGAGCATACGATACCTTTACCTCAAGATCCCTGCTTTAATCACCTCTGAATTGCCGCGCCACCCAAAAGATCGACTGTCATCATGCGTCCCTCGGCAATCATGACGGTCGTGATGGCCATGGCCCCTGGCCTGGCTATGGCTCACGGCCATCTGGGCTTCGCTCTCGGGGCCAAGCAGCCAGACGGCCAGTGCAAGTACCAGGCGGACTACGAAGCAGACTTCAGAGCCATCCGCGATGCCTCGGGAAGCAGCATCGTTCGTATTTACGCCGCCGACCAGTGCAACACAGCTCAGGAGATCCTCCCCGCTGCGCAGAAGGAAGATTTTCGAGTCATCCTAGGCGTCTGGTAAGTCCGTATATCATTCGCTGATGACGAGCATCACGTGTCCCGTCATCCCTCCGGAACAGGACTTCAGACGAAGTTACTGGCTGACTCGGACGACAGGGCGGACACCGAAGAGTCCTACGCTGCCGACAAAGCGGCCATACTCCGCCACAGTCCCGGCTTCGAGAGCCAGGTGTACGCCGTCACGGTCGGGTCCGAGTCCCTATATCGCGGCAACTTCACCGGCCCCGAGCTGGCGGGCAAGCTGAAGGACATGAAGCAAGCGGTGCCCCACTTCAAGGTTGGCACTGCGGACAGCTGGAACAAGTACCAAGACGGCACAGCCGACGCTGTCATTAAGCAAGCCGATATCCTGCTCACCAACGCCTTCTCGTACTGGCAAGGTCAGACCCGGGACAATGCCACGTCCTCCTTCTTCGACTCCATCATGCAGGCGTTTGGCCGCATCCAGAGCATCAGCGGATCGTTGGAGAAACCCGAGCTGTGGGTTGGTGAGACAGGTGGGTTGTTTTTTCTTACTGTCCTCCTGACTCTGCTATTCTATATCATCTGCCGGGCGACGTGCATTGGCCTGATCTTCGGTGAATGGAGGGGCTAAGTAGGCTGAGCACAGGCTGGCCTAGCGACGGCGCGAAATATCAAAAGGCCGAGCCAGGACTCGACAATGCCGAGGGCTTCTACAAAGGGGGCGTCTGCGGCATGGTCAACTGGGGCTTCAACGTCTTCTTCTTCGAGGCATTTGACGAGCCCTGGAAGCCGCATGCCATTGGCAAGGACGGCAGCGATGCGCCCGAGGTCCACTAGGGCGGGATGAAGGCCGACCGCACTGCCAAGTATCCTCTCAAGTGTTGAGACCACGGCCCTTCGTGGTGGGAGCAAGTCACGACATCGTGGCATGAGCAAATGAGCAGACGGTTACTGATGCAAGAGACTGTTTTTCGGATGGCGTGGGCGGTGATTTGCCCGTCCCTAGGACTTATGACGTTTAGCAGTTAGATACCCAAGAGACGAAATTCAATATTTACACGCTGATGCCTCTTTGGGCAGGCCATGAGGTGAAGTCAAATTTTCTCTGTGCAAAAGACCCACGATCGGAACAGCTGGGTAGCATTGGGAGAATCTAACGCGTCGTCCGGTCGTTTGGTCGTCTCGGGACCGAGCAGGGTCCCGTCTGAGCCGTCTCCCGTCACATACGCAAGCCAAGCAGACGGCTCTCGCCCATGGCTTCCATGGGCTCCTAGCCTCTGGCACGTCTCCATGGAGTGGGTGTGCGTGCGTGAGCGCGCAGTGGCTGGCGGTGTGTTAAGGTTATGGATTAGAGTTTTGCGGCTCACTTTGTTACAGAATTGACCGGTACCCAGGGCAGAGCAGGCGCGAGTGGGGAATTTCCGCCCCCGATCGGGGCACTTGGAACGCGGGAGCGCCCACGCCCGGTCCCCTTCCTCCACAGACTGAGGCACGTCGAGCGTCACATCCAAAACACGACACACGGCTCAGGCACACAGGTGCAGCGAGGCGTGAGAGCGCATGCCTGCCCTGCAGCAGCAAGCAGGCTGGCTGCCTGCGACCAGGGGGTCAGCTTTGTCGCGGACGGCGCCACTGGGGCGGGCTGCTGTTTGATGGGCGCCGTGGCGTTTGGGTTGCGCAAGCCGCGCGAGTTTGGCAGAACAACAAAGTCTTATCGCCGGTGGTTGTAACACACACACACACACACACACACACACACACACACACACACACACACAGTTAGTTGCACGAAGGGGGACGGGGGGTATTGTTCAATGTCAATTTTCAATTCTTTTTTGTGAAGAGAATAGGGTAGGTTTTTGGTCTAGTATATGGTAAAAAAAAATAGGTGGTTGAGAAGAAGAAGTGTGATGGTGAATGGATTGGGGGTGCCAAGCCCTGTGTTCCCTGAGAGGAAACAAAGAGTTGGATGCACATTAGATTCTCATAGTGGACCGTAAATCCTCCACTGCAAAGGTCGCAAACAACCGCTTTCGTGTTTCCTCCCCAGATGGTTGAAAATGCCCAGTAGAAACAGTAAGCCGCTTGATGATGATGATGCTGATGCTTTGGTCGTTGTGAGCCCGTCACGTATGGTTGGGATTTTGTCGTCTTCGCGTCGTCTTGTTTCGCTGTTTAATGGTTCCGCTTCGTGACAAAAGTGAAAATCGAGGCCGTTCTCCGCCGCGGTGGAGATGGGAGGCCTGGACTAGACGGTTCATCGGAATCGTCGGGCCAGCAATTTGTTGGCGTGCCTGGCTAGATGCTCCACTAGTGGGGGAAGCACCGACGAGCTCCGGCCTGTCGTGTCCGGCCTCCTCCCGCCATCGCGGTTGCGATGCTGCTTGCTTGCGCCGAAATTATGGAGGCTCATCTCCGCAGAGGACTGATTCGGGTGTTAGTGATCGTGCTTCTTTTACGAATGGGAGGATAGAGGCATGACTTACGCGCAACCTTGAGGCGTGGTGACGCCGAAGAAGCAGTCGCCAGAATTCGCTGGCACGACCTGGTTTGCCTTGACGGGTGTAATGACGACGCCGGCGGAGGCGAGTGACGCGCACAGCGTCGCCAGGAGAGCAAGTGAGACCTTCATCGTGGCGGTTTTGGTTTTTGGTGTTTCTTGTTGGGTATATGCGGGGGAGGCGGGCTCAGAATTGCTGCCTTTTTTTCCGGGTCGTGTTCAAGCTCAGCTCGAAATGTCGTTCCCTTAAAAAAATAAATATAAAAAAAGGGGGGGAAAGGAAGAAAAAAAGTGTTCCTTTCTCTTTCTGGTCGGACTAGGATTCTCCTTTCTCGTTCCTTCCCCTTCTAAATGATCGTGGGTAGTCGTCGTCGTCGTCGTCGAGCTAGCGACGAGATCGAGTCGTGTGGAGATGGGCGGCCGTGGAATGTGCGTTGATGGGGCAGGCGGATAAAAGGGCGTATGTACGCAAAACGAGAGTAATATGTATAGAGAATAAGATTCAGACCAGCTGGAAGAGCGGAAGCACGGGGCGGGTGCTCGATGTAAAAGGAGCGGTGGTTTGGTGGTGGTGGTGGTGACGGAGAGCGAGGGGATACGAGGAAAGGATTAGACTTTTGGTTGAATGCAGGACGAGAGTAAAAAGGTGTGGGATGTCGGTGTGTTAAGAGAGTGTGGTGTGCAGCGTTGCAGTGTAAGAGCGTCCAGATCTCTTGGCGTGCGTGCGGCGCCGTGCGCTGGCGATGTGAGACTTGGGTGTGGTGAGCTATAGGTGTGTTAAGCGTGCGTAGGGGGATGTCGTGAGACAAGGTGAGGCAAAGCGAGCGATTGTAGTGGGAAGGAAGGGAGAGAAGAGTTGAAATCGGACGATGATGGGCTGTGACGAAATTCGTCTCGACAAGGGGGGGAAGGAGGACGGGTGTGGGCGGGCAAGCGGGCTAAAATAAAAGGTACGGGATACGTACAGGTAGGGCCTCTCGCCAGCAGCGACGCAGCGACCAGGGAGCAAGAGAGCGCTATAGCGCTAGGCAGCTGGCAGCGTGAGGATTTCAGGGAAGAAGGGGGCGAAGCCTCGGAGACGAACAGGAACACGAATTTTGACTACGAATGCTAAGCATTTTGGCTACAGGGCCGCGCTGGCAGGGGTTGGGTGCTGAAGACCGCTGGTCAGCCAATGAGAGGCCCAAAGGGGGAGGGAGCCCCGAGATGAGATGGTGGAGTTTCAGGGTTGAAACCGATTGCGGCGGTGCGGTTGCGGTGAGGGTTCGCGATGTTCTGCTTATTGCCGCTTAGTGGTCATTTCTCGACTTCGGTGAGATGCGAATGTAAATTGAGGCAATATCTTGGCCGTACGATGGTGGTGAGCGCCAATTGCCGAGAGATGCATTGTAGGCTAGCAGCTTAGGTCGACCGGACTGTCGTTCGTCGCCCCGGAGAGAAAAAGCGACCGAGGAGAGGCCACCGACGACGGACCGCCGCTGCCACTGCCCAGAGGCTCTCTCCCTTATCCTTAGCCCGAGGGGATTAAGGTTGTGTGCTTCACGGATTTCCTAGCGATTGGACAGCGGCCCTCGATCCCCTAACGCAGCAGAGGCTAGCAGCAGGTGCGCTAACGGGCAAGTGCGGCAAAGTGGCAGTCCAAATGACCAGCTACGGGGCTCCAGACCTTCTGGAACGGGGGGAGCGATAATGGAGCAGGGCCAGGCCCAGCGAACCAGCTTCGGGCGACGGTTGGGCGAGCGGCAATTCGGCGCCTGAACCCCTGACTCTGTCTGCACCGGTGCTCGTGATTGGTGATTGGCCATCCTCAGCCAGAGGTGCGACGCGCCCGGATTTCAAGCCACGCCACCCCAACGGCCAGTCGACTCACATCCTGCGGTTTTCCCAAGCAGGTGGGTCGATGGTGGGGTTATACCACGGTGCAAGCTGCTAACCAAGCTTGGGGACCTTGCCTTCCCGGGAAAGCGTAGCCTCAGGTGCGGGGCGTGCCTGAACCGCGCAGCAGAGATCTCGGCATCTTACTGGCCAGATGCGCGAATCGGGCCAGGGAAGGTCGGAAGGGGCACAGGGGGGGAAGGAGGAGGGCCGGCCAGCTGAGCTGAGAGCAAGTCATCAAGTACACTAAGCTACGGGCTGCGGGACACTTGCCCGTGGAGGGACGGAAGGGAAAGCAAGCTGCAAGCCAGCCGCTGACCCTAAATTTTCAGGGTGCGCAGGTGACGAAAGATTGTGGGCGAGAAGAATTGTTAGCGCAAATGCAATGCAGCAGAGAGCCAAAAGCCAAAAGGACGACGACATGGCAAAACCCGGCTGGCACATGGCGCAGCTTGGTTGCGTGCCTGACAGAAACAGGCCCCTGTGGCTTGCTCTCTTGCTTGCTGCACTTTTTTTCCCCCCCTTTCCGTCCGCCCTCCCTTCTCCTGGAGGGCCTGGATTGGGTCACGGGTGTTGCTACCTCGGAGACTTGGTGAGCCCACTGCATTGACAGTCATTCCACAATCACACCCCGTCAGCGATTCATCGACGTGATCCCTGGCGGTGATCTATCGCGCCCAGGAGAAATCTCGTCCGGCGAGGCGAGGGGCCAAGACAGGCGGCGCTTGTCGTTCGTGGATCAACCGGCCTGGGCGGGATTATCAGACCGAGGGATGCAGGAGGATCTCCCAGACGGGACGGTGGCTCGGCGCAGCGCATACGCAGTCACCCTCGAGTCTCGAGTTTCGACTGCCTTACTACGGCGATCCAAGGGAAGCTCGACGCGTGGCGGAGCGTCTGGACGAGGAGGATCTTCGTGATGGATGGTGTAGATACGAGGGGCCAGACGCTGGTTCGCGATCATGCCTCCCCACGCACCGCCGCGAAAATCGAAACGCGGCGTTTGCTGAGGGATGCGGGCGAGAATTGCCGATTTCTCCCAACAAGACGACGTTTCTTTGCCCCCTTTCGAGTTGCCCTTTCTTGCGAAGAAATGCTACTTGGACAGAGTCAGCGCCAGATTCTGCGCGGTCGAGGTTGTTCGCGTCCCCCTCCCCATTCTATTTGCTCAGGGACCAATTGCAGGCCTGAGCAAGCTGGGTCCCTCCCTGGAGATCGCGGATATTGACCTCTGTTATGCCGTACCGCAAGTATGGTGTGCAGACCCGAAGAGCCCGCTAACCAAAGCACGCCTCCCTTCCCGATGAGGAACCGCACGAGCCACGGCGGGTTGTTCTCCGCTTGAATCCCCAGTCCCAGTTCCTTCAGGTGAGGCTCTGCCGCTCCGTGCCGTGGAGCCGGGTTCTGCCTGCAGCGTCCTCGACGACGCTCGTCGCTCATATATTTGCGCTGATGTTTTGACACGCCTCGGAACAAACACGATGTATCTTCCGCCTCGTTTCCTTCATGCCCTGCTACAAGCGAGACCTCTTCATCGTCCGTGAGTGAGCCCACGGAAACAAGTCCTCCTCTTTTTTCCGGTGTTGAACGGCGTCGACTCAACGCTTCAACATGGTCGCCCGTGCCGGGTTGCCCGAGACCATGTCTCGCTGCTGTGGCCCGCCGCGTCGTCGTGTCTCGCCAGGGCGGAGACACAGGGTCCTGCGGCACAGAATCAAGTGACCGTCAGATCTCGCCCTGCGGAGGGGACCGTTGTGTTCTCTGAGGAATGCGGCCCGAGTCATTGGGCCACGTACGTCGTCTGCCCGTGATCCCGTTTGCTTTTCGTCATCGAACATTTTTGGATTGTCGGGGCCGTGCTTGAGTTCCCCTCGTCGAGCCTCAAACGACGTCATGTCTGTGCTCGTTTTGTCCGGTTTGGGAATGTCGCCAAGGCATGTCAGTTCATGGTACACTTCTGGAAGCTGTGGAGGCGATCCCTTCGACGAGGTTGGGAATGAGTAAGACGAGCCTGGGCCACTTGGCGCTGCGTTCTGGATTTTGAGACCTCGCCATGTAATTGCCAGCCGGGGGCGGCGGATCGGAACAGGTTGGAGGCGAGTGGCCGGGCCGAGAGCCCGTCCGGATATTGCAACGCGGATCCTGCACATCATTGGTTGGGTTTCGAGGGATGGCTCGCCGTTCTTTGTGTCACAACACCATCGCCATGACTAGAGGCTGGTCACTAGATCATGATCATCGGGCGGGCTCAGGCACAGGAATTCTCGCTATGACGTGTTAATAAAGGGGTTGAAGATGTCATGATGAGAGACAGGTTCACAGCAATAATTTCGTAGACTTGTCAGTAAATATGTCTGAGTAGAAAACTCACGGTCCGGTGAGAAAAGGTGAATGGCAAAAGGCAGGAATATCATCCGTGATGCTTGTCCTACCCACCATATCGTTATCCTGTGGTGGAATTTCTCTGTGTAAAATCAGCAATTCAATGCAGTCTCAAAACCGACTTTCACAAGTGATATCTTCTTCAGCGACATTTCTGTCCGTCTTGCTATCTTCGTTTCTGTTAGATCTCTCGGCGAGTTACGGTTCGACGGCTGACGTCGTGTGAATATGGAATTTGAGAATCGCGCATGCAGCCAAGTTCAGGATATGCAGTTGATTGGGCAGGCTGCCCTGTCGGCCAGCCTCATTCAGGCTGCGCAGAACCACGTGAATCTGCGCCCAGCTGACGCTAACGACTGATCAGGCTCTCCAACGATTAAGTGCGTGATTTTTCGCTTTTCGCAAACAAAGGAAGCGCCGCCGTCTTGTTGTTATCGCGTCTATGGTACTAGGTCAACACCGTTAGCGCATAATGAGGCGGTTGTTCAAGCGCCATCGGGATCGGAACCGGGGCCGAGATACCCCGCCGCAAGGCTCCACAACGCCGACGCTACCTCCGGCGTCAACTCCCTTTCCATCGGGCATCAAGCTGCTCCACAACCCGGAGGGCGATGTTGACGTTGAGTAAGTCTTGAACCTGTCGTGTCTTAAACCACAACGGCCTGCTGATGATGACATTGCAGTATTGTCTTCGTCCACGGCCTCACAGGCCATTGCGAAAAAACCTGGACCGCCCACGATGCGACCGAGCCCTGGCCGAAGACGCTACTCTCGACAAAGATACCAAAGGCGCGGGTGCTTACATTCGGATACAATGCGTCCGTTGCGGACTGGCGGGGTGTGGTATCAGAGAGCCGTATTGGGAACCACGCCATGAATCTTCTGAGCGCACTGGCAAACTTCCGCGATGAGGACGATACGGTAGGCATTATCCTGACTTCCAAATATGGAGTGATTAGAGTATTGGCAATGGCAGAATGAACGACCTATAATATTTGTCTACCATAGCATGGGGGGTCTGGTCTGTGAGGATGTATGCCTACACCACTTAACCTTTCCAACCTCCGTTGGCCCGTCACTGACTGCATGGTTTCTTCAGGCCTTAGTTTATTCTCGTCAGCGACCCGAGAGACATCTGCAAAATATTATGTACTTTACAAAAGGCATAATTTTCCTTGGCACTCCTCATCGTGGCTCATGGCTCTCAGTTTGGGCCGAAAGAATGTCGGTGTCCATCGGACTGATCAAGCAGACGAATCCTAGTATCGTCCAGGTACTTCGTAGAGATTCAGAAGTCCTCTCGAGGATTCAGGATAGTTTCCGCACAATGATCCAGTCTCGTACGAGAGATGGGTTTCGTGCGATTGAGATCACCTGCTTCTACGAGGAACTCCCTCTACCTGTGGTAGGCCTGGTACGTCGATAGCTTGCCCTGTCCTTGAAACTCCTGCAACTGACAGTAAATTTCCATTTAGGCCGTTCCTCAAGAATCTGCAATGCTTCATGGCTACATCCCGATAGGGATCCGAAACAACCACCGGGACATGACGAGATTTGTTAGCGTCGAGGATCCTGGCTTCATAGCCGTCTGTGCCGAGCTTCAACGTTGGACCAAGAAGGCAAGAACCTCACAGATGCCTCAAAGTCCGGTTCTGGTAGTTGAAAAGCAGCCGACGGAAAACGCTCACAGAGCACAGTCAACGCCCTCGGAGCAAGAGGGGCAGTGTACGTAACATCTCACAGCTCTGCTGTGTAGGATTCGTTCGAGTGCTAACTACTGAATACAGTTCTTGTTCCTCATACCCAAAACCATGATTTCGTTGGCCGCTCCAACATTCTCGATCGCTTAAAATACGACTTTGGTCATGATTCACGGTCAACAATCGGCAAAGGTCGACCAAGAGTGTGTATCTACGGCCTGGGGGGCGTCGGGTACGTCAAAAATACATCTCTTGAAAACACATCTCGCTAACTTGCAGATAGAAAAACGCAAATAGCGCTCAAATATGTTTATTGGCTTCGCGAAACCCGGCCCGATATATCCATCTTCTGGGTGCATGCCAGCAACGCGGACCGCTTCCGGCAGGCGTTTGTCAAGATTGCGGAAGAATGCAACATTCCAGCGCACGTAAGCCCATCGGTCGACATCCTTTCCCTTGTCAAGGCTTGGCTACAGAGGAAGGATCACGGTCCCTGGTTCTTGGTCATAGACAACGCTGATGACCCACACCTCTTTTTCTCTCAATCTCAAGATGGCTCGGCCGCTTCTAACCATGAGCCAGAAAGCACATACGGCATCTTAGGGCGCTTCATTCCCGAGTGCAGTCATGGCTCCATACTCATTACGACGAGAAACAAACAAGCCGGTGTAAGATTAGCTCCGGGTCGACCTCCCATTGAAGTGGAGAAAATGAGCGACGACGAGTCTGCTCAGCTGATCCGTGTCATGTCTGGAGACGAAAAGCTATCTATTGAGAAGGCAACACTTCCGTCAGCTCGCTTAGAGAATTTTCCCTTAGCTCTTGCCCAAGCGTCTGCATTCATGCAGGAAAACAGCATGAATATCGATCGCTACTTACGGATTCTGGATGATAGCGATGACGCTGTGGTTCATCTCTTGAGTCAGAACTTCCAAACCGTCGGGCGGGATACTGAGATTCCCCATGCTGTCATGCTGACCTGGGTTGTCTCTTTCGAACAAATCGAGAGACAGCATCCTCTCGCTAGCGAAATTCTTTCCCTCATAGCCTTCTTCGACCGTCAAGCCATTCTGAGGTACTTGTTTGCAAAGTACTTCAGTGGTGAAAATGACAGAGAGTTCGAGTATTTCTGCAACAACCGAGAAGCTTGCAGGTTCGATCAGGAATGGGAAGACAATGACAGCGAAGAAGAGACTAACATGGAAGACAACTACGAACATGGAGACACGCAGTCCGAAGAAGATGATGAAGAAGGCATCAATGAATCGGAATGGAAATTCTCGAAGAACGTTAGGAGCTATGGGAAAGGCTACCCGGGGCACACGGACGAGGGCAACTATGAGGGCAACGACGACGACGGCGACTGGAAAGGGGTCTCTGACGGCACTGAATGCTCTAACTGTTCATCAAGTACTTCTTCGCCCGCTGGCTTCGACGATAACGACGCAACGCACACAGTCTTACCAACACAAGTCGCCGAAGAGGCAGATTCTGTTGAAGAGCGGCCAGAACCCATCACTGTTGAGCTCATTGAACTCGAAAACGCCATTAGCGTACTCAAGGCGTTCTCTATCATCTCTGAGGGGAAAGACCTAAATATCAACATGCATCGGCTTGTTCAGCTGGCAACAAAGACATGGCTGGCAAAATGTTGTTCAGACAAGCAATTCGCGGGGAAAGCACTTCTACCACACGCACACACTGTTTTGCAAAACGACGCAGCAGATACATACCATAACGCTCTGTGCGGGACTCTACTTCTCCACCGTATGAGCTACTTTTACTATCTCTGGGGACAGAACAAGAGCTGCATAGAAACATCCCAGCAAGCTATAATACGAGCAGACGGCAAGCTGGGAAAACCCCATATTATCTTGCTTAGGGTCATGCAAAATCAGGCTGCTTGCCTGGTCGGCCTAAACCGTTTGGAAGAAGGAGCACAAATGCTAGCAACACTTATGGGCTTTCAAAAGCGAGTATTTCCGGAGAACCATCAAGAGAGATTACGATCTCAGATAGCTTTGGGCAAAATATATCGCGAGCAAGGTCGCTTCGAAGAATCAAAGGGGCTTTTCGATGCCGCTTTGAATCGATGCCAAGAGACTCCCGGAGGGCAACCCGAACTTCAACTGGATATCATGCGCGAGATAGGGTCAACTCTACGTGTTTCTTCCCACCTGCAAGAAGCAGAAGAGATGTTTTCGCGTGCAGCATGTCAGGGGCTTGCGGTGTGAAGTAAAGAGGTCAGTAAGAGGACAATAGGTAGGTACTGGTTGTGACTCGCATTCTTCTCTGACCCTCTCCTTGAAGGGGAGGGACAGGCCTTTATATATATAGTCCTCCTTAGTCAAGCCCTGTCGCAGTCTGGAATCGGCTTAGCCGCCATGCTTTCCTTAGTCAGATTCCAGCCACGTGACAGGACATTCTGACTAGTGCATGTTTTTGCTGACTACATTAAGCAACTAGCATCATTCTTTGATTCTATTATCTCTAGTGTTGAAGCGCTACAAGCATTAGGTAAGTAAAGATCGTTCTATAATTCTAAGTGTTATTGTCTAGCTTTCATAGTATAAAACTTGACTTGAAACATTAAATACTATATTGTATGCTTTCTTGTGAATGTTTTTTGTCATAATATACATACCGATACCTTATGGTTAAAGTAGTCTGCAAGTGTGCTTGCAAGGATTATTGATGCACTCAGAAGAACCTCCTAATTGGCCCTTTTCCTTTCGGCATGCTGTTGTCGCGTCGTTATGCCAAGATGCAGCTGTGTCACGTGTGTCCAACTCAGTCAGGCTCTCATGCATCCATGCGGCGTACAGCCACTCATAGTTGGAGTTGACCCCTCTCACTGTATGACGTGAGCGGCAAAATCACGTCTACCACCAGGCCTCTCCAGATGGGAACATGGTCACTGCCCAAACCGCAGCATGCCTAAGCGTCAGGAATCTTGGACCTTGAGCCGGCGCTCCAACGCCTATAGCAATTCGAAATGCGGGGACCTCAGCCGTCATTCAACGCTGGACTACCGGAGTTATGATTTATGGATCTCGCGACATGGCAATGTGGCTTCTGGATGTCTACCACGAAGACGGCGTCAAAGGCGGCGCTCTCTTTCAGAACGCGTTGGGGTGCTTCCAAATACACCTGTTGGCCTCTGCAGCAGCGAAGGATTGGAGTGACGCCGTGCAGGCGCTCATCAGACTCGGATACGACAAGAACGAGACCTTCGCGCTGAATGGAGAGACAGCAACTTACGCAGCTGCTGAAGCGGGTAGCCTTGACGCCCTAAATGCCTTGATAGATGCAGGGGCTGACGTCAATTTCCCGTGTTTGGATCTGGTTTGCGATAGCGGAAGCCCGCTCATGGCTGCCGTGCTGGGAGGGAATGTCGAGGCTGTAGAACTGCTACTTAAAGCAGGTGCCATGACGAACCTCTCGGACTATTGTTCTCAAACGGCGTTACATCTTGCGGCTTCCAGAGGTGCACATGACATTGTCTGCAAGCTCCTCGATTCTGATGCCGACGCCAACCTCCAAGACTTGCGTGGGAAAACACCTCTACATCACGCAGTCCTCCCCGGTGCGGCGGAAACTGTCTCCAGGCTTCTAAAAGCAGGTGTCGACATCAACAGCAGAGACGATATGGATCGAACAGCTCTGCATTACGCAGTGACGAAGGGCAGAGACAATCTCAATCTCATCCATATGCTTCTTGGAGCGGGTGTGGGTGTAAATGCCAAAGGCTGGCGGGGTAAAACAGCTCTACATACTGCGGTTACTGAGGGCGCAGATGATATCGTCCGCATCCTAATCGACAACGGAGCAGAAGTCGACGCTGTAGTGAATATGCGTGGCTATTATAATCGCAATACACCACTGTCTTTGGCGGTCGGTAACAACTCCCCCGAAGTCGCCAAGGTTCTTCTTGATGTGGGGGCTTCTATCGATTTCGAAGGGAGTGGGACATTTGACCCGGTACTCCTGGCCGTAGACAGGAAGCTATTTGATATGCTGGGCATTCTCGTCGACCATGACGTGGATATTAGATCGACGAAGCCGCTTAGTGGCCAAAATGCCTTGCATGTAGCTGAATGGGGGAACGATTTTGAGATATCTGACATTTTGCTGAGGAAATGCAACGATCCTTCCTTCGTCGACCAAAAGGATAGAATAGGATCGACGCCTCTTAGCGTGTCATTGACATGTAGATGCGAGTTGAACGCGTGGGTCTTGCTGACACACGGTGCGCAGGAGAACCTGCTGCATCGAGTCGACTACCTGCCGATGGGCTTCTTCTCGGAACTTTTTGAGAAGGTGCTGCGTCAAACGAGACGTGGGAACACAACCCCGCCGAATTCAGAGGACGCAGTTGCACTTTTAACCACGGCCGATCCCCACAGTCGACAGTGTGTATTGACCCCGAAAGCTCGAGCAAGCCATCTGTCGAACAGTCACAGTCAGCTATCAATGTCCGATGTTGTCGACATGACTGTCGCCGGCTTTAAGTCCCTCGCTCGCGATGCGTCGGAACTGGAGGCAGATATTTTCAGCGAGGAGGCGGCACCCCTACTCGAAAGACTTTGGGTTCATCGGCTGGCCTGGTGGTTGATTTGTGTTGTGTTGCAGGAACGAGTTCTTGAGTTCATCGGCAAAAGCACGGCTAAGAAAATCGAAGAATACATGTCGTCCCCGAGGCACCTCTACGAAGATCCGAAACGTCGCAAAATAGCGTATGCCGGCTATACTATATCATGATGCAGTACTTCATAGATCAAATGGAGATGCACCAAGGTTGAGTGAGGTAAGTCTAGAAGTGTTTTCTTCAAATGGAACCCATTCAGTTAAGAGATTTCCAGAATTTGGACAAAGCAAAGCCCCAGAAGAAATATGATATTCATAGAAGGGCACCGGCGCCTCATAGCCGTCGGTACAGTTTCAAGAGAAGAGCAGGAGAATTGCTGGAAAACAAAGGATTGCCAGAGTTGGAATAAGGCCAGGACATGAAAATTCATGTTAAGAAGTTTGAATGTGGGAATCTCATATTGGTTGCGGTAGAAGGATTGACTAAAATGTGGTTGGCGTAACGGTTCTGGCAACATCCAGGTCGGTTTTATGACTGCCGTGTTTCTTACGGCCCCTATGCTCGTCGCCAAAGCAGCAGTAGCCTTAGTTTTCGATGCTTTGAAGCGTCTGACTGTAATTGAAGACGTTGCAGTCTACCGAGAGTCTCACGGCTTCAGAAGTTAACCTTGTTTAGTCCGAAGACAGACAAGCTAACTAAAAAGCATCACATAGATCAATTAGCTTAATATGCGTTGTTCTGTTGGTTTCGTCTAGCATTATTCCCTTGGCTTGGTGACTCGCGACCCTTTTGACTCGCCCTAGAATACAGCCAGCGGATTCCATCCCACACGCCGTATCTTCACCACCAAGAACGCGACGACGGATCCGACATATACCAGACCAGTGAACAGGATCAAGCCCTGATAATTCCCGCCTTGGGAAGCCAAGATCTCTCCCGCAATAGGAACTCCAAAGAGGCAAGAAGCAGACGCCGCCGTGTATGCCGTAGCATAGTATCGCCCATAATTCTCCGTCTTGCAGAGCTTCCCGATGCAGACGGGGCTGATGCTGATGTTATTTCCACTAGCAAAGCCAAAAAGGATAACAAAAAACGACGATTCCTGTCATCGATGAACCGGCAGGTAGCCAGACCGCCAAACAAGCAATGACACTTAAAACTAGAGCGGCGATATTTGAGTTGAACGGCCCGGCGTAGTAACCCCACCATCCGGCAAAGACACGACCCGCCACACTACCAGCGTTAAGAATAGTCGGAATCTGGTACGCAAAGTCGGTATCGAACCCTTTTCTGATGGCGTAGCTCGAGATGTAGGTAGGTCATGGGGATGAACAGCGACCACTCGAGCAAGAACAACCCGACAGTGGTCAGCGCGAAGGTCGGCTCGCGCAGGATGCGCACGTCGGGATGCGGCGAGGCGTTGGGCGCCGGCGGCAGGCGGGTGTCAATCAGCAGCGTCGCGGTGCCGCAGCAGACGAGGACAATGAAGCCGATGGTGCCGGAGAAGATGAGCCACTTCGGCCCGTACTTGTCGAAAAAGGGGCCAACGTAGATTCCGCAGAAGAAGATGAGAAACATGTAGACGGAAAAGATCCAGCCGATGCTGCCTTCGCTGTAGCCGGCGAGTTGGTGGGTGCCAATGTAAGCATGGAGGGTCGCGACGGTGTTCGATATGCCCAGGGCCGAAAAGGAGGCGAACCACGAGCCTAGGACAACGGACCATGCCCGGAGTCCGCCCTCGGGGTATTCATCTTCTGGTGCTGAGGTTGTCGGGTCGGTAGCTAATGTGGCTGGCGATTCGCCCTTTTCTGCTTGTTCTTGGGTATTGACGGGGGGATCTCGTGTCACATGTTCTGTCCCGGGGTTGGGTATTTCAGGTGTAAGTTGTGCAGCCATTGTTGAGGGTCATTAAGGATCAAAGGAGGGCAGAACCAAGTCAAGACCGACTGGATTGACCATAATCACCTTTTACGGCAGACTGATACGCATATTGTTGGATTCACTTCACCAGGCGCAATGTTAGCTGGCCGTACGGCTTGAGCTGGGAAAATATCGATATATTCGTGGTAGTCTGCTGTTGTTGTCAGTTGACGAATCGTACCTGCTGGCAACAGCGAGTGTGCCAGACTTGTAACAGATTCGTCACTTCTGATTGGCTCGCGAATCGAGCCAATCAGAGTATTTGCGGCAACAGGTGGCGCCAAATGGCTACCGATATTCCGACACATATGCCTACATATTATTCTACAATCAACCTACTACACCGACTCTTTAACTAAGAAAACGATGTCCCAACAAATGCTCAAGGTGTCGGCTTGCCACGACTCGCCAACAATGTCGGCTCAAATCTTTTCTGGGCTTTTGTACATTGCGCCCTGCCAATGACATGCGTCTTGATTAGGTAGGAACAAAGGTGGAAGGGACCCGCCAAGCTCCAATTGCACTACAAAGACACATGGCTGCGACCAATCATTAAATACTCGTCTTCAACTTCTAGGACCCCTTCCAGCCGAATCAGGCAGGTTTCGCCAGGGGCCGGCCTCGGCCCTGTTGTCGGCTTCGGCTCGACGCTAACACGGAAAACGACAATCGCGCCTTGCACCGACTTGAGTGGGGCGGCCCGTGTTACCTCAGTACCTTTATGTCACTGCTGAGGTTGTTTCGACGACATCGGACATCATTCTCCATTGGGGGGTGGGGGGATTCACCACATCACATCCCGCCATCGTAACAACTGAGAAGATCTCTGTGGACTCTAACGAAAGAGTTCAACAAGATGCTGCTCAAATTATTCCAATGCCTTGAGGGCACATTAGCATCTCTCCCGATGGGGAAAATCGCCCGGCTACTCTTCCTGGCCCTATGTCTCTCGACAATCTTCTTCTGTTGTAACGGCAGGGTCTCCAAAATCCGCCGGCAACTCTGGAACCTGCAGAAGCTCGGCCTCTCGGGAAGTAACATGACGGACCAATTCGACCCGAAGTACACCGCCCCAGAAGACGCCGAGACCAACGGCCCGATCCGCATCAAGTCCATCTACATCCACCCCGTCAAGTCCTGCGGTCCCATCGAGCTGTGCCGTGCCGAGCTCACCAAGACCGGTTTTCTGTACGACCGATGCTTCGCCATCGCCTGCGAAGCACCCGACCCAGTTACGGGCGAGCAGGAGTGGCGCTTCATCAGCCAGCGCACGAAGCCCGGCATGGCCCTCATCAGGACGGAGATCTGGGTCCCCCACAAGCACGCCGATCCGAAGGATCCCCTGGTTCAGGCGGGTGGGTGCCTGGTGATCTCGTTCCCGGAGCCAGAGACGCCGACCTGGATGCAAAGGCTCGAGACGATCTTGCGCCGCACTCCGGAACCGGAGGTATCGATCGTCGTGCCGCTGCAACCTACCTCCTCCCAGATCAAGGACTTCGGGATGAAGATGAAAAGTTTCGGTATACACGCCCGGCAAGCGAACGGGATAGACATGAGCTCCTTCCCCTCTGTTGCAGCAGCCATTCCCAAATTGAAGAAATACCTCCAACTCCCCGAGAAGCGCCGTCTCACCCTCATGAGATGCACCCCGGACACCCTCACCCGCACCGACAAGAACCTGGCGCCCCTGAAATATATCGGCACGCCCGCGGTGCACGGCTACACCGACCAGCAACCAGTCAACCTGAACTCCCTCTCCTCGGTGCACGCCGTGTCGGCACTCCTGCCACCTGAGAACCAACCGCTTGACGCGCTTCGCTTCCGCGCAAATATCTGGATCACCGGCGCGCTGGCATTCGCTGAAGAGTCCTGGAAGCGCTACCGCATCCATCCCAAGAAAGCTTCGGGTGAGATCAGGGCGCAGGTGGCGCCGAAGATGTCAGTCGTCTGTCGCACCTCAAGGTGCACTATGCCCAATGTCAACCCCGCGACGGGCACCTTCGATACAGACACGCCGCAAGAGGGGAAGAAGAAGGGACGCCCGCAGCCGAGCTCGACGTTAATAGAGCGGCGCATAGTTGAGGACGGGAACCCCAAGGCGCTGGGGTACGTTGGCATGCACTGTGTGCCGGAGGACCAGGACCTGGAAGAGGCGAGGGAGCAGAAGGCGGGGCTGTATGTTGAGGTCGGTGACGAAATCGAAGTACTTGAGACTGGCGTGCATTTGTTCGGGTCGACGGGGAATGACTACTAGATCCGGTCTGGGGAGGAATGTATGATTAAAGGATTGACTAGAAGCTAGACCGTGGTTGCATCCTACGCAGGAAGTCCACGGGCCCGCAACGCAGTTGTAGAATATGGGCCCTGATTCTATAAACTGTATCTTTCGTCGCCGTGGCCGTCCTGCCCTGACGTTTCTGGAGTATTTACATCGTACACACACCGAGACCGGAGCAACGACTATACTGACGGGCTATATTGCGGCTGTTGGCTGTCTTTGCTCACTGCCTGCTGGATCGTGGTGAAGGCTGAGGAGACCTACCGCACAGCTAGATCAGCGAAGATGGATGGCTCCATCAGGCCTCTGCCGGATGAAGCTTCTTTACAGCCCGCGCGTGGATTTAAGGGCACGAGAAGTGAGTATGCGGTGCTTTTCGTGTGTTTGCCGCAAGGGGCGATTCGGCTGCGTCTCTGCCTTCTATGAAAGCTACCATGTTAGAGCTATTTTGGTATGAGAGTATGGAGACAGAGTAAATCTCTGTAGATTGGGAAGGGGACAGCGCGCGCGTTTGCTGCAGACCGCAAAGTCTTGGGATTACAAAACTGCAGTTGAGGAGCATTGGTTTAGGGGGCTTCTGTTGTTTAAATTCCTCCGACGTCAAGCATCCAAATGTTGCATTTGCGAAAACAAGGCTGTGTGAGATTTTGAAGCCGAGTATTGCAGTCCATGTGTACGCCTTTTATTTTGACAACTGCCATTTATCTATGAAAGCCATGCTAGCAGAGCTGGTACCCAGTGCTTGGCTACGTGCCGAGTATTCATCCCTGTCGTCGCCGTCGTCGTCGCCGTCCTGCACTTTCTACCTACTCTGTTGGACGAGGACAAAGGACCACGGAGACGGAGGTAGACGCGGAAGACATTCGGGTCGTGGACGGGCATGAGTCCTTCCAAGCCTGCGCCTCGCCTCCGCCCACTATCAGAAACTCAAAAGTATCGACAGAAACATATCGCGGAAATGTTTGTATCCTAGCTCGGTTTCACCCTTTACAGCTGATCCTGGCTACTAGGTGGCCTATATAGACTGCCTCTTTATACAGAAAGGATACACAAATTCGAAAAGGTCTTGTACGCGGCTACCACAGGCACACACCATCAGCTTCCCTCTCACCTAATTTTTCTTGGCATCCGCTATTAGTGAAATAGTTAATATACCACCAAAATCCTTAACAGCTAAAAACTCTTCACCTCTCCCTCCCAGAACCCTCCCACGATGGCCTCACAGCCTCCGGCGGACACCGGACTACAGCCAGCCCCCCCAGCCAGCCCTGATCGGGGCTCTGGGCCACCTCCAGAGCCAAACCCTACCTCAAGGGTTAAGCGCCGCCGCGACACTGAGGCCCAGCCTTATGGGAAGCCAGCCCAACAACCCTGATACAGCCCCCTCTACAGCAAAGGGGCTCTCGAACGCAAGCGGGGCGGCTCTACCGGATCCATCCTAGCCACCCTTGATGAACAGGTCAGACTTTATAAGGCCCAAAAGGATATCTTTTAACTATCATCCAATCTATTAATAACGTGGTCTCTAACTTTAAGGGACCCAAGAAGCAGATTAGAAAAGAGACTACCACCTATACAATCTAAACCTTGAAAAGGCTAATAGACAACAAAGCTACCCGAACCCCAACCCAGAACTAGGCTACCGTAGCGGCATCAGCCCCAGCCCCAACCCCAACACAGAACCGGGCCCCTACCCATCTACAAGCCCAAGCACAGCTAAAAGACCTTCGGGTCTTCATCCATATCCCCGAAGAAGGCCTAGAGACTACCCAAAGAAATGCTCCCTTCGTCTTACCCCATATAGTCTACCAGGCCCTTAGCCTACAGCTGGGGGACATCCCACACATCTATCACATCACAACTAAGTACTCCTTAAAACCCCAAAATAAACAAATCCAGCAATACCTCCTAATAAACAAACAAAAACTAGTAGACTACCTAGGAGCTATTAGAATAGAGACCCTTATAAAGTGGTTTACTTATGTTATCCTATACTACCCAGCTAAGATATGGAGCCTTAACGGGGACACCCTGGATCCAGCAACCCTAATCAACGAGGAGGTCTTTACTTAGATAGGCCATAAGCCTATTAAGGTGTAGAAGTCTCACCATGGCCTAAATTCCACTATAAATAAAGTCTCCTGGATTATCTCCTTTATAATAAAAGTCCTACCTTTTAAACTATTCAACTAGAGCAGCAGATCCTAACTAATCTAAAAAGAAAAACCTTAATAAAGTATAACCCTAACTACTAAAGATACTATATAAACTAATACTATAACCACCTAATACTCTATAACAACTATAATAAGCCTATAAACTCCCATAAGACTAAGCCCTATATAACTAAGCCAAAGTATACCAACTACTTGGGGCCCTTCTAGGCCAGCTATATATACTGTCCAACTAGGCCCCTAATGGTTAACGGTTATCCTACCCTCCTAGGCCAAAAGGAATATGAACGGATTTAGAAGGCTGGGCAAAAGGCCTCCAAGGCCCGCAATAACATCAACCAGACCACCACCTAGAGCAACACTCAACAACCCCAGGACTCCCCTCCTAATTAGGGCCAAAAACCTAGCTCTAAGCATCCATACACTAAGACCCCCTCTCAAAAATCAATTATATGCCTAAGTGATGGGGATACAGCTAGTAGTATAGATAAAGACGAGGCTGAAGACCCTGAGGCCCTCCTTTACACCGACCACTGTATCCACCCTCTCCGAAATAGGAGCCAGAGAGTAGCTCAAAAACCTAATTATAATATCACCAATACTTACACCCACCTAGACCTCAATTCAGAGGCGTAGGCCTAAATAAGCCCCCCCCCCCACAAGTGCTATGTATGGCCCAATACAACGTGGGGAAAAAGCCTCCAGCATATACAGCTTTCCTAAAGCTCTATTAGACTAATTAGGTTAATATGGTACTTATTTAGGAGCCCTGCATAGGCTATACTAATAGAATACAAATTAATATATACCCTGGGTTCAATTCCTATATTCTAATAGATTTCTAGAATAATAGGGAAATAAGGCCCAGGGTAATAACTTATATATAGAATTGTTGTTGCTGTATTTAACGCCATGGCGGCAAGGGCGTAGCCCTTGCGGCAGACCTCCCGAGGGGTATGTGGCGTGGAGAGCCGCAGGCTCAGACTACCTACTCTATAGTACACAGCCCTTACCAGCGTCCTCCAAATCTTGCCTACTGGCTACTATGCGTTCAAACTTATATATAGAAAAGGATAAAGCTTTAAGTATAACAGCAGAAGCCCATCCAAACTAAGAACATCCTATAGTTAAAAGTTAATAATACGACAATTATTAATATATATAAACCACTAGGTGACCCTGATAACCACATAACTATTACCCTCTTAGGATATTAACTACTAATACAAACCCTTATAGCTGGGGATTTTAACACTTACTACTACTCCTAGGAACCCGGATCCATTAGCCGGAATAGGGGAAACAATCTAATTAACTAGGTGGATAACCATGGTCTCTTTTTTATTAGTAAAGTGGGGGTTCTAACTCACACCTATAGTCACATTTTCAACTTAACCTTCTCAAATATTCCACTTATATACACAGAACTCTATCCACACCTACACCTAAAGGCTAATCACCAGCATATTATAATTATTATCTCTTTTAATAATAATAAGTAATAATAAATATACTAATTAGAGCGAATATCGGTTCCGGATTCAGCCCTTCCTCAATTTAAAAACCTAGTTAAAGTAAGGGCCTTAACTTTACATATACTTAAAGACCTACCTACCCTATTTAAGCTAAATTCCCAGGCTAACCGAATAGTTAGCTTATTCTCAATAATTATCTAAGTTGTAGAGAAGAGATAATAAAACTAAGGAAAGGGGGCCCCCTAGTAAACAGAGGAGTGCTCCAAAGCCCACTAAGCCCACCTTAAAGCCCGCAACCAACAGGCCTGAGAACTAAGGCCGGCCCCGGCCTCACCACCTCTCATCTCCAAAGAGTAAAAGGCCTTCTTAGATATAATTAGGAAGGCTAAACAGGCCTACTGGGCTAATAAAATCAAAAGAGCCACATCTAATTATGACTTTGATAAAATAATGAGCTAGCATATAGGCTTAAAAATAACCGACCCATGGGTAACCGTGGGTAACCATGGGTGTGGGTTGGTTTTGGTGGGTTAACCATGGTATGGGTATAGTGGTTTTCGGTTTTCATAGGTTATAAAAAATATAGTTATAGGTATTTTAGATAACGATAACCATAGTTATCTAATTAAAGAATCTGGATTGCGTATTTACATTACTACCCCATTATGAATTCTTAATTCTAAGCCGTATTTTTTCCCCTTTTACTATTCTTTCTGATTCTTAGCGGTATATTTTCCCTCTTTAGCACTCTTTCCACCACGGGTCTTACTGTAACGGTCCAAGCACGTATATTACAACTAGCTATGGCGACTACTACGAGTATCTTTAAGATAAGGAGAAAAAAAGGAAAAGTCTGTTACCCTATAAATCCGTTGGATTCTAATTAGGTTTACCTAGGCCTAATTAGGTTTAGTAAGTAGTGGTTGGTGTTGAATATGGCCGAGTGGTTCCGAGACCTCTGATCGGGCCTTAGCCCGTGATAATTACCCCCTTCCTCCCCTCCTTTCCTAAAGGATATTCCCGTAATCGGCCTTATAATAATTTAAGGCCACTATATCCGTTAGTATATCCACTAACTCCTAAGTGAGTTAAGTATAGTCCTTTTACTTTACTAAAACCTTTTATTTACCCTATACTTTCTGTGTATTACGGATCTCCTTAACTTCAAACTCCTCCCTATTAGCCACTAGTATTATAAGTGGCTAGGTATTATCACAATTTTATAATAATAACGGATTAACTCTAGTATACCTAATTAGGTTTACGTAGAAAACGTTATAGATCCCTAATAGTGTATTTAATTAGTAAATATAGGATCCAACTAGTTCAAGGATAATATACTTTATATTAACCCAGTTAAACTTCTTTAATAGTTAATTAAACTAGATATTCTATAACCTTAGCTAAACCTTATCCCTAAGTTTAAACTAATTAGACGGTTGGTGCTTTGTGTTTACGGTAATCTCTTATTTCTCTTATACTACCGTTATCACCATCTAAGCTTACTTAGAAGTGTCCTTTAGCTTCTAGACTAGAACCTCTGCTTTTACTATAGGGGTCTTATTACTATTCCACAGGGGTTCCTCTACTCTAATTAGATTTAAGTTATACCTATGAGTAATAAAAAACGGGCTAAGTCCTATTAATAAGGTAACCCGGTTATTAATAGCTATTATTATTATTAAGAGTAGTTCATCCTAATTATCCTAAGTATACACTATGTATACTCTAAAATAGGTTTTTATCACCTAGTTTACCCTCTTTATAGCTCTATTTATTTCTAAGTAGAACACTATAAAGAATCTCTATTTAATCCATAATAATTAATAAAGTTGTTTTTATATAAAACTCGTAAACTACGGTCCCCTATTTAATACAATTATATAAGGTATCCTATGATGCTTAATTAGACCTTGGATTAGTTGGTCTACTATTATATCCGTTGTAATATTCTTTAATAACTCAAAGATTACGTTCTTTGATAAATGATCGGTCATTATTATAATATTCGTAGCCCTATTGTAGCGGGAAGGGGGTAGTCCTATTATAAAGTTAATAAAGACCTTTGCGCAGATCCGTCTAAGGATAAGCAGAGGTTTTAATAGGCCCCTCTTCTTATTGCGTTATACGTTTCCTTATCCATAAACATCGTAGTTCCTTATAAATCTTCGAATATCCTAGGATAGGCCTGGCTAGTGGAACTAGTAACTAATTAGGGCCTTTAAAATGTCCCTCCCCGGATATTCTATTAATGTAGAGTTATAGAACCTCTGGATTAAACCCATCCTTAGGGACTCATAATATGGAATCCAGATTCTATCCCTCTATAATAGTCTTTTATTATCGTTTATTATATATTCTAATAATATCATCGGTAACTTCTACTACGAGGGAAGTTATTAGTCTCCTTTTTATATTACCCCCCTAATTAGCTAATATTAGTTATTGTAATTTAAAGCTTTATCCCACTAAGAGCGTAATGGCTTTTCTTTAAAAGGGTTCAAGGGGGGTTCCATCTTATTTAGGCTAGGGTCATCGGTCTAATTTATGTCTCCAGGGGAGTCTCTTATACTAAACTTAACCCTCTCTACTTACCCTAATCGGGCCCGCACTTCTCTGATCACACTACGTTGTTAACTCATAATACGTTAATCCTATTCTTCAGGAGTTTAATCTTCTAACCCTCTAACTTATCGTCTTATAGGGTACTAGGGATATCCTGTTCGTATTTCGACAGTGTATTAAGAACTACTACTTCTTTACTAGGTCTAAACTAAATAATAAAGTTATAACAGAATAATAATTCTAACCACCTAATCTAATATTCACTTAACTATTTCTTCGTTATAAAGTACTTTAAATTCAGATAATTAGTTAGGATAGTGAACTCTTCTACACTCCGCAATTCTGAATCCCAGTGCTCTAGGTAACGTATTATTACTAATAGTTCTTTATTGTGTATTAGGTGCGAAGGGCTGGTCCTAGGCCTTGTCTCAACCGAAAGGTAGCCAAATATTGTTTATTTTAAGCTGAAGAGGAAAAGGGTAAACTACGATATGGCGCGAAATCTCTGCTTCTTAGGGGGTGGGCGTTAGTGGGGCACCGGTGGGGCACCAGTGCGAGCACGGGCATAGCCCGGGCATAACCACCGGGTTCGGCCCGTGACATTAGGTAATTGTACTCCGTAAATAGGTTCTTATGTGAAAAGAACACTATAAGCTTTAGGATCCCTTCGTCGTTGTACTACGATAAAGCACCTCCTACTACATAACTAGACGAATCGGTCTCGAGTATTATAGTTTAATTAGGGTCCTAGTGAGCCAATACAAGTATACTGATTAGGAGCGTCTTTAGCTCCTTGAACGCTCTAGTGCACTCCTTACTTTAAATGAATGGAATATCCTTTTTAGTTAAGGTTATTAAGGGTTATACGATCCCTAAAAAGTTAAGTATAAACTACTAGTAATAGTTAGTAAAACCGATGAACCCATGGACTCCTCGTACTAATCGGGGTACTTCCTATCCCTAGATTACCTTAATCTTCTCAGGGTCTACACGAATTCCCTTATCAGCATCAACAATAAACCCCAAATACTTAACACTCTTAACCTCGAATTCACACTTATTAATATCCATATACAGGCCTACAACGCCTAGGTACTCGAGGACCTTCTTAACCTTTTCTCTATAATTAGAGAGGGAGCTATTTAAATAAATTAGGACATTATTAATATAAGTTAAGTAAAACTCATTTAAGAAGTCTCGTAGAGTATAGTTAATATATTACTAGAACGTCGTAAGGGCTCTAGTTAAACTAAAAAAGGTAACCATCTATTCGTATAACCTATACCTCATCCTAAACACTATCTTCTATTCATCTCCTTTCCTAACCCAAATCTTATAAAACATAATAATAACATCCAACTTTATTAACTACTTCACTTTTACTAGTGCCCTTAGAGTCTCACTAATCAGGGGCAAGGGGTATCGGTCCTTCTTTATAATGGCGTCAAGGGTATAATAATTAACGCAGAACTATAACCCTCCTCTAAGCTTCTGGACAAATAGAACGGGCGATAATATAGGGGAGCTATTAACCCTAATAAACCCTTTATTTAATAGTTTTATAAGGGTTCAGCGTAATACAATTAACTCTTCCCTTAATATACTATCTAAAGGTCCCCAGGTCACTAGTTTATCTTAACTATAAGAGTCCTTTTTAATAAGAATAGTATAATTAATATTCTTCTAGTATAATACTAATTAATTAGCCTTATCTCGGTTAAAAATATACAAAAACTTATAGTAATGTATAAGGAGTTTCGTCCTCGGGTCTATCTTCATTTTTAATACTAGGACCTTCTCGATATCGGCTAAACTTATAGAGAACACGTTCAAAATGGATATACTAAAAGGGGTCTCTCTTCTCTTCTATACTCACCTAATTAGAGCTAAGAATACTAATCCAGTCTACTATTAGATTAGGAACTTTGGATTTTGCCGGGCCTAACCCGGTTTCCTTTCTATCACCTAGTGGTCCGCAACACTTATATACAAAGTACCTCGCACTAGGTAAACCATAACATTATCGTTAATTATCTAGGACCTTCTAAGGATAATATTATTTTCTTAGTTAAGAATAATATAAAAGAATAATTAGTGTTATTTATAGTTATTAATATTAATATTAGTATAAGTAATATAGTGGATTACACTAGGGATTATAATAGTAACTTATATTAAATTCCAAAGTATAATACTAATATATAGTAAACGGAGTTTTTTAGTAAAGGCGTCGCTAATCAGGGCATATATCAAACACCCTATATTAACAAAGGTAATTGTATAGCATATCCCATTAATCCTAATATTAATATAAAATAAGTCATAATCCATACTCTTTTTAATAACCTTCTATTCCTCTATAACTTATTCCTCCTAATAACAACTTTCACTAAGAGTTACTCTTTTCTTAAGTCCTTAAAGTCCTAATCAAAGTTACTATCCATTTCACTTTATTCCTTAGTTTTTCCCTTAAAAGTCTTAGTCTTCCTTATCTCTTTTCGATCTTCAGAGTATTACTATTATATATACCCTTTTTTATTATAGTTATAACATTTGCGAACTTCCTCTTAGCTTAACTATTTATAGACTTTCTTATCCTTAGCTAACTTATTTACCTTCGTAGGTTCCCACTCTATTTAATTAGGTTAAGGGGACTTTAATTAACCGTTCTACTTCCGAGGAAACTTAGTTCTTATTTAATTAAGGGTCAGCAATCTCCTACGCCGACGCTCATAATGGGCTTAGTAGGATTCGTTATCTAATTCTAAGCTTATACTTAGGAGTATCTAAGTGTATATAACGTATGTTATTAGCTTATTGATTATGCTGATAAGGGGGGCTCTTATTATAGTGTTTAGAGCTCCTTTAAGGTAATTAATCCTCATAACATCTAACCAGTGTCCTCCTCCTACTTTTATGAGCTCCTTTTTAAATTTAAGGAGGAAATAAACAAAACTCTCATTCTCCTTTTACTATATAATCCTTAGTTAATTAAGGGCTTATACTTCTATATTAGGGTCCGCATAGTAACCCTTCAAGTATTCCATAAATTTATCCGGGTTCTTCAACCCATTAGCCCCTCCTTACACTTAATAGGCGCTCACCATAGCTTACACAGTGTTTTTTAACCTAGAGTAGATATAAGTGAATATAATTAACTCTAAACTAAAGACTTTTTTATTTACACTTATCTTCCCTTTTATTTTAAGGTACTATTATTAAAACTTCTTATATAATCCATTAAACTTTAGTGGGTTAGGAATTTAATATCTAATTTATTTTAAAAGTAATACGTAGACCTAATTGGGGGGAATTAGTGTTATAAAAGATATCGGGGACTAGTTTATCGTTAAGGTCGGGTACCTGGGTTCTACTAGGGTTTCCTATAATAGTCAAATCTTCTCTCATTGGGTCTCTTACTTGGTTACTTAGGTAGTCCGCATCTCCTATAATTGGGTTATAAACTATCCAATCAACTACACTAACTACTACGGGTTTCCAAATAGTTTAGTATTACCTTCCATCGTCGTATAATTATCGCTTATCCTAGTATTTTATGTTTAATAGTGACCGTAGTATGCTTAATAACGTAGTTAAGGTACTCTACTACGGGTATACGTACACGTCTTTTCGAGTTTATAATAACCTCTAAGTCTAATCAGACCATACTAATCAACTTTAGACGTTCAGGGACTCCTTAGGTTAACCCATCTAAAACTTCTTACCACTCTTATATAGGTCATAAACTTCTATACTAAGTATTCAATTAATTACCTTTAATAATCTTAAAAATAATATAATAGTCTAAACACATATATTACAACTAACTATAATAACTACTATGAGTATCTTCAATATAAGGAGAAAGGAAGGAAAAGTCTGCTACCTATAAATCCGTTGGATCCTAATTAGGTCTGCCTGGGCCTGATCAGGCTTAGTAAGCAGTGGTTGGCGTTGAACATGGCTGAGTGGTTCCGAGGCCTCTGATCGGGCCTTGGCCCGTGACATTTAGTATTTGAGAAGTCTAAGGTGGTGGTGTTATTAAAAGTAATCCTAAAAGTATTAAAGTATGTAATTAAATATTAAGTTTTAATAGAACACTTTCCGTATTTAGTGGAATAAGTCCAGAACCTCTGAATCCTCTTTAAATGTTTTTTTCTGTAATTAATTAAGTGTAAACTTTGTAAAATACGAGAAAGAAATCTTCCTTTGTAATATGGGTATTACCCTGACGTATTTTATCCTCAATTTGTCGGCTATACGCCGTCTTTAAAGGCCTAAAACACCCAACATCTAATAGCTGGAGGATATGAGATGAATGAGCCGGCATATAAAGGGTAATAATATCGTTCTCCTTACAAAATATCTCGAAGTCCGTAGAGTAATAATTTTCATATTCATCGACAATAAAGAGGCGATATCAATCTTTTAAATACGGTTTTATATACTAATTAAAATACTAGAATTAATTTAGGCCTCTTTTATTTATTATTTATTCATTTTTAAATATTACGATAATTTAATTATATAAGAGACCGGTTTTAGTATACTAAGTGGAGAGGTGATATTAGTTTATAATAATAATATATAATGGGATATTATAGTCTAATAAGCTAATGGTCTGAATAATTATAACCCATTCCCGATTACTAAGCTACGTCATTTTCGTATTTGAACGCCTTTCACAGCTCGTAACGACCGATCCGGTTAAGATCTGGCCCATTATAAAATCAATCTCATCAAAGTTATAAATATTTGGGTTTATAATACTATATTTCGTAATTGTGTTTACTATGAGGCGAAGCTATGCGTTTATCGTGTTTAGATCTTCGTATTAAGCTCTCTTATAATCGTATTTACGAAAAGAACGCGTCCAGAGTTGTGGTTGTTGTTTGACGAAGTTCGATGCCCATCGCTTGCCGACCGGAGGTGCATCACGGTCAGCAAATAGTCGATTAGTTATTTCTTTAATACCACTAATGCGGGGAGGAAATGATCGGGAATCTAGGTCGAGGATATACTTAATTAGCTTCTGCTCTTCGAGTAGCGTCAATTTCCGCGAATTTAGCATAGTATCCTGTCGTGCAGGTATACCCTTCAATCGAGTACCCAAAGTCCTAGGAGGGACTGAGTAGATCCTAGCCGCTGCTCGAATACTAAGATTTGGGGTTATTTTTATAGCTTGGGTTGCTAAGTTTAATTGGGCTTCTTTGCTTTGTGATGACATTGTTGTTCGTGGTGTAATTGTTGTTGAAAGCAGGAAGGTTGGGTGGTCACGGTCGGGTGAGCAGCTCGCTTGTCTGGGCAGCTCGCTTATCAAGTACGTTAATTAGTTTAGGTCATCCACCTAGCTCGGGTGCAGGCTGAAAGCGAAAAGTACCCGCAGAGTATTCTAATAATCCAAATACCAAAAAAGCCTAACAGCGTACTACTATATTATCTAACGCCCAAAAGTAAAAAGAGGCGGCAAGAAATGCAATACAACAAAAGATTCGTCACTTAATCAAAAGTTACAAAATAGCAACAACTTCAAAAATGCAGTAGTACTTAAGCAGGAAACCCTCATCAATAAGCTAAAGCATGACATTAAAGCTGAGTAATAAGTATTAATTCTCTTTTACCTTTTGAGAATTTACTCTAACTTTTCTAACCTTACTAAGGGAAAACATCTATCCTTATTAGAAGTTTAAGAGGCCAAAGATGTTATTGCTGAGTATCAAACCAACGGCATTCAACCTAAGCTTTTTAGACCAGAAATCGAGGATGTCCCTTTTAAAGAATATTTAGAGCAGGACTTCTTAGTATATTCATACCTAGATAACTAGCTTAACCATAAATCAAAAGTTATCTTAAATAAGATAGTAGTCGCTACTCAGAATCCTAAAACTATTACTTATAAAAGTATTTAATAAGCTTTAATTAAGGTAAATTTCCTAATTGTTATATTTAATTATTATATTATTAAATCCTTATAAAAAACTAATTTCATAGAATACTAAATCTTTTAAAAGATTTAGCTTAGTACTCTTAAGAACCTTCGTTACAAATTATCTTTTTTTTATTAGTTTCTTACCCAAACCAGTAAAATCTTCGATAAAACCAGCTAGGAATTCAATATTCCAGGCTTATTAGCTCCTCCTTTGGCCCAAAGCTTCCTCCGAATTAAAGAACTCTTCTTATAGTATATTCTTAAGGTCTACTAGGACCCTTAAGCTATAAAAAATACTACCTCTAAACTTAATATTTTAAAAAATAGGTTTAAATAAATTTAGTAAGTAAATTTTATCATTTCATAATAATTATTTATATTAACCTTTTCAAATTAATATAATATGGCAGCAAAAGCGGAACCGCAATTGCCACTGCAGCAATCGCGCCTTATAAATCCACTAACTGTCACATTATTTAAACGGCTCTAAAGCATCTAATAAAGCTATGGGATATGGATTTTGTCAAAAGGGGTGGCAGGCCCGAGGCGCTGAGGGCGCTGGAGGGCCGCTCGAGGCACGCCTAGTCACACAAGGCGTGCTTAGTCACACAAGGCACGCTAGAAAGGTGCCTTAGGGGCACTGACAGGAAGAAGGACACAGAAGCACAATACACATCACGAATTGACCCCCGACATCGTGCCCATATGCAATTTCTGACTACGAAAGTCTAGTATTATAAGAGTAGTTTATAAAGCATCAATTAAATATATAAACATCGTAATGTTAGTAATAGTATTATATTTCAATAACTATACATACGAAAAAATGGGGCACCGACCGATCTACAGCCTCTCATTGGTCAGGTCTATTTATATATAAAACATCAAGTCTAACAATTCAATCGAGGGGTATGAAATTGCTTACTTAGGTGGTGGCGATGGCGTCAACTTGGCCGATTGGCTTGTATGGCTTGCCAAGTGACTTGCACTTGCGGCAGCGCTGCCCTGAAGCCTCGATCCACCCCTCTACCTATCCTTATATACTCAGTCTACCTCATCTATACCCTCTACCTCTCCTCTACATCGTCTAAGCTCTCACCCCGACCTCACCCAAAACCGATTTCGCTCCCCTCCCCCTCCATCTCTCAACAGTCTCCTCCTCCGAAGCCCACACCATACCCATCATCCCCGCCGCATTAGCGTCCGCGCCCTCCACGCCCGCCTTCGTCCTCGGAATCACCACCATCCACCGCCGACTCAGCACAACGTTATGCGGCACAACGATCCCGTGCCCGTCCTCATCCTCCTCCATAACCTCCTCCCGCCCGGGGACCATCCTCGTCGCCTCTCGAAGCATCTTGCCATACTCCCTCTTTAGCTCCTCCGGCTCGGGAACCTTCCCGAATCTGCGAATCAGATACCGGAATGGCACCTCCCTCTCCGCCTCCTCGCTATCCGGCCATAGAACAAAGTCCTTCGGGGCAGGGAAAGTCTGCATATGCTTATGCAGCCTCGAACACCCTCCCTCCCTCCCCCCATTAAAAATCATCAAATAATCCCCCTCCCCCTTCCACAAACCTGCCAACACATCCCGCGCAGCAGCAAAATCCTCCCTCCCCAACGCCTCAAACTGCCTCCTATGCCCATCAGCCGTCAAAAGCAGCAAATGAGGACGATACACGCAAAACTTGTTGAACATGAGCACATGCGTGCCCTTCAAATCATCATCCACGACGAACCCCGCAACGCTGATGTCGCCGCCGGGGATACACCCGTCGGCGTCGAGCCGGATGCTCCCCCTTCTCTCTTTCTGTTGCTTCTTCTGGGGGGCGGCGTCGAGCTCCGAGTTGTCCCATACTGCCAGGGGCTTGGACTTCAGCGCCGAGGTGAGGCGGAACTCGAACTGGCCGGCTCCGTTAGCGTGGAGGTGTTCTAAATCGTTCACGTCCGCGAACAACAGTGGTCTAAGACATGTTTTGAAACAAAAGATATAAGATTGAATGAGAAATGAAGGATACCTAATGAGAAAATAAAACAAAAAAGGGGGAGGGGGAGGGCGGGCAAGACGTACCTTGAGAGCTCCCTCGGTGTGATATACCGTCCTCAGGTCGGGGCTGTAGAGCACCGTGCCCTCGGCGACGAGCCGGTCGAATTTTTCGAGGACCGAGGCCTCGTCAATCCCCCGTGACGACATCATTTAACGGCGTTTGGATATATGCCGTCTTTGAATAAAGAAATTGGGGGATGAACCTTCCCGTCGCTTTCGTCGACGTCTCTCGAAAGCGGTGTGTACGGAGGTTGGCGAGTTGGCACGTCGTGGGTGAGATCTGCAAGGCCAGAGTGGATGCCAATTGGCCCGATCCCACCCCCTGGATGATGACATCAAGCAAGACAGACCGCCGATGCTGCATGTCGTGCAGAGACCGCTGCTCGTCACATTTCTAAAGAAAAACGCGCACATGTGTTTGGTGGTAATACTTTTGCTATTAAGATGGAGTATCAACGGCCGCGATTGCCCCGCGGCGTAAGCTTTTGGAGGTATTATTACAGTCTCGCCGGGCCCATGCTCTCTCGTCCGGCCCGGGCGCCCTCATCAACGCGTAAATAGCTGGCTGGAAGTCTTGCAATTGGGCCTCCCATATCCCGCTCCCTCATGCCTCGTAACACTGTATCCGTCGGTCTGCCGTTTTCGAGAAGTCTCCCTACAACCAACACCTGACAAAACAATCGACCGCCTTACGCGGGAGGAACAGGAGCAGCCGGGCCGGTACCGGTGGCAGCGCCCCGCTGGGCGGGAGGAGGCAGGAACATGGGGAGGTAGCTGACGGCGAGGGCCATGACTGCGTGCTTCGTTAGCTCTCTGCCCGGGAGGCTGCGGCCGGGACGGGGACGGGGACGTGCCTGACATGCCGACGGAGAAGTAGCCGGGGGTTGCGGAGCTCTTCTTGGTCTCCTCGCTCTCGCCGAGCCAGGTCTGGATGCTGAAGACGACAGAGGCCCTGTGTTTCCCTCGTTAGCGAGTGTCGTCTCTTGCGCGGCTCGTTCCCCTTGTCCATATGCATCATCGATTCGCTGGCGAACGCGTGGAGATGGATGAATTTCAGGATCGGGACGGATCGGGTAGAGGCATTACCATCCGATGAACTTGTTGCGCGTGAGCATGGCGGCCATCGGTAGGGTGGATGACAGCGTCGAAGAGAGCTCGGCGTTCTCGCCCTTGGCCCTGGGCTCCTGATAGGGGACGACTGCGGACACGTTAGCATCACCGATGCACTGATTGAAGGGCTGTGGAGCTTACTCAGGTCCGACCGGCGCATATCCCGCTTGCTCGCCATTTTGGAAGATGAATTGTAGATAGTCTTTGCGACAGACAAGGACGACGAGCTTTGAGGCGGGTTACGTCGTTGAATCTCCACGTCGGACCTACGATTGCGCGAATGAAGCTTTCCCCAGTTGGTTGCGCAATTAGAAACTGTCTGCCTGAGACGTTAGGCAGAAACAGTTCCGATAGCTGGGGAAGGAATCCGTGGCCGGTTGCCCCCGCCGACAAGCAGCACGTTTTCAGCTGGGCACACACCCCGGGGCGGCCCCTCCGACCAGCCCCACGAACCGATCTGACAAGTTGCACTCACACTCACACTCACCGAGCCCTCACACCCGAACCCGCGCTTGAGTTTCTTTTCTGCGAGGGTTTCCCGATAGCGAGGACGGGACTCGTCCAGACCTGAGACCAGATGGGATCGCCGTCTGACCAGTGCCAGACGATGGCCGCGCGTGGCCTACATACACAGTAGTGAGGTATCATGTCCCCTTTTCTTCCGCTGCCGAGTTTAAGAGTACGGCGGACGGATGATCCGTCAGAGTTGATGCGTCGCCGCGGTCAAATTAGAGAAGAAAGCAGGCGAAATGCGATGGCAACCCCCTCAAATGTCTGACTCTGGGACCATGGGACTCTGGGGCCGGTTTGCGGGGCCTCGGGAGATGCGGCCAGCAGAAAGGAGAGGCGGACCGGCAGACCAGACCAGCAAGCAGGCCAGCACCGTTGGTTGCATTGCTGGCCCGGCGCTTCTCCGTGGCAATCAGCAGCGGCATCCTCCCCGGAGTTTTGTTTTGCGTCCTGCACCATACGATGGTCCGTAATCTGGCGCGGAAAGTCTCGTCATCTGCGGGCCTCTGCACCTCTGCAGCCCGAGATAGCAGCATCCAAGCCGGCCACCGCGGCCAGCCTGCAGGCACCGCAACCTGGCAGTACAGCTCCCCCACACGGCGCTGCAGGTCCCTCGAGCCGGTTGGAAGAAGGTTGCCGTCAGTATCAGGAGCAGCACTGCTGCAGGCATGTCGCCTTCGCCTGAGATGCGGTGAGTTTGTCCATACGGCCGATGCGGATACTGGTTGCGGTTGCGGCAGCACAAACCCAGCAACCATTGAGTCAACCGATATGGACTACTCCGTTCCCTTATTCGCCAACGCGCCTCGTCGGGCAGAGACGTCGGTGCCGCATGGAAAGCATTATTGCTACTGCATTCCTTAGTAGGTATCCGTGGCCACTGGTGGGACGAGGGCCAAAGAAAGGCCTCCAGCTGGCACCATCTTGACTCTGTTTGACCTAGCACCAGCATGGCCCAAGTCAACGAGGAGCCAAATTAGCAAGTCAGGCACGGCGCCAAGGTGTCGGCCAGGTGCTTAGGGGCGCTCAGCAGGCCCCATGGCCGACGCTGATTGGCGGCGCATCGCATGCAGTATGATGGAAGATTGCGTGACACCGGGGCGGCGATCCAGCCATCGAGACAGGACACACACACATACACACACACACACACAACGCCGCAGTGCCACGGCGGCCCGTTTCCTGGTCTGGCGTACAGGCCACAGGCTACTTAAGTAGTGTACAGGACGCAGGCCGCGGAGACGGCCAGCTGCCAAAGGCGTCGAGATTGACCGACTGGCCTACCTGAAGGGGAGCGTGAGGGGGTGGCAGCTCAATCTTGGGGCAACTGGGACTGGCAGATGAACATAGGACAACCGGGATGCAGCGATATAGCCCGAGGGTAATATAGACGCCTCCGCATTGGCTGGCGTTGGTTGGGAGGGCGGGCGATTTGATTCTCTGGACGAAACTCGGGAAAAGGAAGGCCGGTCTTCGTGTCAACGGAACGGGGGGTGTCGTGCCGTTTACGTTTACCGCGGATGGCCGCTCAGATGGTTTCGTCCCCTACGAAGCAGGCTTGATAGGGCGAGGCAAAACAAGCGAGGTCGTAGGCAAATCGGATGCGACAAACAGAGACAGCGGGCCTCGAAGCGAGATGTCGATTGAGGCGATGATGCGTCGTCTCTCGCCTTTCGGGGGTGTTGGTGTTGGCATCACAGATTGGTGTTGGTGTTGGTTGGTGGCGCTGAAGCGAGGGCCGAAAGGGGAGGCTTGAGGTAGGGCAGCGTGGCCAGGCCGCCGTCGACCACGCAGTATCCGTCCTCTGAAGGAATCAGCGGAATCAGCGGCGTCCCACGCAGCACTATGTGACTTACGGTGCATGTGAGGGCGGTGCAGGTGGTTGCTGAGGGCGGCGACTGCCCCTCTCTGCCTTCCGCCAGCGATTCCATTCCAGCGGTACGGTTTGCCGAGAAGAGACTTTGAGGGCCGGGGCTTGTTCCTGGCCGCAGGTTTGCGGTGCTGAGGCGCCAGTCCATGGATGCGGGTTACTAAGCTCGGGCTCGGTTATGTCAGCAGCCGAGCAGCCCATGAGATGGAAGTACGGATACGGATAGGAGTACTACATTCTCAACCAACTAGGGGAATTCAACTCAGGAGATGTCTCATTTCTTAGCCAACACACTCGCTCAGAGGAACGAGAACCCCCAAGCAATGCCATTAACAATGCCCCTCCTGTTTGAGATGAGAATGAAGCCTCGTGCCTTGTTGCCGCTCTTTCTCTCAGTTCCCGAGCCCGGCGCTGCTCGGAACTGGCAAGAGGCCCTCTGGGACCCCTCGGGAATCAGGGCGCGCCCACAGGGGACACCACGACACGGCGTGGGTTCGCAGTTCTTGCGGGGCGGGTGTGGGCGAATCAGCTGTGCGACATTGGCCGGACAAGCCAATAGGACCGGCGATAAACCCGCGTTTAGTCCACAGGGGGTCCCTGTGCTCCAGCAAAAGGCAACCATGCCCACCCGGGCTTGGCGCGCCTTGGCCTGGTCCTGGACGCTGGACCGTGGAAAGCGCTGCCAATTTGCTCTGGAGCTTCCGATTTCCATTCCCAGCCTGCGAACAGCCCCCCCTGTCGTGGGCCCTGAATTCCTGCCACCGCTTGCTGCCCTGTGTTTTTCAGTGCTGTCGGCAACCCAAGACAAGGCAGAGAGGAGTAATGAATTGTCAGCCGGACCCCAAACCAGGCTCCAGTTTGCTGCCTCAACGTACGTACTAGGTAGATGCCCAACAAGAGGCAACCCAGAGATTACTAGGTAGGTAGTTGCCAAGAAAAAAAGAAAAAAAAGAAAAAAAAGGAAAAAAAAGAAAAAAATAAATAAATAAACAGAGTCTGAGGCAACCGACAGAGAGACGTCGGGAGCTTCCCGCAACTCGGCGCACAAGACCAGACGGAAATGGTTCAACCGGCCCAGCAGAGGCGTCCGTGGACTCCGCTGGCCCAGCTTGCAAGTCCCAAACAGCCACCTGGTAGAAAAGTCCCGCTGGAACCGCAGATCGCATCGGCCCCGCCCCACGACCACAATTTAGCTGCTGTTCCCTACCTTACCGTTCCATTACTGCGTACCGTCCCACCGTCACGTCCACTGCCCGTCCGTTCCACACCACACCACCACACCTCACCGCAGGGCACCACTAAGCAGCGCTGGAACAAGCAAGCACCGAAGACCGTCCCCGGTCCGTTACTTACCCTCAGGTGCCTGTCATTAATTTCCATTCCCATTCTCGCTGTATTCGGATTTGTTCTGGACGCCTCTCAACGTGGTATTCTGTGCTGCCCTGCCGTACCTTATCCCTTCTTCTGCACCACACTTCACACTCTGTGCTCTTCTCTTGGCTCGGCAACTGGCTGGCTGTCGCAGTCGCACACCCTCACTCGTATCTCGCCTCCTCTGCTTTTCTCGTTGCCAGAGCCGTGACTTGCCCCATTACTCCTCTCCTCTCCGCATTGTCGCTGCTGCCAAAAAAAAATTAAAAAAAAATTAAAAAAAGAAAAACCCGCTGGCTGCCTTACAACAACTCTCGCCACGCGCCGTCTTCAGTCAGCGCAACACGATTTCAGCGGGCCGTCGCGAGTCATCTGACAACACGAACCTGGAAGGGCTGGCAAACTGGCAACTGGCCCTGAACAGACGCGGGAACCTTCGGAGATACTGCGCACCCCCGTCCACTATCGCTGCCCACTGGAAGGAAGTACCTGCTTCTACTGGATTACTGTCCAGTGCCCACGGCCCCCCGTTCCCCGTCTCCGTATCCGTACGAATTACCTGCGCACACGCCTCGCCTTGCGCAGACGCAGAGGCGTTGCTTTAACTGCACACACCTCACTGCACATTGGTACATTGGCACCCGCACGCACCTAATCCGCACTGCGCCGCTCGCTGCCCTGCACAGATAGCGCGGCTGACGCCGTCAGATCCCCGACCCAACTTCAATCCATCGACCGATAATCCCCCCTTCCCTTTTCTCAACTCCACGACACCCGCTCGCTCACGGCATCGAGGCATCGCGACCCTCCGCCGCCCCTGACTCCAAAACCCCCTCTCTCGTCGTCTCCCCACGCATCAGCAATGTCGCCTCAGTCCATCCGCCTGCGATGACCTCCCGGACCCCAATGGGCGTCCAGCCGCGACCGCCCCAGCAGCGAACTCTGAGCAGCTCGGGCTTGTCGGTCCAACGGCCAACCCATCAACGCACCCTGTCCGCCCAGTACCTGCCTCAGTCTCCAGTTCGCAAGGACAACCTTATCGATTTGACTGGCGACCCCAGCGATGCTGTCGCCCAGAACAGATATGGCACCCTTCCGCGGAGGGGAGGCTCCCGCCTCAAGCTCGAGTTGTCCAACGACGCCATGCTCGCCCAGCATCCCGTCACCGAGTCCCCAAAGACACTCACCCCTTCCCGCCTCATTCCCAAAAACGAATCCTCAAACCTCACCGATATGAGCTCGCCCGCCTCCGCCAAGGGCCAGCCCGTTGACGCAGATAATCCCCCGATGCCTATGCCGAAACGCCGCCCGCGATTCGTCGTCCCCACCGCCGTTAAAGACTCCCCTCCTCCCGTCGTCGCAGTCAAGAAGGATGGCCGTCCGAAGCCCTACCACATTGAGACCCCTGCCGCCGCCCCGCGATATGCGCCCTTCGGCAGGACTCGCAACGACGCGGCCGCAAAACTAGCCTTCGGCGGCTCCAGTGCCGCTGCGCGCGAGCCTCAGGACATTGGTCACGCCGACTTCTTTCCCTGGACGGGAAACCACCCCGAAGACCAGTGGTCCGAGACTATTATCAAGAACGGCTACTTCGATAAGCCTCCCGCGACCTCGACAGAGACTTCCTCCGCCAAGGCCGCGCTGTTCCCCGCCCTGAAGCACAAGAGTGGCCTCAACCTACTCTCCAACATCTTTGTCGGCGTTATGACCAACAGGAGGCTGATCGGCCAGATCTCAGCCCCCTCGACCTTCAAGCCGCCGCCGCGTGTCACCCTTACCGATACCAAGCGTGAGATGTGGTTGCGGGACTTGGCAAACCCTTCCATTTCTTTGCGCCGCCTCAGCCGAACCATTCCCCACGGTGTTAGGGGCAAAGTCCTATTGGACCATTGCCTCAACAAGAACGTGCCGACAGAACGAGCTGTGTGGCTGGTCAAGTGTGTCGGCGCCAACGAAATCCGCGCGTTCAAGAGGAAAGGAAACGGCCCCTTCGTTATGGGCGGCGAGGCCAAGTGGTTGAAAGACTGGACTGTATTCGTCGAGCAGTTTGTCGAGGGTATCTCAACGGCCTTTGGCGATGACGACTGGAAAGCCAAGGTCCAATATGCGTAAGTACTCCTGTCTCAAAACACAGCGCACGCGCTAACGCAGTGCAGTATCCGACTAGCGACACATCTATATGCCGAACAACTCGTCGACCGCACTCACTACATGGAGTGGCTCGTCAACGGCCTGGAGACCTCTAAGCAGCCCAAGCTGCCCATGTGGATTTTGATCACACAAATATACTGGAAAGACCTGCTTCGTTTGAGACGGTATGGTCGGAGACTAGTGAATGCGCTGCTTGGCCACCTGAACACGGTATGTTGCTCGACTCTCCTCGCCTGGCACTCATCTAACATACGCAGATACACAACGATCCCGACCGAGACATCCTCGCCCAACTATCGACGAGGTTGACATCCCTAGTTATCCCCCTACTCTCGTCTCACCCCGACAACTTTGTGGCCCCCGCGACTTGGTTCAAATACCGGGATGCACTACTCGCATCTATACCGATCGAAAACGAGTTTGCGCAAAATGCGTTCAGATCGATCAACGCGAGAAACGAACAGCTGGTTGCGTCGGCCAATAACTCTCAGCCGGCGAACCGCCAAATACTCGTCAAGCATCTTGACACAACATTTCAAATCTTGTACAACCCCGAGTTGGCTGCGCAGTGCTGGACTGTCAGTGATGATAAAGGCATGATTGTACGGACAGTACTCGAGTGGTGCATGTCGCCTCACCGACCGGGCGCTGCCAAGGTATACATAACTGCTAGTCTCCTGCGAGCATGGATCGCAACCGGACTCGATATCACCACAGCCATTCTCGAATTCCTCGGCAACAACCCGCCCACGGAGACGAACTCGAAGAAGATGTTTCACAGGCTCGTATCAGAAATCGTTCGCACTGGGGAGTTTCAGTTTCAGGGTTATGTTTTCTGGTTGATTGCCAGAGGTGGCCTTAGGAAGTCGGTCGACACCGAAGCTGAAGGCTCATGTGCGACGAGGCTATTGGTTGACCTCCCACTGCACGCCCTCAACCCGAGCTCGTTGTCGACACGAGCGAGCTTGCTGCGACGCGCAGCATACGACGTCAGTGACGAGGCGGAGGACATTAACACTGCCCTAAAATGCATTCAACATGCACTGGGACTGCCTCTTCCGGCAGGAGATCCAATGCTCCATCGCAAGCCTGTGCCCCTGGCTAAGCTTTGCCGGCTGATTGCCAATAGTAACCGAGCTCTCCAAACCGAGGTCGGCGCCCGGCTGCTCCAGATTTTCACGACCGAGACCGTCATGACCAAGAACGGACCGCAAGTATCTGCGCCCATGTTCAACTTCGCCCGGGCCGTTCTTGAAGCCGCGGCAGACTTCTCGGTGCTTGCCGAAATCGTGAAAGTGGTGACGCGGGTCTCCAGTCCCGAGGTCCTCGCCTCTTGTGCCGACACTGTCAACGTCCATCTGCCGATTTTCGCTGCTCTGGGTGCGGCTAAGGAGTTGTTCGACGTCTTGATGGAAAGGTTGAAGGCCGTGGGGGAGGAGCAAGGTGTTGCCGCACGACCACTTCTGGCATCTCTGGCGAATCTCGCGGCTCGACTACCCGGTTTGACGAACACGGCTGCCCATCTCCGCAAGGAGCTGCACCAATGCGACCGCAACACAGCCATCGACGCATGCTCGCCTGTGTCCGACAACATGGCCGCACAGCTGCAGGATGCGGAGGGAGAGCTGCACGAAGAGATCGAGAAGCTGTTGACGAGTGGGACCAGCGTGGATCGACCGACGATGGATCGTCTGTTTCAAACGGTTGTAGGGCGATTGGAATCTTCATGGTCGAATTCGGCGGATCGACAGCGTGCTTACAGCGCTCTGCTTGGAAGACTGCGCATCTTCGACCCCCAGCACTTCGATGTACGCATGACTGACTGGGTTCATCATGTCAGCGCACTGAAGGCTCGCCCTGCGCTTAACGACATCTACCCTCTCCTGATCAGCATAGGCTGCTTGTCCTTGCCCATCATCTTGACTACAACATCGATCGACGCCACCCGGATCGCCAGCAACTCATCGGCGCCGATTAACAGCACGACGACTTACAACCAAGAGGTCCTTCACCTAACCATAATGCCCCTTCCACCAAAAACAGCATTGACTCCAGAAGAGACGTACCGCTTCTATATCCAACAACGAGTCGCCCCGCGCCAGAACCACAAGGACATGGCGATACTTGTCAGAAACGCACTGGTTGAGTATTCTAGACTCCAAAGCCTGGCCGGCTCGTCGCTCCCGCTTGCGAACCCAGCTTTCCGAGACAGCTTGTTGGAGCTGGTGAGGCTTCTGGTTCTGTTGGATGCTCCTTCTGTGGTGCAGGCTTTGGGGATGAAGACGCCGGAGCCGGCCTTGAGTGGCCTATTTGGACAAATCACGAGCAAGCTTCTTCTGCCCGGGGCCGAGGATGGCACGCCACTTACGTTCGAAACCGTATTGGAACTGGCCAACGAGTTCACGCTCCCATTCTGTCAACTGAAGTTATCTGTTGGTCTCTCGGCGGACACGACGACAACACCGGGAGGGGGAGAGCAAGCCATGTCGCAGTTTGACATGTTTTCCAGAGCGATGGACCGGGCCGTCTCAGCGAACAACGTTATGTGGACGAGCATGCTGCCATATCTGAATGAGGAGGTTACGGAGCACCTCAAGAGGCAGGCTCACCTACGGTTCTTGGCCTTGTTCCCGTCGCAGAAGAATCCTCAGTCGTCAGACCCGCTTTCGATGGACAGCATTCAGCTGGCAGGAAGCCTTCTGTCAGTGGTGGAGGCGATTGTCCGTGGCCGCCCCGCACCCCGAACGTCGCAGCTCACCTCCGGCATGGTCGAGAAGCTGGCTGAACTATGGGAAATTCTGGCAGCCGGTGGCGAGGACAAGAGAGAGCCCCGCAACTCCATCCTCAGACACTGGCTGCCGGCGCTGCTGAGATTCATCACCCTCCATACGAACGCAAACGAGGCCGCCCCCAACCCGGCTCAGGGGGCAAACAACATGAAGCCGCCGGCAAACGCGGCCGCGTTCGAAATTCGCGGACGCATTTTAATCGTTCTATCTGGTCTTACCCTTGAGCTCGACAGCCTCGCCCTTGAAGAGGCCCAGACCGGTCGGTCTCTGAGTGAGCAGGTGTTCGACCTGGCCCTTCTACTTGTCGACGCCCTGCCAGAAGACACACGCCTGCAGTGCGTGCGAGTCCTGCTGACAGGCGGCACCACCCAGAACCCGGCATCGTCTGACGCCAGGCTGCGGTATCTATTCAGCCACATGCCGCACCCGACGGAGCAGTTCGTGCTCGCCCATCGACAGCAACCCACGACCCAGCTGACCGGCCCGCCGAGGCCCAAGATCCCCATTTCGCTGCAAGGCACCGACAAGCTGACGCCGTTCGTTCACCGCAAATTCGAGTTGCTTAGCGAGCCGACCCCCAGTATCGGAGAGAACGACACAGCGTTGAGCCTAACATTATTCGAGGCCATCAAGATTCAGTAAACAAGAGCGAGGAGGAAAGAGAACACACACATACATACATACATACAACATGCATTATCAACTTTTCTTTGTGAGGAGAAATTTCATTCATAGATACCATTACTGGGTCAGTTCGCGGGTTAGAGCCGGGGAGGAACATGAAGAGCTTTTGATACCAGGATGGAACAAAAAGGCCGGCGTCGGCGGGCCGGGCTTGGGAAGATGAAGTGGTTTCTTCATGTTTTAGGAATGAATCATTGTACTCCACTAGTGAAGCGGGCGGGCGGTCATGGTGGCTTTTCCTTTTTTTTTCCTTTTTTAACGACACCAGATCAATTCAGCATATCATGACACTTATCAAATCTCCTCCAGGCAATCTGTGATGTACGAAAGAGATCATCGCTGGTGTTTCTATCGCGGTGCTCATTTTGTTTGGCCAAAGAATAACGTCCCACACCCACTTCCGGACCACCCCCACATTCGGACCAGTGCCAAAATGGCCATGCGATTAACCATGCATCAATTTCAGGCTATTATTCCACCTATTCTGATGCCACTATAATACAACTAGCATTGTCACTAGGGTTTTCAGAGTCGCTGGATTCATCTGAGCTATCGTCAACCTCACCAGCCTCAATCTGAGCCCTCCGGACAGCCACAATGTTGGCGAACTTCGAGTTGGGGCTTATTTTCACCTTCTTCCTTTTCTTAGCCCTACTGACCTCAACCTCTGCTTCCAACGCCTTGATCTTTTGTTGGGCAGTTACTAGTTGGTATTCCCTCTCATCCCAGGCCTTCTCGACCTTCCTAAACAGCAGACGTTGAGTACTAACATCGTTGTTTAGCTTATTGAAGAGATTAAACTAGTCCTATAACTCCTGCCTCTTCCTAAGAGTTGACCAACGTACTGCTGATGTATCCAACGCCCACTTTTCGCCTGATCTGATATCATAGCGACCTTTAATCACTTCTTTTAATTACTTCCCTGGTATTATGATGTTCTCAAGTAGTAAAGGGCTAAAGAGGGGCTTAGTAACGTTGACTGGCCATAACCCAGTGTATCTCTAGCTACTGATGATGTTTTTGCTAGTTAACGTTGCTTCACGAGCATGACTATAACATTGAATAAAGGCCCGTTTGTCCACGATAGTACTGTAGTCCTAATGGGGTTAATTACCCAACTGTTTCTTATGTTGTTTTGAGTGGCCTAAACACCGATTAATCGAGAAGTTAAAGTACGTGGGATGTGTGTGGAGGTAGGAAAAGGAGGTGTATGTTGTTGATATAACACTCCCACATAAAGTCTGTTGTTTCGTAGCTATTATGACCATCCAGGATGAGTAATCTGGTCTCGGAGGGGTCCCTGGGGGTAGTCAGGGGGATGAACACCTCTTTAAGCTATTCAATAACTATAGAGTCTAACGTTCACCCATTCTCGGTAACCGTGAACTTCCACAATTCATATAGGGTAAGGTCGAGAGGGAACTATTATTGTTGGACACTCTTCCCCTTATATATGATAAGGGGAGGTAGGGCCCTGCCTGTTGCAGAGACATATTCGATAAGGGATGTCCATGCTCGCGATCCAGGCTGTTTCCTGCGAATAGATCGAGTCTCAGATAATCCCAGGACTAGCCCGTTAGATCCTCTACCCTCGAGAATACTATTATTATCCATATTATATCGGTTCACTGTTTTAATACCTTTAATCTCTGGGACGACGAGATAATCAAACCAACTTCTGATGATATTAGTAGAAGCTCCATTAATACGTTGTGAATCGATTAGTCTACTTCTATGAACCTTAATTAATGAATTCCTCCGTAAAAAGAACTGTATCCAGTTCTTCCTAAGAGGCCTAGTGTCTCCTTTGATCACTAGGATCCTCTCTACGAATTCCCTGAGCTGTTAATGTGTTAGAGGCAGGCCTAGGGTCACTTGGATTCGCACCCATTCAGCCAAATGAGTCTCTTGGTCAGGAGAGAGCCTTTGGTATCAATTCCAGGCCTCGTTTCGCCCCTTGGCCCCTTAGAGACGTCGCACAAGTGTTGTCTTTGGAACACCATATTCCAATGATGCTTTTCGATAAGAGGTGCCATTTGCGATGGCATTGAGAGCCTCATTAACTTTACCTTCCGTATATCGCTTTATTTAGTAATAATTTGACTCCGACGAAAATTTGGTGTTGATTGATGTAGAAACCAAAAAGTGGTGGTTGGTAGAAGAGGAGGGGTAGTTATGGTGATGAGGCATTTAATGGCGGTCCGAATGTGGGGGTGGTCCGGAAGTGGGTGTGGGACGTTTGTTTTCGGTCTGCGCTACACCGACAGTCTAGACAAGAATAAGAACGGCAAGGACGATGACAACGGCAACAGCTAGAACAATAATCATCGTTCCAATAAAATTCATGGTGGGCTACTTCCCGGATGGCTAAACTTTACGCGAGTTTCTCACGCTGAAGCCAGTGAGATCTCTTCTCCTGCCCAAGTAACCATTACACTACAACCCTCACGAAAAGTTAGAGAAACAAATCCTGTCCTTCTGAAGGAACTATAAAACTTAATTCCGGTTAAATCGTCTACGTGGATGCTAAGGGTGGTGCCATGTAGATGGCGACCTGGCTCTAGGATTTACCCTGAGTTAAGAGTTGAGACCGAGTTGATTCTGATTGGTTGGAAAAGTGGGGCTCTGTCCGACTTGGCAAGCGATACAGTCCGGGACTCAACACAAGATCCTGATTGCTAGAACGAAGCTATAAGGGGCATTATAAGAAAATCTGAACAGCTTTCTGATTGTGCTTTTCATATTCTTGTCTTCCAGGTGGCGGTATCCAAGGAGCGTCGTCAGCCGGGTGCTGATCGGCCGGGATGCGAACGCTTACGCACCACGACATGCCGTTTCACCCCGAACATCACTCCAGTAAGCCCTTTCACGAACGGAAACTTGTTTCCCGGACCTTTTTTCGTCCTCAAGGCTGTTCTGTTCCAAAACAAGATTCCTCGAAACCCAGCTTTCAGAGTTATGGCTGGACACGCCGCACGGGTAGGAGGCTTCGCGTCAGGAAAGCGCACGATACAAAGGATAGCGGAGCTGCTCTGCACTATATCACATCACCTCGTTGTCGTGATTTATGTTTGTGGTAAACTTGAGTTATGGGGCCTGAAGCCCCAACAGTGTGATGTGACGACCGGGGTTCGACTTGTTGGCCCGGCCGCGTGTTCGCCGGCCCATCCCGATGTTCGTTGGTCCCCCTTCCCTGTGTTCCACGGCCATTTGGGTGTCGCAGAATCTATCTTGTGTAATTGATCGTGCTGTTTTCTCGTTGAAAGATGTGTGTTCCCTGGGTGGGTTTGATCTGCCCTGTTTCATGGCTTTGGTGTTTACTGACATTCACCGGTGGTGATATCGTCCTTTATGTCCAAACGAGTGTTCAACGACATGAACAGGTCAGGAAAGACATTCCATGTCAATTTCATTCACGGGTGACGACATCGTCTGGCGTGATTTCCCGCGGGTTCATGTATATAAAGGCGCGTTGTTAAGCAGCTGGAAAGATTGAACTTCGAAGAGCATTAACCAAGCAAGCATTACAACATCAGCAAGACAGCAAACGACATCTAACTATCACCACTTATCAAATACTATAAAATCAAACACCATGTCTACTACTACTGGTACTATTAAGTGTAAGTTTACCCATTGGTGAAAAAAGTCATATTATGACTTACAAAAGATGATCCTTATTTATTGACATTTGTTAATAGGGACTAAGGATGATGTCCAACGTTTTGTGGATTCTATTAGAAGCAAGCGGGAAGGGAGTCATCCCTACGGAAGTGAGGTTGCAAAGACAGTAAGAAAATTCTTGATCACTCTTCGATAATAACTCAACTTCAACTAATAAATTCTCTTTTCTAATAGGAACCGGAAGGACAATTTATCTTCCACAATGGTTACGTTCATGTGTTCTGGCGTGTAACGGAAAGGAATGTTGTTGTTGTTTGTTGTTGTATTTAACGCCATGGCGGCAAGGGCTACGCCCTTACAGCAGACCTCCCGAGGGGTATGTGGCGTAGAGAGCCGCAGGCTTAGACTACCTACTCTATAATATATAGCCCTTACTAGCGTCCTCTAAATCTTACCTACTAGCTACTATGCGTTCAATCTGTCCCTGGATCCCGCTGGTTCCTCTAGTTTCTTTACTTCTTATTTGGTCCCTTTAGTAGGGTAGGTTGGTTGTTTTAAGGCCCAGCCAGAGGCTGGCCCCTAATAGCGTAAGCAGATCTTTCAAAAGAAGTCTATTATATATAAGAAGGCTTAAAGCCTTTATAGTCGGTAATTAGACCCTTAAAGTATTAATTAAAGGAGCTTGTAGGTCTTATAAGCTCTGATAAACTAAAAGAGTAGAGGGCAGGCCATCGTTACCTCCTCGCTAAGGTCTTTTAATAGTAAACTAAGTGGTTTACTCCCTTTACTTCCCCGTATAAATAAATTAATAGTGTCACGGGCCGAACCCGGTGGTTATGCCCGGGCTATACCCGTGCTCACACTGGTGCCCCACCGGTGCCCCACTAGCGCCCACCCCCTAGGAAGCAGAGATTTCGCACTATATCGTAGTTTACCCTTTTCCTCTTCAACTTAAAATAAACAGTATTTAGCTACCTTTCGGTTGAGACAAGGCCTAGGACCAGCCCTTCGCAAATAGGGCTTTATTATAGTTAAAATATTAGTAATATTATTTAAAGTTTCTATGGCCTAATTGGGTTATTAAGAGGTAATATAGAGTAGTTTATAATAGGGTTAGTTTAGGGGGACTAAATAAGGTAACTTTGAGTTCTAATTAAATATATTATTTTATTATTTTCGTATATTATTATAATATATATTAAGCTTATATTTATCTCTTAGTAAGTTACTTAATCCCTGCTAGGGTTACTAGTTAGCTTAAGAACACTGGGAGTATTATATTTTATTTAATCAAATAATATATTTTTTTACTATCTTTTATCACCTAATACCCTAGGGCCTAGTGGATATATATATTATATATCCTAGTTACCTCGTAGATTGTTGGATTCACCTCACCAGGCCTGGTAATTGGAGGTTAACAAATAACGATATATTCGTCGTATCTACTGTTGTTCTTATTAGGAATCGGAGGCCGAACGCGGCGTTAGTGGCTGCGATTCTGAATCCGATCCCTGACCTCTAATTAGCTCGCTAATCGGGCCAATCGGCGATATGCGGCAACAGGTGTCGCCAGCTGGACGGTGGTGTTCCGACACTAACCCTTTTTCTTTTTTATTATTTAATAAATTATTATAAAAGGGGCTATTAAAAGCAGCTTAGTGGTGTATATTACTTAAATATCTTCGGGTTCTTCTTAATTTGCTAAGTATACCCTTACTGTCGGAATATCGGTGGCCACCTGGCGCCACCTGTTGCCGCAAATACTCCGACTGGCCCGATTATCGAGCTAATCAGAGGGGACGAACCTGTCACAAGTTTGGTACACTTGTTGTGGTAAGTATGTATAATTTAAGAAAGAATAACAATAGAAGATTACTACGAATATATCGATGTTTTGGCTTAAGCTGTACAGCCAGCTAACCTTGCGCCTAGTGAAGTGAATCCAATACTAATTAGTGGTTGAATACCATTTCCGCAGATTAGTAAGGTGAACCCTTATTAGAAGAGATGATATTGTGAGACCCCGGGACGATTATGGACAACGGATCTCGATAATATTGTGTTACGAGAAGACCTTGCGAGACCCTCGGGAAGCTATAATTAGACCCCTGGCTAAAAAGTGAGTTAATAAGTGATTATAAGCTTTTTTAGGATTCCACGACGACTTTGCTAGAACAATTATATTTGATGTGAAGAAGTATGGTATCTATGTTTATTATATATAATTTTTAATAATGACCCTGTGAAGAGGTAGCCGCTGTTTATTACTCGATATTGAAAATCATTATTTTTCCCTCCTATAATAACCCTTATTAGTTATTTTGACCCTAGTAACTATGGAAAGTACCTCGGAATTAGTGTGTGACCGGCTGAACTAGACGAGAAGAGAGTATAAATATATACCCGAGAATAACATAACCTTCGTTATTACCACCTATTATTATAATTTTTAAAGTATTATAAGTGAATACTTAATGAGAAGTGAAGATAAGGAAGACGATTTGTACTAGAAAGTCCATACCGAAAGTAGGTTATTATAGACACTAAGTGGTAATTTGTTTAATAAACGGTATACGCCCTCGAAGCTGCGGCTTAGAGGAAATGCCCCGTGTTTGAGATGTTGTTAGCCTTAATGTTGTACTGGAATCCACTGAGATATCGGAACCAACTTTAGGATCATCTGATCCCTAACCGATGCCCCTCCCTGCGTCGGAATAGTTAACCCACTAACCAACCCTAATCTAAGAGTAACTAAGAACGATAAGAAGCCCTAAATGACTCCTCATCCTAAGGAGATGGGTATAAAAGGTTAATAAGGATATTTAGGGACGTATATTTAGTTTTAACTTAGAAGAAGTAATACTAATAGTAACTATTATAGTTATTATCTTCTACATAGAAGTATACTAGAAGGATGGATTATATGGGATGACCTTGGAGACCAAGTTCTAGGACGACTTCGAAGACTGGCCTCTATTAACTTTGGTTAACGTACTAAGAAGTGTTACCTAAGAAATACGCGACTTTCTACGATTATACAGGGTATTTATTAAAAAAAGTGGACAACGAATTTACGATGAGATATATAACCTTATTAATAGAGAGGAAATCCACTACTAGATAGACGATGAGATAGTAGACGCTGTGAGAAGAGATGCCAGTTTCTGAGAGTGTATTAAAGACCTTAATTTCCACACCGATATATAAACGAAATTTGTCCTCACTTCCTTAATGATAACAATGGAGCAAAGGGAGACGTTATCGATGAGAGAACCACCAACGATGCCTAGACCGGGTACAGAGCTACCCATATGTTAACCAAAATCCCCCTTAATATAACCATCGCTCTAAGATAATAATTTAAACTATAAAACTCTCCTAACCAGAGAAGAATTCAGCGAAATAGTAACCCCTCGCCAATTATCGGATCTTAAGAAGATGTATACTAATAAAATAAAATATAAGAGTAAGGAATATAATGTCCTTAATATTAAGTTTTGGATTTTTTACGTTATTTATAGAAAGGCCGGAATAAACCAATTTCAAAAAGTAAATGCGTTTTCTATAATATTTAATAAGAAAGCTGAGATGTTGTATTATAATTAAATTAATAGAATACTAGTAACCTCTTTAATCTCTGAGATAACCAGGAAATTCAAGAACGCCTTCGAAGGATAATAACGTCGTTAAGGGTATACAATGGAATAGGAGGATCTCACTCTTACCCGTATTATATAATAAAACCCAGAAAAGATAAAAGTCTAGGCTCTAAAGATTCTAGTAGAGAAGCTCAGAACCCTCCAGTAGGCGCTTACCCCAACCCACCAAGGGGATACAACCATACGAGACAAGCTAATGGGCTCTACACTTGGTGTACAAGAGTACCAGCTTAGAGTATTCACAGGCGGAAAGACATTTGAAGACCTTTATACGTTACTCAAAAACAATTTTAGCGTCGCTAAGCAAAGCCGAGAAGCCCACTAATAACACCTAACATTAGATATCATATTAGATAAGCAATACTAGACTAATAGACGCTATAATGGAAAAGGTAGAAGCAACTGATATGGGAATTGACCCCCATAACGAGGAAGCCCATATATAAATTAAAAGTGTTTCGTTTATGGTAAAGAAGGCTGTTGGTTAATAACATATACGTTAGAGGAAAAGACTAAAGTTTTTAAGTGATTTAAGGGAAATAAGTACGTTTCTGATAAGTCTCGAGGAGGCTATAACTAATTCTTTGCTGAATACAAAGGATATGAGATATTGGGTAGTGAGGATAACGAGAAAAACGAGGACCTTAGCTAATACTTCATGGTTTTAAGCAAGGATGATGAAGAGATTGATATACTAGACTTCTATGTATCCTTTTTCGGCCACACCACTACGCTAGTAAGCGAAGAGCTTACCTGAACTCTGACTAACCAGGCGATGAGCTATGCCGTCACTAAGAAGGAGATATATAATACGTTATTAAATACGAAAAATAACCCTTATAAAATCTTCTTTTAATATAACCACTACTCAGTAATAGTATTCTAGGGGATTATCCCAGATATAAGAGTAGTGGGTGTGTTAATAGTAGGGTACCCCTAATTCCTTGCCCTCCAGAAGATCGACCCTACGATAACACTGGATACTATGAAGGGAGGCTAAGCAGCTATTAGTTACGGAGATAACCCTCCCGTTAAGTCGATAAGGCAAGCTAGCGTGGATTCCCCCTTTGGGAAACTATTCTTCTATGTTATAAATACGAATACGCTATTCCTAATATATTTAGAAAATATGGATTACCTATGAATCAAGTTTAACAATTTGAATAACTATTTGTAGTAGGGAGATGTTAAAATCCTAGTTATACGGAAATGGGGATATCCCTGGTTGCTCCTCCACGCCCCAGAAAGAAGCTTTACGTGGAATTACCTTATAAACGTCGAATTACACCGAATTCACCGTCGTTTTAGCCACCCTTTAATACAAAGACTCCATATAATCCTAGAGAGAGCTGGTAACGATGTGACCTATGAAGTGATCTAGAAGTTAACGAAATAATATTAATAATGCTAAATGAATGGGAGAGCCCCAGGACGCTTTAAATTCACATTTAAGGATGATTATATGTTTAACTACGAGGTAATTATTAATATATTTTATTTAGAAAGTAATAAACTAGTATTTTATATTATCGATACCACCACCTCGTTTAGCGCTGCTAGATTCCTCTAGAATATGACCGCAAAGCACACCTAGGAGACCCTATGCAATTATTGGATTGATACCTACCTTGGCCCCCCAGATTATATTATCACTAACACCGGTATTAACTTTAATTTTACTAAATTCAGGTAATTAGTAAAATTAATAGTAATTAAAATAAAGGAGATCCCAGTAGAAGTTTATAATAGTATTAGGAAGGTTAAATAATACTATACCCTTTTATATTATACGTATAAGATTATACACTAAGAATCTCCTTTTATAACCCCGGAAATAGCTCTCTAGATTACCATTAAAGCCGTTAATAACACAGCTGGACTAAACGGGCTGGTCCTAACTCTTCTAGTCTTCGGTGCTTACCTATACTTAATAAACAACTCTCCCCCTTTACTCGAGATACGCTAACGGGCTGAAGTCGTTAATAAGGTCACCGTAGAAGTATACGATATATACGCGAAGTGCCAGGTCTTAGATGCTCTTACGATTGCGAAGGGCTAGGCCTAGGTGTTTTCGACCTTAGGGTGCTCTATTACTGTTTACTTCAAGCTAAGGAGCGAAAGAGAGGAAGTTCCTCGCAAGGGGGGCGGTATAGGAATCTATACTACTGGAGAACAAAGGGGACCTCTAGTGGGGCACCGGAGGTCACCAGAGGCCCTTTAATCGGAGGCCCCTTTGACCAGAGGGCTCTTTTATTGGATGCTGGTTAACGCCTCAGGCAAAGCTTAGGCCATCGTGGGCATCAGCCCGTAACAATAGGATTCCTACTTATAGGACTAAACAATGTGTTTCTAAGTGTGATAAGGGGATAAATAGTACTAAGCGCTGTGAATAGAATTGAAGAACTAAGGATTAGGAGAGTAACTATTGCCCACCTGATGGATAAGGTTAACGCTAGCTATGCAAAATTCTATAATAGGAGAAGGTTATTTATTATATTCAAAGTGGGTGATTTGGTCCTGTTTTCGACTAAGCACATTAAGCAACGGAGACCGTTAAAAAAGCTTTCGGATAAATACCTTAGCTATTTTACTATTATACGAGTAGTTAACGGGGGGAGAGTATATGAGCTGGATGTCGATTTTAAGTATAGGATTCATAACGTTTTTGCTCTAATTTAATTGGAACCCTTTTATGGAACTATTACCTAGCCGAAGTATATCCGGATTAAAGAAGATGACTCTAATATGTACGAAGTGGAGTAGATTATTTAATATAAAGGCCCCCTAAGGAATAAGAGGTATTTAATAAAGTGGAAAGGATATAGTGGAATAGAGAACTCGTGGGAGCTTTAAAGGAATGTGTTTAAGGATTTAAGGAGAGACTACGAAAAACAGCTGATCACTGTTAGAGCATTGGTTGTAGATTAGCAAAGATTAAAGAGGTGATGGAGCAAAGTCAGGCCTTCATTGAGGCCGAGAAGACAAGATTGAGGCACCGGCAGCACGGGAACTCGAAGAGCTCCGACTGGTCACCCACGGCGCCTTGGTTAGTAGTTCTCTCGTTGTCAGACATAATGGCGCATGGGAGGCGCGTATTTGTGGTGGTTTTGGATTGTGAAGTTGAGAATAAAGGAAAAGGGAAGTATGGGATTATGAGGGTTGAAGGAAAGAAAGATTTGAAAAGGGGGATTGTTATAAAAGAATCCTACTCGAGTATTACGAAAACTTTTCGAAAATATGAACGGAAGGCGTAACTGGGGAACCAGGCCGCAATAATCCTATAGAGGAAGGTGTGACCTAGGAATTTAGATAGGAAAACCTAAACCTGGGGTTTTACTAGAGGGTTACTAGGTTATTAAGGGTTTTAAAGAGGGCAAAAAAAGAGAATTAACTATTAGATAAAATATAATAGAAGACCACTAATTAATTACTGGTTTATTATAAGTAGGTAACCTATTAGGGCTACTTATAAGAACCTTAGAGTAGGTAACCTAACAGGGCTACTCATAAGAGCACTATAAGTAGGCAACCCATCAGGGCTACTCATAAGAACTCCTAAGTTAGTAACCCAACAGGGCAGCTCTATGGAATCAACTATTTTTCGAAAAAAAGATCACTACTTGATGATCAGTTCGCTATAAGGTTATTACGGGGAATAATAAATAACACTTTGAGTTAGAAACCCAGCAGGGCAACTTTGTGGGAGTGGTTACTATGAGTTCTGGAACACGTACCTTTCCGGTGGGTAACCACTATGGCCTGAGGATAGGCCGGATAAGGAGGGGGATCGTATTACGTGGCTGGAATTTGACTAAGGAAAGCATGGCGGCTAAGCCGATTCCAGACTGCGATAGGGCTTGACTAAGGAGGACTATATATATAAAGGCCTGTCCCTCCCCTTTAGGAGAGGGTCAGAGAAGAATGAGAGTCATAACCAGTACCTACCTATTGTCCTCTTACTGACCTCTTTACTTCACACCGCAAGCCCCTGACACTTTGACGTCTTCGCGATCCTAGCCATGGCGTTAGACTGTGAGCGAGCCTTTAGTGCAGCGAAATTAACGTTGATGTCGTAAAGGCTCTCGATGAAGGTGGAGAGTATTGAGTGGCTGCAGTTGACGAAGAATTGGCTAAAGAGGGATGTATTGCCCCTCTCTGGGATTAAGGGGTTTATTGTTTATCCATAGGATCTCTAGATAGCTTCATTTATTGCCTAATCGGGTAATATAACCACTTACGTGCCTTTGATTTGACGGATTTATTAATAAGGCTAAATAAGCAAATATTTGGTGGCCCTGAGGCAAATAAGCAAATAGGGGGGGGCCGATTTGCTTTGTTTGCTTTGGCGGCTGCGCTGCTTGTCGCCTACCCACTGCAGCACACTGAGGGTGCATTTGCCAGATCTTACCTTGGGTCACCGTTCGTGTACCCTTATAATGACAACCGTGACTTTAGCATCGAGGCATCTCAGAGTTGTTGGGAAAGGAATCCGCGTAAGACTGCGTATCTACCCGCACACAGGTGAGTTTTCCCTCTCTCATACTGTCTAACCCAGACTAACCTTCACCCAGCTACAACAATAACAAAGACATGCTAACTGTCATGTCCGAGATGCATGTGCAGGACGAGTTGTGGGTTGAGCTTGCAGCTCAGGAAATGCGCCAAACCAAGCTCTTTGGACAGTTCTTCCCTCATGCTACACAGCCGAACTCTCTCTACCTTGTCCTGCGTCTATCCAAGGATTTCGTAGATCGCTATGCCCAAGCATGGAGTCGTTTTACTGATTACAGCCTGAGTCTGCTCATGTACAATTCAGCTGATGCCAACCAGCCCGGTTCAGAGTGGTATATCTGGATGTGCCGTTGAATGTCATGATCCATACTGACGAGGTTTAGGCCTGCCATCATCGAGGACTTCCCATTAGGCATCCTAGAGGTGGACCAACGCCCACTGGGTAGAGGCGATCTCGTTATCCAAACTTGGCGTCTCCATGGGGAGAATTCCGGCCCCAGATCCACGGAAATCGAGGGAATTCAGCACTAGGATTGCGTTTCCCTCGACTTTAAGAATATTCTACTAAATTGCCAACGCAGGGTGGAGGCGGTGAGAACCCTGTTACCCACCAGCAAGCCCACTATGACCATTCCTTGCAACGACGGCAACAACAACAACAACAACAACAACAACAACAACAACAACAAAAACGACGACAGCAACCACGACGACGACGACAACAACAACAACAACAACGATGACAACGACGACCTCAAGGAAAGAATGGCCCTTCAGCGAGCCATCCTGCGAGCGGCCGGAGGCCATGAATACATGACTTCTGCACAGCATTGGCGACCGGCTCCCACGGTGAGCTTCTGCAATATTGCAGACCAGGAGTACATGAACGCCTTGGTCCAAGAGGCACTTCCTGAAGACCGAGCCCGCTTCATACAATACCTCAAAGAGAAAGTCTTTGGACTTGGTATTGTATCAGCCGTATGTCCATCATTGTTTTTAGTGTTGAATCTCACTAACCTCAATCCCAGGCACCTGGTTTTGGCAAGACCACCGCCATGGCAGCAACCACTTTGGCCATGGAAGCATCCCTTGGCAGAATTTTCTGCTCCGGACCTTCTAGTACCTCTGTCGACAACTTCGCCATCCGCATTTATCGATTCACGGCGTCCGTTTGCGCACGATACAACCAGAAGAAGGATGCGAGTGACCCATCTCGCACACGTCATCGGTTCGTCCTTCGTGCCTACAAGATGAAGGTGGAGGTTGCGACTTTTAACTCCCTCCTCGAGCACCACGCGCTTGGCGACCAGGCTGTCCCCGTGGGGCCCGGCACGGTCAAAAACTGGCGACTTCACCTCTCGCCTTCGTTTTGGCTTCTGGTTTTGTTGAGATCGCCTGCTGCCAGGAGACAGCTCCATGAAGAAGACTGTCAAGCCCTTCATGACCTGTAGCACGAACTAGACAGCCGGCCCGAGCTTGAAAGCATGCGCCGTGTTGCTACTGGTGTTGATGACCCAGAGACGTATCAACCTCCTCCGTTGGGCACAGTCGAGAAGTTATTCGAACGCCTGATCGACATGGCCGAGCTCCTCGTCACGACCGCCGAAGTCGTTGCCAGTGAACCTGAACTCGACAAGTGGCGACGCAAGCATACCAGAGGTGTTGCGATCGACTATGCGGCGGCCATGCATCGTGGTGACTTCATTGGCGTCTGGGGTAACGTCCTTCTTCCCTGCTTGCTTGGCGGTGATCTCAAACAGCTGGCGCCGACGGTCAAGACAGTGATGAAGGCAGACGCTGAGGGAAACGTTTAAAATCAGTTCTCCGGGGATGGCAAGGTCTCAGCTTCGGAATTCATCCAGGCTTCTGGTATTCCAGTTTACCGTCTGCGCGCGCAGCTGCGGATGGCCCGCGGGGTGTTTGACTTGGTGGGTAGCATCATCTACCGCGATGTCCCTGTCAAGTACGGGTCGAATTGCGACATCAGCCTCCCTCAGCTCAAGATCGGTCGGGATCTGGAATCCTTCATTCAGAAGAAATATCCTGGCGTTGCGCCACCTCCAGAGGGCTCCCTCAGTCCCTTCTTCCTTCATTGCGAGGGAAGCCGGGTTTTCATAAACCAGAACTCCAAGAGCAGACGGTCTGCTGACCAGGTCATGGTCGCCCTCGATTTTGCCCTGGAGTTCGTCAGCGACAAGGGTGTCGACCCAGCGTTGATCACCATAATTGCACCGTATAAGGACAACGTCGACCTGGTGCAACATTCGCGAGGCACCAATGCCAAGTATCAGGCCTTGGCAGGAATGCCCCTTGCAGCCACGATCGATGCTTACCAAGGCCAGGAGGCCGATATTGTCATTGTCATTATGGGCACCCGGGCGACGAACCCCGGACCTGGGTTCACGAGAGATCCTCACCAACTGTCCGTGCTGCTGACTCGGCAGCAGTGTGATTTGGTGATTGTGGGGGACATCAAGGTCGCTGGACTGATGGACAGAAAGAAGGTCAAAGGCAAGGTCAAGTGGTGGAAATTCAAGGAGGGCTACTGCAGCGTCAGCGTTCCAGGCAAACCGGCTAAGGTGATCAATGCTTCTAAGCTTTACGGCATCCACAAGTTCCTATGGGATGCAGGACGGGTGGTCAGTGTCGTCGTCGGCGCGTAATGTGAGTTGCCTACCAAGGAGATACAGTTGTAGAACGAGTGGCCGAGAAGGCGGGGGCCAAGTAGAGGGACAGCAACATGATAGATTCGATAGGTGAAGATTGGTGATTGACTAATCAGCGTCCCTCTGCTGTCCGTGAAGCAACAATCGAGCTCTATGTAAACTCCACGACAGTCAAGGTCGCCTACATGCTGCAGTGGCTATACCTGACCAAGTCGACGAGTGCTTTGGACAGGTCGACAAAGACGGGTGACGCAAAGGTCATACCTGTAATGAACACATCTTCTCTAGGTTGCCAGAGTTGAAAGGCAACAACGCCATACAGGTTGCTGCCTGTATCAAGAGAAAGCTTCTTCCAAGATTCTCTCAAGTTCTCAATAAATTCACCTCAGCTCCCCGAGTTCCCTGAAGTCTTCTTCTTCACATCAACCTCTTGACATCCTTTCAACCTGACCCGAAAACTTGCTTCCGCGACCGCGATTCGACAATTCTCAAGATGGCTTCTTTTGACACAGTTGCACTCTGGAACGACCACTATGAGCTTTTCTCTCGAGGACAGACCCTGAGTCTGATACCGCACAGATTGCCGAAGCCTTGGGGGTGGAAGTACTACCAGGTGCCACCAGATTTGAATGACGAGGAAACAGGCCCATCTGGGAAAGACAACAAGATTACTCGTGTGGCGATGGTCTTCCAAGAGAAGAACCAACCGCACAACCTCGACCGCGAAATCCAGAATGACGAGTAAGAAAGATGAAGGTCGAGATTCTCGAGGTTCATGGCACCAGCTCTGGAACCTACACTCCCGGTATCCTGAAGCTCAAGTGCAAGGTGCTCCAGGTCCCTTCCACAAGCCCAAGTCACGACTATCATCAGACTCCGGCGGCTGGCGACTTGATTTTCATCAAAGCTTTCGACCCAATGTTCTATTCCCGGGTCATCGATCCCATCGACACGCATTTCAAGGTTACCGCCAGAGCAGACATGATATTGAGCGAGGAAGCCGGGGCATATGCATTCTTGTATAAGCATGGGCTCACTGGGGCGTCTCACATCGCGCCTCAATGGTTCCGATGCTGGACTGCTGAGGTTCAGAGCACAGACCCCGACTATGAAGGCCGCACCAGATACGTTGGTGTCATTGCCCTGGAGTTCATCGATGGCGTCTGTCTGCCGAAGTTGTTCGCGACCGACGAGCTCGGCGCGCAATTCTATATTGGCGGCTCGACCAAACTTGAGGGCGACACCAAGAGACTCGCTCAGTCGGATGAGTCCACTCGTCTCGGCACGATGGAAGGCCTCCTAGCCGACATTGTGAAGCAGTACAAAGTTGGTGTAACCCATTACAACATTCACACGGAGAATTTGATCATATCTTTTCGCCACGGATTCCAGGAATTGGAAAGGCCAAGAGTTTCTTTGGTTGACTACACGCACTCCGTTGTCCACCCTCTTCGCGACCCGCCGCGAAACAAATATGCATCTACACGAGACCCGTGCATCCTTGGTTCCGATTTAACTATCGAAGATTGGAGTCATTCTTCAACTGTCATTGGTTTCCCGTGCGTTGGGAAAACGACCGCCCAGAAGAATATTGCCCTGAGCTCGGCGCTTGGATGGTTGAGACGTTCGGCGCTCCCGACAGCAACAAGTACCAGGGGTACATGGATAAGGCAGCTCGTATACAAGCCTACGACACGAAGCAGGCCGCGAAGGAGGCCGCGAAACAGGCTGTCGAAAGCTCATCTGTCGAGGAAACCAAATAGGGCGTTTCTCCGGGCAACTTGCTAGTCGAGGAGACGCCCTAGAAAGGTATGTTACGATAGCATCCACCACTCTCGCTCGGGTCGGAAACGGACCCGAGTTTAGTGGGGCATTGTCTTCGTCTTCGTCCCGCGCTATCCCCCAAGTATCCCCTCCGAGCCGCAGAAGGACACGAGAGACAGAGCCGGAGATAGAGCTAGGGACAGAACTAGGAACAGACTCGCCGAATACCGGCAGATCCCGAGGAAGACCACAGCGGTAGCCATGCTCAATCTAGTGTTCAATTTTATTAGCAAGCCCTGACTTTTCTATTGTGCTTTATTGTGCCCTCCAATGCCTTCTCCAGTGTCACCTTTGTTCTTGCTTCGCTGGTTGCCTTGCCAACCCAATTCCCTCCTTCTGGTTGCTGTCCTTGTGGTCCACTGAAAAGCCGACCGACACACTGGTGCATTCCAGAGAGGCGCCCGGCGGTCCTATTCCGTACCCACTAAGGCCGTCCGGGTTGCAGTGTGGTGTCCCAAAGCGCGGTCTCCACTGTCGCGGCTGCCTGGAGTCACGTGAGAGGAAGGGCTACCGCAGAAGCTCTGACCACCTCCAACCTCCTCCAGGAGTCTATATAAACGTTGCCTCCCTCCCGCCCTTACTCTGGTTTCCTTTTGAAAAATCATACTTACCTTGCCTGGCCGCACTGGCGATCAAGAGATCCGGGCGGCAGAGAGGGAGGCCTGCATTGCACATCGCGGAGTTGACCTTTCTCGATTGCCCTTCGGGGCCATCGTGGGTGTAATTTTTGATTTCTACCACGCTTTTCATTGTGGTGGTCGCCCTGCGCGATCTCATGAAGAGGAGTTTCCCGTTGTTCAACCGTGGCAGTGGTCTTTTGTGAAGTCCCTCCCTCGTGCTGGCTGTGTCATTTCCGCCCACGGAATCTATGTTTACCATTGAAACTAGTCTGCCATGGTGATTGTGGCCTCGTCCATGTCCCTTCGTGACAAGCTAGGCGGGAGGCTCCTTGCTTTGCTGAGTCAACTTGATGGTGCCCGCCAAACATCAACACCTCCATTTGGAGGACGTAGCCACCCAAGATCAATTTGCTGTTACATTGTCAAGTGCTCGTCGTGGACCACTTCCTGACGCATCGTGAGGAAAAGTAGGAAGGTGATGACTGCCTAAATGACCTTGATGTCCAACGCAGGTGACGATGGATACGGCAAAGAACGGAAGAGCCATGGCGGACTGGAATTCAATTTCTAGCAGAGAACCACCGTCTCCCAGCGAGGATTGCACTCCCTCCACTGGCTGACCCTCACGTATCCAACACCGACGCGGCGTGCGACGAAGGGCTCGTACGGCAGCCTCTCGACCAGCATCACGTTGAGCCGCCACATCTCGTGGAACCGGCCCTCGATGAATGCCCACTCGTTGCGCTCGCTGACCGTCTCCTCCCACGCGGCGCTGACGACCACGAAATCCAGCATCTTTCTCCGGTCGCGCTTGCCCTTCCGCCCCGCGATCCATTCCGCGTCCATCTTGTCGAGGTACCCGACCTGCCGTCCCATGGCATCCAGGATCTCCGCATCCTCGCGCGCCGCCGCCTTCTTTCCAAGCACCTTTTGCGTCCTCCTATCGCGACCGATTCTTAGAGATGTGACCGTGGTGTTGAACACCAGCGCGCCGGGAAAGTCCCCCGCGACGGCAACGGCAGCGTCGTCCAGCTCCGCGCGCTTGAGAGCCTCCCACGGGCTGTGAGGACACGACCGCCACATCTCGGCGTGCCTTTCATCCTCCTCCTGCGAGGCACGCAGCCGGCCGCCGCTCATCTTGCGCCGCAGTGGAGGCAGCCTCTCCGGGCCATCGATCTCAGCCAGCCGCACCTCGTGACCAAGCCAGCGCTCCCGCACACGCAGTCTCCGCAACCCACCGTCGTCGTCATCACGGAAGTAGAAGACTACTAGCGTCGCGATGCGGTTGAGCTGCGACTCGCCCAGCTCCAGCTTGGAACCCAGTCTGCGACCTCCTCGCAGGACGAGGCCGCGCCGGTGTGGCTCCACATCAGAACCTGCGGGAGGAAGGCCTCAGGCAGGCCGAAGACGGTGCCGCAGCGGGTGGCGCGCCGCACGGCGTTGGCCACGCCCGCGAAGGCGTTGAGGATATCGCCGCCGTGGGAGAGCTGGCGCGAGGTGTAGTCCTCCACCCAGTGGCAGTAGTCCGCCAGGGAGAAGTGCTCGCGCAGCCGGATCGAGGCGTCCTTGGTGTAGGGCGGCCGGCGGTAGAAACCTGGGATCCGGGGGATGCGCTGTTTGAGTATGCGGGTGGAGATGGTGTCTTGTGCGCTGGCAGCGTCGTCGTCCTCTTCGTCCATGGTTGAGGCGGTGTCTGTCCTAGTTAGCTGTTGGATGTTTCGCCGGGGACGGCCCCATGTGAGTTCCTCGGCGGCCTGTCCGCGGCAGCACTCAAACAGGACTTGGTACCCCGTGATGAAGAGGCGGCGTTTGGATAGGAGTCTCTCTTGAAAGGTCCAACCCCTCCGGTTCCATAGTGAGGTCCCGACGATGGTTTGCATGCCGCTGGGGTCTATTCCATGCCCGATATTCCGGTTCCTTGGCGGGCCCCAAAGGGAAGCCCGTGACATCCTGCCATCAGCGTAGCCTGGTAATCCTCTGCCCTTGCGGTCGTTCAACGCCGCCATAATAGCGAAGGCGGCAGACTGGTAGATCCGGTCCATGCCGTCTATCTGGCCCGGCTTCGACCGCTCGTCATCCTGGATGATGCACAGTCGGTCTACCCATAGATAGTTCTCTCCGAGATCTCGACATAAGGAGATGGTATCTGAAATGATCCGCGGGAGGGCGACGGCCGATAGGCTGCCTTCGACCTCGAGGTCCGCGGAGTTGGCGTTGACGAGCTGGACGTGCTCCGCGCCTCCTTCTGTGGCTTCCCACATGTAGCTCAGGGCCACGAAACGCACCGGCTCCCAGGGCTGGATGATTCTCATGGCGCGTACGTCAATGACACGGAAGCCTGATGGCAGATCGGCTAGATTCGCTGTCAGCATGTGCGACTTTCCAGGCGCTGGGCTACTCACATTTCGAGGTGTACTTTCCCACGCACGTCTTGCGGTGAAGCGTCTCGCACCCGTCAATCCATCCCTTCAGAGTCGTGATATCAAACCGCTCAACTTCCCACCCGTCAACAGCTTGTAGCCTGGGCGTCTCGCCCATAGAGTACCTCATCCGAAACTGCGGCGTGACTGCGAAAGGCGCCGGCAGCGGGGCCCCAGAATCCGACCCGTCCGGGACGACGCTGAGCGTTAGCTCCAAGAACAACCTCACCTCAGCCCCGTCCTCGTCCTCTTCCAGATCCAACCGGGCCTCCTGGTCTTCCGCCAGCCCCGAGTCCAAGAAGAACGGCCCCTGGATGGCCACGTAGACGCACCGTTCCGGGCTGTCCCGCAACCACTCACACTCCCGCTGCCGTGCCTCCACCGCCGCGCCGACGGCACCGCATACCAGACACCTCCGCGCCTCGAGTAGGATGCATCTCAGAGGCAAGTAGCCGTGCACCTTGGAGCCCAGCCCGGCGGCGAACTCCGGCACGTCCCAGTCCTGGCATCGCCCGCAGAGCTGGGGGTTGGGGTCCCGCGGGCGCCGCTCCGCGATGTTGATCCTGGCGTGGCTGACGGTTGGCCCTCCCTCGGGAAAGGAGATGTCTGTGGGTATCCTCGTTCTCGAGAGCATTCAAGAGAGAGAGAGTGCGTTTCCGGGTCTGTTAGTGAGTGAGTCAACGTGGTGTGGCGTATGACTGGGGACACTGAGCCTTATGGTTGAACCCCATTCGACGCGTTGTACAAGATGGTTTGACCCAAGTTCACAATGCAGGACGTCGAATTTCGGTAACTCAAAAACGGCCGTTCTTCGGTATGTAGTTTCCGCAATGAAACGAACGTCCGTCGCAAAGGCGTTATGAAGGATCGTACCCCGGATGACAGCCCGCGAGGTCCAACACGGAAAGGTGGGGAGACGAGCGACTCAGCCGTCTGCTGATCAAGCGTGGGCCGGATCCTCACTACCACCTTAGCGCAGCGTAGCTTGAAGCCATGAACTCGAACAGCTGCGGCCAGCGTGATGTCATTGCTTTGTTAGTTGAGCAGATCAAAATGCAAAAGTGAGTTTAGTAGGCAATAGTGCCCAGGAGGAATCACAGCGATACGGGTCTCGAACCGAGTTGTCAAAGATCACCAACTTCAACGATCAAACAATTGCAGATAACGCCAATGCATTGTAGAGTCGAGCCTCCAGTTGCAACCAACCCAGAAGAACTCTTCCGTTAAACTCCCAACCCATGCCCATGGCCAGAGACTTCGTATTATACATCGAGTTCGACTCGCGCGTCCCCTTCTTTTTTTGCTTTCCGTGCAACCCAACGATTTCATGCCAGTTTCCCAGGGAACCGCCCTTCCCTTTACCGTTGCTTTCGTATGTATGGCCAAGACAATGAAACAGGCTCGCCTCGTGTAGCATCTTTCAGCCGTAATTCGTGTTCTCCCGCGCCGAACGAGGAACAGCCGAGGCTTCTGATTAAAAATAGATAGGTAACGAATGTGGAGTGCACCGCAGAACGGATATCACTGAGACGAAGGGTGATAGGTCGTATTCTATACAAGAATGAAATGCGAACCCAGCCGTCTATCCGGCGAATCATGCGTAAAACGCCTCAATGAAGTAAATGAAGCCGAAAATGAGGAAGGCCACAGCGCCGCCGATAGTGACTGGAAACGTCGTTAGCTGTGAAATTGCCGCCGGGAGAGCAACACTTACCGACTCTGAGAGAAACACGGCCTGCGATCGCACGACCGCCAATGACGGCAGCGCCGGTGCAGATGCAGTGTCCGAACATGGCACCAAAGGTGACCCACCAGTAGTCTTGTCCGGCGGCCATGGCGATCGTCGCGATCTGACTGCGGTCACCCCACTCACCGAGGAAGGTCATGACAAAGGTCTGGACCCAGGCAGGGCTGAGGAGAAGGGAGAAGAGGTTGTTGAGGCCCTGCAGAGAGCCCTTGATGCCGCGAGAGCCTGGGGACAGACTGCGGGCGGGAGAGGTGGAAGGCGAGCGCGGAGGTGAGGGGAAACGGCTCTTGGACCTGGACTTCCGATCGCTGAGGCCCATTTCCAGGGCGTAGGGAGACACGGCCGAGCCGCGACGCTTGCCCTCCTTCTCCTTCTCGGCGAGCTCGCGCTCGACCTCGTGCAGCTCGGCGGTGACACCCTCGTTAGGGTCCATGGCCAGACCCTCGCGAAGCAACTTTGCGCCAAACACGAAGAACAGGCCGGCAGCGAGGAAGCTGGTCACGCGCTTGGGAATCAGGGTCGGAACCGCGTGGCCGAGGACGGCCGAGAGGACGGTCATGACCAGCAGCGCACCAAAAGCGGCGGAGAAGACCAGCATGCGGTCGTGCTTCATGGCCATGAGCGCGGCGACGAGGAAAGTCTTGTCGCCGACCTCAGACACGAGGATCATGGTGAGAGACAGGACAAAGGAGTGGAAGGGCTGAATCACGCCCTCTTCCTCGTCGACGGCGGAAGGGGACTTGCTGTTGGACTTCGGGAGGTCGAGGTGGTCTTTGTGTGCTGAGTTGGGGATGGGGTTGGGCTTGTCGCCGAGCTTGTCAGGAAGATCAGCTGGTTTCTGGGGCATGTCAGCACTGTGCTTTGTGGATTCTGGCAGCGCAACACTTACCTCGAGCCCGACAACATCGTCGGCTGAGTGGTGGTCGTGGTCCTTGTCCTTGCCCGAGTCTTTCTTGTTGTCGGTCAGGATCTTCTCCTGCTCGCTGTGTGGCAGAGGGGGCTGCTCCTTGGGAGCTTCTGGCTTCTTGTCGACCTTTCCGCCCGTTCGTCCTTCCTCTGCCTTGCGCGCCTTGTCCTTTTCGCTGACACCTCCCTCTGTTCCGGTGGTACCCTCCTTGGGCTTTTGCCGGGCCTTGTCGTCCATGACGCCGTCGTTGGTCTCAGGGATCTTCTTGCCGTCGATGAGGGTCGGGTCAGACGGGCGTCCCTTCAAGGGAGGCAGGGCGTCGGCGGCCTCCTTTTTCGCGTCTCTGTCCTTGTCGACGAAAGGGCCCTGATGAGGCATGCCATCTTTGCCGTCGACCGGGGCGTGATCGGTTCCATACCGCGACTTGATTGTGGAACCAACAGTCGCATCAGACGGCTTGTCGGTGGACGCTACCGCTTTGGCGCCATTCTTGTCACTGGCATCGACAGCGAGACCCGCGACGAGGCCGGGGAGCAGGAGGAGGAGCAGAGGAGAGTGTCGGGTTCGCATCCTCACGGTATTCGGGCAACGATGCCTCGCAGTAAGGGCAATAGGGTAGGATGTGAAAGAGAGTTTGGTGATGTGCCCAAAAGTTCAGTCTTGCCAGGGGCAAGAAAAGGGCGTTGTGGTTTCTGATTTACTCTGCCAATGCGACTGCTAAGCCACGACTTCTAATTTTGTTACGTATCTCTCGCTGCACGGCCACGGAGGAGCCAGTTGGGGACGCGCCGCAGTGCCCCCATCCTTCCGAGTGACTAGCGGCGACCCACAGGGGGCGACATCAGCGTTGGCACCCCCGGCACCCCCTAAATGTTCCACTTGGGGGGGGGGGGACCTATACGGGATAGCTACATAGAGGACACAGTGGACTCAGATAATGAATTGCAGCCTCAGTCGGCTTTGGAGATCCGGACAACTTTGTGGAGCCGAAAGAGATAGCACAAAAGGAACGATGCACATGAAATTCCACCGCGTAGGGCGAGTGTTGCCTGTGACATGAGGTAATGTTTATTGTTTCCCAGTGACAAGTGGGCTGGATTTGCAGCGGACCAGGTTGCATCCAGTCAACCCCAGATTCTGCTTACACACAGAATTCCGAGAAATCGCTTGGCCGGCCGAAACGGTTGCGCAAGATACGTACCGCCCGTACTTGCGCTGCTTACCTGAGGTTGAGGTGCCTTACCTAAGGTAATGGCGAAGGTCCCTTTGTCTCAGCGCCACGGAGCGACAGATAGCTACAGCTGTCACCACAGTGCCGAAGCTTAGCAGCTGCTATCTTATCTCCGCCAGCCGGCGAGGACCCCACCTCTCCGGGGCTTAATGGATGTCGTCACGAACGACCGCTTCTTCATGAAACATGACCTGAACACTTATCTTCAATATATCCGGCTCGTTTCAATTCCTATTCGCTCTCTCTTTTCAATCTCCTTGCACACACATGAGAAGCTGAGAGCCCAGACGCTCCTGCAGTCCAGCCCGCCACTATATTACCTCGGCAGTCTCATATCCGAGTTCCGTGTATCACTCAGCATAATCCGAACTTCCGTGAACACTAATAGCTCGTAATGGACGACTCTGATAGCCACGCAAGCTGGCGCTCCGCGAACATGGATCCCGAGGGCGCAGAGGAAGACCCTCTCTGGCCGTACAGTGTCCGTCTGGGAGACGTCGATTTGGACGATGATGAAAACGACCCGGATTTCGAAGACTTGCCTCTCGAGGAGGAAGACGATGACGACGCGTATCATGGTGGGCAAGGCATACCCGCTTAACAGTCATGGGCTCACAAATGTTAGATGCCGACGACGGTGGCGACGCTGATGTCGAGCTCCAATTATTCATGAATGCGGGAGACGACGACGATGACGAAGAGGACGAAGATGAGGCCGGCGAGGCCGGTGAGGAGACCGAAGCATCCGACAACACAATTGCGAGGATCATGGCTCTTATTAGTGAGTAGCTCGTCTACGGGTCTTGGCAAGACCGCTAACACTGTGCCGCAGCCGGCGCAGGCAACGGGACTGGATTTTTGACGAGGGCCCAACTGCTGGGCTTGATCCAAAGTGGCGATGTGACGCTGCGGAGTCTCGACGATGACGATGACGACGAAGATATCGGCTGGGGAAGAAGGAGGAGGCGTCCGCGCCGAGAGCCACCCAAGTTTCCTAAGGTACCGAGTGACGAGGGCACGAAGCTGATGGAGTCCGGTGTATTTGGCGCAAACGACTATCGCGTGAAAAAGAGAAAGCAGCTCGCACGAAGGATACTAGATCGCGAATTGGGATTGGGCGACAGGCTGTACAGAAAGCAAAACCAAGACCTGATGGCCCAGGATATGATACCAGCGACGAAACCCGAAATGATTGTCCACTACGACGATCCGGTGTACTCGGGCCAGTTCTCTGACGACGGCAACTTTTTCTACGCTTGCGGCCACGACTTCAAGGTCCGCATGTACGACACCTCGAACCCGTACAACTGGAAGTATTACAAAACGGTCAACTACCCCTGGGGTCAGTGGACGTTAACCGACGCATCCCTGAGTCCCGACAACCGGTGGCTCGCTTATACGTCGATCCAGAGCAATGTTTGTCTCGCGCCGACCGATCCCAACGACACGGGAGACCCATACACTCTGGACCTGGCTGACAGCAGCTCTGGAGTGCGTAATCCTGGATGGCGCTCGAGGCATTCGTTCGGAATTTGGTCCGTCAGATTCTCAGGGGACGGCCGAGAACTGGTGGCAGGAACCAACATGCAGTCGATCGTTGTCTATGACATCGAGTCGCGAACTGTGCTGCACAACGTCGTCGGCCACGGAGACGACGTGAACGCCGTCTGTTTTGCAGATAAATCTTCCCCGCACATCCTCTACTCAGGTTCGGACGATGCCACCATCAAGGTCTGGGACCGACGCAGTATGGGTGATGGACGCCCTGCCGGTGCATTTGTTGGCCACATCGAAGGTCTCACATACATTGACAGTAAGGGAGATGGTAGATACATCCTGAGCAACGGAAAGGACCAGACCATGAAGCTTTGGGACCTCAGGATGGTCATGTCCACGTCCAAGTTTGACGAACTCAACCCCACACGAGTGACCGGCAACAGCGACTTTGACTATAGGTGGGGAACTTTCAGGGACGAGGACTGGTTCCCCCACCCCAATGACAACTCCCTCGTGACATTCCGTGGACACAGGGTCATGCGGACGTTGATCCGCTGCCATTTCTCGCCCCCATCAAGTACAAACTCACGATACGTCTACTCAGGCAGTCAGGATGGCAAGGTATACATTTGGAACATGGACGCCACGCTAGCCGGTACCATCGATGTCAGGAAAGCGACCAAGAACTCGCGGCCCCTTGAGCGCAGGTATCGCATTCACCACAGCGACGATTTCCCTGGCTGGAACACATGCGTGCGCGATGTGAGCTGGCATCCCAATGCGCCAGTTCTCGTCGGTAAGTACCAAGATTGCCGCGTCGCCAGATCATGGGCTAACACTCGCAGCGTCCGCCTGGAACGGCTTCAATATGGCACATGGAACTTGCACTTTGCACTCGTACAACGAAGCCGAAGAGGACGAAGCAGAGCCAGAGATGGGTCGCAGCGTGGACGAGAAGTTGCGATCTGTCGGCGAGGGGTTTGCCGGTCACCCCCGCCATGGTTGGTGATTGCGCCGTTTCAGAGCTTCGTGACATCCAGACAAACTCATGCAGAAGGCTCGCATCAAGTGGGTTCGGATGACGTTGTAACGGTACGTAGTTTGCCGCAGAGGTCACGAGCGAAGGAGAGCATGGGATGATTATTTTAATTATTGTACATCCTCCACATATCAACCCCTCGTTTTGGCAATGATACATGATCGATGAAGCCACTGGGTCCGGGGTATCTCCTAACGACGCTGCGCTGCGTCTCCCGCCTCTGTGCTATTGCTCTGTCGCAATTTGACCGTGCGATGCTTTTAAACCCATTGCTGTCATAACGTGTTCATCTTGGCCGACCGCGTCGACGCGAATATGCTCGAGAAGCCGGTCCGTATTGTGGTGCTTCCATTTGGCAATGGATTGGCATTTATGCGCCTCCGACGAGGATATTGTTGACGGGGATGTGGATCAGCTTGACGATGTAGCCAACCGCGCCCATGATGAGGAAACCGACGCCAACGGCCTGGCAGAGCTTCAGGAACTCGACCTTGTCGGCTATGACACGTTAGCATTGGCGGAGGTATGAAGGACGAGGCGCGCTACGTACGTTTGGTGCACCGTCTCATGAACTGAACACCGTCCTGAGCGAACTCAGAGGGAACCTCGAGGATCTCCTTGACTTGGTCGGCCATTGTGGATAGAAGGACGTGGGTGGGTATCGGAAGAGAAGGCGTGGAAGTCGCAATAAAATCCCAATGGGCCGCTGTGAGAAGGGAATCGCAAGTGGGTTAAAGGAAGGGCGACGTCGTGTGTTTAAGACGTGCAGGTCGGCAGGTGGAAGATTCGAGAGGTCGAATGGGCAGAAGGGAGATGTGTTAAATTGAGCGCGCTGTCACCAAGGGTCCCGAAATTTCGGGCTAAGCTCCCGCTGAGGAAGGAAGCCAGATTGCCATAAAGGAGGCGTGGAGGAACAATGCGCCGGCGCCGATGCACGCGCCACAGCTCGCTTATGTAAGGTAGCATCGCTTGATAAGGTACCTTGGAGGTAGCTCCAGCGTGCCTTCAGTGGAGCGAGGCCCCTGGATTTCCCCCGCCAGCGGACAGGAGGGTCTGGCCTGGGCCTGAGAGCCGTCGTCCAGCGCCTTCAGGCACATGATAGCGAGAAGTACGTACCGTTCAGAGCCTTGGCTGAGCCCCACTCGGGCACCCAGTGACGGAGTCTGTGCCTGCCGCAGCCTGGCCGTGGCCCTTACCTGGCTTGCCTGGTTCAGGATGCGACCTCTGCTCTCTCAGGAGCTTCCCCCAGTTTTCTTTCTTTCAAACGCTCCTCCGCCTTCTCTCCCTCAACCGCATTTCTTTCATCGCGTCAGCATCACTTCGAGCAGCATTCCCTGGTGTCGACACCAGCCAAGCACACGACAACCGACGCGTCGCGCTCTCGAATTGTCGCATACTTTTCCTCCAGGCTGCCAGCGAAGCACCGCGCTACCGCTGCCACCTCGGGAAACCTTAACTGGGCTTCCTTGATCACTAACAATCACCCCGGCTGACAGCATCGGCCGCACTGTGAGCGGGCAGGCACGCGTGGAAGAATCCGCCAGAGGCGGTAGCAGATCGGGCAAACGGACTCTGGAATCTCGGGATCCTGTTTCCACCTTTCTCCCTCGTCAACTTTATCTCTTGCCTGTACCTAAGGCTGTCTAGGCCGAACAAGGAAACCAAATCTCGCCCTAGGGGAAGACCGAGGCACAGAGCTTCGTCTTCAATTTTGTTTGGCTGAAAAGGGAGAGACCACTGGCTTGGGATCAATCCCACCTCTTCCATCCTGTCCTGTCTTCGGAACGAGGAGTGTACGTATCAGATGTTCTCTGCTTCCATCCTCTTGCTCGAGTTCTTTTTGGCTCAAGATTTGGCATGACCTGTACTTGGCAGCAGCTGATGATCCTGTTCAAAGACTGCAGACGGTCCCTGTATCTCGCAGACTAATAACAACCTTTTTGCCACAACAACCAAACTCTCTTTTCAACTTACGGCTACCAGATACCACCGTCAACATGGCTGAGGAGGAATTCGAGATCGACATCTACGGCGATGCGCCCCAGGACCACCAGGATGGCAACGCCGAGGCCTACGACGGACAGCAGGCCAACGGACACGCCGAAGACCACCACGACGAACAGAAGCACGATCACCAGGAGGACTACCACGAGCAACACGAGCAACAAGAACAGCAGGATGCGCCCGCTCCCCAACAGGGTGTCAAGAGAAAAGGCGACGATCGACCGGTCGACCCTGGTGCGACAACGGCCATCTTGATTTCGGACCTCAATTGGTGGAACACCGACGATGACATTAGGGGATGGTGCAAGGAGGCCCACTGTGAGGACGAGCTCAAGGACATAACCTTTAGCGAACACAAGGTCAACGGAAAGAGCAAGGGGTAGGGCTCACGACTAGCGGAATTGAGACTTGTGGTTGCTGACCTTCTTTGCAGGCAAGTTTACGTTGAATTCACATCGCAACAGGCAGCGACGGCGGCTAAGCACGCCATTGAGTCAACAGACGGCACTCAGGGTGTCCCGAAGAAGCACCAGGTCACCTACTCGAACCCCAACGTCAACCCGTTCCGTACATTGCCTAAGGACGCACCAAACCGCGCGGGTAAGGACCAGGGCAACCGACCTGGCGCTGGTTACAACAACCAGGGTTCCTCGATGGGCGACAACTTTCGCGGCGGCTACCGGGGTCGTGGAGGCTTCAACGGGGCTCGCGGAGGCATGAACCAGGGCAACTTCAACCGCAACTTCTCGGGCGGCATGGGTGGCGGGTTCAACAACAACATGGGTGGCGGGTTCAACGGCGGAATGGGCGGTGGAAACTTTGGCGGAGGCGGCTTCAACCGCGGCGGTGGCTTCGGCGGAGGCATGCGCGGCGGCCCGGGAATGCGTGGTGGCCGAGGCGGCATGAACAACCCGATGGGCGGCATGGGTATGGGCCCAATGGGAGGCATGCCCATGGGTGGCATGCCGAACATGGGCATGATGGGCGGCGGTATGCCTGGTACGACTCCCTTTCCTTTTGGATTTCTTCAGCAACAGCACAACCCTTCAACTTCTTATCCCAACCCCGGACACCCCCCAAAACCTGGACAGCCCCAGAAGCGCAAGCAAACTGGGACGCGTAAGGGCAAAGCTGCCAAGTCTGGGCAACCCCAGTCTTCTGTGTGTACCAAACGTCAGAAGCAATGTCAGCCTGCACCAACGCCGGAGGTGGGCCGATGGACTAAAGAGCGCGGTCTGGAGTTTGCGGGTCCGTCCCTGCGTTTTCCACCAGCGTCCCCGGGTCCGAATCTCCCTGCTGGTCAGGCTAGGCGCGTCAACTAACCCCACTGAAAATTGTTTCTCAGTTTGCGCTCACTGTCGTTTCGCTTCTGAGAGCCATCAAGCTAACAAATTCCCAGGTTTCCATGGCATGCCGCAGCAGTTCAACCCCGGTTTCTTCGGCGGAAACCAAGGCGGAGGCAACGACTGGGGCAACCCTCACGGTGCGAAGCGACCCCGGCCAGAGTAGTGCTCTAGGTCGAGTTCAGATTCAACGCATCGGAACCAGAGGCGTGAGTGAAGTTTGCGGTCTCGATAGCTTGCTTCAGCTTCGACACATTGCAAACATGGGAGGATAAGACATTCGCAAACACACCTCGACACAATTCGCGCTGGGACTTTACGGAGAAGACACCCGGCGGATATCGGAGCGTTGTTGGTAACGCGTCGGCGGTATACGCAGTTTCTCTGCTCACGGACCCCAGCCCATACTACAGCTGGATAGAATGACACTATTCCTGTTATTTACTCGTTTGGTCTGTCGTCGGTTCGGATCTTATGTGTACTGTACTATTAGAAGTTTGCTGCGCGGGTATGGTCTCTCGGGCGGCTCGGTCCGGCGTTATAGTTGTCAAAGTCTCACCAGCACACATTGGAGGCTGCGTTCTGTTGAAAAGTTCTTGTGAACACCTTTCTCTTTCATCTGTTCATTACTTCAGAAGTTTCTGTATCGTGGCGCGGACCAGCTCTTGTATCTGCCCCCACCGAGCGACGACCATCTGTCGTTGGAACTCCTCCCCTTTATCTAGCGCCTCCACCGTCTCGATCTTTGCAGAAATCTCCTCGTCGTATGCCGCCATCATCTCGCACAATAACCCGTCGACCTCGGCCTGCTCTCCCTCGCCGTCGTCCTCGCCATCTACGAAGCGCGCCCACCGCCGCGCGGGCAGTACCAGAGTGCGCAGCGCGGCCTGAGTGCGGTAGCACACGGCCTCAGCGTCGAGCATGTACTTGCCCAAAAACCCGCGGTCCTCGAGCCGCCGACGGTGCGCGGCGCCGAGGCGCGGTAGGACCACGTCGTCAAGGCAGACTTCGTCCCACTCGTTGTCGGCCATGATGAAGCCGTACTCGACCAGGAGGAAGTCGTTGCTGTGCCGGCCGTAGCAGATGTGGATCTCCTCGCCGGGGGAATACGCCCTATCCGCGTGGATGGTGAAGGAGCGCGCGTCGAATGCGACGTTGCAGCCGCGCGCCGCGTGGTTGAGCAGGTCGGCGACGGGCTGAAGGACCATGTGGTCGTCGCGTGGGCGGGAGGAGGTCTTGGGCGTCACGTGGTAGAATGTGCGCGAGTTGACCAGGAGCCAGGCGCGGGTGTAGCTCTCGCGCGAGATGGAGGGCAGGGAGGCGGAGATGAGGGACCAGTGGGATTCGAACTTTTCGCGCTGCGCGGCGAGGAGGGTGCGGGCTGTTGGAGGGAGGAGGGAGGTTAGGGAGGAGGGCCAGGTTAGGGGGCACGAGGAGAGGTCCTGGGGCGTGGGGAAGACGGCGGACCAGGTTGCGAAGGAGGGGGATGCGTCGAGGGCGATGTCTGCCGCCAGGAGGGCATGGACGGCGGTGTCTTTTGGGAAGAGGCGGGAGATGAGCTTCGGGACTGTGGTGATTGTTTTGAGGCAGGGGATGGGCACGTCGAGGATTGCCTCGTCTTTCTGGGGGCGTGTTAGTGAGAGCCTGGGCAAGAGGCGGTGGGAAGCGGACCTTGATAGGGGAAGTTACGACGAGGCCTATGCCTCTTCCTGGGAGAGCACGGGGGCCGACGTGGTTTACTGTGATACCTTGGGTCTTGGCCCAGGCCAGGAGGTTCTCGATTGCGTCCATGGTGCTTGTATATAAGTTGTGGTTGCAGATCCTCAGAAACGGTTGGAACAGGGTTGCGGTGTTTAGAGGAAATCGATCTAGATGTCAATGAGAGAGGGTATTCTAGATGACGCTGACGCTGACGATGAGGGCAAGCCACAGTAAATCAAATCGCAACTCGTGTAACTGGCAAAGCCCTGCGCAGATCCCACCTCATGAGAGAGCCCTCCAGAGTGAGAGACGAGGGCTCAGTTGCGCACGTAGCCCGACCGCGAGTGAAATGTGCACGACTCCGGAAAGTACATTATAATTCAAAAGATACCTGCAATTCTGGTGAGTTGGTGATGAAATGCCCATCTCAGGAACGAGTCATTTAGACTTACAATGGGTTTGTTGCAGAGACTCAATGGACGGGATCGAGCAGAGAGACTCGAGTTGAGGTAGTGACCCACCTAAAACCTGGTCAGCCAATAAGAGGCGACCCTGCATTGCCCAGGGCCCCCGAAAACGCGGAAATCCCAGATCTCTGGGAATTTCTGCGTCCATGTCAAAAAAAAGTACCCTACAATGAGCTGCCACCCGCCACCCCCTGTCGGTGGCCGAGGTCGGTGCCAACACCCGCCGATGCTCCGATCTCCCAACCCTTTGGCTGGTCATTGCAGGGTACCAAAAGTGAGGTAATTGCCCAAAGCTCTCCAAAAAAAAGTGTTCCGGTCATCGAACCACCAGCGCCCGAGCCGGGCTCACATAGCTCCCGGCAGCTCCCTCAGCTCCCACACCCTCCCAAACCCGTCGACGAGGCCTGAAAACACCCCAATCAGCTCCTCAATCGACCAAACTTCCCATTTCCGCAAAAATGAAGGTCCTCCGCGCCCTCCCGACATCACAGGCTCGCCGCGCAGCCATCTGCGCCGCCTGCACAACCGCCCCGCCACCCCGCCAACATCACCAACCCTTCTCGGTCCTCTCCCGCCCGCCGCCAAAATACCCCGGCCACGTCCCGCTCACCCGCTTCGAGCGCGTCTCTCTCGCCCTCGGCGCGGGCGTCATGGCTCTCGCGAACCCGTACCGCGGCGACCTCATCGCCGCCGTGGGCGAGGCCACCGCCACGCCCTATTTCATCTACCGCCTGCGTGACGCCATGCTCGCCGACCCTACGGGCCGCCGCATCCTCCGCGAGCGGCCGCGCATGACATCCGCCTCGCTCGACTTCGCACGCTTGCGCACGCTGCCGGAGAACACGGTTGGACGGGCGTACGTCAGGTGGTTGGAGGCCGAGGGCGTCAGTCCCGACACGAGGCCGGCGGTGCGGTATATCGACGACGAGGAGTGCGCGTACGTAATGCAGCGGTACCGCGAGTGTCACGATTTCTACCATGCGCTGACGGGCCTGCCGATTGTGCGGGAAGGCGAGGTGGCGCTCAAGGCGTTTGAGTTTGCGAATACGGTCATCCCGATGACGGGGTTCGCGGTGCTGAGCTACGCGACGCTGAAGACGGCGGAGAGGAAACGGTTCAGGGAGATTTACGGGCCGTGGGCGGTAAGGAATGGGTTGCGGGCCAAGGAGGTGATTAATGTCTACTGGGAGGAGCAGATGGAGCGGGACGTGGATGAGCTGCGGACAGAGTTGGGGATCGAGCAGCCGCCGAATATGAGAGCCATTCGGAAGCGGGAGAGGGAGGAGAGGAAGAGGGCCAAGGAGGCGATGAAGGGGATGTAAACATGTCAAAAGTAACCTGTAATAATAGTGTAGGCTATGTGTAGCTTTTATTCGTGGTGTCCTACAGGATAAATGCCAGTCGGACGGAAACCAATCTGCGGTTGCAGCATGCTATAACGCCATTCCAACGCCGGCACCCTCTCCCGCCGCAGCAGGATGCCTTCTCTGCCTATTTCATCTGGGCAGCTTGACGTAAGCCCTCGGAGAAAAGTCGACGAGATAGGCAATATGTGCGTGCTTGATGATCTCGGTGCGCGCAATCGTACCTCCCCTTTTGTTCTCCTCCAACTTTTGAATTCATCCTCCTCCTGCCCACTTACAAATCCAAAAGGTCGTCGTCGTCGTCGTCCCAACCCTTGCGCCGGCTGACGACAATCTTCTCCTCCTCCTTGTTCTCGGCGACGGCGGCGAGCAGCTCCTTCAGCTGGGCCTCGGTGACCTTGCTGCGCAGCTGGCCCGTCTGGGCGAGCATGATGAGCCGGTTCTCGACGTCCTGTGCGCGTTGCTCCTTGACGAGGCGGATGCGCCCCAGACGGTCCGCCGCCTCGGGGTGCAGGATCTGGTTAAGAATCTGCTGTCTCGCCTCGGCCTCTTGTTGTCTGTCGGAGATCCTGTGTTAGCCCGTCTTCTTCGTTCGCTAGATGAAGTTGTCCGAACATATTCTCCCCAAGGAGGACAGGGTCGAAGGAGTGTGACTGGGGAGAGTGCCGGTGACGTACTGTCTCTGCTGCTCGGCCTGCTGCTTCTGGCCCGAGCCGCCGGCGGAGCCACCTCCCGCCCCGCCCTGCGCCTTGAGCTGCTCGAGGCGGGCCTTGCGAATCTGCGCGAGCGTCTGTTAGCTATGCGATTCTATCAGAATAATTGCGCAGGTGGTTCTGACCTGGTCAAGCTCGGAGTCGTCCATGTTTGTGTCTGGTTGGGGTAGTGTTGATGTTTGGTCGAAAACGCGGGGCCGGCCCTGCCTGATGGGCAAGTTTTTGGCGGGGTTGTCCTTGGGTTGGCAGCCGCCTTACAAATTTCGCGGAGACACTGAGCGCTGCATGGTCTGACCGTTGCAGCTCCGGGTGCCTGCTTCACACCACCACGTCTAGAGAGTTTACTAAGTCACGTCTGTTGAATTCGTCGCTTTAAATGCGGTCTTCATCTAGTGGTATTCATACAAATGCCGTTCCCGCCCGTACATAACATGCAAACCCAAATCCCTTAAAGCCCCTACAGCCTCGATGCAATCTCCATCGGAATGTACCCCCGGTTCCTATTCAGCGTCGCCTTGTGCTTCGCCTTGACCATCTCGACGACCATGTCGTTCGCCGGCGTCTTGATGCCGAGACGGGAGGCCCGTTCGATGAAGAAGCCGTTGAGGTAGTCAATGTCCGTCAGGTTCCCGCGCTGGATCTGCAGCGCCATTTTGCTCGGCGCTGACCCCTTGCCGCGGATCCGACGGAATATCTGCTTGCACATGCCCTCGCCGCGCAGCATCGCCTGCAGCTCCGGCGAATGCTCCGCCTCGGGCATGAGCGCCACCACGTCGGCAATCTCGGCGAGCAGCTGTGAGACGAGCTTGTTGGCGCTCGAGTTCTCGAGTAGTTGGTCGTAGCGTCCGTCAATGAGCACGCAGACCGGGTCGACGACAGCTGAGAACATGAGCGCTGGGATCTTGAGCTTCATCCACTCGTCCAGCTGCATGCCCTTCGCCTTGAGCATCCCCGCGCCCGCAAACTTCTGGAGCATGCCCTGCGTCCGCAGCCATGTGTCCGTCGAGAGGTTGGTGTCCTCTTCCTCGCCCACGTACGGCCGCACGCCCGTCAGGGCCGTGGCGAAATGCGGGGCCATCAGCCGGACTGAGTTCGTCTCCCGGTTGTACGCCAGCGAGTGGCTCATGTGGCCGAGAACGATCGATGGGCGTCTTTTCGGGTCCCTGAATACTTTGTTGTTCGCGGCCTCGGCGATTCCGAGGCCGTCCTGCACGTAGCAGACGGCTGTCCGGTCGTCCACCCTGTGCTTCACCCTCTTGAGCAGCTTGACAGCCTCAGACGGCCGTCCTGCCACGACCAGGTTGCTGATATGCGAGTCTTCATCGTGTGCTTCCCCGCCCTTCTCGAGCGCAGCGTTGTGCTCCAACCAGACCCCGTCGTATTTCCCTGTCCCCAAGTTGCCGGAAATGTTCTGGTATTTGTTGTTTGTCGGCATGTTGACCGTCTTCACCGAGTCGTATATGCCATGCAGCGCATGCGACAGAAACTTTGACCGCTCGTCCTGTCCGAGAATGTGAACCGTCCGTGCCGCTGGCGGCGCCGGCTGGTCGTGGCCCATCATCACGGCCGGCACGTACCACCGTGATAGGCTGTCGGCCCTGAAGATAGCATATAGCTCCTTCTCGTGTGTCTCCGGCTGCAGTCCCAACACTTTGCTGAACCTTGCCCGCTTCTCCTTCGGCACGCCCAGCGTCGAGGCGCCCGGGACCGTCGCCGCCATCTCCTCAGGCGCTACCTGGCCTGGGGCGATGCCCTGTAACGGCATCCCGTCCCCCAGGCCGCCCGTTCGGTCGGTCGAGACGCATCTGATGGCTCCCCGGCCGGCGCAGGCACTACCTGTCCTCCATTTCGGCTGTGATTTGGGTATCCGCGCGAGGAGCCGCGGTCTCGGTAGGCTTGCCAGAGTGACTGCCACGGTTGGTGTCGTTGTGAGTTCAGCGCACTCACTGCGCGGTTTTCGTCGGGGGTTCGAGAAAGGTGAGAACTGCGTGGAAGGTGTGTTCCCAATGCCTCAAATATCTGTCGTCGAATATGCCGAGAAGGTTCGTGTATTATGGGCGTCCAATTCGTCGTCTAAAAGCGGTGGGCTTGTTGCGAACCGGAGGCGGAAGTGGATGACGGGCATTCCTCAAAATTTGGCGCGTGGGTAAGGTAGCCGTAGAATCCCGGCCGGCAGGAAGACCCACCGAGCCTGCAGGCACCCTAGTCCCTCGTTAGTTGCATGCAAATCTTGGACATACGGCTTTTTGAATTTTCAACGTCCATCTCGCCGCGCAGGCTCCCATGTAAGCTCGAAACTCGCATCAACGCGTTTACTTTGCGATCCGGAAATTTTATCGGTTTCCTTTCTAGTTAAATAATTATCGTGGTTTCGTCGCGACAAGTAGCAAATCTCACAAAATGGCGACAAAAGACATGACCCCCGAGCTGAACAAGCTTGAGTCTCACATCGACTCCCTCGAGGAAGCCCTCAAGCCTCTCATGGACGGCCTCCCCGAAATGTCCAACGAGCTACCCCTCCTTGACAAGGCCAAGATGTTCGCCCTGACTGCCTACGCCGTCGAGTCACTCCTGTTCTGTCAGTACCTCTTTCCCTCCACAAAGGACGTTCCCGCTAACCGCGTCACAGCCAGCCTTCGCCTGCAGGGCGTGAAAATAACGGAGGATGACCCCGTTATGAAGGAGCTCAAGCGCGTGAAGCAGTACTTTGGTAAGATCAAGGCCGTCGAGGAGGCCCAGGCGCCGCAGCAGCGGACCATGACCGTCAACACGGAGGCGGCGACGCGCATCCTCAAGGCGGATCTGGTGAGTTTCCCCTGTCTGGTGTTGGGCAGAAATTTGGGAACTGACGATTGCAGGGCGACGACAAGACGCTCAAGAAGAAGCTGGAGGAGAAGCTGGCTGAGGAGCGTGCCAAGGCGCTGCTCAACACCATGCAGAAGACGGCAAAGAGGCCCGCGCCCGAGTCACCGTCCGCCAGCTCCTCTGGCCCGGAGAAGAAGCAGAAGTCATCACGGCGTGGTAAGGGCAAGAAGAACAAGTCCTGAAGGCTGGTTGCCTAGCAGAGAGCGTGAATGGATTGGGGAAGCTGGCAGATCCTGCGTGGATGGGACGGGGTTGCATATGCACCCGTGTCAGCACCTAGAGAATGTTGGGGCTGGAATTTGGCCAAACCAGTGATGCCCGTCGCGGCGTATACTCGCACAGGCGGGCGGGATACCCGTCTCCGAACCAGGGCTCCAGAACATGGTCTCGACAGGAAGGTCATCGATGACAGGGCGACAGACAAATTTGCGTATTGGGAAAACGGTATACCCTCAGATAGACATGAAATTGCATAATGAACCACAACCTTCAAAAGTCCACCATCTTAACATGGATGCCTCATTCTCCTAACATCACAACCCCCTTTAGCAAATATATCTTTTACCGATATCTCTGACTACATACCCTCTTAACAAAGCACGACCCCTTCCCCACCGAAGAAGCCACGACCGAATTCGCCCCCCGCTGATTGGCCACTTCCCCTTCCCCCGGCCAGAAAAAGCCGAAGCTCCCCAAACCGCCCTCTCGACTTATTCGCATAACAACTTCCGCCGCCTTCCACGCCAAAATCTTAGCACTACATTTCTCTCTTTCTCCCTCCCACCAAACCGCTCGTTCACGAACAACCTCACACACCGTTCAAACACCAAACACCACCCACACACACACCATCCAAGATGCCCCGTCAACGCTCCGTCGGCCGCTCCAGCGCCCCCTCGCGCCCTACCGTCCCCGCCGCGAAACCCGCGCCCACCCAGACTCGCCCGGCCGCGACCATGGCCGCCCCCCCCCAGCACCATGCCGCTCCTCCCCCGGGCGCCGCCGCGCCTCCTGCCGCTGCTCCTTCTCAGGGCCCCGGCCTGTTCGGCCAGATGGCTAGCACCGCTGCGTACGTCCCCCAATCCCTCCAAAGCTTCGGGTGCCCTTCTGACGCTTTCCGCTTCTGGGGGAGAGAACCCTCGGCCTCAAGCTCGAGACCACTCCTTGCGCATATCGAACCTTCATGAGAGCACGCTAACTGGACCCCCCAACAGCGGTGTCGCAATCGGCTCCTCGGTCGGCCACGCCATCGGCGGCCTCTTCTCCGGCGGCGGCTCCTCCGAGGCCGCTGCCCCCGCGCAGAACAACTCCCCCGTCGCCGCGAGCGCCGACTCCTCCGTCAGCACCCAGTGGGGCAACAACTGCGCCGGCGCCACCCAGAACTTCACCAAGTGCATGGACGACCACCAGGGCAACATGCAGATCTGCAACTGGTACCTCGAGCAGCTCAAGGCCTGCCAGGCCGCCGCCAGCCAGTACTAAGCGCAGCCTGCCGCCTTTCTTGCGATGTCTCACATGGGCTGTCAAGGGTTATCATGGCTTCAACTTGATGGTTGCTAGCTAAAGAGAGATTCTTGGTGGGGCTTGTGGGTGTCGCTCCCGAGTTTAGGTCGGGGTGTTACACATGTACTTAATATTAAAGGGAATGGGAAAAACAAACACAATATATGAACGATGAGAAGCACATGAAGCTTCCGAGCGATTCATCACGGCATTTGTATCACGGCGGAAGCATTTGAAGGGTGGGGCCGCTGAAGGGAAAGAAATATTACATCTCCTACGGTGTACAATAGATGAACATTCCCACTCGCCAACCCATGGCGCCTCGTCTATCTCTCCATAGTGATATCCTAAAATATGTTCCGTCACTCGTCTTTCTTCTCGTCTGGCCGTGGCTCGAAGTTAAGCTGTTGCAGTTAGAATCAATGCAAAATAAGGAGTGAGAAAGGAGAACTCACCGAATTGCCGTTGTAGAGCTGATGATCACCCCTCCGATCATCCGGGTTCGCAAACTGCGAGAACCGACCCTTGCGCTGCTCCCTAACCGTAACAGGCTCCGCGCCCCCCTCCTCGCGCGACCGTCCCCCGAGCCCGGAGAACACGCCCGAGACCAACCCCCAGAGCCACTGCAACAGACCCAGCGGAAGCATCAGAAACGCCATCACGGCGCCGACGGTCGAGGACCCGCCCTTGTACACACCAACATGCGATCCCACGGGCGTCAGGATGAGCGTCGACGACGGCGAAAGCCCCAGCTCCGACAGCGTCTTGCCCTCCTCAGTGTCGTCGATGCGCCGGCTCGGCTGCGGCGCCAGCACGACCTTGAAGCGGTACGCCTCGCGGCCGCCGTCCGTCCTCGCGCCATCGACCCACGCGCGCACCGCGCCGCTCAACGTCTCCGTGCTCGGGAACCGCGAGCGGATCGTCGACCCGTCGAGGAGGCGGACCTGCAGCGCCGTCATGCCGCTCGCGCCGGACGTCGAGGGGGCGAGGGTGCTCGAGTCGGAGCGGGTGAGCGTCGCTGCGGGGGCGTCGGCGGGCGTGGATGAGGAGGATGTCTCCTGCTCGCGCGCGGCCTTGCGCTCGGCGGCTTTGGAGCGGCGTTCGGCGCGGTCGTCCTCGATCTTCTTGAGGATGCGGGCCTTCTCCTCCGCGGCGTCCTGGCGCGCCTTCTTGAGGGCCTCCTTGTGGCTGCGCGTCTCGGCGGCTTCCTTCGTTGCGCGTTCGGCGGTCTCGGCCTCGGCGGTCTCGCGGGCGGTGGCGGCGGCGGCAGTCGCAGCGGCAGAGGCAGCAGCGCGGGATTCCCTGGCTTTCCGCTCGGCCTCGAGACGCTGCGCTTCGCGGCGGGCAGCGCTGTTGTCTTGGGCCGGAGTGGCCGCGGCGGGAGCGCTGGGAGGGGTGGTGCTTGCGGGCCGCTGGGGTGCGGGATTGCTGCTCGAAGCAGCTGGAGGGTTCTGCGGTGTCTCATCGTACAGGTCGTAGTCGTCCTGAACAGCAGGCGCTGGAGCTGCGGCTGGAGCTGGTGCTCCGGCCGGGGCAGGGGCGGCAGTGGGTTGCGTCTGGCCCTGAGCTCCGCGCAGGGCGGTGGTCGCGCGCGTGACGAACTCGTCCTTACTGGTGCCGGCGACGATGTACTCCTTCAGGTCGCCGTTCTTGATGATAACCACGGTGGGCGTGTTGGGCAGCGGAAAGATGGCGGCGAGGAAGCCCGCTTCTTCGGAGCCCTTGTTCAGACGCAGGGCAACGGCATCATCCCGCAGCAGGCTTGCGACCTGGGCAGGCGTTAGTCTCGGTCTCGGTTTAAGAGATTGGGTGAAGAGCCTACAGAGTCTTCTGTGAGGTACTCGGTCTCCCAGCGTTGGCTCTCATCTTGCTCATCTGCGTCATGTCAGTCGATGCTTGTGATGCCGTCCAGTCATGAGAAACTCACCCGTCACGAAGCAGAAGACGCACTTGCTCTGCTGCAGCGCGGTGGCAATGCCCTCCTGCAAACTCCCCGTGAAGAACATGATAAAGTGCAGTTGACGACTCGTCGATGTAAACCGTCTTCGTCGCGTAAGCTCTGAATGAAGCTGTTGAGATCGGGTTTAAGGTCTGCTGTGGAGCTCAGCAGAACCAGCTCCGCAGGAAAAGCTTCAAAGGCTGTTTTTGCTGGGTCCGCCCGTCAACGTTGCGAAGAATAAGATTCCCGAGACCTGGTAAGCTCTCTTTGAATCTCTGGCGCCCTGAGAAACAGCTCGAAATGCAATGTCGTTGAGTGAGATACCAATCGAAAGCTCAAAGACGAGCAAGACAGGGGACAGGTGTCGTCGACTTAGTCCTGCGCTGGTGCTGCTACCGCTACCACCCCATCCCTCCCTTGCGGGTGTCACTGACCGGGCCAATCCGCCACCAAATCCGGCATGGTGAACCCCACATCCAAACGCCACACGCTCGCTGAAAGCACCCCCGAACCTCCCGCACTGCAAGCCCCAGCTCGCGGCCAAGCCCAGGTACCTTGCAGGGTACTTTTTTCTACGACCCGGCCCCAAACTCGCATGCAAGTCTAGCGACAGCCAAAAAGTCCTGACCTCATCCGAGCTCCGCCAACCTCACCACCACCACACTCTGCACCAATTCCCGTCCCCGACGGCGCAGAACCACCCCACGATGCCGCCGCCCTTACCACGCGCCCTCTTCCGGGCCCCCCAAACCGCCTGTCTAAACTCAATCGCTCGCCCCGCCTCCAGCAGCTTCCTCACACCCGCCGCATCACGCACGACCTCAAGACATGCCACCACCACCTGCAGGGCATTCCACACGACCCCGCGCCAGCGCGCCTCCGAGCCCCCGCCGGACTTCATCTCCATAGTCGACAACCCTCCCGACCTGGTCCGGGCAGGCCGGCGCCACGGGCCCGGTCTCATCCTCCTCGCCCTCATCCCCGTGACCGCCTTCGCCCTCGGCACCTGGCAGGTCTACCGCCTCGATTGGAAAACGAAACTGATCGCAAAGTACGAGGACCGCCTCGTGCGCGAGCCCCTCCCGCTCCCGCCGCGCGTCGATCCGGACGCCGTGAAAGACTTCGACTACCGCCGCGTCCTCGCCACGGGGCGCTTCCGCCACGACAAGGAGATGCTCATCGGCCCGCGCATGTGGGAGGGCGAGCAGGGCTACATGGTCGTCACCCCGCTCGAGCGCGAGGGCGAGGGGACCACGGTGCTCGTGAACCGCGGCTGGATCAGCAAGGAGATGGCCGACCAAGGGAAGCGCCCAGGTGGGCTGCCGAGGGGGGAGGTCACTGTCGAGGGGCTGCTGCGGGAGCCGTGGAAGAAGAACATGTTCACGCCGGACAACAGGCCGGACCGGTGGGAGTTCTTCTTCCCGGATGTGCACCAGATGGCGGAGTTGACGGGAAGTCAACCGATTTGGATTGAGGCTACTATCGGTACGTTGGACTTTGTACAAGTCCCTGTGGTTCATGCTATATTGTACATGGCGTGCTGATGCAGGTGTAGAGCACGAGTTCTTCCGCATCGTGGACTTGAAGTCCAAGGGTATCCCAATCGGCAGGGCCGCGGAGGTGAACCTGCGGAATAACCATGCCCAGTATATCTTTACATGGTAAGCCCTTCCCTGTCCTTTCTTATTGCTCCCACTCGTGGTAGACATGCTGACATTAATCATAGGTACGGGCTCGCGTTCGCCACCTCCATCATGCTGTGGATGGTCGTCAAAAAGCCACCAACCGACGTCTCGCGGCGGGTGCGCATGAATAAGCATTGGTAGACATCGCCTCTCTTATAAAGAGGCCGTAGGTTCGTCGCTCGGGTTCAGGTCACTTCCTCCTCCCCGCCGCCGCCATTTACGCGGCGCTTCTTCTTCGGCTCCGCCACCGGCGGCGGCTTGGGCATTCTCAACTCCTGCAGCAGCTCCCGGGGCAGGTGTCTCTGCGCCAGGGAAAAGGGCGTAGTTGTCGAGTTGTTGGTCTGGCGTTGTCTGTAAGAGTAAAAAGGTTAGACATACTGTACAATTTGTGAAAAAAGTCGATACCCAACCAAGGGCCTCTAGCAAAGGAAAAAGGGAAGGGGGGCTCACCTCCGCATAAGTGTGAGCATGTCGCTCTCGTCGATCGTCTTGCGCTTCGCGTGCTTAGCATACGCCGCCAAGTCGTCGCCGAGCTGCTCAAAGAACCAGTCCGACGCCCGCTGGATCTCGGCGAGTACATCCGCGCTGATCTTGGTCTTCGTGATACCGCTGGACTTCGCGCACGTCCCTGCCAGCCGTTTGACGACCGCCGACGGGAGCGAGGGGTATTGCATTCCATACCGCGACAGCTTCAACCCTCGTTTGGATGGTTTGCGCGCCGCCCGCTGGTCTACATGCGCGCTAGCGTCTGCACCCTCTTCGTCCGTTGCGTCTGCGTCTTCCTGGACGTTGAGGTTCGTCATATCTACGGGCCCGGTTGCTGTGTAGTCCTCTGGACTTGAGCTGCGCAGGTCGTTGTACGGGCCAAAATCCGCGGGATCCTCGCCAAAGGGGAGAGGAGGCTGGTCGTCTCTGACAGGTGAGGGAGCGATGTGGAGCGATGGCTGCTCGTTTGTTATCTCAGGCAGCGGATGCGCGGGCGAGCTCTGTCCTTCCACATTCATCACGAAGGTTGTCTGATCCGCGTCGATGGGCACCTGGAACCCAATGTCGCTTTCCCGCGCTGAGGCAAGCGTCTCCCGGCGGGTGGGGTCGTTTTCGATTCTGTGGTTATAGTTAGTTACTCCTTCCTCGTAGACCACAGTAGAACCTTACCTATCAAACGTATCCTCCTGCTCCCGCCCACCCTCGTCCAAATCTCCAACGTCGAAAGGGGCGAACCCCGCCCCTCCGTCGTCGTCGTCGTCGTCGTCAGATAGGTCCCCATAATCCCTGTACTCGCCCATTCTGACGCTCCCCATCGACAGCCGCGACGGCTGCTCCGTGTAAGCCCTCCGCGAAAACTCTATCGTCGCGTTCTCATCCATCTCCGACAGCCGTGGGGGCACCAAGTCGTCGTCATCGTCAACGTCCAACGGGAGAGACAGCCTCGGCCTATCGATAGGAAGCTCATCGTCGTCGTCGTCTTCGTACATCAGGCTCCGGTCCGCGTTCGCTGCCGTCCTTATCGGCAACGCCTGCTGCCCGCCGATTTCGCTAGGAGAGGATGACGACGAGATCACATTGGTATTATGCTTCGTTACGCGGCTCAGCCCTCGCAGCACGTCGTGTATCGACTCCCGCCGCGGCCGGAAGCTCTCACGGCGCTTTTTACCGCCGGGCGTCAGCGCGGCCGCACGGCGCTGGTCGATCGTGCGGAAGGCCGCACGCGCGTGCGGGGTCGTGGCCATGCGGCTACGCCGGCCCGAGGCGGACAGGCCCGGGGTGCGGTGCACCGAGGAGCGGAGGGAGGAGCGGAGCGGGTTGAAGTTGTTGGAGGGGGTCTGCAGGGATTGCCGACTCGAGGGAGGCGGCTCGAGGCTCAGGCCGCGTTGCGTCGGTGTCCGCGCCGCCGCCGCAGCGGCAATGGCGCCGGTAGTGGTGTCCATTATCGCGGAGGAGAAGAGGGGGTCGTCCTCGTCGAAGATGCTGCCGCGGCGGCGGCTGTTCGGTGTGTTGAAGGACATGATGTGTGTGAGTTGGCTCTCGGGAGCCAAGAGCTGAACCGTCCGGTCTCGAAGCTCTGGGTAGGTTTGTGAGAGACGAATGGGTGTGTGAGTGGTGGCGGCGCGGTTGGTCTGTCGTGACGTGAAATCCCACTTGCCGCGGCCCTGATTCAAGGCGTCATGTCACGATTTTCGATGTGCGCACACGGGCACGGATGTTTGTGGAGTTGTGGTCTTCAGACGGGATGTGTGGGCTGCGATGTAGTTGATCCCCCGCGGCTTCGGAAGCTGCAGATTGAACGACGCGACTGAGTCGGTTCTCGACGCGCCTGCTGTGCGACGGATGTCGTCAAACATGCAGGGTGTGCACGGGCCATGTTTTCGGCCCCACCACCGGCACCCTCAACCTGGAAGTCTCGGGAGTCTGGACAGGCGGGAACGGAACGGGCTTCTCTTACCCCGGGTCACCGAAAACTTTCCTATGACTAAGGACACCACGGCAGATGGAGGTTCGCACGTCAAAGCCCAATGGGTGGGAGGCTCGTGCTTCAGAACAAAAAGTCCCATGTTTTCTTCTTCCTTCACTTTTTCGGAAACGAAAACGAGAGGTGAATCTGACTCGCCGATGTACTGTGTATAATTCCAGAGAACCAGTAAGGTCCCTCAGCAGAAGTCCGTCGGGGCGCGAGGCCAACCATCGTCGGCGTGCCCGAAAGCAAGCATTTGTTGAAGCTGTCCTCAGCTGAGCTTTTCATCGAGCGAAAGCTGCAACAAGTCCTCGATAGCTCCGAGCTTATCCATTGTAGTAGTTAGAACCGAATAGTGTGGTGTCCAAAGCGCCACGCGACTTCCGTTCAGCCCTGTCATGTGCTTCAGCCAAGGCGATTGTCAAAACAAAAGCTTATTCTCATTGGGAAATTGGATGTTCTCTTGTTGTTGATCTAGAGGGTCATCAGTTAGGGCCTGCTTTAGGACTAAACCACTCAGCGACACGAGAGAGGTTTTCAGTTTTTTGGCGGGATTCTAGGCATATCACGCTGGAAGGGAGAATTGACTTGGAAAAGAGACCCATAACTTCCCACAGCCCGTGGCGAAGAATCATATCGAGGTACAGAACAGCAGGGCTGGGAAAAGGACCAAACACACTTGTCACTATAGAATTCAACCCATGTATAACATTCCCTGCACTCATAAACACCGATAAGACTAAAACAAAGTAGTAAATGTTGGTTTTTGTTTTTCTGTGATTGTAAATGGTTTCAATTACCAAGATCTCTGAATGATAAGGTTCTAAGGTAAGCTCTAGTTAAGCAGAACTGGAGTGAGAGAATTCTTGTCGTCCTGCCAAGTAAGGAGTCCCATCGTAGCTAAATAAGATGGCGCTCTCCTCTCGCCAATGAAAACGGACTTGATGTAGCCTCTCTACAGAAGTCCCATCATGACCAGCCTCGTCTCTCATCACAGTTACTTCTTTTACCGTTATATATCATAGATGCCGCTGGTAGTAGTCACATGACGTGCGACACGCATGGAGCATGCGCCGCCTCTCTGCATTGCCCGACTACACTACCTTCATACCCGCAGTAGATCGTGACCAATGTTGTTCCTGCTTAGGAAGAAGACGAGCAATCACTCCAAATAAAGCGAGCCATCACTGCAGCCATTCTCGGAAATAGCCCTAAGTCCGCCTATCGTCATTCGGACATGACGGACTTTGCGATCCCTCGTCTTGAATGTAAACCGTCATGCAGAGTATCCATAGGAGAGCATTCCATGGAAGCCTTCGAAGCAGCGAAGAATTAATGCAATATATAGACGCAGGTAATCCGGACAAGTCGGAGTTTGACAGCCCAGACCACTCCCAGATTACCTTCTACCGGTTTCTAAAACATCTCGCACCTCGAATTAGACTCCGAGAATCATGTCCGGCGACCTCGTGCTCCTGACCGGCGCCACCGGCTTCATAGGGTACAAGTTACTCGTAACGACTCTGAAGGCTGGCTACCGCGTCCGATGCGCCGTCAGGTCCAAGTCCGGCATCAACAAAATTTTGGCGGCGCCCACCGTCCGGAGCCTCAAGCCATCAGAGGAACAGCTTTCCTGGGCCATTGTCCCGGAAATGTCAGCTCCTGGTGCCTACGACGACGCTGTCAAGGGTGTCCAGTATGTCATACACTGCGCGTCTCCCGTTCTTACTTTAAGCAGTGAGAACAAGGGGATGGACGAGGAGGTCTATATCAAACCAGCAGTAACAGGTGTGGTTGGTATGCTTTAGAGCGCGACCACTCATGCCAGCATGACAGTCAAGCGAGTCATTGTGACAAGCTCCATCGTCGCCATCGTGCCCCCGGAATGCTTCATGGGAGTGGGACTGGACCGGCCGGTATCCACTGGAGAATCCCGGGTGGCGACGCCGGTTCCTCCGTATGGGGCCGGCTTTGGGGCCGACTTTGGTGCTTACAGCGCCAGCAAGATTGCGGCACTCAATGAGTCCGAAGCTTGGATGAAGGAGAACCGGCCTGCCTTTGACCTGATCTCAATCGCTCCGAGTTGGGTCTGGGGGCACGATGAGCTCTCTACGACTCCCGAGTCGCTGTTGCCAGGCTCCAATGGCGTGCTCCTTGGATTCCTCAAGGGCAGGAAGAGCGAGACACCCATCAACACCGCCTGGATTTCAGTTGATGATGTAGCAGACGCACATGTTCGCGCATTGTCCCCATCGGTTTCCGGCGTCAAAGGGTACCTCCTAGCCCAAAACATCGACATGGAGGAAGCAAGAGCGTATACGAAGAAACACTACCCTGAGGCGTTCGCCAATGGTATCTTCGCCGAGGACGGCGTGCAGCCGACCGTAACCATTCCGACGGATGCTTCCGAGGGCGAAAAGATGCTTGGTCGCAAGTTTGTCTCCTGCGAAGAGATGGTCAAGGTCGTAGCCGGACAATATGTGCAGCTCGTTGGGAGAAGTTAAACAAAGACAGAGAGGGCAACAGCAACAATGAGATGGAATCCCATCTAAGGACGCCTTGAGTTGCAGTGTAAAGGACATGCGGGAAATGGAAAGATTAGAATCCTGCTGTATCAATTGAGCTTGACTGAGTCGCAACCGGGTCGCAAGAGCCGGTTCCGCTAGTGAGTGCGCATTGTGAAGTTGCAGCCTTGGACAAACATGGTAGATGACGACCACGATGGCCGAAGATCTCCGTGCATCCAGTCAGGCAGATGGCGATGCGGCAACGTCCGTGGTGCTGGAGTGCGTAATGGATCGCATGAGGTAACGGGTGCGGTTACATGTGAAGAGCAATCTGTGCGACGTGCAACGAGTTGGTTCGGGTACAAGACGAGAAACGGATGATACCGCTGGATGTTTCGTGGAAACACGTCCTGGTTCGTGTCGTTCCATGACAGCCCTGGGCAGGCAGAAGGCTCCCCCTCTCGAGAGATGGGGAAACGTCGCGGTGGACCCGGGAGGACCGCCGCCAAGCAAGCGGATGATCTGACGAGCGTTTCCTTCATTTGACAGGAGGTGTTCAGCAAGGAATAGATAGGACGGGGTGACGAGATCAGAAAAATCAGCAACAACCCGGAAGGTGTGGTTGATGGGCTCCGAGGACGACGGTTGGGTGGATGGCCAGCACAGCGACGGCCAGGTCTAAACGACGAATGAATGACTGGAGGGAGTGGCGCTTCCGAGAGCGACCGGGATGTTGGCTGGATCGACTCAATCAATATCCGTGCCCATCACTCAAGGTCGAGTCGGAGACATTGTTGGCAAGGCCGGCCGGGTATGTGGGTTCGCCCTCGGCGGCTGGAAGCAATACAGCACAGTAAGCCTGGGTCGTTGAATCTCGCAGCAAATCAGACCAGCCGGCTTCGCCTGGGCTCGTCAATCTCACTATTGCAGAGCACGCTTTCGCGTATGAGAGGGCGTGGACAGCTCGACGACAGCAGGTGTAAGTGCGACTGGCGTGGCCACCGACGAGTGACGGGACAGTCCTGGGCGGCGGGCTGGAGACCTCGGGCTGGAAGGCAAAAAGAAGGAGGTTCAAACGTTCCTCGGGTTCCATCAGAGGCAGCATATTGTTACAAGACGTGCGTCAAGTGGCGCCTAAACTCGCTTCGATGAGTCTGGGGCGGGCGGGTGAGCGGGCGGCGAAAGGGGGACAGACGTTTTATCCTCTCTTCTCCTCCCAAAGCCCCAAAGCCCCAGTACGGTGTAGCGGCAGCAGAGAAGAGACGAGAGACGAGACTGGTATCTGCACTCCGTGGTTTGGCGGTCGTGTGGTGATGGTGGTGGTGGTGGACATGGAGATGCCCACGGTACCTACCAGGTAAAAGGGCCTACCGCAGCACGCAGTACGCAATATGGAGCCAGGCCTGGGAAGTTGACGAAACAAAGGAAACCCGACTGATCAGAAACCTGGGTGACGCGCGGGAGGAGGAGACAGAGACTGAGGAGGAAAGGTACGGCGCTGCTAACATGTTTCTACGGCGGCTGCCGCGATTGGCAGTTACGGCGCCCCACCCCTGGCAGGTTTCGCAAAGTCGCCCAGTTCGAAGGCCGGCCCGGAGCTATGCCGCTTCTGGCAGATGACCCGCTTATCTGGGCCTGCCCTCCCTGAGGAAGGAGCTTCTCTGGTCGAAAAGAGTGCTGTGGTGGGAAGGGGCCCCCTCCCGTGCCTCCTCCCGTGCCTCCCAGAAAAGGTGGTCCACCCCGATTCAAGTGAGAAACAGGTGCTGGGCGGCCAGATTGTGAGCGAGTGATGGGGCTCCCAGGGATCAAGGCTCCCCCTGGAGGACCCAGAGCTCCCTGTGCGCAACACTGCATACACGTGTAGTGCACCATGGCCGTACCGCACTCGCGCCAACGGGGCACTGCGTATGACTACATCCACGGTACTCGGTGCCGCCTCTTAGTACATTCTTACCTCATTGTGCGAAGCGGAGAGCTAGATAGAGCGCCCATCCACAGACATGTTCGTCATGTCCTTGTTCCTGCCGCGGCCGTGTCAACGTCGACCTGCAGCTGCATCGCGCACCACATATGACCATCAATCTCACGACGGGGCATCGGCGCGAAACAGATCGCGAGAGGCTAACCTTGAAGCCAGTTTGGTCTGATGAACAGCAGAGTTCTCTCGTGTTCCTCATCGGATAGCTTTCGAGAATTGGAAGGTCGGCAGCGCTAGACCATGACCAGGACCTGGACCTGGACCACACAGACTCGACGCCAGGAGTGTTCCATCGTCACTCGATCTCGCCAAACCACGCCGTCAAACTGTCGCGGTGCTAGCGCCTCGCGTTCCTCGGCTGCTGGACATGCTCGTCGTGTGTCCATTCCAACCGTTGGCTGTCGCCTCGCCCGCAGCCAATGGATGGTATCTGCGTCTTTGCTTCGCGCCGTCCGGCGAGTCTGGTGATGCGGTTTTGAGCTTCAGTCAGACTTGGCGGCAGAGGCGGGCTGATCGATAGGCCGACGAAGCAAGCGTCGACCCAATATCAAGCAAAGGATGAATAAGAATGCTGGATTCTGACTGATTTGACCGAGAGTGCCCCTGCCTTGGGTCCTGCCATCTGCCTTTCGCAGCCGAACGCCAGTCGTTCCCCCTTCATATCCGGCGCTATCTAGCTAGGGTGGTCCGTAGTTGGTTCCTTACAGCATCGTCGCCGGCTGCCAATGGCCAGCGCGGTACTTGCACGTACCGCCAAGTACACCGTACCTGTCCTAGGCCGGCTGCCAGTGCCAGTCCAGTCGACTAGCCACCGTCGCCACCAACCACCGGCACCGGGACTGGACTCGACTCGACACGGGCCACCACCAGCCTCTCCATTCATTCTCCTTCCTGCCTCTTTCTCGGCCTGGCTCTGGCTCATCCACTGTCGACATCCACCTCACCGTGGGCATCCCTCCACTTGAAGCATCCACTCCCTGACCACTCGACCTGCGCACCGTGCCCGCCGGCCGGATCTCCATCACCAACCAAGCCAGTCCTCCTCGCGCGCAAGCACGCAGCACCAGTACCAGGCCCCAAGTAAGGTGCTCCCCAGGCCTTACGCAGTAACCAAGCACCCGCGCACCAAGAAACGCAGTGCAGAGCATCACTGCAGCGCAGTGTGCAGATAGTATCTGTAGACAGTCAGTGCCTGACGCCCACGCGCCGCCTGGTCTCATCATCGCCTCGTACACCACATAGATCCATCGGCATCACAACCTCCACGCAATATTAATATTAACCACAACCGCATCCCGCCTGCACACACTCTCTCGTCCGGTCTCTTGCTCGTGAAGAAGCGCACTGTCTGTCCGTCCGCCCGCCCATTGCCCATTGGCAAGTCTGCAACTCTGCTGAGATCGCTTGTCCGTTGCCGCCGTCGCCTCCTCCTCTTGCTCCTATTGGGATAGAGCGTTGACGCCGAAACTGTTGCAGCCAGGAGCTCCTTGCTGCTCGCACCGCACCACACGCTGCAGCGCAGCGCATCGCATCGCATCGCAGACCGCACTCCGGTACGTGCCATCCATACCCCATCCTCTGAGCCCACGGCAAGGCAAGGCGAAGGCAAGGTACGGCAGGGTACCTGGTACGTGTGCCGTCGCCTGCCTCTGGCCTCGACCGTCCTCTCTGGCCATGCTGCGTACTGCCAAACCCGTCCAATACCTTGCTGCTACCGCCGCTGTTGCTGCGTACTGTACCGTACCGTACCGTACCGGCTTCCAACCACCACGCATCCGCCATCCTTCCATCCACACACTCAAAGCGTCTGTTCTCTGTCTCTGTTTCGCTTCGTCTTTGTCTCCTCCTTATTCTTCTTTTCCCAATCCCTCGAGTGCCCTCCTCCTCGTCTTCCTGCCGTCTTTCCTCGACAAGCTTTCCGGCTGGCCAACGCTCCCGCATCTTGAACCAGCAAGCAGTGCCCGCCTAGTAGAGGCCTTTGCTCTAACTCGGCGCGAAATCCAGATCGCTGTTCTACTTCGTACCACCCGCAAAGGTACCTTTTACCTCACCTTGCCTCGCTTTATCCCGGTTGGTTTGGCCCGTCTCCTCCCCCGTCCCTCGCCGTCTAACGCTTCCTCTCCCACCACCACCATCAGCACCACTACAAACAACCCCCGTCGGCTCCCATCCCCCCTGCACCATCCCTCCTCCACTGCCTGGTCTCTTTGCCTGACCAGCGCCAGCACCCAGCACCAGACCTTACGACGACCCTACCGCGCTGCGACTCTACCTAAACCGCCTGCCCACCCCGACCCCCTCCACTTCCCTTCCCTCAGGTTTCCCAATTGCCCCATCCCCACTTTCTTTGCCTGAGAAGAAGGTTAGATATACAGGGTACCGTTATCACCCTTCCAGCTTCACCTCCTGCGGCACTAATCTCTTCCGCTGCGTCAAAACATTTCTGACCTCGACTGTTTATGCAGCCATCGGAACCCACCAGAGCTTAGACTCCGCAACCGCCTTTTGCCTACTGCTACTGCCGCGCAGTGTGCTTGCTTCTCTTGCTGTTCTGCTCTACCTAACCTACCTACCTTGCCTCAACCTCCTCACCTTACCTCAACCTCCTCACCTTACCACCGACCGTCCACAGAGTATCGTCCTCCGACCGACCGCTCTCGATCAGACCGTACCTGACCTTGCCTCACCTCCTGGAACCTCCCGCTCGGTCTGCTCGACACGACCGTCGCCGACCCAGGCCGCCCACATCGTACCACACCTTACCACACCTTCTATACCAATCCACCCTATACCGCACACCCATAACTGCTAGTCCCTAGGACCAAACGCACCCGTAGGAGCGTCGCTGCAGAGAAACATTCAACCATTTTCCCCTGTCCCTCCATTTCAGCAACCTTGTGTCACACTTGACCTCGCTGTCTCCCATTCCGGATCGGTTCCCAATTCGACGCCGTCCCTAACTCGCGAACTCTATTCGCGCTAAACACTATCGAGGAATCGAATTACACCTTCCGACGAGTACAACAGAAATGGCTCAACCAGGAGTTCAGTCGCTCAAGGTGCGTCGCGCGACCATTGCTGCCATCGTCGAAACTGCCAGAGGTGAACATCAAGCTAACGAAGCATCATCTTGCAGTGCGTGGTGACGGGTGACGGTGCCGTCGGAAAGGTGAGCTCCCCTATTCGTCACCGCAGCCCCTCAACTCGCGACTGACTAGTTTTCGCAGACATGTTTGCTCATTTCCTACACAACGAACGCCTTCCCCGGCGAGTACATCCCAACTGTGTAAGCACATCCCGAATCGATTGAGGCTCGATATGGTTCTGACCGACGCAGGTTCGACAATTACTCGGCGAGTGTGATGGTCGATGGAAAGCCAATTAGCTTAGGACTGTGGGATACTGCCGGTCAGGAGGATTACGACAGACTGCGCCCCCTTTCCTACCCCCAGACCGATGTCTTCCTTATTTGCTTCTCGATCGTCAGCCCGCCGTCATTTGACAACGTCAAGGCCAAGGTACGCCGTCCTGCAGCCTCACCACGCAGATCAGCACTAACCATGCGCAGTGGTACCCCGAGATTGACCACCACGCGCCCAACATCCCCATTATCCTCGTCGGTACCAAGCTGGATCTGAGAGAAGACCCCAACACCCTCGAGTCTCTTCGTCAAAAGCGCATGGAGCCTGTGTCGTACGATCAAGCCCTAATCTGCGCCAAGGAGATCAAGGCACACAAGTACCTCGAGTGCTCTGCCCTGACGCAGAGAAATCTGAAGAGTGTTTTCGACGAGGCCATCCGGTAAGGAGCTTGAGGTCCACTGCGCCAGACACAAACTAACCCGACTCCAGTGCTGTCCTGAATCCCCGGCCTGTTCCTCAGCAGAAAAAGAAGTCCAAGTGCACGATTTTGTGAACGCGTCCGTCGATCTTGAGCGTTGCGGGTTAACATTGGAAACGGCGTATTGAGGTGGATTACATGATTCTTTGCTCCCTGGTCTTCAGGGCTTAACCATGTTGTTCGATCCCCATGCCTCGCGCTTATTCAAGAGGAGCGGACAACACTTTTTCCGAGGCACCCCACAGTACGGCCGAGCTAAGCACAGCCTGCGAGATGGCAACGACCCGACTATTGCAGATTTTGCCCGCCTACCATGCCCGTTTTGTTATGGACGACCACGTCTTTTGCAGATGCGCGTTGTGGTGTGACGAATGAAAGTCTTTTCTTATTGCTGCTGTTCTTTCTTTTTTCTCTCGAGTGGAAAAGAACAAAAGAGCACTGCAAACGTCGTGGGGGAACGTTGATAGCAGGCAAGCTTTGCATCTCATCACACAAGGATATCCCAAGCTTTTCTGTAGATAGTACCAAGTCTCACACAAACACAGCTTTTTCATGGAGGAAACTAGACACTGGGCCAGGACGGGATATGAACTTTGCCTTGAGAATTGATTGTTATTGCAAATGCCCTGGGGTATCTAGAATGAGACCTTGTAGATGTTGCAACAATATGAGTGGTCACTGGAACTAGACAAGCTTAGCATCACCGGTCTAATGTCTCCGAGCCCCAGCGTGTATGCTGCTGGAACTGCTGGATAGTATCCAAGAGCCAGGGACGTCCTCTACAACAGATTACACGACCCTGCCGGTCTACTGGTACATCATGGCCAGGCGGCTCGGGTGAATGCTGTCCTGCTGGGTGTTGTTACCGCCCTCGGTGGCCCGCTGCTTCTTGTACTCCTCCTCCTTCTGCATGCGCTTGACGCGGTTCTCGTCGAGCTGCACGTTGCGGGTCTTGATCTTTTCGCGCCGGAACTTGCTCTTGCCGCCGCCACCGGCACTGTTGGGGAGTCAGCAATTGGTCTGCGGAATGTCAAGGGGGGTGAAGATGGAGCCAGTGGTTTAGAGTCGTGGGTCACGAAGGCTCTGAATCCATGAGTCTCTCCTCCCTACGGGGGAACGTACGAAAGCTCGAGGTTGATTCTGCGCGCGGGCGACTTGCCGTCGTCGAACTCGGTGTGGTGCATCTTGTCGAGGCAGGTGCGCATGAGCGAGCCGTTGGAGAACTCAAGGAAGGCGATGCCGCGGCAGACGTTCGGGTTGCCGTCCTTGTTGAGGCAGCGGACGGCGGTGGGCTTGTAGGCGGCGAAATGCTCGTTGATGGACTCCTTGTTGGCCGTGTAGGGGAGGTTTCCTGGGGAGCGTTAGCAATGTCGCTGCTGACGAGACGGGCGTGGGATATGGGAGTGCGAGGGCGGACTCACCAACGAAGACGATGTATTTCTCCCTCCTGCCGTTCTCGGTGGGCGCTTCCTCCTCGGCAGCCTCCGTGGGCTCCTCAGCAGCAGCGGCGGGCGCGGCGTCCTTGGACTTCTTGTCCTTCTTGGACTTCTTCGCGGACTTGTCGGCGGCGGGCTCCTCCGCGGGAGCGGCCTCGCCATTGGTCTCCTCAGCCTGCTTAGCGGCCTTCTTCTTCTCCTTCTTTTCCTTCTTCTTATCCTTCTTCTGCTTCTTGTCCTCTTTCGTCGCGGCCTCCTCCTTTTGTGCGGCCTCCTCGCCGTTGGTCTCCTCGGACTTTGACTTCTTGCTCTTCTTGGACTTCTTGTCCTCGGCAGCGGGAGGGGGGTCGATGTCCATTGCCGAAGCGTCTGCCTCTTCCGGCTCCGCGCCGGCGGCAGCGGCCTTGCGGGCCTCCTTCTCCTTGCGCTTGCGTTCCTTCTTCTCCTTCTTGGACTCCTCGAGGGCGATGAACTCGCCTTCGGGCTTGGGCTCGACGGCCGGCTCGGGCTCGGCGGCCTTAGCAACCTTCTTTTCCTTCGTCTCCTTCTTATCGGACTTGGACTTCTTGCTCGTCACGACGTCGTCCGTGGCCGCGGCGGCCTCGGCGCGCTTGCGCTTCTTGGAGGAGAGTTCAGCGGACGCCATTGTGTGTGTTTTGGGTTTGCGATCGAGAGCGGGTGGCTTGGGGACGAGATGGAGGGTTAATTGGCGGTATGGAGTGTAACCCTTTGAGACTATACAACGCTGCAATGTACAATTGATTAAAAGAATCGCGCCCCGGGGAAAGTAAACTGTGGAGCAAGAAAGACGCGGTCAAGAAAAAAGGGTAAAGGCGACTGGAGCCAAAATATTTTGATGTCGCTCAGGTACCTGACCGACCTGCTCGAACAAAAAAAAAAATCTCTTATCGAGGGGGAAAAAGTTTCGGTGTGGGGGGATAAGGGAGTGAAAACTTTGTGGGGGCCCGTCCGCGGCGCCGGACGGGAAAGGGGCCCATCGCCTGGCTAGCTGTGAACTCCCTAAGGGGGGTCTGGATGCGGCCTGTTCGGCGGCCTGGTGGGGTCTGCCTCGCCGGAGAGATTCGGTGGGCCGGCGCTTCTTCTCTGCTGGTATGCATGGCTTTTTTGGTAGTGGTTGCATTGCAGATCAGAGATAGGCTCCGAGAGAGGCTGATGCACCGATACTTTGAGGACTTGTATCGTCACTGTCGTGTGAGATATCGTGATGTCTCAACTGGAATCTGTATCCTCTCTGGTGAAGCACAGGTACGATGTTAAGTTCCTATCGCGCTGAGACATATTTGGACCTATGGAGACGTAGAATCCTCATTAATTTGTACTCGGCTAGTAATGAAGCTAATCGGTGATTTCCAATCAGAAAGACGGGTTGTCGTCTTAAGACGAATTTCTCCTCTTACAAGGTAGACAATTAGACCAGCTGACAGCTCGAAAGCTCAAAAGAGATCGTGGAGGCGCTAACTTCGTCTCAATTACCAAGCCAAGGTATAATGGTATAACACCGTATACTCGTTAATAGTTGGATTGCCATTTGTCCTCCCTGAAGCATCATATTAAACAAACTAGAAGAACCCGAATGAAGTCTTCGCAGCCTTGAGCGCTGGTGGTGCAAGTGCCCAGTTGCCATGTCACCGACGCTGCTTTAGGTGGCTGGCTTGTCGCACCGTGCCCCCGTAGCCGTGAGATCCAGCGATGGTTCCTGCGGTTCAGGTCCCCTGCTGAGTGGTCCCGCCGAACCATTACAGTGCGAAACTGAATTTTCTTTTCATGACAGCTGAAATTTTCGTCTGAGCAGCGACATCCAACGACCTCTTACAACACATCCTCATCACTCGATACCCACGCCATTTTCTGCCACTGTCTTAGACAGCATATCCTCGCAACTACTTTGACTGGGGAAAATACAAACATCATGTCCAACTCAAAAAAGAGAGCGGCGCCCGACCAGGACGGCGGCAACAAGAAGAAAAAGAAGAAGCCAGCCTTCCAGGTAGACGAGACGCTGTTCAACGAGGAGCTGGGCATCAACGAGTCCTTCGCCGTCATGGACAACCAGCTGCTGGCCGACTACACGGCACAGAAGCTCACGAGATTCGGCACTGATTTGAGCCCTGTCGAGCTGTCCGATCTGTCCCTCTCAGGTGAGCCGATCATCCACTTACTCAGTAGCCTACGCTACCCCCTTTCACCTTCTTATGGGAAGAGGTCTGCTATTTATGAGATGAAATTGCTAACGAGAATCCCAGCAAATGCAATCAAGGACACGACGTCGTGGACCGAGCCCAGGTCTCTGGAAAAGCTGCCCGACTTTCTGGAAAAGTTCGCCGAGATGCCCGAGAAGCTGCCCACGGCGCCAGAGAAGAAGGGGTCGCCTCACACCATCGTTGTCGCGGCTGCGGGGCTGCGTGCGGCGGATCTTGTGAGGGCCTTGAGGAAGTTCCAGAGCAAGAAGAGCACCGTGTCGAAGTTGGTGAGTTACTCGTCCCTTTGCTACTCCCCATGAACCCCGTCTCTTCATCGTGTTATCTGTCTATAGAGATGCGGAAGGAAATCTGACTTGAAGCGCAGTTTGCAAAACACATGAAGGTTGATGAGCAGGTCAAGTTCCTGCAGGGCACTCGGACGGGCATCGCGGTCGGCACACCCGCGCGGCTTATGGAGCTGGCGGACAACAGTGAGTTTATATTTTCGGTTCATAACTGCAGGTTTGGAAACAGAACACTAACGATATATCACAGGCGCGTTGTCGTTGGAGAAGGTGAAGCGTGTCGTGGTCGACGCGTCGCACATTGACTCGAAGAAGCGCGGAGTCATGGACATGAAAGACACGATGATGCCGCTGGCGAGGTGGCTTACGCGCAAGGAGTTCAAGGAGAGGTACACGGACGACCAGAAGCACATTGACTTGCTCTTCTACTGAGCCGTCCAGGTGGAGGATGTGGTAATCACGGAGACGGAGACGGAGTCGGGGGCGAGGTACGCGATTAGGGGCGCGTTGCAAGAACTTGCTTCTCCATGCCGAATCATGAAAGCTCGAGCAAATCGGGCTCGAACCAGCGATCTTGAAATCTGCAAAAGAAAAAAAAGATGGGAAAGTTGACACCGCAGGCAGAAGCGTTGGGCCATCAACTTTCGTGGTGCTCCCCAGCGGCAAGGTTAAGGCTATGCGGACTCATATATTGTATTTGGGCCCTCCGGGTTCTCCATACGCGTCGACCTCACGATGCTACGGCGTTGGAGGTCGCGACGAGAGGCAGGATTTTCCGGGGCGCCAGGAAGACGAGCCCGGCAGCAGCCGCATACTAGCAGGAATAGCCGGCCGCCTCACGGGACCGGCACGACGGGAGTAGACCCAAATCGGATCTCACGGCGAGGGCCGATTATTGTACAGACCACCACCTTCCGCAACGTGATCAATGCTTCCCTGGTAGCGGTGACCGAAGAGTCATGAAACGTTGACGGCTGTCATGCTCGGCATAATGGTGTGCATCCGCCGCTTGAACGAGGGGCGCGCGGGCGTTTGGCGTCATGATGTGCGTGCCGGTTCCTTAGTTCGGCATCGCTCCTGCAGCAATTATGGAAGGTTTTCAAAACTCTCGTGAGGGGAGGGGAAGGGAGGTGAGGGGTTCTGGCCATCGGCCGACGTCTGATAGGCGTGATCGCATGCGCATGTGAGGAGGCTCTTATGCATCCACTCGTCTGAAGCCGGACAGCGGGTTGGGGGTCATATCAGGCCTGATATCGTCACGGGCGGACAGCGGCGGTCTAGGGGCTCTGTGCTATTTGGACGGACGGATTGCAGGGGGAGGGCAGCAAGGGGGGTTTTAAGGTTGATGAGGCTTTCGCATCCTTGCTATTTTGGTTCGGGTGCTCGGGTAGAGTTTTAGACTCGCAGAAGAAGAAGAAAGGAAGCAGAAGAAGCCACCTGGGGCCCGGACTCCTCGAGCTGTCACTCTAAGGAACCTAGGTCGTTAGTTCGTCTAGAATGAACGGGACCGAGAGCTGAAAGTGCCGGGCGGAGCGGGTGGGGTTGGTTGGGACTTGTGGAAGGATTGTGAAAGGAACGAACGTTGAGGATGATGGAGGGGAAGAAAATGGTTTGGAGTAGGAGCTTTTTCTTTTTTTTAAACAACGCGGAGCAAATCAAACTGTGTTGATTTCAGATCTGTGGTTACAGCAGTCTGAAAGGTTGAAAGGTGAGGAAAGATCAGCTCGAACTGCTGCTCTCGTGCCGGGTTCCTGGGACAAGAGGGGCGGGCGCTGGTGTTTTGATACACTTAAACCACGATCGACGTCGAGGGACAGAGAGGGGACGGTTTTGGGACGACAAGAAAAGGGAGGGGCCCCGGTTGTTGGGGAGTTTTCGGGCAATGGGATGGAGTCTGGAGTGTTTAGTGATTGCTTACCGACTTCAAGTCGTTCGACAGTTTTCATGACGAGGGGGAAGGGAGGTTGCTGATGTTGAGGTGCACGGCAGATGTCTCAACACGATGTGTGGAACCGAATTGACGATGCTGGGTGACGGGAGGAGGTTGGGAGGTGCGGTGTCGAGAGGTTGAGCGCACGAGCTGATTGACGAACCAATGCCAATGACCTGCAAATCGAAAGAGTCCGTCCGTGATGGTGATGTTCAACTCAAAAGTCGGAATACGAGGCTACGAAGCAGGCCTAACCCGGGCCGTGGTCCCACTCAGGGTCTCGTCGACCGCAATTAAACTGTGGCCGGTTGCGAGCGCGGCCGGCCTCGATGGCGACGGCACCCCTCTTCCCTCGTTCTCTTGTTTGCTGCTGCTACGCTGTAGGCGCGGCGGGCATGGGGCCTTTTTAAGCGAATGTGTGTCACCGGGCTGAAGAGTGTGTGAAGCTTGGGGTTCAGGTTCGTAGCAAGTCTGTGTCTTGTTCCGTGCGCGCCATACCGCGTAGCACTCACTAGGTACTGATAATGAGGCTGCTGCTTCAGGTCGTCGTTGGCCCGATTTGGAAACAGCTCGGGCTGAGGATCATGGCGAATTGGGCGGGAGAAGACTGTGAAATCCCACGTTTCTCACGGTCTCTCTCCATTCTTCAGCACGACCAGCAGGTGGCTGTGCTGCTTCACTCAACTGAGGCGAGCTAGACTCGATGAGGACTACGTACCGATTGTCAGCGGGTGGTCGAGGTCTGTGGCATGGCGCGAGGTCTGTGGCATTTTCTCTTAGCGGGCGAGCCTCTCCAATTAATTCGTTTTAGCCTGTATGGCGGGGCCGGAGGGTGAAAATGATCACCGGTGTCCGGCCTATCGTCCGCTAGCTGAGGGATGACGAAGCCGCTATCAATACAAATAAATGGTCGTCACCGCAATCCAAGGCCAGGTATCGCAAGGTGGCTGAGCTGCCCGAGGTGCCTGGGCACATGCTACACAGCGCAATCCGTCGTCGACATTACGTGTCGTGGGTGTTGCGTTGCGTTGCATCTCTTGCGGCGCATATCAGCAGCATTCCCTCTTTGGCCGACAGACCTTTTCGGCCTCTCATTCGTTTGCTCTGTTTCTGTTTCTACACATTGCACGCTGCAGCTGCTCGTTGCTTTTTCCGTTTGCATCTGCGGAACGAACGCGACGTCGTTGCCCAACACTGCCAACATTTCCTTGCTTGTCGATGCCTCACATCCACCTGCATCAGCCTATTCGCTGCTCCTACGGCCCTACCTACTTGGAGCTATCTGCATCTGCGCTATTACACAGCGGCCGTGCGACGGACACTTAGCTTTCTGTCGCCTCCCGACCCCCCGGCTTGGCTGCTGTTGGTCGCCGCAGTGGTGGTGGTGGTGGTGGTGCTGCTGCTGCTGCTCCACCAAGGTGCCCTCCTCGCACTGCTGCAGCTGCCTTCCCGCTACCTAAACGTGCCTCTGGCCCAACCTTGGTACGCTAAGATTTGAGGCACAGTAGCCTGGTCTCGTCTCGTCCAAAATCCGAGACATTCCATTGCCGATTCCATCCTGCTTCCAGATCAACTTTTTTTTCGGTCAGACTTTTCCTCTCGTTCGTCCTGCGAAGCGTCGACAAACAAACAGCCCACCCCCGTCGCCCACCACCCCCAGTCCAGGTCCAGGTGCTGGCAGTGCCTAACCTTAGCTGGCTCCCCCTCGTCCTCGTCCCACGTTATTCCGTTCTCCATGCTCCCCGGTCACGCAGCTCGCACAGCACACCACCACCTTCGCCCGCCGCGCTCATCCGTGTATCCAAGGCCACATTTCTTCCACACGATACCCGTCAATTCCCCGTCCTCGAGTCACATTGGACGACTCATCCTACCACGAACCCGTCATCGAGCTTCTGTCGCATGAATCTGCTCCGTTTCACCCCCTGCCTCTCCACCTAGACCGATCCCCTCTCGCCCACGCCGACCATCTGCCACGACAGAACCGACAGCGAACCTCACGTCCTCGGCTCGAAACCATCGAGTCCCTGGAACTTCCTTGAACAAGTCCGCCGCCGACTAAGCCTCCCGGCGTCGCCACTGAGCCTCGATCTCGTACTACCATACACGAGTAGTTGCGCCGAGTTGCTCAACTCCCGATCTCTCAAAATGGCCGACCTCCGCTCCCCTTCAGACGACTACCTACCCTCCAACAACGAACAGCGCGACAGAGCAAGCAGCATGTCGCTAGGAAACACAGATCCTGCATCCGCATCCTCCCAGGATGGCGCAGCCGGCCCAACGAACGGCGGCGCGTCCCCTGCCGAGACAGGCGCCGCGCCCACGTCAGAAGTCTCGCGCCAGGTCCAAGAAGTCCTGTCTTCCGATGTGAGCATCCCGTCGGCATCGTCGCACCGTCCGAAAATTGACAAGAATTGCGCAGATTGGAGTAGCAACCATGCTGAACCAGCTCAAGGCGAGCATTGCGTCTGCAAAGGTAACGAAATCAACCAATGGTACGCGGCTGCGGCTACTGACGAGCATTCGGTAGGAATTCGCCCTCTTCCTTAAGAAGCGATCGCACATCGAAGAAAGTCACGCCTCCTCCCTCAAGAAGCTGTCCCGCATGAGCCAGGAGACAATGCACCAGCCCGAACACAGGCAGGGCACCTTCGCCCAAGCCTACTCCGAAATGATGTACATCCACGAGCGCATGGCCGAGAACGGCATCCAGTTCGCCAATTCGCTACACACGATGCACGACGACCTTATCGAGCTCGCCGCCGTCGCGGAGCGCAGCAGAAAAGGGTGGAAGGCGAACGGCTTGGCGGCCGAGCACCGCGTGGCAGAGCTGGAGGCTGCTATGCGCAAGTCCAAGGCTAAGTACGACAGTCTGGCAGAGGAGTACGACCGCGCACGCACCGGCGACACGAGCAGGAACAGCGGCAAGATGTTCAGTCTCAAGTCCAAGTCGGGTCCTCAGCACGAAGAGGATCTTTTACGAAAGGCCCAGGGTGCCGACCAAGACTACCAGGCCAAGGTCCAGACATTGCAGAGCGAAAAGGCCGAGCTAATTGCTAGGACAAGGCCGGAAGCTATTTCTGCTCTTCAAGACCTGGTCAAGGAGACGGACTCCGGCTTGGCACTCCAGATGCAGAAATTCGGTAGGTGGCGTCTTTCCTATTGGTGTTCCGAAGCTTACACGCGACAGCATCATTCAATGAGAAGCTACTCTTGAGCAATGGCCTCAGCATTAGCCCGATCAAGGGCCAGGGTATCGGTGGCCCGCGCAGTCTCCGCGAGGCCGTCATGGCCATCAACAACGAGAAGGATCTGAACGACTATTTGTTCGCCCACTACTCGAAGCTTCCCCCCAACCACGGAGAGATCAAGTACGAGAAGAACCCGATCCTTGCCACGGCTCGCCAACAGGCAATGGGCCACCAGCCGAATGCTTCACTTGGGAATGCTCCGCAAATGGCGCCGCCGAGTGGACAATTCGCCAACCAGCCCCCCGCGCAGAATCAGCAGATGCCGCCTCCCGCCCGACCTGGCGGCTTCCCGCAGCAAACGGACTCGCCGCAGAGCTTCGCTCCACCCAACATGCCGGCAGCTCAGCAGCAGCGTCCCTCGTCTCAGCAGCAGTCTTCCCCCCAGATAGCGCAGCATGGTCGCAGCTTCAGCACCAGCAACATGCTCAACCAGCAGCCCAGCCAGCAGCAGCAGTTCCAGGCCAACCGCAACTCTGGCGTGCTGCAAAACAAGTACAACGGTGGCGGCACCACAATGTCGTCGTCTCAAGGCCCACCCCAGCTCGGAGCGTTGCCGTTCCAGAGCTCGCAGCGTCAATCGCCTCCCCCGCAACAGCAGCCGCCCCCGAGCCAATTCCAGCAACCGCAACAGCAGCGGCAGCCGACCAACCCGTTGCAACAGCATCCTGCCCAGGGTCCGTCGACATCAATCGGTGGCTTCCCCCCGCAGAACAGGCAGTCCCCCCCTCTCGGCGGTGGTGCTCCGGCCCCGCCTCCCAATCCCGCGAGGCCCGTATTCGGGCTTAACCTGAGCCGTCTCTATGAACGAGACGGCCTGCCCGTGCCTATGGTCGTCTATCAGTGTATCCAGGCAGTGGACCTCTACGGACTCGGAGTTGAGGGCATCTACCGGCAGTCCGGCTCGCTGACGCACATCAACAAGCTCAAGACCATGTTCGACACGGACTCGAGCAACCCTGCGCTGGACTTTAGGAATCCGGAGAACTTCTACCACGACGTCAATAGTGTTACGGGCCTGTTGAAGCAGTTCTTCCGCGACCTCCCTAACCCGCTGCTCACCACGGAGCACCACAGTGAATTGATCGAGGCAGCCAGTAAGTGATCCTGTCATCTCAAACGAGCTCACCGCTAACGTTCGCAGAACACGATGATGACATCGTCCGCCGCGACTCACTCCACGCCATTATCAACAGCTTGCCCGACCCCAACTACGCCACTCTGCGCTCGCTGACTCTGCACCTCCACCGCGTCATGGACAACTCTCACGTCAACCGCATGAACTCGCACAACCTCGCCGTCATCTTCGGCCCCACCGTCATGGGCACCGACCCAAGCACAAGCATCGCCGACGCGGGATGGCAGATCAAGGTCGTCGACACGATTCTCCAGAACTGCTACGAGATCTTTGACGACGAGTAGTTGAAGTGCCGTTGCACTTGGACTCGCTGGCATTAGCGTGTTTGGTTTCGAATTTGCAACCCCCAAAAGCATCTCGGCGTTGGCGGATCGCCCATCTCTGCTCCTTCCGTTGAAGTGACGATTTGTACATTCAGACAGCAGCCAACCCCCACGGGCCGAACCGTACATACGACCCACGCATATCCCGGGCACATAATAGCGTCTTGCGGCTGGACAGTCTGCTATTTAGCTTCAGGACCCGCGGATATCCAATCATTGGTTCTCCTTTATTTCCTACATTCATGGTTCATCGAGTCTTACGAGAGCGGGGGGTGGTGTGTGTGGCGTCAAGGTGTTTTATCTCAAGGACATGGCCATGTCTTTTTTTTAATCGTTTTTTCTCCTCATTTCAGGGATACCAAGCTTCTGCAGCACAGCGTCGCGCGTCGCGTACACTTGTCCGAGTTCGCTCCATTTTTTGTAGGCACTTATTCCCTTTGCTGCGGTTCCGTTATATCTCTCTCCGGCTCTTTCGACTTCCATCTCCCGCAATGTTTTTTTTTATCTGCGGATGAAAGGGGAGGGAGGAGTGGTCATGGCGTGGTGCCTGGATTTTGTTCCTTTCTGTAGCGCGGTGTAGAGTGAATATCTGGAAAACAACAGCTTCCTCTGAACTTTGCGATGCCTGCAATTTGTGACACGAGTACTATGGTTGAGGATGCTTCCCTGGAGCTTGGGACTACTCGGTCGATAGAGTGGCTGATGGGCAAGAGAGGTGAGGAAGGTAGAAGAGCATATGACTGAAGCGTTGGTGACAGGAGCCGATAAACGGCATGGCCTGTGATGATCGGGGGCAGGGCCAGCCCGTACCCTGCAACGCGTTCAAGGGCCAACGTCAACAAGAAGAGCAACGACACCAGCTCGAGCTGGCAGATGAGGCCCTGAACTTGCGTCGCCTGGCCTGAGGTTCGTACAGTCGTAGCACACAGGCAGCACTGCTCCGAACAGTCTTGAGATGGTGTTGACTGCCGTGAACCGCGGGCTGCATCTCAACGACCCGCTTACACAGGGGTGGAAACCGCTACTTTGCGATACCCTCTCGGAAGTCGCCCACAAACTAAGTGAGCGAGCCGGCTGCTTGCAGTTTCGGTCACATCGGTATTGTTCGCGAATAGCGGTTTCACTTCGTTTGGAAGTGCTTGTGGCATCATGATCGATATTGAGATGGTTCGTTATAACTTGATAAAGCTCTGGCGGGAAGGGATAAGATCGTGCTGCGGGTAGCAAAAATGGCAATCGTTCCTTGGTACGTCTTGATACACTTGACCAACCGCCCGTACTAATTTCATACCCGACTAAAGCGAGGTGAATCATGCGGAGCCTCGCCCTCGTAGTGGGAGTTCCTCAAGCTCGCAGAGTGGATGTCTCCAGCCAGCGGAGCGGAGTATGTACTCCTGGAGCCTGCGGAGCGGACTGGATGTCCCCCGAACCAGCGAAACAGTGAGTGGAAAGGGCCCAGACTCTTGGGGTTTGCGTGTAGTGACTTGATTTCTCTTAACTACGAATACCTAAAATAGGTATAGGAATACGTAGCCGACAGTACGACAGATTCAGGGGCTCGTTCGAAACCCGAGCCCGGAGTCCGTCTTGGGGTCCGTCCCAGGCTATGAAGCTTTAATCAACTCTCACGGCCGCGTCCATTGCTCATGACTTTCCTGCAGCGTGAGACTATTTTCCTCCAACCGACCCAAATTGAACGTCACAATGGTTCGGCTCGTAATAGCAGGCGGCACTGGATGTATGCATGGCTGGAGACACTGGTTCGCAATGGCCACGCTAACGTGTCTGCTTAGCCATCTCTCGGGATGTGATCGCCGAGATCGCTGACAGCAAACGTCATGAGATTATCTCGTGGACGTGTTCTGTAAGTACTTTATACGCTACGTTCGGACGGCTTGGCCCTTTCGGAAGGTCCCGTCACTGACATATCCCTAGGATTCTTCAAAACATAATATGCCAGGCGTCAGCTTCGTCCAAGTCAATTACGAAGACTCCGATGACACGGTGAAGAAGCTGCAAGGCGTTGACATTGTTCTCTGCTTCATCGCCGACCCTAAGCTTCAGACGGCCTTGATCGATGCCTGTGTCACTGCCGGGGTGAGGCGATTTGCTCCCAACAAGGCTGCGTATGTCGCCTCTCTACCCTCCTTCTTCCTCACCCGGGTCCGCGACCGACCTCACAAGGACCCCCATTGTTTCCTTTACTCATCCGCTTCTTTGTAGCGCAAGAAATACACACAAAAAAGGGGCAAGATACGAACTAACGGTTGAGCAGAAGCAATTACAGCGGCACTTTTCACTTCAAGGGTAAGGATACGGTACGCGAGTATCTGGAAAGCTTGAACAAGGAGAAGAAGGCGAGCCAGCTTTTACCCGCTAAGCATTCATTCAAATACTAATGGCTCAGGTCCTCGAATACTGTCTTTTCCAGCCCGGGCTCTTCCTCAACGATCTCAGCACCCCGAAGCCATCGACCATGTTCAGTCCCATTTGGAACGTTTGCTGGGATATTGGCAACAAGCGAGCTCTGAAGCCTCCTGGACAAGATTGGGAGTTGTCGTTAACCACAACCCAGGACCTGGGCAGGGTGGCTACGGAAGCATTGTCATAGGAGGGGGAGTGGCCGAAGATTGGCGGCATCACGGCGTCGAGAGTTACGAACTCCTAGATTATCGCGATTGCAGAGTCTATCGTGGGTAAGCCATCTTTCTCCCGGGATATGATGTTTTAATCAAGAGCTGACTCGCGATCCTAGGCCCATTCACCGTTGAAGAGGTTCCGCAAGCGGATTTGGAGGCTGGGGAGCTACACACAGAATGGGTCCCTAGGCTCCCAGACTTCCCTGGACCTGCTTCTAATGAGGAGAAGGTCAAATTCGCTAAGTATGCAGTGACCCAGCTCATTGTGGGCGGCTTGAAGGGAGCATATGCAACATCAGACGAGTGGGATCGTCTTTTGCCTGATTTAAAACTCACGACAGTGGAAGAGTTCCTCCATCAGTACTGGGGCAACAAGCATTAGTCTGCACCGATGCGGGTTGTCAAATACTCCCCTGCTGTTACTGCACAGGAATATCTCTTGTAGCTAGCTCTCATACAAATCCCCCAGCGGTAGATGTAAGTGCATTCTTTTCAAAGCATTACCAATGTAGCCACGGAGTTTTCAATCATATATCCAGCTGACTTCGCCATACGACTCAGAGTCGCTGGTGAGTCGTCTTTCGTTGAGCTTACCGATAAGACCTTGACGATAGCCAGGTCGCTGAGTCGGAGTAACCCTGTGGATTAGCCGTGGTCTCCATCTCGAATCCCAAGTGGCACAAAACCCCTTGAGTTGTCCCTGAACGATCTGATGAGAATAACATCCAGAAAGGGGGTAACATTAAGCAAGCGGCAAATGCGTCCTTGTATGGGTGCCGGCCGTTCTACTTTCATGGCAAAAGTTTGAAGGAAATTACTGTCAATCCAAGTTCTAAACTGCTATGACATGGATCTTGAGATGCAAGTTACTAGTTTCGATCAGGGCTTTTGCGTCTCTAAGTATCATAGGCTCTAGTTGCCTGGGTATTGCTCTTGCCTTGCGGTGCAGCAACAACTCAACTGATGTAATCTGGCCCGATTCGAAGTAAGTTAGCAACAGATCCATGATCCGAATTTGAGGGTTACGACTTTGGAAGGCCGTATCCACCGGCACCTGCCTTTCGTATAGCCAGGCAGAGCATCTTCCCTTGAACATCAACAACATGGCATCTGACAACCGAGCGCCAGCTGTTCCCCCCCAACAAAACATTCGGGACACCAACTTCATAACCCTTGTCACGCCCACCAAAACGGCCCAGACTGCTGACACCGAAGGCTCAGTGGCCGCTCCCCAGTGCGACTTCCCAGAAGACTTTAACACTGCTCTGCAGAACGCAATCAGCGTCAAGGCAGCAGACATAACATCTGCCGTCTCCACTCAGCTTCGCCAGCGAGATGACACCCTCCGACAAGCCCTCGGCGCAGTCCAAAAATCGACTGAGGACGTCAGAAGAGCAATGGAAGAGGACATGAGGGCACGCAAGACTCTGGAGCAAACGCTCGAGCAGCTGGATTGCAACTTGGCGGCGGCGAACCGGATCATTGATGGCGAGCATCGAACCCAGGAGGAGGCCAGTCAGCAAGGGTAAATTTCCTACCAGTACACATCAGTTCTTCTTCCCTATCATGGGGACCTCTGGGCCGCCCTTTCCTGCTCGATTTGAATATCAAGGGGATACACAAAAGCCATCCAGGGGCAATCGCATCACCTTTCAGCACTCATTTCCTTTCTGCTTTTCTTTTCATCCCCGACCCATTTCCTACCATCATTAATTCATTCTCAAGGATACCTCAACTGTCTCCCAGGCTCAACGTTACATCACTTGGTCAAGCATGGGTGGACGCCCCGAGAGCCGTTATCTTACCCGGTCAGTCCTCGGCATTCATATGACGAGACCAAGACCCCAGCGCATTGTCACCGTCACCGTCTCTGACCAGCATCCGCCCTTGACCGTTCCCAATCACCCCCCGAAGAATCTACACACTGCCCTTGCTCGCCTTATCTGAAGCTTGGACAAGGCCAGGAAGTCAGTCTTACGACGGATAAGCAAAGACGAGACCTCAAGAATTTGGAACGGGAGGACACAAAACTACACCTCAGAATCAGCTTAGATAAGGATAGTTAATCATACATAATTGCTTTGCGAATTCCCGGTCCTTTCCATAATGCTTTCTCGTGGCACCCGAGGCCTCCATGGGGGTCGAACTAGATCACAACCTTACCTTGATCCCAAGCCACTTAGAAAGCAACTCGTACTCCTCAAGAAGTACCGATACAGGCAAGCGCTTCGTCGTGGGTAAAGTACATCTCCAACGTTGCTACCGAAAGCAGAAACCTGAAGCTTGCCTTCTCGTTGATATCAAAACAGTTTGAGGCTTTCCTTCCTGTACCTCGCACATACAAACTTCTTTTCGACTACTTCCTTTCCGCCATTTAAATCCTTTTCTTCTTCCCCAAGACCTATCAATCCTTTCTTCTACCTGGTACTTACACAAAGGTCGGCGGCCGAAATGAAGAACTACAGTACCCTTCAGGACTTCAAGAGATGGGCCAAGCGCCACCGGAACACAGCTTTCCGCCATGCCTTTGCGGAGGCCCGGAGATTCCACGTGCTGATCGACGGCGTGACGTGGGACGATGAGAAGTCGCGGCCCATGCCGCTCATGGAACAGCAGAACTACAAATTCCTCATACAGATCTACTGAGACCAAGCGATCCTCGACAAGAACAGCCACTCAAAGGGCAGCCCGAAAAACATGGAGCCTTGGGCCGCAAGCTGCGAAGCGGCGCGCATCATGAACGACCTGGTCATGCCGTCTGAGGTCATTGACTTACTGGCCCGGGCTGGATGGGACGCGGTGAAGTGCTGCGACCCGACCCTACCGCGGGAAGAGAAGAGAATCAAGCCAGTTCATGGGGCCTTTAACGGGGAGCCTGGGCTTGAGGAGGGTGAAAGACGTGTCGACGTGGAGGGGGAGACATCGGTGCTCTCAGCGTCATCAGCGCCTGCCCAACCTTTGCAGGTGATTCCAGCGGAAGAAGTACCTGAGGCCATCCAAACCGAGATTCCTTCCCTGGATGTTGATTCCGACGTGGTAGTCGACCCTCATGAGTTCGCAAGCCCTCCCAGTTCTACCACGTACGACCAGGAAACAGCCGAGTTTCCTCTCCCGAGAGACCGTGAGATCAAGTTCTTGCCCGTCAACACCGCAGACGCTATCGGCGATTCCCAAAGCGCCAAAGACGTGGCTTCCTTCGCATCGACGGAGTCTTTCTTTCCGGAAGGGCTCGAAATGAGCAGATCGACCGCGTCGGAAGCCGATTCGGAGAAACGGCAAAGCTTTGGCGAGGACTATGTCCTTCAATCGGCACCTCGACAATTCCGGAACACACACGGCAGGCGCAGGCACAGTCAGCTTCAGAAGGCACGACGCCGACGGGACCAGCACCCTCTTCAAGGCCTCAGCGAGGGGTTCCTGCTCCTTGTTCAGGATGTCGATTCAATCTACGAAGCCTCGCGTGCGGCGAGAGAGGCCCTCAAGAAGGGCAGGAAGGCCACCAGGAAGTTGGAGCGCATTGCTAAGAAGGAGTTGAAGAGAACAGGCCACAGGCGTGCTGAGTGTCACCATCGCCACTAGAGAGGAGCCTCCATCAGCAGTGATACGGCAGAAAGCAACCTACAAGACTCCACAAATAGGTACTGGCTGGGATGCGGTCAGCTTACGCGCACCTTTTCAAGCAAGAGCGCACCTCCCTTGGTCTTCGGTCTCAACATTCAACATAAGCAGCATGTCACAATGAGTTTCTCCAATACATTGCCACCAGCTCTGCGTCATTGGCATCATAGGCGTCTCATTGACACGAATCTTTACTTGCGGTTTTGTTTTCTATCCACAGTCATTCTGGGAAGGGGCCAGAGGCAAACAAGCTTTGCGTATTGAATGGAACCCGGGGATTGGCGCCAAAGCATAAGTTCGGGGAGGAAACAGAGCGGGAATGGTGAAGCTGTTGATACATGATCACCAGGCAAACTAGTCGCAGGAAATAGAAACGCATTTGCAATAATTGCTCCCATTACTGCGTGATGTCGTCGGTCTCTTTGCTCGAAGACAAGCCTCAGCCAGGAACCCAGGCATGCGATTTGGCTGAGGGTTGGCCGTCCATCCCCTGGGCGCTGATCCCCAGGGCCACCTCCAGACAGAATGGGGGGTGAGACGGGGAAGACGAAACTCTTTTCCGGAGACGACGCTGCCAGTGCCGACGAGCGAGAATGAGAACGGCGACGAGAACAGCGAAGCAGAGCCCGGGTCAGACCATAGCAGTACGAGACATCCGAGGCACATCACTCAACCAAGGCAATGGACCCATCAGGATCAGAAAAAGACGAACCCTCGTCTCAAAAAATCTCATTAAAACAGAAAACACACAAGAACCCCCAATGCGGGAGACACGCGTAGAAAACCTAGGAACTCCGGGACCATGCAGCAGCTATCGAATCGGGGCATCTCCCGGCAGCTCAATCGTCGGAACATAGAAAAAGTTCGACTTTTTCCCAAGAGGAACGGCATGGGAGATTCAACCTCCCATAAGTTCATCCAAATCCCCTTCTTTCGACATATCATCCATCCAACAGTCCACCCAACCAACAACTGGGACAGCATGCAAAAGAGACCAAGGATAAACAGAGATATCCGACAAGACTCTCTCACTGGTGTCATATGCTGCTGCTGAATATCATCTCATGATCCCTCATCATGCCCTACCAATCCAACTCAAAAAACCCATTTGGTATCCCGCACATATGCAACTTTCGTGACGCTGACATGTTCGTTTCTCATCCCCAGGACCAAACGCTCATATTAGACGTCAAAAACCCTTTCAACAGTAAAACAATTGCATTTAATTTCCTCGAGTTCAGTTTTCCTCATCATCTTCCTCAATCGGGGCTGGTGTCCGTCTCTCCGTCCGGCGCTTGGGCCGCCGGTGTCTCGAGCTGCTGATGTTGCTCGCTGAGTCGTCGGGCGCCAGCTCGAAGTCGTCATTGTACCAGTCGTCGTCGCTGTTGGTATCGAAATCACTTTGAGCCCAGCTGGGCCGCTCGTAACCTGAAGACTGCGAGTTGCCGGAGCCCAGGTTGGGCAGAACATCGATGCGTCGTCGACTCTGCAGGCTGTGTGCCAGGCCGGCTCCCCGATTGCGCAAGGCCGTGCGGACCACCTCCGCCTTGAGGTGAAGGGCCTCGAACGCATCCTCCAAAGCCTCCATGCCCTGGTAAAGCTCCCGCTCTACCTCTGCCAGGACGGCCATCTCCATCTCCTCATCTCGGGAGACAGCCTGGCGGTTTGCCGCAGATGAAGCTACGCTCACGAAGGAAGCTGGAGTCGCGCCGCGAGAGTATGGCGTGGTGCCGCGAGAGATTGGGAAGCCTGGTGTTCCCCTGAAGCTCGCGGGGGTGGGACCTCGAGAGTCGGCTGTCGGGGTAGGGAGGTCGTCGTTATCGGCTCCGGACCAGAGGAAGCCATCAAATCTCCCGGAGATCAAGATTTCCCATTCTTGAGTGTTGATGTCGGACATGGTAACGATGAGGTCATGTGTGTGGGGGTTCTTGATGAGGTACATCGCGGTCTCTGCGTCTCGCGGGACCTGGGCCAGACGGTAGAGGCGTTGCAGGGACAGACCCGCCTTGATGATGAAGTCGGGGCGAGGACGGTGCAACGGGGTAGGTGCTCTCAGCGTAGGCTTGATCTGACTAGAGCCGGAGAGGAGGGCGTTGAAGTAGGGCTGATCCTCCGGGTCCAGGTTCGTCAACATGGCAAAGGTGAGCGTCTCGTCGTCGACGTCCTGCTGCGACGGCGCGGTCGAGTCACCGCAGTTGTTCAGCCACTTGTCCACGGCTCCTCTGACCTTCTTAGACTGTCGCAGGTAGTGCTCGCGGAATTCCTCGGCGATATCGGGATCGATCTTGATGGGCGAATCTGGCCGTGGGGGCAAGTCGGCTGATGCGTCTGCAGCGCTCGAGCCCAAACTCGCCAGGTCGAACGGCGGCCACTTCGGGAGCTCAATGCGGCCGCTGGTCCACTCCAAAACTTCTCCCCAACCCAGACCGCGGTGCTGGATATCGGGACCCCTCTCACAAACGACACATGAGCATCCGTGTTCGGGCAGTTCCCGAGAGAAGACATTTTCAAGACGGTCCAAAAGTCGACGAGCAACGGACCGATGACCAGTTGCGACGGCTACGGAGCCGTTCTTGTTGAGGACGTGGTTGTACTGATCAAGCAGATTGAAGAAGGGCGCGAACAGCGTCTGGGCACCGACCAAGGGTGGGTTTGACGGTCGAGCACCATTCTGGCGGGGAAGGACAGAGAGGAATGTCTTAGGGATGGGTTGTTGGAGTCCTCCATTTTGCAGCAGGTAGTCAACTCTGGGTGCTTCTTGGACGTTCAAGGGTGGTGGGGGAGGCGGAGGCGGCGGGGGCCCACCGAAATCAGTAGCCGGGGTAGCACACGGCGTGATTTCCTCGGCATATACTTGAGGGGGTCCAGGAGGTTTTTGGCCCGGAGGAAGGGGCGGTGGGTAATTCGGCGGTGCCTGGGTAGGGGTTCTGGGGGAGGAATCTAGAATACTCTCCGGGGACGAATCTCCGTCCTGGATATCTGATCGTCGACTCTTCTTGCTTGAGGAGCTCCTCTTTGACGATGACCTTGAAGCGCTTGGCTTGGTGTTCAAACTCTCATGGACGCCGGGCGGGAAAGCGGGCGACTTGACATAGGTGGCCTGGCTGCTGGTCTTGGATTTAAAGCTTACTCGGGACCTGTCGTCGGCTCTGGAGGCCGACCTCGATAGCCCACTGAGTCGCGAGCTTGGCCTGTCCTCCCGGTCTTTCTTCTCACCGCTTAGTCTCGAGCTGGAGCCACGATTATCTCGCTCCGTCTTCGTCGACGACTCGGGCGTGGCGGAGCGTCTCTTGCCCGAGAGATCCGTCTCGGGGGGACTCGGCGGCCTCGACTCCTTCTTGGACGAAATCTTGCGCTCGTCGACACTCTTGGATCGTTTGATATCGCTCTGGCCGAGGTCTGTCGCCTCGGGCGTCAACGGGTCGACTGGCCCCCTTGGGGCGCCAACACCTGACCCAGACACATCCTCGCGGCTGACGACGGCCTCCTTGCTGTGCGCCTTGCTGAAGGTCGGATAGGGAATCGAGATGCGGTCGGAGGAGGCGGGGCCGGAGAGCGAGGTGCGCCGGGAGAACTCGGGTACGAGATCCGTCAGGGAGGAGGAGCGGTCGTGGGTGCGTTCTCTGTCTCTTTCGCGGTCGCGCTCTTTCTCTTCGCGGGTGCGGTGACGACGGTGTGAATGGGAGTGCGAGTAGGAATGGGTGTCGCTGCCGAGGCCGCTGCCATCGGCCATCTTGGACTTGGAGGAGCGCGAGCTCACGCGGTGCGAGCGGTGCTCCCTGTCACCTCTTTCCTTGTCGCTTCTGAGGCTGCGCTCCGACTTGGAGCGGGATGTCTTCTTCTCACGGGGCGGGCGGTCAACGTCGGCGACGTCGACGTCACGGTCTTTGGAGGACATGGCGGAGCATGGATGCGAGCCCGAAAGCTCGCTGCGAGGGAAGTCGGTTCAAGAGTTGGGCCTCGCTCGAAGGAGCAGGCGAGCGTACGTATTCGATTGCAAAATAGAGGGTGGGTAGCAAGGTTTTGGGGCCCGACGGCGAGCGATCCGGCTTCGAGGTCAAGGTTTTGGACGATGTGAAGAACGGCGGATAGGAAGCAGGCTGGACCTGGTCTGGGGTTCACCGACCGAAGACGACTAGGCTGTTCGTTAAAAAAACCGGGGGGCGGTTTTTTTTTTCTGGCTTACCCCTGGCTTGGAACGAGCGGCGACACACTGAGTGCGTGGCTATGATGCCGTCAGGTCGTCAGCAACGTGAATCGTCGTGGCTGGTCGTGAAGTGTAGAAACGAAGGGCCAGACAGAGTCCGGAGGGCGGCGCTGGAGCGACTGAATGAGTGCAAAGTCACGGGCAGGCCAGGCGAGGACTCAGGAAACTGGAAGAGTCGACAGATGGACGGGCGGTTGCGAGGAGTTGACGAGCGACGCAGGCGAGTGTGATTCGACCAAAAATGAGAACAGGTGCCTGCCTCCTCTGCAGACCACCCCTGCACCCTAGCCTGGTGCATTGGAATTGGAGCTGTCTGGGGCGGATTGGTAGGCGTGGGCTGGGCAGGCCCGGAAAGAGTGGAGCAAGGGCGCTGAAGGGGAAGGGGTGGTGGGTGGCACCGGGGGGGGGTGGGAAGGAAAGGATGGCCCAAGGCCCAAGGGAAGCGGAGAGAGAGAGAGAGCCAAGGGTTGGGGCGGTGACACAACTCAGCACTTTGTCACTCCCGTCGCTGTGTGTCTCTCTTTCCCTCACCCTTTCCCACCTGTACGCCAAAGTACCTGCCTGCACTCAGCAACACAGCAGGACAGACGGTGAGTGACTTGTGGCCAGAGCCTGACGTGGCACCGGGCTGAGGTCCCTGGGCCCACAACGAACACTGCCAGAAGTTACCGCGAGGGAGGTACTTTTGGCCCTGACTACGCTGCACCTACTGCGTGCTGCGTACCTGACCTGCCGTACCGTACCTAGGTACCTTAGTGTTTAGAAGCTCGGGCCTAAAGTAGACACAAGTCGGGCACTTGGCCAACACCGCCCATCGTCATCCGCGCCGCACAGTCTTCCTCCGCCCCCTCCGTCCAACGGTGACCCCCAACAGGCACGCAGAAGCAGGAAAGCAAGACAGAGACACGAACATTGGTCGAAGTCAAGTCGAAGCCTCCGCGGATGGGAGCCGGACAGTGCCGCGTGTCTCAGCTCATCCGAGCTGGCCAGGATCGCGCTGCATGGCACTCGAGCCACAAGTCGACGGGAACCCGCCCAAAGTCGACGGACGGACTGTGGCTGCACATCATCATCAGTGAGAACAGCCGCACCGCGGTACATTCTCCTGCCTGGCCCTTTCTCCATTTAAGATGACTTTTAGCCCAACGTGAAGTACGTAGGGTACTGGCTGGACTGAGCTTGTTTTCTCTGGGCATCTGGCGTCCCGGGCTGACGAGAGACGTGAATACGGTGGAGTGTGTGTGTGTGTGATGCAATGTCTTAGGCCTCAAGTGATGCGAACCGCAGCTCCGGGAAGACGCCCGCGCGCTCGTTGGGCAAGACAGCTTCGGATGGGCGAGAGACAATCACAACTTTTGTACGTTGGCAACAAGTCATCATCTCCGACGTCTCTCAAAACCCCCAACTGAGTATGGCATCCGCAGCGGGCGGTATCACCCTCCGCGAGGGATTCGTTTTCACGTCACCTCCCGTCCCACACACAGTGCTTGCGCCGTCAAGCTTCCTTCCGTTTGGCCTTGTCTGTTGCGGAGGTCTGTTGGTCTGGCCATCCCAGGCCCGGCTCCTGGCGGGAATCCAGATTGCATCATGTAAAGATGCTCAGACGGCCCATGTCTTAAACAGTGACTGCCTGACCTCCGCCCGCAAACGCCGACCGACGCGCGAAGCCGGATCTCGACTCCTACTCCTCCATCGCCGAGGACGACGAGAAAAGCCGCTTCCTAAAACAAACGTCTTCTTTCCCCCAACGACTGCTACTCTACAAACCAACACCGTCCCCTCTTTTTGCCGTTGTATGCTACCTCGACATGTGTTGATACCCGCCGCCACCAAATGCGCCGAGCCGTGATCGGGCACCAAAACCCCATACCCGGCCCAATGCCCGCGGTAAGCTAAGCGCCCGGGATTCGCTCGTCCAGTGGGAGCGGCAGCATCTCCTCTCGCTGGGGTTGCTGGGTTCTGGATGCTGTTCTGGGCCGTCTCGCACACCATAACCTGCACTACAACCCAAGGAGCAAACCGCTCTAAACCTTGAGCGACCACACCAACCCTTTTTTCCCGCCCATGGCCAGCTCGCTCCCGCATGCAGTTGCGCTCGGCCGTTGTTGGTTCTCGTCGCCCAGGCACAGGGGTCGGCACATCTGCGCCTATGTTTGGTTTATCAATCTGATCGCTTCCTGTGCGTTTGTTCGGAAACGATCACGCGCGTAGTTGTTTGAGTCCGATGTCACGACAAACTTGCTCAGATCTCAATTTCCCAGAAAGGGTTGCGAATCGTTCAATCAAATCCGTCAATTCAACAGCTATTCCCCCTCGAGCATGCAACTATGCGAGGTGGGAGCAAGTGCTAGCTAGCTTCGGCAACGACAAACACGATCTCCGTCCCTGACCTATGCCATGCCATATCCATCCATGCATGATATTCATATATATGTTGTAAAACAAAATCATCATCGGCTTTTTAAAAATCCGGTGTAAACCTTGCGTGCGGTCTTTCATCAACTCCGTTATATCCTTCTTTTTTTTTTTTTTTACGCTATGCCAAAAATGCATCTATAGTCTATCCAAGAGACCCTGGCTCTCGAGGAGCAGGACGATCTGGTGGACGATGGAGCGGACAGTCTGCGTCTCGAGGTCGACGACGAGGTCGGGCTTGGCGGGAGTCTCGTACGGGTCGTCGACGCCGGTGAAGCCCTTGATCTCGCCGGCGCGCGCCTTCGCGTAGATGCCGCGCTTGTCGGTCTTCTCAGCGTACTCGAGCGAGGTGGCGACGTGGACGAGGAAGAAGGGGCCCGACTTCTCGACGAGCTCACGGGCCTGCTTGCGGGCGTCCTCGTACGGGGCGATGGGCGCCGCGATGACGGCAGCGCCGGCACGGGTCAGCTCCGAGGCAACGAAGGCGATGCGCGCAATGTTCTTGGAGCGGTCCTCACGGCTGAAGCCCAGCTCGGAAGACAGCTCGTGGCGGACAGTGTCGCCCAGCAGCAGCGAGACAGAGCGGCCACCGCCCTGGTTGAGGGTCACCTGCAGCGCCTTGGCGATCTGGTCCTTGCCACTGTTCTGGTAGCCCGTCAGGAAGATGGTGAAGCCCTTCTGCGCCGGCAGGGGGTTCTGCTCGCGCAGCACCTTGACGACCTCGGGGTACGAGAACCACGCGGGGATCTCCTTGCCGGTCTTGAGGCGGTTGCGCAGCTCCGTGCCGGAGATGTTGGCAGTGTGGGTGCCGGGGGCGATCTCGTTGGCGGGCTGGTACTCGTCGCGGTCGGGGATGTAGATCATCTCCTGGAACTCGACCATCTTGATGCCCAGCTCGTCAGAGTACTTCTGGACGGCGTGCTGAGCGTCGTACGGGCCGTAGTGGTCCTTGCCGTTCTTGTTCTTGCCGGGGCCGGCATGGTCACGGCCGACGATGAAGTGCGTCGCACCGTGGTTCTTGCGGATGATGGCGTGCCAGATGGCCTCGCGGGGACCACCCATGCGCATGGCGAGGGGCAGCAGGGCCAGGGCGGCCATGCCGTTGGGGTATCTAGGGAGGAGGGCCTTGTAGACTCGGACACGGGTGAAGTGGTCGATGTCGCCAGGCTTAGTCATGCCGACAACGGGGTGGATGAGGACGTTCGCTTGTTGCGACCGCGCAGCGCGGACGGTCAACTCTCTGTGGGCGCGGTGCATGGGGTTACGGGTCTGGAAGGCGACGACCTTGTTCCAGCCGAGCTTCTCGAAGTGAAGTCTCAGCTCAGCGGGAGTGTCTTCTGCCGTCAGTCTCACGTCGGGTGCTGTGCTCGGGGGGCAAACTCACATCTGAGGTCGAGGAAGTCGTAGTGGGCAAGGCGCTGGACGGCCTCCAGCTTACCACCAACGTAGAACTCCTTGGTGTTGGAGAAGAGGTGCTTGATGCCAGGGTGAGTGTCATCGTCGCTGCCAAAGACCTCAATGGCCTCAACGGTCCTAAGAGCGAGTCAGCCATTATTCATTGCATCAATTGACTCGGAACATACTTGTCGGGCCTGTAGATGTCCTCGACGGTGAGGATGGCCAGGTTGCGGTCGTCTCTCAGGTCGCGCAGGGTGATGCGAGCACCGGCCTTGAGGGCGAGCTCGTCGATGGTCTGTTGGGACACATCGAGGGTGATGGGCATGCTGAAGAGGTTGCCATCAGCGAGGCGGTTGTTCTTGACAACGCTGCACATAACATGTTAGCAACTTGTGACCATCTCCCATTGCCATTGTTGTGTATTGGTTTTTTCTGACGTACCCATTGTAGTCCTTCTCGTTCATGAAACCTGCAGTGGTGTGCCTCGGTCAGTCCCTGAGCTCAAACGTAATCGTGGGGAATTGCCCCTCCAAAAAAAAAGTATGGCGGGGTCGTCTCCGTGCCGCAGCAACCCCACCATCGCAACACTTGCGCAGTGCATGGCAACACACGAACCTTCAAGGGGAGAGAAGCCACCGTTGAGCAGCAGCTCAAGATCGCACAGGTGGCGCTCAGTCAGGACGAGCGAGGGGAGCTTGTCGGCCTCAGCCAGGAGCTCGGCCTGGCGCGGCGCATCGCGCGCGAAGAGGTCCTTGAGGACACCGCCGTGGGGGGAGTTGGCCATGATGCTTCAATGGTGCGGGACAGAGGTAAAAAGCCCAAATCGCGCAGAAAAAAAGACGCTACAGGACAAATGAAGCTCCTACGAAGCTCGGGAGAGAGAGAATACAACCAATTGAGCCGGGGGGCTTCAGTTGCGGGGAGGTCAGGGAAACTTCGAGGAGAATCGTGTATAGATGAGGAGGACAGGAGAAGCAGCAGGAGGGGGAGGTCTGGCACAGACGAGCGAGGGCAACGGTGTCTTTTATTTCCTCATGCGAAATGCGGACTGGACCAGAAAAATGTTGCTCGTCTCCGGCGTCAAATCGGCATTGTGTTGTCGCGCGTTGCTGTACCCGTACCTGTTGTCCAAGGTAAAAATTGGAGGCTGTTTAGCTCAAATGACGTGATCGCTACCTTGCAGATGTACCCTCCTTGGCGGCGGGATTAGCACTCTGTAGCGACGCATAAGTCATGTTCGCCACGATAAGTGCCCGTAAGATCCATCCTCCCCGTCCCAAGGGAGGCATCGACCTGCTGCGTAGCCGCGGAAAAGTCTGCTCCACGCATAGGCTGACGCAGTGACGACCCATGGGAGATCCATGGAGCCGTGGGGTCGCTGGTTTTGCAAATTCGCGGCTCGGCCGTCCGGCATCTATCCGTTGTACACCGAGTTGGATTGGTAATGAAGGGCGCGCTGATGTCAGACCGACGTCTTTGTAATGGTCGCCCCAAGTCTGAGAGTCTCTTGCGAACCCTCTAGCGCTACTGCCGGCGAACTCGGCCGCTCCAGGAAGAGTATTCGAAGAAGGTGGCCGTGATCAGACGAGTTCCAGCGAAACGTGGTTTCGCCAGGGTCCTTGGTCCTTGTCAAGGGGTTGGTGGTTACGAAATTGAGCGTGGGATAACTACCCCGCCAAATATGGCTTGCACACCGAGATGCACTTTCAGGGACCCCGCGCCACGCTGTTTGTCTGTTCCGAACACAAAAGTTGTAGCATGACCACGCGCACCAAGTTGCTCAGACATGCAGGTGTTCGTCAAAGTTGCAATTCCAGCCTCATCTGGCGTGCTGGCGCCGAGCCTCTTGGCTGCGGGCTAGTCGTCCATAAACTCGACTTCATCCGTTCACGCGTGGAATGGCTGAAGACACCAAGAAACTTACCGCTTGGCGAGACCAGCAACTGCCCAAGGCCAAGAGGAATAATGGCTTGTATCATACAACGATCTGATGAGCTCTTAAGTCCACCAGAGAGTCGTCTGCGATCCAAGGCAGCCGTCGTTCGCAAAACCCAAGAATGTTTCTTGGCGCAGCCCATGTGAAGTGCGATGCAGGTGCATGTCTTACAAAGCAGTACCACATTCGATCCAGCGTGAACCCAAAGCCTTGGCCAAGGGTCCTGGCCGGCAGCGAGTTTGGCAGTTCGCAGATCACGCCCACCGAGCTTCGATCTGAGATCTATTCTCGACGCGCTGTACCAACGACGTGAAAACACGTCTCGGTCAGCTCGGTCAGCGTGGTGGGGTAGCCCCGACGTCCGCGTCGATCGGCTAGCGGCTGTCGGTAGGCGGCTGCCGGCTGCGGGGTTGGCCCGATATCGCCCGGTCACCGAGAGCCTTATCTCCAGTTTTAGCAGTTGTCTGGACATCGATGACATTCCAAGTCCACTTTTCCGATGCCATTCTCCACTAGCCGCCAACATTTGCAACCCAAGTTCCAGTTCCTGACGATCTGCTGACGCAATTGGCCAATCGATTTGGCGTTGTTTTTTTTCGTGAGTTAGGAGCATAATGCCCGTGAACGAACGGCCCGCTGTCACCCACAAATGTTAGCAAAAAGCAAAGTTAGAAACTGTTGCGTCTTGTAAAAACGACGGACTCGAGCAAATCAGAGCCTTTAAGAGATTGACGGTTGCGCTGGTTCCGCAGTCAGACAGGTTAGCTTGTCGCGGGTTCGATGTGAGTGGGGGCCAAAGCCAAACTCCTCTCGAGTTCTTCAAGGTGTTGAATGGGTACTCCATTTAGCTCGGCGGTTGCGATCAACGTGAGCCAATACTTTGCTTCTTGCTGGAACTGCTAGATCAGAGAGGGATAACACAGGGGTGAAATTCTGAATTGCCAATTTGTGAGTTGTCATTTCAACCATTGGCCGAGAAGTGCCGTCCATCAACTGCAGACGCAGATATTTGGCGACTGTTTGATTCCATCTCATGAGATGTCTCGCTGCTCCATGGTTAGTTGGAGACGAGCCCTCTTATTTAGTTCAGGCGTGTTTGGTACAAGTTGTCTTCTCAGCAAAGACATTGCTTGCTACGCGGGAGTTGAACAGCTCGTGGCGCGTGAACGAAGCTCCCCGTGACATGCTGTGCTACGATGCGCCCCCAGTATCTTCCCCTTCTCACGCCTTGCGTTACCGGACCTATGACTTCGATAACAAACCTGCAGGGATGGATGTTTCTTCCTGGTTGATATAGTCTCTGAGGGTTGCGGTGATATCGGAGGCTTCACCTAGCTGAACCACATCCTGATCCTAATCATCTCCATCCTTCTCATATGAACTGTTGCGGCGTCATTCTGACTTGCGTCCTCTGGATAGACGCCGTGCGACAGTGCCGAATAGTGTTAAGAGTATAATTCTATCAAGAAAATGGTGGCCCTTGTAAGACAGACGAGCTGGTTGACCGCTCCTGAGAGCTCTGCACGCTTCCAGAAACATCGATCTGACTAGATTGAGCCACAGTTTCAAGCACCGAGGAAATCTGGCTGAGCTGCACAAGCATGCTGATCTTCCCTGGGATTTCTCGTCGTTCCCTGCTACCCTTGCAGCAGTCTAGTGTTGTTTTGACGGAGTTCCTTATGGAAGGTCCTTGCAGCAATTTGATGAGAATCACCCCCATCATGTTCCTCATCCTCGTGCTCTTTTCCGTCTTCATCTTGTCCTCCCTCCCTTTTTCGTTTTGAACAAACAATGTTATATGATATGGCGCGTTTGGTCCAGCCCTGTCAAGACAAGTGGCTGGATGGAGTACCAGGGCCTGCGGTAGAATGCCTGCTGAAGTGAGCATTCGGATCTTATAAGAGAGCGCTCGAGGCCGGCCATAGTTTGGCTTATCACAATCTGAGCTGGTGCTGGCTGTAATTCAGGAGAAGCCAACATTGATATCCAGTCGACATGTCAACGGCACAAAACCTATGAGAACGGACCAGGAAACAAGCATGAACACCGATATGGGTCAGATGTTGTCGCCAGAGGTCATGTCGGGCCAGAGTCCCTAGAGAACTGCCGTGAAATTTAGACATCTGGGATGGAAGTCACGAGCGAGCTATGATCCGGTTCTAGATCATGGTCGACCACATTTGGTCAAGCTGATTGTAGAATGTGAGCTCTGCATCAGGACAAAAAGGATACAGCCTCGCCGTGTCCTGCTCGCACTAACCGTTTGCTGACCAGTGATTACCTCTGGGAATTCGATGATACCCAGCACCAGTCTGAGGAGCTCGACAATCGAAAGGGCTATCGTGCCAGATCGAGAGTCGGTGTCTAGCTAGCAGCACAAAACAAACACTGGGCGATGTGCTGGCACCGTGGCATTTGGCTTTTTAATATGCACGATTCTGTGCCTGTGGAACAGCGAACACATTGTTTGCCAAACTGGCAGAATGGTGAAGTCGTTGCCAGCAGGCCGTCTGTGCAACCCGGCTGGCATGCTTAGATTCAGAACTAGTGGCAGCCACAAACCAAGCGTCTTGGCGCTCGATGCATTTTGGAGATGTCGAGTCCAAATGACGATGCTAAGACAGTCTTGATTTCGTCATCGGTATTGTGCTCGGAGAATGGGAATCGTCTGACTTGGCCGGTTTCTTGAAAAGCTGCATATTATGGCGGGATATTCGCACATGGATGCAAGCCACTACCGGGCCTGGAACAGCGACGGCAGTGCTTAGGGCAAGCAGCGGGAAAGCTAAGAAATGAGTCAAAAGGGCACCGGTCTTCAAGGTAAAAGCTCGTCCAACCAATGGGGTTAGATGGAGTCAAGGTGCAGATGAGTGGTCGGGAGATGGACACGAAGATCTGCGGTGAGCAGTTTAGCAGAGGCAAGATTCGGTCGTTGGCAGGCTGGCAGCCGCGTAGGGATAGCCTACTCCGGCTTGGTAGTGAAGCGCACGGTCGGATTGGGCGCAGGCGCATGGTTGGCAGGCTTCCGGGTGGTTGGGAATGGGCCTTGGGTGGAACGAGAATGCTGGCTTCCCGCCGTGGTGGAGTGAGGGGTGGGAGGGGTTTTGTGTCTGAGTTTTGCTATCCGGGCGGATACCTCACTTTTTAAGCAAAACTCTTGTTTCTTGGATGGAACGGCGCGGGCGTACCTGGGTTGCGAGTAGGTAATGCCAAAACCTACGTGCTGAGGTAGTGCCCGAAGTTGCGAGGCAGAGCAGCTGATGTCCGACCATAGGCTGGCGTTGTATTCGACGAAGAGCCTGTTTGATGCCGAAAGCTGCGCTATCGCGGATAATGTTTCGTCTTGGCGGCGACGAATGGCCCACAGCCATTGGGTGGCTGGCTTCAGTCCGGTCGAGGGGTCCTGAGACCGGATTCGATTTTGCGTGGATTTGAACGAAAATACATGACGACGCAGTCTCAGATTCCCGCGTTCGACAGCAAGGAGGAATGTGGGCAGTGATACTGAGTCGACGTCGATCGAGCGGGCTTTGAGAAGAGGGTGCGCGTGGATGAGGATATCTCGAGGCAAACACTGAAGCAAGCGCCAATCAGAATATGGGAGGAAGAACGGAACGAGCAGGGAAGCCTGGGGGCCATTTTCACTCGTCTGTCAGGTTTTGGCAGGCGGCGACAGAGATAAGATAACGTTGGACAGATGCGGATACGGATGCACCTGTGCGGCCACGACAGCGCATGGGCCAGCAGCCAGCTCAGAAGGTACCTAAGGTACGTATCGTGCTGTATCGCTCGACAGTGCCGCCAGCCAAGCCAAAAAGCGGGCAGGAAGCGGTGGCAATCACAGAACCCCCCATCAACCTGCGGACCAACCGATCCGTACGGGCATTTGTACAGGGCCACATGGGAAAGATGTGTTTTGTGTCGCAATGAGTGCCTGGGCGGAGGTTTGCACAAGGTGCCATCGCCTGATGCTGCCGTTCGGGTACCTAGCAGAGTCCGCGTATCTGCAGTGTGTGTGCAAATAAATCATGGAAGCTCGGCGGGTGTGACCAATCAACGGCTGGCGGAAGCTGACAAACTTATGCGTTGCGTGCTTGCTAGGCCGAGATAAAAAGCACTACCCAGCGGCTGCCGTTTTGTCCCATTTAGGAGGGAAATCCCTGCTCGTATCCCGGTTTCGCCCAGTTTCGGGCAAGTCGTGGTGCAAAAGGAAAAACGGCCAAATTCACCTGGTCAGTCCGCGGTTCTAGTCCACCAGTCCAGCCAGTTCCAGGGCCCATGGCATTCCAAGGAGACGGAAGGCGAGCTGTCGCTGGGGAGTTTATTGCAGCCGTAGAATCATCTTAAGAATACGAGCTGCCAGCTTCGCCCATCCACCGCAATTCCACTCAAGGCCCGTCCCATGTCGCCTTCTTCCCCGGACCTGCTGAACGGTGAACCCTGACGTCCCTGACCTGTCCTCTTGATTGATCACTGCAGCTGCATCTGAGGCGGACACCCGGGAGGCACAGTAACCGCCCTTAACTACAACCCAAGAAGCTGCTGCTGCTGGCCTATCCTTGTCCGGTTCTCTCGCCGGTTTAGGGAAATTCTTGAACATCGCAGGCCACCCCTGCAACCGCCGCAATATCTTGTACCTGCTCCCGCCTTTGCACACCACACTCTCCTCGCCATCATCCGTTTCTACGTCCGCTCGCAATTGCAACCGCGTTCGCCAAAAACACGTCGAAATCCACAAGGCACCTATCTACGATTGCCCATCGCGCAGCTTGCTGCCGTCGACTGAATCGCTGTCTCGATACAACATCGCTCAATCATCGTCGTCATCCAAACGAAACAAGTACCGATAATCCCGGCCGACACAATACAAAACAGCTCTATTCCATTCCACTACGTCTCGGAGAGGACCCCCCCAGCTCTCCATCGTCGCTAATTCCCGTCGCCTTGGGAAGCCCCTTCACGATATTCCGCGTCCTCCGAACGATTCCAGGTCTGGACGTGAACCGGAGCTTCCCAAAAACACCAACAAGCATCTCTATGTCCATCTGCGCCAAGTCCAATTTGGTTCGATACACTCTAAACACCGATTCTGCGATTGCGAGATAGCAGCCATACATCGACCCGTCGCGCCGGCGCCTCTCCCAGTACTCGGGTATCTTTGCCCTGCGAACCCTCTGGTCGTCCTGTCGACAACCTCGCCGACTTCCCAGGATGGCCCGAATTGGAGGTTCAGTGCCGGTTGTCGCGGCCCTGCTCGCCCTCTTCGCCCTCTTCACGACAGCCTTGGCTGCCACCGAGACCGTCTACATCACCGGGCAGGATAAGGATGGCGTCACTCGCGAGCTCGCCACCAACCGGAGGCCTGCCTTGTTCACCGGAGATTTTGGCGATTGCCTTGGGGGACAGAGCTTGTTCAACATCACCAAGTTCGACGCCGCCTACTATGCCGACAACATGACTGTCCAGTTCCACCTGGATGGCACCACCAACATCCGGAACGAGTCGCTGATGAGTAGGTTCTCACTCGACGTCTGGGTTCTGACATGGATGCTAACTGTGATTAAGTGCACATCAACGTCGAAGCCTGTAAGCTGAGCCGAACTTGGGACGAACTCTCGGGGTAGGATATGGGGTGTGCTGACTTGTGACAGACGGCGAGACAAGATTCGAGATGAACTTTAACCCATGCATGGCGAACATCGCCAGGTGCGTTGACGATGGTCCTTGCGCCACTAGAGTAACTCGCTAACTCTGCCCAGTCTGTGCCCATTGAACGCTAGCGTTCCTATCACCGCATACGCTGAATTCAGACTCACGCCCGCTCAAATCGATGGCATTCCCTCGATCGCTCTCGATATTCCCGACTTCGAAGGTTCTGCTCGTGTGCAGATCTTCGCAAACTCGAGCGAGACCCAAATCGGCTGTTTCCAAGCTGTCATGCGCAATGGCAACAGTTTCTCCCATCCAGCGGCGATATCATCGATTCTGGGCGTCTTCACCTTCGCCGCGATCCTGGCTTCCTTTGCAACGGCAATCTACGGCGTCAGCATCACTCACATGAGAACGCATTACGCCCACTCCTTGTCGGTGCTGGTCATTTTTGAGACTTTCCAGACAGTCTTCTTTTCAGGCGCCTTGTCAGTTGATTGGCCCAGTGTACTGCCCGCCTGGTGGAGCAACTTCGGATGGGCTGCCGGCATGATATACAGCGAGCAGATGGTTGACTCGATCGATGGATTTGCTGGAGTGACTGGTAATGCCAGTCAAGTCGGCGGTGCCGGATCAACAGTCATCAACACAGGAGGTGGCCTCGTGCAACAGATTTACGGACGCTCCCTCGACAGTCTCTCAAACGCCCTCGAAACTGTACCCGTCTCCGCTATCGTCGAACGAGCAACCAGGGAGTTCAACAGGAGCAACCCATACGAATACTACTGGGCAGGCTCTCCAGTGTCCCCAGGAATGCCCACGCCGGGCAAGTGGATTGGATTCGCTGGAGATCTGTCCGCGTTGAACATACCCGCTGCCAACGCCTTCACCATTGGTCTCATTTGGTGGTTGGTGGCCATCGCCCTGGTCGCCTTCTTCATCACTCTCTTCAAGTTCACCCTCGATCTGCTTGTCCGTGTGAACCTGATGAACCAGGACCGGTTCTTGTACTTCCGCAACCACCTGGTTGGATATGTGGCAGCTGGGGTCCTCCGTACCCTTCTTGTTGCTTTCTTCTCCCTGATGACACTGGCTCTCTTCCAGTTCAACATCCGCGGACCCGCCGGGCCCACTGCCATTGCCGCTATCGTCTTTCTCCTCTTGCTCGTTGGTGTCGGCGCCATCGTCGTCTATGCCTGCTTCTTCCGCCTTCGACTCGGAAAATATGAGATGGGACCCGACACTATTGTGTTCGAACAGGGGAAGCTGTTCAACGCAGTACCGGCGGTCGCAGCAACCCGTGTCAGCAACATCGGCGAGGAGGAAACGACGGCTAAACGCTACGCATCGATGCCGTTCTTCAAAATCCGTTATATCGATGACGATCCGGACCGGACAACGGTCCACAAAGACGAAGCCTACATCAAGCGCTTCGGATGGCTTGCTGCTCGATACCGGCGGACTAGGTGGTGGTTCTTCGCGTGCTGGCTTGGCTACCAATTTATCCGGGCCTGCTTTATTGGAGGTGGAGCCCGAAACCCCCTCGCGCAAGTCTTCGGGCTTTTCATCTTCGAGATCATCGCCTTCTTCGTGTTTATCAAACTGAACCCGTTTGAGGGACAGCGGAACACGTCTCTGGCAATCTGGATGCTCGGCATCACAAAGGTTGCAACAGCCGGTTTCTCTATCGCCTTCTTGCCGGCCTTTGCCATTGGCCGCATCCTCTCGACGGTTTTTGGTATCATCATCATTGTGATCCAGGGGTTCCTCGTCGTTGCCGTCCTGGTCCTCATCATCCTCGGCGTCATATCGTCATGGATGTCGCTTAACCGAAACCGCGAGGAGTTCCTTGAGAAGCTGGACGGAATCCGCATCAAATACTACGAACACATGGAAGCAAAGGCCGCCGACCTACCCCCGCCACCGAAGCCGGACCCCAGCCAACTGCCCCAGGAGCCCCAGGAGCCTCCGCAGCCGTACTTCAACGTCAACAATGTGCGTCGAGCCCGCAAGATTGAGGATGAGGACGCCGAGGACGAGGTTGGAGACATTATCCGACCTGCCAACGCCTCGGTGGTGCAGTTCGCGCCCAGCACCCGCCGAAACCGGGCGAATAGTGCCAGCTCGCGCCACTCGGTTGGAAGCTTTCCGCGCCGCGCCAGACCGCATCGTGCTTCGTGGAGCTCGGCCGACTTCGCCGATTGGGATCGCCAGTTCGACCGTCCTGGCTCAGCGCTCGCGGCTGGGCGCCAGCGTAGTAGCTCATTGCGGCTGGATTCGCAGATCGACCGGCCCAGCTCAGCTCTCGCACAGCACAGCATGGGCCGCCAGCGCAGCAGCTCGCTGCGGCAGGTGACACACTCGGAATCACAGCCGAATCTCGGCCGCATGCCCATCAACTCGCCCGCCCCGCAAAGGGCGGCTTCTACAAACGAGTTGCGCCGCATCATGACCCCAACTGAGGAAGTTGCTGAGGAACACGTCATGTCGCCCAGTAACCTGACTTTCGACAAAGAGGGAAACAACTCCAACGAAACCATCTCCCCCATCACGGAGAGAGATGAGGGAAAGTATGAAACCAGAGGAGACGTCTCGCCCATCCAAGAAAAGGAACAGAAGCCTTGAGCCATTTTCGAGGAGAAGCAAGCATAACACAGCTTCGCGCGACTACACCAGACGCATACACACCAAGCATTGGCATTACAACCACCACGCCTTGACGGCGTTTTGTTTCACGCACATGGCACAGCATTGCATAGACGGCCACCATCACATTTTTCCGGCCTTTACGAATTTGCATGAGAAAACGGATCATGAGGCGTTGGGTGGGAATTACTTCATAAAAAACAGAAAGAAACTGGGCCTTTTTTGTAATGGCACCGGGTAATGTGCGAGGATAGAGGTGGACGGACTGAACGGGACGGACGGCAATAGCCTCTTCCCCCTATTTGTCGCGTTTAACATCGTGCACATATTTTTGCCCCCGCGGACAGCCCGCGCCGCCGGTACATGGATACAGCATTTGCTGATACATTGGGGCCCTGCTGGCATCCCCAGATAGAGGCAAGCTGGGTTTTAGAAGGTAGAGGAAATCATCAGTATGGAAATAATCAAAACGTTCATCAAAGTTTCTGGAATAGCCATGTGCAACCAAGCCAGAGTCTCTGCCCCCTGACTGTGTTGTATTAAACAACCACCGCCAACCCCCTGAGCTAAGACTTATCGCAAAGTCTTCCGATCCATCTTGGAAACGGCGGTACTGGTAGAAGCATGGAGGTTGACTTATTCTAATAGCCTTGCGCCTGTGAATGACTATTCAACTGTCGATATCTGCAGTCTTCTATTCTAGACTTGGCATTTAGTTCGTAGAGCACCCAATGCCGAAGTTGAGCTTCTCCGCGGCGCTTTCCTTGGCCCTAGAGAGTCAGCCTCGGATTCATTGTCGTATCTGCCTCTCTTATGATCCTCGGCATGCGCAGAGCGGAGGGCGGTAGAAGCTATGAAAAGCAGTTACCTTGTTGGCAGCGTAGGCGTCCAGTTCGTGATTACTTGAGCCCGTCTGGTACAACACATGACTTCGAGCCGTTCGTAGGCAAGCTCTTCGTTCTTTTTCTTCACGTCGGGGTCTAAGCAGGACAGCAAGCAGTTTCGCCTCAACCACGGAGCCATCCATCCCCTTAAAACGCCGCGCCTCGTTCTCGTACTTGTTTGGGTTTCTCGGCGCGGTTTTTGGCTGCGGGCTCCATACCCGTCTCCATCTCTCCCTTTGTACGTCTCCGTCTTCGTCTGCCTATTCGTTTTATATACTGACCCAGGAGAGGCGGCACCGGCGCTGGGGTACGCAGCATCAACATATAGAGGCAGTCGAAAAGCCACCCATTTGATCTTCAATACACACTGGCTGTAGCTCACACTCAACGCTTCCATGCCCTACCTTTGGCACTTAGAAAGTTCGATGAAGATGATGAGTAGGATGGATGAAGCCAGTCTTCATCATTATATATGGCTTTCAACACGGTTGTGTCAGGGCAGGAGACGGTCCAAATGCAACAGTTAAAAAGCTGATGCGTTCATTATTCGAGTATTCGAACCGATTTGCCATTTTCATCTACCTTACGTAAAAAATCCGAAATTCCCCTATATGGCTTTTTTAAAAATTTCCTTCCGTAAATGCACCTGTACCATGCAGCCTCACACCAATATTTTTCGCTTTTACCTTAAAATGACCTCCCTCACTAAGACGTTTAGACGAAGCCCTTGAGAACGGCAGCCTCGGCATTGAGGATGGACGAGCCGGCGGCGCCAATGACGGTGTTGTGGCTGAGGGCGACGAACTTGATGTCGAAGATGCCGCTTTCGTCCTCCCTCACACGGCCGACGCTGACGGTGTAGCCCTTGCCGAGCTCGCGGTCAAGGCGGGGCTGGGGGCGGTCGGGCTCGTCGAAGACGACGATGGGGCTCTCGGGGGCCGAGGGGCAACCGAGGCGCTGAGCGTCGCTGACGTAGTCGCGCATGGCCTTCTTAACCTCCTCGGCGGAAGGCGCCGGGCGGCGGGCGAAGCGCAGGGAGACGCAGGCGGTGTGGCCGTCGAGGACAGGAACGCGGTTGCAGGCGGCGCTGACCTTCAGGTCCTTCTGGTCCTGGAAGGCGGTAAAGTCGGAGGTGATGGCGCCGAGAATCTTCTGGGCCTCGGTCTCGAGCTTGTCCTCCTCGCCCGAGATGAAGGGGACAACGTTGTCGATCATGTCCATGGAGGAGACACCGGGGTAGCCGGCGCCGGACACGGCCTGCATGGTGACGACGGAGACGGCGTCAACGGGGCCGAAGGCGGCCTGCAGCGCGGCGAAGGGGATAACGAGGCCAATGACGGCGCAGTTGGAGTTGCAGACGAGGAAGCCCTTCTCGAGGGAGTGCTGCTTGCGCTGGTGCGGGATGAGGTCGAGGTGGGGGAGGTTGACGGTGGGCACGACGAGGGGCACGAGGGGGTCGCGGCGGTAGTTCTTGGCGTTGGAGAAGACGGCAAGATTGGCCTTGAGGAATTCCATCTCTGCGATGCATGTGTTAGCTTCAAAGTGTGGTCTGGTGGCGGGAGGAGGGAGGTCGAACCGATCTCGCCGGCTACATCAGAGTCGAGGCCGCTGAAGACGATATCGCAGTCGCTGAACTCAGAGGCGCGGCACTCGCGGACGACGAGGTCGCCGAAGGGGCCCATGGGCGAGGCCTGCTTCCACCTGACGGCATCGCGGTATTTCTTGCCGGCGGAGCGGGAGGAGGCGCCGACGGCGACGAGCTTGAGGTAGGGGTGCTGCGACAGGAGGAGGATGAAGCGCTGGCCGACAGAGCCGGTGCAGCCGAGGACACCTGGCAATGCGCGTGTTAGCCGATTGCGACCATATGAAAAGCAACTCTCGTGATGTTGGCGCAGATTTCGAGAAACATGGTGGTAATGTTCCGTTGAACGGAGCGGCCGAAGATGGCGGGGTGGAGGGGTAAATGGGCAGCTACGTACCGCACTTCTTGACGGGGAATTCGCCCATTGTGACTGGAGGTTTGGGGGTATCGAGGGTATCAATTGTCGTAAGGAAGGAAGGGAATTGGGCAGCAGGCGGCTCGAGGACGGTTTAAGAAGGGAAAACGTCGCCAACGGTGATGTGAGTCAAGAGGAGAGTGGCATGTCCGCCGCGCCGCCCTGGCCCGATATTTTTTGGGGAGCGACGTCGGGAGCACCCCGCCATGCCCCGCCATGCCCCGCCATCGGAGCTCGAGTCGCCATTGCAGGGTACCAAAATCGGCTGCTTTCCATTGGGAATTGGCTTTTCACAGCGTTCTGCCCCTCTGAAGACCTGGGGGTATGTACCGAACCGCCTGTCTGGAGGGCCGGTCCGCTCAGTTTACCCTGCAAAGACGATTTTGGGGCAAAAGACGACTCCAAAATCCAAAGACCGTTCGGGGTCTGGTCCTACTGCACCATCACCGCCCGGCGACTGATACACTGAGCCAATTGGTCTGCTCCTGCCCGTTATCAGACTCTGTCTGTCACGACATGTGCTTTGAGCAAGGTGTTTGTCGCGCACAGGTGCATTTCCCGATCGTGGTCACGAAGCGCATGCCCGCTAACGAGTGTTCCTGAGTGGATTGCCCCTGCTACGTCTTCTTGGACAGGCCTGCGCTACCTTGCGTGCTTCTTCGTATCAAGCATCTTGTTCGAGGAGCTTTCTATGGCTGGCATGCGTCCTCGTGTCTTGTTGTGGGGATGGACGAAGCATGCGACGATGAAACAGTTTTGGGCGTACACACTGACGTTCGGCGACAATTGTGAAGGTTGCGGCACAGGATATAAGCTTGTTCCTCCTTCACCGATTCAGACGGGTGCTGTGCCATTGAAGGCATGCTCTGACGGGCTGGGAGAACGACAGTACTGACGACATGTATGGTATCGCTGTTCCGTCGCGTTGCACCTCCGGAAGGAATGTCACATCTCCTGCCCACCGGCACTGGCACCGTTCCTGTTGCCCCTCCTCGTCCAGTGAGTTTCTCTTTAGGGACGAGGGCGAAGGACGACGGCAGTTTGAGAACCTCCTCTGGAGCAACACGGCGTAGCCTGTGGAAGCACCGTTGCCAATTAATTTTCCAGTGTCGACCCAAGAGACGTCCGACCCCGGTGTCCTTCATCGAAGAAGCGGGAGCGAGCCATGATTGGAAGTGCTTTTCGAGCACAAGCTTCCGTTTTATAACGGCAGGCCTGGTGGGGCTGGCCACGACGGCCGCCCTGCGAGAGTAGTACGAAGTCTAGGTCGCAAATGAAGACGAGGAGACCATGATGAGATGCTTGCTTCTACGGGCTCATTGACCGAACTGTGAAGTGGTATCAAGAATGTGCGGCACACCATCACCTCCTGAATTGTTATTGCACAGATATGTACTCAGGGTTAAGCCCATCAACAAAAACTAAGCTATGCATCATACTTGCTGCGTTGCCTGCCTCTTCTCCTTGTCAGCACCCCCAAGACTCTTGTTCTGCAACTTCTTCGCAACGTCGTGGCTCAGGAACTTCTCCATATTCGGCACCAAGAATGAGCTCAACAGCAGAATCACCGAGAACGGGATCGTCGTGTAGAAAACAACCTTGAACGAGTTCGTGTAAGTCGTCTTCATTGCGCTGCCAACCGCCGCGATGATCTCGGAGTTGATTCCTGGGACGGTCGAGAAGTCACCGGCCGTGATGGCAGCAAACAGAGCCTCGACCGACGACAACGGGAGCCCAGCATCCGTTGCGGCTGGCACCACGTACTTTGGCGTGTTCTTATTGAGCTCATTCGTGAGGACCGACGTGTACAGCGCCTGAGCCACGGCGCCGCCGAGGCCGCGGATAGACCCCAAAACGCCGGTTGCGAGGCCGATGTCTTGAGATTCCCAGACAAGCGTGACGCCGGGGAACGAAATGTTTTCGACGAAGCCGATGGCTGAGACATTGTCAGCAGGCTATTTTGGGCAACAAAGGGAGCGACGTCGGGATTAACTACGATCGGCTGTAACAACTTACATGTGCAAACTAGAGTTCCCAGGGCTATGGTCGCGGCCCACCGGTCGGGGGAAATAGTCGTCAAAGAAGTCATAAAAGCGAAAGCCAGTGATGACGCCACAACGCACTGCCATTTGACCTTGGGAACGTACGAGATGCAGAAACCTGCGATCGTCTGGCCGAGCAGGATGCCGCCGCCAACCACGGAGCTCTGCCAGCCGATTTCCATTGAGTCGGTGGTGTAGACAGTGCCGATGACGGTCGGCCACAGGACGGTGAGGGAATAGTACACCATAGATCCAATAGTGGCGATGGCGATGATGGCGACGAAACCAACATTTCTGAACATCCGTGGAGGCATCAGAGGTTGCACCTTACAGAAGACGCCCTCTGACACGGGTTAGCTTGCGCGCTAAAATGATAATGCTTTGATAGCTCACCGTAAACACCAAACGCGATGAGCGTTGTAATTCCGATGAGCAGGGTGCAGAGAACCTGAGCGCTCGCCCACGGATATGCGGACCCTCCCCATGACAGGCCGATCAGGAACAACACACAGCCGGTAACGTAGAGGAAGATTCCAATGAAATCCAAGTCCTTGGTCATCTGCAACCTGGTCTTACCATGCACGTGAAGCTGGTCGTAAGATGGTGGGTGATAGAAGAACCAGTACAAGACCAAAGAGAAGAGACCGAGGATATCTCCCAAGTAGTAGCTCCACCGCCACCTCGAGACGGTGTTGTCGAAGAAAGAACGAGCAATGACAGGACCAAAGACGGCGAATGGGAGAGAAGAGAGGAACACTATGGTGACGATTGGCCCCCTCCACTTATTCGGCACAAGCTCCCCCATGACGATGCCAAATGACAACTGGCCAGCAGCTGCAATGCCGTTGCAGACGTTGGCAACAATAAGTGTCTCAACAGTCTGGGCGCACGAGCCGATGACACAGCCAATGAGTCCGAGAATCGAGGTTCCAAGGACCATCCACTTGCGCCCATAGAGATCGGAGAGCCGACCGACGAGGAGAAAGCCGATCGAACTGCCCATTGTCCACATCGTGGCAACCCAGTTGATATTGGTCGAGGGACCCAGGTCTGCGTTGATGAGCGTGCTACTAACGAGTTAGCAGGCTGGTACAGAACAAGGGTCATGCGCAGGCTTACAGAGTATTCGCAGGCAGCACCCAGCCCAAGTAGGCACATATGCTTGCTAGACATTGTGCCTTAAGGCGTCATCAGTGAAGGCCCTGTGCCATTGGAAAAGGGCTGTTTCATACGGTGAGAGTCCCAAGGAACTGCGGGCTACGAAAGTAGCCCAGGGGCATCGCATCGTAGTCGCCGCCAACGGCCTTCGCATCAATGTAGTCGATCGTCCCATCGGCGTGTACCACCTTTGTCACATCACCCTCGTGGGTGTTGATCCTATTCATATCCTCGTGATCGGCTTCGACATGGCGCATCCGGGGTTCTTTGGCCTCAACGCCAGACTGGCCATCCGAGGAAGACATGGCGGTTGACTCTGAGTTCAGTCAGGAGACGATGAGGGTGGTTGGACAGGCTGATGTCGGGCTCCGAGAGAAAAATAAAACTCCTCACTGTAGATCGTTCTCGCAACAGGACCGGGACGTCGAGCACCGTTAAGTACGACCCTCGACGGACGCCTTCTTCCAACCCCGTAAGGATCGCCGGCAGATGCAACCGCAGGGCAAAGCAGAGGTGGTTATTCTTACCCCAGACAACCCCGGAATCCTGGGATCTGGGAAGGTCAAGCTCGGCAGAACGGTTGGTCCACAGGAGCCCAGGACAAACAGAAAGCCGCAGATAAATGGTGGGGTGTGTCGGATTCTTGTGCATCTAGCCATGACGCCAGGTCGATTGGGCAAAGCAGGAGACGGCCCTGGATGTCGCATTCCTTTTGCGATCTAGGGCAAGACATAGGGCGAGACATCGGCGGGCCCAGGTGACGGTTGGGCAGCTCTTCAGCCGGAGCCCGGCTCGGCTGGAATTCGCGTCCCTGCGATAGACTTCCATCGGCGAGACCTTCCGTGGGCCAGAAACGTGAAGTGGTTTGAAGTAAGCAAAGCGGCGCCCCGGCCGGAATGACGTTCGTTCAGCTCGGCTCAAGCCTCTCGCTTCGTAGGGCAGAGACGACGGCGGTATGATCGGGCGCATTCAAGCGACTTCATGCTGCGAAGAACTCGGGACGCTGCCCACATCCTGTCATTACCCTGCGCCGACAAGGGGACAATGAAGCCGAATCATCGTTTGGCAGTGTGACATACATGATGCGGTCGTATTGTTGCTTATTCTCGGTTGAGGAGGAGCGAGATGGAGGACGACGAGAGGAAAACCAATTCCGGCGACAGCACGGGCTAGAAACAGGCGCCGGCACTTCCCATTAGCCCGCTTGTGATATCCATTGGCCCTGGGCTGGACTTGGAGCAAAGCGGAGAAGCATCCATTCCACCCACGCAGAACTTCAACGTCAAACTCAAAAAATGGATGCCAGGACGGTTCGTCCGTTCGGGCTAGCAGAAGGCCAGAAGCGCAAACCTTGGAGGCACAATGTGGTTGTGCATGGAACGCTTGTGTGAAGTCTTCCTGCTAAGAAATATGGCCCTGGACCAATTGCAATGTCGCTGCTCTCCGTATTGGGAACCATCTGCCGGATGCAAAGCCCGCCTGCAACAGGCTGGATCAGATGAACATGGAGGCTTGCAGAGGTTCTCCAGATTCCTTTAACTGCACGGCTTGCTGGGTAATAACGTCTGTGGTTCAAATACCATTCTTTGTGGATTGCCTATGACACATACACCTCGAGCCTCAAGCCCGTGGCATAGCGCCATCTCCGTTCGCATGGAGAGGCGCTTTCCTAGCAGGTGTGGCTTCTCCTACCCTTTCCTACTATTTATCTACCTCCTTCTTTCAATGTCCTTCTACGATACCCAGCTAAATGAGCCTCGCGCCTTCGGCGAATCCTCCAAGCCGTTTTGCTGTGGAAATATTGAAGGATACGCGCTTGTCTCTTGCATCCAACTTTTCCCTTGTCATACCTGAATTCACTTTCTGAGGTCAAGTGACCTTATTATTTTGTGAGCGGTTGTTTTAGGATCTCATATTGTACTGCATGCCTAATGAACACCCTGGATGTTGATGCAGAATATTCTATCTTATATGGGCAAAGTCCGGCCCAGATAGCACTTCAAAGTCCTTGCATCCAACATTCTACTTCAGAACAGCCGGGCGACCAGCACCCTATCTGTTCACATTATCACTGCCATCTTACCAGCTATTTCATGGATATTATTTGTTTGGGACAGTATCCCATGGAGAACTGGCAGCCACCTGCCCACAATGATTGCACTTTTTGGCAACAGTTGTTGCACTTACATCAGGATACTTTCGGGCCTCCTTTCTTCCTCAGATCTTTCACAAATCACATAAAAAAGTGCTTTTCTTCTCACATATGGGCTGAATTTTTTAGTAACCCTTGGGTTCGATCCCGGTACCCATTAAATAGGATTATTTGGAGTCTTGGTGCGAGAACAAATTGGGGTTACTTATGAAGAACAACAACCGCGGTTGGGATGAGCCGCCAGGTCACTCACACGAACAAAGGCCCAGTCAGTCTGTGCACCGCACATTTGTCTTTTTCATTTGCAGAATCGGCGAGTGCCGTGATTCACTGACTACTGCCGGTTTGGATGCTCTCCGGCAAGCACCGCCCCGTGCTCCGAGCCAGACCTGACCACACAGAGTGCTGGAACAGTATTTACTGGTTTACCCTCAATCATAGAAGTCGGACCTGGAACTCATGGGCCATTTTGAGGGGAAAGCTACCTCCAGATTTCTCATATCCTGTGTGAATACTTTGTCTTTTTTCATTGAAATTCGGCTAGTGCAGCCAGTTTCTGTCTTCCGAATGACAAGACCTCATGGCCCTCTAACAGTTATGCTGCTCTGGCCCTTATCGTGAGTGGTGAGAGCCCCCCCTTTTTTGAAGCCTGGCTTCGAAAGGGCGAATGCTTCTGGGCCCCAAGTGTAAGGCTGCTCTCATCCTGTTGCCATCCTGAATGGGAGGGAAACCTCCTTGTCCCAAAAGAGGCAGGTGGTCACCGGTCACCGGTCCTCCGAAGCAAAGTTGCTCTCGCCTTTTCCTGAGTAGCCATTATGAACAGAGGGAGCTTCCCCCAGGGCGGGTGCTTGTGGTGCCTTAGAAGCATGCTGGTGTCACATTTTACTGTTAGCCATCATGAATGGTGGGTACCCTTCCGAGCAGGTAGTTCTAAAAGGGCGAGTGCACAGGTCCCCTGAAGCAAGGCTGCTCCCGCCTTTCTTGTGCCTATAACATATGGTGAGAGCTCCCCCTTGAGGCAGTTCCAAAACAGGCGGGTGCACAAGTCCCCTTAGGCAAGGCTGCTCTCGCCTTTCTTCTTGCTGTCATGAACACCTTAAGATAGTGAGAGCCACCTGAGGTAGTTCCAAAACGGGCGAGTGCACAAGTTCCTTGGGAAAGGCTGCTCTCGCCTTGCCTGTGGCTATCATGAAATGGCGAGAGCCTCCCTGAGGTAGTTCCAAAAAGGGCGAGTGCTACCAGGCGCCCTGAAGCAAGGCTGCTCTCGCCTTTCCTGTAAGTATCGTGAACAGCGGGAGCCCCCCTTGTTTCAAGCCAGTGCTTCTTGCCTTAGGGTAGTCAAAGACTACTTCCAAGATCTTCTTCCCTCCTCTCTTCCTCCCACTTTCTCCTCAAAACAACCCATCCTCTCCTTGGATGTTTGCCTCCCCCAAGCAATCTCATCCTTCATCTACCATTCATCCCCTCATCCCATACGCTTCCCTACCTGAATACATCATACAACTCATTACTATCTCATCCCTCATCGCGTTCGTCTGATTCCCTTCCCTTTCTTCTCATCGTCGTGTACGAAGTCATCAAAAAAAAATCGGCCGTCATGTCTTCCGCGGCCGAGAATAAGATGCTCCTCGAGCATCTTCAGAAGATCTCCCTTCAGCATGATCGTGAGCAGGCTGCCAAGGCCGGCTCGGCGTCGCCTTCCCAGAAGGCGGAGATCGTCTTCGATCGTCAGGCTGCGGCCTTCGCTACTCGCAAGTCGCCTGACTTTGTCTCGGGCTCTTCTGATGATCCTGAGCGCGGTGGTGGTAAGTTTCCCCTTCATTTTTGCTTGGTTGACGCGCTTCACTCAGAGATACCTCGCTTGAGACGCGTCGCAAAATACTGACCTTACCCAGGAGTTCGCTTGGATGCTTCTTCGTCTCTCCGGGGCAGCCCTACGTAAGTCTTGTGCGATCACTCTCAGTCTTCAACTTTTTGGGCTAACTCCTCGCAGTAGCTTTGCCCGCCGCTCTGAGGCGCTTGGAAGAGCCTTGCGTCCCACCTCATCGGCTACTGCCACTATGTAAGCGAGCTTCATCTTCTGCTTCAACAGCATCTAACATTGCCACAGCCGAGCCCAGATGACGCTTATCCAGGATGAGGACGACGTCTTCAACGATGCTGCGGATAAGTCTGACAAGACTACCAACGCAGCCGTGGCTTCGTCCTCCTACGGCCTCAACCAGAGCCACATCCAGCAGGTCGACCTGAAGGGCAAGGGTATCGCTTCTCGCAACGCCTATGTTGGCGGATCTCCCACCAAGGGACGGTCTTACAAGAACGCGAACCCCCTCGACCCCCAGGCGACGTACCCTTCCACCGCTTGTGTCTTCGTTGCCAAGTAAGTCCAGACCCAAGCTTCATCAATTATATCTTGCTAACCTCTTGCAAGTCTCCCTGAGAACAGAGAGGACTGGACCCTTGAGGCTGCCGTCACCAAGGAGTTTGAGCGATTTGGCGTCGTCTTCGTCAAGATCCGCCGCGATCCCAACGGCATGCCCTTTGCCTTCGTCCAGTTCACTGTTAGTATCACCTGGCTTGGCAGCACGTTGGAGCTATTCACTGACCTCCTTCTAGAACGACCAGAGTGCCAAGGATGCCCGTGTCACGGGTAAGGGAGCTATGATTCTGGGCCGTCCCTGCCGTACCGAGACTGTCCGCGCCAACCGCAAGTCCGCCTCGTCTCCTTCACGCTTCCTTGTACTAACGTACGGTCAGGTACCTACATTATCTATCGTCGTGCCAGAACTCCCATCACCTTGGAGGAGGCCAATGAGCTCCTCACTCCCTTTGGTGAGCTTGAAACTGCCCGGTTCCTCGACACGGAGATTCAGGAGCAGATGCGTCTCCCTGTCACCGTCCGCGTGCAGTTCAAAATCTTCGATCCAACCCAGCAAGTCCTTCGGGCTTTTCGTTTGAACAAGGTGTACAAGGTCGAAGCCTATGACTTCAAGAAGGCCATGCAGGCCAGGGCCCGCCACCCTGACCGCACCTTCCTTGACAACTACGACCGTGACCGTCGTTCCATCTTCATCGGAGACCTCCCCCTCACCTTCACTGAGGGTGACATCCGCACCCTCATGGAGGACGTCGGCGGAGTTGTCTCAGTTCAAATCAAGCGCTTGGATTATCATCGCGGTGAGTTTTTCTCGCCCGAACCATCTCAGAGACCAGGGCTGACAGACGTGCAGAGGGACCCAAGCTCATCGCTTTCGTCGAGTTCACCAACCCGGCCCTTCCTGACATGGCCATTGAGCGCTACGTGAGTCTTTTTGCATGACTTTTGATCTTTTGACTTAGCGGACTAACATATCGGGCAGCACCTCAACGAGATTGGTGGTTCCATCATTCGTGTCGAGCGTCGCACTGATAGACGCCGTCGCGAGTCGAACATTCCTGCTCGAATCCAGAGCGGTCCCTTCAGCGCCCACGGTACCTCGAGCATCGGCGGTAGACCCCCCTCCACTCCTGCCCGGGAGCAGCGTGGCCCTCTGGCCATCGAGGCCGGCCCCTCCACGCTCGTCCACGAGGCCGTCCGAGGCACCCCGTCGATCCGCAGCGAGTCGCGCCTCCCCATGGACCATGCTGCCATCCAAGCCAACGCTGGCCCGATTCACCAGACCCCCCAGGGCATGCAGCAGCATCCGGCCGCGCAGATTTTCAACCAGGCCCCCAGCCAGGCCCCGATGCAGTACCCCATGGCGCCTCCCCCCATGCCTAACCAGATGGCTCCTCAGATGGGCCCGCAGATGGTTCCCCAGATGGCCTCCCAGATGGGCACTCCCATGGGGCCCCCCATGATGCCTCCCCAGATGGGTACTCCAATGATGCCCGGCTCCGGTTACAACTCCTATGCGGCCAGTCCCTACTCGCAGAGCGCATACTCGCAGGGTACCGGTTCCGCCTACGGCTTCATGACGCCCCAGCAGTCGCCTGCTCCTTTCTGGGGCTATGGTGTCGGCACCCCTCTGTGGACTCCCTTCCCCATCGATCCGGCTGCCTACATGGCTTACACCTCCCCTGCCCCGCCCCCTCGCTCCAACGTCGGAATGGCTCCTGCTGCTCCCGTCCAGGTCGAGGCTAACCAGGCCACCCAGTCGGAGCCCATCATGGGCGACACCGCTCAGGCTCACGCCGAGCACCGCGAGAACGGAGAGCACTGAGCATCTTCGGGATCATTCAATCATCTTCCTTTCTTTCTTTACGTGCGATACAACAAAATTGGTGTTGGTACGGATTTGGCGAGACAGATTTGGTGTGATACGGATAATGACAGGTCTTTTCTTGTAATCGCATGATCGTCATGGATTATGGATCATGGGTCGGTTATAGAGAACGGAAATGGGTCATAGAATACTTGGTTGTGCATCCAGCACGTTTGTCTACTCCAGATGTCTGCGGACACTAGTTAGTGAGCAATACAGTCTTGAGCAATACAGTCTTGAGTAGACAGATACCGAGGCGGTATTCCCCTGTGTGCGTAATGCTTGCGTGCCCGGTTTTATCCTGGTCATACGGGATCTCCGAAAGAATAATGAGAGACCCATGGAAAATCAGCCAGGCACACTCTCAGGAACATCCTCCGATGCCACGACCAGCTGAGGCCTGATCTGGGAGTCTGAATCTCAGTTCAGGGCACCAGGTTAAAGTCCGAGTCGGTGACTTCAGCGGCACACGCTGGAAATGAATGCATTTCCATGAAACCAGACTGCGGCCGAAGCACGTCATCAAAGATGGAAGATGCGGACTGTCATTAAGACAACGTTTCGAGAATCACTGAAGAGATCCAGTCGGCAGGAGTGGGGGATCACTGTGAGCAGAGGGGTCAACGGCTGGGTCCGGCGGGATCGGTTTATCGTTATCCCGCAGGAAGCTTGAGCCCGTGGAGCTCCATGAACCTACTCATGTACCAATGTACATGCTCAACTCCAAAGCGAACACTTCAAGATATCCCAGGACGTCGAACAATTGCAGCGAATTCGCCAGAATTACTGACGCTTGCCCCGAGACAATTTCGCTGTGGCAGCTTTGATAAAAGACGCAAATCCCTAGCACTCCGACTTCCGGAGGTGAATGCGCATACCGCGCAGGGGCCCTCGGCTCTTAAGAAGTGCATTTCACCCAGGCCTGGTGGTGGCCGACAGGACACAGAAAAGATGCGGGCGACGCCGTCGCTGATGAGCAAAGGCTTCTGGAGCCGGAGCACAGAAGAGCTCAAGCGCCGCGCAAGCATTGGTGAGCTGCTCTCTCCCCATCGCCCTGCAATTCAACCACTGACGCATCTCTTCCCGTCTCAGCTTTTAAACTCGACGCAGTCAAGGGCGCCTCCGGTCCTTACATCCTCCAAGACTTCCGATCTCCTGGCTCGACCGACGACTGCAAGCTGCTCTCCGACTCACAGATCGGTGGTTTCTCCAAGAGCGCCCTCGATTGGGTTCCGTTTACATCCCGCCAGCCCACTTCCACATCCTCGACAACGCCCTCAGAAAATGGCAGCGGGAGCCCGTCACGTAGGGGCTACGCCCGCTTTCACGGTACAATATCGACAGAGCTTCCGAAGGACGACCCAAAGATTCAGCGGACGGGATACGCGGCGTGGCGGACGCCGGACCAGCGGCCGACGGTGTTTGGCAAATCAGTGTGGGACATCGACCCGTACGTCTACCTCGCGATGCGCGTCAAGTCGGATGGGCGCAGCTACTTTATCAACCTGCAGACCAACTCGGTCGTTCCGACGGACTTGCATCAGCACCGGCTGTTCGCGAAGCGGCCGGGCGAATGGGAGACGGTGTTTGTCAAGTGGAACGACTTTGTGCGGACGAACCATGGCTTCGTCGTGGAGCCGCAGACGGAGATGCTCCGGTCGAAGGTCACGACTGTGGGCGTGGGCCTGACAGATCGTGTGCCGGGCCCGTTTGAGCTTTGCATCGAGAGGATCTGGGCTACGAATGAGACCCAGGATGCTGAGGCGGAGGCGGAGGCGGATGCGGCTGCTACGGAGAAGGCGGCGGAGGCGAGGGATAGCAAGCTGAGGAATCGGCAGGGACACAGTATCCGGTGGTCTTCCAGGTGAATGCTCACCTTGGAGACTAAGAGACGCAGTTACGGCAACTATGAAAGTCATTGAATTCGGGGTACCGAGTGCTGTCTGCCGAGGCAAGGCAACGCTCCAGAGAAGATGCATATGCCCTGAGGGGGAAGGTCAGAGGCCTAAATGTGCGCCTCAGAGACTGCTACAGCCTGGTAACATTAAGTCTTTACTGTAAGACTACTTTGTAAATTACTACACATACATGATGCGTTGGCGCAGGAAAGGACGCTTACCTTCAAGTCGAAGCAGATGTATTTGCTGTCTCGCCAGCTATTGGTAATAGGCAGAGAGGCAATAAAAGTAGACAAATTCATATAATGACATGTAAATGATATGTGTTTTCCGCTCTAATGATGTTACTATCTTCAGTGTTATTCACGGCAGACGCGGACAGGACAAGCCCTGTTATCGACCAATCATAGCTCGTGAATTCATATGTGGGGGGCGCTCAACACCACACCGGAACCTCACTGACAACATCGCGACTTACTGAATGAAGGGTGCTGCCATTGTGAGGTTGCGCATGTTCAGCCAGCCGAGGAAACTACCTGGTACTGAATACGTAGTTCAGACTGCAGTTGTGACCGTGGGGGCCCTGTTTACCTAGCGCAAGCCTACGCGCTTGCCAGCTACGTCTGCGCATGAAGCACAGAAACATGGTCAACCACGACGGCCCGGACAGTTCACGACGCGACCTCAAATGAATACTACCCAAAATTCCATCTTTTCACAAAATATTTGAACGACAACCGCGCGACAGACGGGGAATTCAACGACGATGGCGCGGTACCTCACGCCCGCCAAAATCGGCCTCCTCGCCCTCATCGAGCTCTACACGGACGAACACGTCCCCCCGACGGCCATCATCCCCGTGCTCTCCTTCATCACATCCCACCTGCTCGACCCAAACCCGCAGGGCTTCACCACGACCGCCAGCAAGGACACCCGCTGGCGCAAGGCCGAGAGCACCGTCAGCCTCGTCATCGGCATCAAGGACTTCGAGAAGCTGCTGAGCGCCCACTCCATCGTCGTCGGCCTGCCCGGACGCAAGCTGTGGGACACATTTCTCACGAAGCTCTGGGGCATCAACTCGCTCGACCTGCTGCACGAGTTCTTCGGCCGCCAGTCGCGGTGCCTAGTCAAGACGAAGGAGGAGCTACGCCGCGCCGGCGCCGAGACCGAGGCCGCCCAGCAGCAGCAGCTCCAGGAGCAGCAGCAGCGCGCTGGAATCACCCTGTCAAGAAACTCGCCGCTGGGCCAGTTCGTGCGGAGGTGCCAGCTTGAGTTCACGCGGCTGCGCTTCCATGACGCCACCCAGCTATGGACGGACTTCGTGCAGTACCGCCAGCCCACCGCGGGGTACCTGCGGAGACGGAACCATTCCTTCGGGCGGCTCAGCTTCGACAATGTGCTCATGGAGGGAGAGCAGGCAGAGTGGGTTCTGGAGGGTGTCGCTGCGCTGACGTCCGTCGTCTACGGCGACATGGTTTCGAGCGGCACCCCCTCCGCTGTGCCTGTGAGCACGGATGATATTGAGCTCTTGCTCGAATTCCAGATCGAGCAGATGCAGAGTAAGTTGCTTGTTTCGGCAATAAAGTGCAATGCTAACATGGTGCAGAATACGGAAACCGGATACCGCTGGAACTTCGGAATCAGTTTCACGACCTTCTCGGCGACAGCTTTCTCGTGCCTAGCTTGAGACATTACCTGAGGTTTGTCGCTGTCATCAACTAGCAATGGGGTGTTGTTTAATGACATCTTCCAGCTTTCTAGACGCATGGAGGTCTGGCGATTATCCAACTGCATTTGATTTCCTCCACCAATACTTCGATTACACTATGCAAAACCGAGACAGATTATTTTACCAGTACGCCCTGATGAACCTCGCCGTTTTACAGGCGGACTTTGGCTGCTACAGAGAAGCCGTCGCTGCGATGCTCGAAACGGTCTCCACAGCCCGCGAGAACCGCGACATGACCTGCTTAAACTTCGCCCTCAGCTGGCTCTTCCATTTCGGCAGGGCACACCCAGACTTAGTGCGAGACCTCGAGGCGGATAGCCTTCTGGGAACTGCGAAAGAGAGTCTTTCATATCTCCGCGTAAAGGCCAAGGAGACGGGCATGTGGACATTGTGGGCCTCTGTGCTACTCAGCGAAGCAAAACTCGGCCTTGCAAATGGCGAGAGCGTGGCTACATCTGTGGAACTGATGGTCCGAAGTTCGCATCTCATCGTCGAGCGGAACATGAAGAACATGTTCGGAGCGCAGCTATCTATTCTCATCGCCTTGTGGGATAGGCTCGGTCTTTCTCAACTTTCGGCTATAGACAGCGAAATATTCCTCCGGTGCCACGCGAGGCATTCCATATTCGACGATGAGCTCAAGGTCACCTCTCGCCTGGCGCAGCAATTGACAGCAAAGGGCAAGTTCGACGAGGCTCTGCAAAAGATGGAGGTATTGGACGAGAACTCCCTGCGATCGTGGAAGCCAAGCCAATACTGGTACAAGTACCGGGGCATCATCAAACTCAGAAGAGACTTACACCACAATAACCTGGACGGCGCGGAACAGCTCCTCTCGCAGCTCCTCCAGTCGAAGAAGGACGACCTCGAGCCGGACATGGCCTTCGTCGTCGACTTCCTGCACATCGACTGCCTTACTCGGCGGGGCAACCTGCAGGAGGCCTTCAACAAGGTCGAGGACATGCTCGCGTCGCTCCGTGACGACAAGCGGGACATCTCGCTGCGCGTGAGGCTGATGCTGATCAAGGTTCACCTCTACGACAAGTGCGGTCGACCGCAGCGGGGCTTCACCATCGCCATGCGCGCCGCTAGCATGGCCTGGCGCTCGCGCCTGGTGTCGTGCCTCTGGCAGGCCGTCGGCGCCATCGCCAACATCCTGACGTCGCTGGGCGAATTCGAGGCCTCGGCGCAGCTGCTCACCGCCGTCCTCCCACGCAGCCTCGAGTGCGATTCGGCGGCGCTCAGCGGCCAGCTGTACTCTTTCCTCGCCGACGCCAACATGGGCATGGCTGGTAAGATGCCGCCGCAAACGCCTAAGAGGCGGGAGCACCTCGTCCGGGCCACGGGCGCTGTGCAGAAGGCCTTCGACCACTTCTCTAGCATCGAGGACATCACGCGGCAGTGTGAGATGATGGCCAAGAAGGCGACCATTATGAAGGTCGCCGGGGATAAGGTCCTGGCGGCTGACTACGCGGCCGCCTATGTAGCGTTACGAAAGAGCGCGGCGGCGCTTTCGGTATGATATCCATAGATGGGCAATGGCGGACAAAAACAGAAGGGATTCATTCACATGGACGAATGCATAAGTAACAGGACGGTGACCCCGGGTTGAAGAAGGCCGCATCTCTCTCCGATTGCTGTGACGTAGGGAAAATATACAGGATAGTCTACTCCCCAACAGGCGTGTCCCCGACGAGTCTATGGATCGCTCCCTCACCAATGCGGTGTCGCACGCATTCTGGTAACCGTCTGGCTGACTCCGAGTCCAAGACTTAGGCCTTGTCCTTGTTGTGGTAGTTGACGTTCTCATTCCAGCTGTTTTATGTTAGCCCCCATTCCACTTCCGGAAATACGTCTCCCAGCGCCTCGAAAAAAGACTCGAGAGATGTGCTCTCGACCATGATCGGGCGGTCCGGAGCAAAATTAGAAGATGGCGATACGTACAAGAGGGTCTTGTCACCGTCGCCCCACTGGAAGTTCTTGGTGCGGATGTTCTGGTAGGGGTACTCGGGGCGCTCCTCCAAAGGGGGCATGTGGCTCCAGTGCTCCCAGTGCTCGTTCCAGAGCACGTAGGCGTTGGCGCCGGCGAGGAGGAGGGCGGGGATGCAGGCGCTGTCAACGTTGTCAGTCCCTGGCTTATTCACACACACACACACAACTTTTCCCTCAATCCCCGATATTTTGCAAATCCCGCGTCCGAGACAAAACGGCGTCGGCGGCTGGAAATCGGTCTCGCCGCGCTATCGTGAGAATTCCGTGCCGGATGTGTTCGCAGAACGGGGGGATTCGCTCAATCGGGGGCTCCGGGTGCTTGCTTCATCGGGGTGGAGGGGAGGGCATACTAGATGGAGATCTTGCGCCAGAGCTCTGCTCAATCGGTCAGCCATTCGCTCCGCTCAGTCAATCCGGACGGGGCCAATTGGGAGCCAGTCAATTGGCAACCTCACGGCTAGGAGATGCAAAGGAGAGGGTAGGACGAACCGGTGGTGCCCTCGGCGTGGTGCTTGGCGGCCGCGCGCTCCCTGTTGAAGGCGTTGTCGGTGGTGCTGGCGAAGCGGCGCTGGATGGTGGAGCGGGCGACCGGGACGCGTGCAGCGCGCGCGGCGGCGGCGAAGAGCTGGCGCTGCATTTTTGGTTTGTGGTTTTTTTCGTGATCCGGTGGAGGAGAGAGGTCTGCTCGGTCGTTCGTGAGTCGGCGGGCCGGAACTTTGTGAAGGTTGATTATTTGGGATCAGGTCATTATGGAGTTCGAAAGGCAGAGCTCGGTTAGTGGGAACGTCACAGCTTTGCGGCCTGGATTGTAAGGCCGCGAGTGGAAGGGGCTTTTGGGGGATGACTAAATGATGTCAGGTCATTTGCGGAGAAAATAGGAACAGGCGGGGGTAAGCCCGCCAGGCGCTTTTCCAGTGATGGCGTAGGGACTTATACATGAAATCGTGGTATAAAAGTGTAGAAACTTTGGGAAATTGAAAATGAAGCCTTCTGCTTCTTCTGCATGATTTCAGTGATCGTCTATCATGAGAATAGCATTGGTTTGAGAACACTGTAGAAACAGCAACATGGGTCACGTGACACCGCGCTCTAGCTCGTGTTCACCCCGACAATGACGACGGTAACGTCGCGCTCCAAACACGGCGCACCGGCCTCCCAACGGGTTCGTTTGCAACGGCCCGAATCATCTCGCATCTCTCTCTCTTCACCTTCGATGAATCTGCAGCCTGGAACATGCAATTTTCTCTGATGCGACTGCTATAGTGCTGTTCATCTCAACCCCTCCTTTGCCCTCGCTCTCTTGTCGATGATCCGCGACAGCACTTGGGCATGGGACCAGAGGCGACGTGAGAACTGCGACTGTGTGAAATTACGCTGTGTTTCTTGAAGTTTGAAAAGACCGGTCGCGAAGAAGCGGGTGATTTGAACCTCAGTTGCCAAGATGGGGCTGCGCATAGTGACGTGGAATGGTGAGTAGGACATACGTCCACGAAGCCGAGACTTGCTAACACGCCTTCAGTGAACGGCATCAGGTTCGCGAACCCCGAACATCAAGTCTGAGTTCCAACAACAAAATGTTCTAACGATCCACAGGAATCCATTTGGATACCAGCCATGGAGGGAAAAGCGAACGTACCAGGTCCGCCGTACCCTTTGCCTCTGACCACCACAGCCTGAATCTGACTAGACCTAAGGCAATGTTTGACATCCTGGAGGCAGACATTGTAGTCATGCAAGAGACCAAGATTCAGCGCAAAGACCTCACGGATGACATGGTCCTTGTCCCTGGCTGGGACGTCTTCTTCAGCCTACCTAAACACAAAAAAGGTACAGAGCCTACCCCTTCAACTGGCGAAGAAGCGCCTCTAACAGCCACTAGGATACTCCGGCGTAGCAATCTACACCCGTAACGCGACCTGCTGTCCCATACGCGCAGAGGAAGGAATCACAGGCATTGTCACCCCGCCAAGCTCCTCAACCAGCTACCGCGACCTGCCCGCGGACCAGCAGATCGGCGGCTACCCCCGCGCGAGCCAGCTCCCCTCCTCTTCCCCCGACGAGGAAGCTGTAGACGAGACCACCCTCGACTCGGAGGGCCGCTGCGTCGTCCTCGAGTTCCCAGCCTTCGTGCTGATCGGCACCTACTGCCCCGCCACGCGCGACTCCTCCCGCGACGGCTTCCGCCTGGGTTTCCTCTCCGCCGTCGACGCGCGCGTGCGCAACCTCGTCGCCTCCGGCAAGCAGGTCATCCTAACGGGCGACCTAAACGTCATCCGCGGCGAGATCGACGCATGCAACGTCCGCGAGCACCTGCGCAAGGAGGGCGTGCCGTTCGAGGACTGGATGGGCATGCCCTCGCGCCGGCTGTTCAACCACCTCGTCGTGGGCGGTGAGGTGGCTGGCGAGCGTGACGAGGGGCGAGAGAAGCCTGTGCTGTACGACCTGACGCGCATCTTCCACCCGACGCGCGAGGGCATGTTCACATGCTGGGAGACCAAGCGGAACATGCGGCCGTCCAACAACGGCAGTCGGATAGACTATATCCTGTGCTCCGCAGGGATTAAGGATTGGTTCATGGGGTCCAATATTCAGGAGGGGCTAATGGGTTCCGATCACTGCCCCGTGTATGCAACCATCGGCGACACTATCACACTGAACAACAAAGAAATGGCTATCCTCGACCTGATGAATCCTACCGACATGTTCCGAGAAAGTAGGCGTCTGAGGGAATGGTCGGCGAAGGATCTCCTCCCCCTGTCCGCAAAACTCATCCCAGAATTCAATCACCGACGAAGCATCCGCGACATGTTCATGAAGAAACCCGCACCGAGTTCCACCAGTACCGCGAGTACCATTCCTGACGAGCCAACACCAGCTTCGCAGGAGAAAGAGAACCCCGCCACCTCTCAACCGCCCGAGGAACCCACCGCCTCGCAGGCATCATCCACCCAGTCAAACGCCATCAGACTCCCACCTATAGGTGGCAGCGGCACCAGCCCCGCCTCCTCGCAAACAAGCTCCTCCACCAAACGGCTAGCAGAAGCGACATCCGCATCCACAAAACGAACCTTAAAGCGGACAAAGACCAACGAGAGCGATGCCGCCGTAAAGGGTAACGGGGGTCTCGCGCAGAGCTCGCTGATGGGCTTCTTCAAGCCGAAGGCATCCCCAGCGTCCAAGTCAACAGCGGGGTCGGCCGCCAGCAGCAACGACCCTGGCAGTGCTGCAGACGAGTCTGCAGCACGACAACCAGTTCGCTCCCTGTCCGCCGTATCAGAGGCCCCTGCCGCGGGGGCGGAATCGCCAGGCAACCCGCCGCCGCCAACGACGCAACCACCCCTGAAGGCGTCGGCCGCCGAGGCCTCGGAGAAGGTCTTCGACCCCATCGAGGCTAAAGAGTCGTGGTCCAGGTTCAACTTGGGCAAGAAGGTCGTGCCCCGGTGCGAGCACGGGGAGCCCTGCATCATCTACACGACGAAGAAGCCCGGCGTCAACTATGGTAAATTCCATCCCACTCCGACTCCATACCATCTGCCGCGAATATCTCTGTTTCGACTAAACAGGCTGACGGCTCGTCTAGGCAGATCGTTCTACATCTGTGCCCGCCCGCTGGGGCAGTCTGGGGAGAAAGAGAAGGGGACCGAGTGGAGGTGCGGCACGTTTATCTGGAGCAGCGATTGGAAGAGGGACCAATCCCAGGCGCGGTCCACATGATGACGATCAGGAAGATAGCGGTTTGCTACACCTTGGCGATTGGCATTACCAAATGAGTATATACTCGTTTGCAGATTACAATTACAACAAGATGGCTTCTGGCTGGCAGGGCCGCTTGGGATACATGAGATATGAATAGATCAACTCCATCATAATCGACATGTGGTCATTCGGGTTACATCTCTTGGAATTGGTCACGAATGGCCACTCGTGGCCTCTACTACCAGCAGATGAGAGGAATCCAAATGTTTTGGGTTAGCTGTTCAGCAGGATACTGTCCCGCAAAGGCCTCTAGCAAGGCTGCGAGCAGAGATGCCTCCTTATGGCGTCAGCCATCATAGCATCTCTGCGGTGGACGTTTTTAATGGTCATCGCCTGCCCTCGTCCCCTGGCGCGGCACCATGACCTGCTCTGAGGTCGGGTCGGCCTGGGGTAGCTGAAAAGCTGGATCCGGGCTTCTCACGCGGTTCTTGGCCATATTTCGGCAGGCCGATGCCTTTAGAAGAGGCGAATGTCTGAGTCTTTAGGTCCCAAGCTCTCGATTAGAAGGGCGCAGGAATCCCAGAGGAGTTGGAGGGTCGAGGGGAGAATGTTAAAGGCAACTGGTGGCTGCCTTGTTAGCCAGAGTTCCCAAACCCCGCGGATGAAGACATACCTGGATGCTGTGACTACAAGCGCTGAATCCATGGCAGACATCCTTGGAAGGCCATGAGTTCTCCCTTCAAAGCCTCGACCGGCTTGACTTGTTAGTCAGACAGGCTCGGCTCGTTTTCTTTGCTTTGTCGGAAGGCCTTCGACTGCGTTTTTCAGAAGGCTTGCGCGGCGTGTAGCGGTAGTCGGGATGAAGCATCATGAGGCGTTCCTTGTGCAATCTTGCAAGATTGGTGTACCTCTCTCGGACGGCGTGTGACTCGCTGTTCCACCTTTTCCCCAGGATTTGCGCTTCAAACCAGGTAAGTAATTGTCCTAGAGGTCAATCAGGCCCATGTACTCACAGATTTCAGTGTTGGTGATCTGAGGGTTCTCTCTCTTCAGCCAGAGGTGGTTGTCCTTTCGGTAAAGAATGTAGGCATTGGGAGGTCGAGGAACCTTGATCTTCAACTGCGGTTCCGGACTCTCTGTGTAATGAATACCCGCCTCAGAGCCGACAGCGTCCTCAAGGAATTGCTGGGGTGGTCTCCGAACGACGACGGCTATGCCATTGACTGACACGATCATGTGAGGACCGTTGATGAACTCTTCGCAGGGACCCAGAACCCATCTGTCGATGTTGGCGCGCATGCCATCCTTCGCCCACATGACTGTCTTGTTCAAAATGCGACTGTGAGCACGGTCAGTATACCGACAGCAACCATTAGACTTTGCCTCGATACAAGGCTACGAAGGAATACGGACCCCATCTGGAAGGCCATGAATGCCTGCCCATCTTGGCCGAAGGTGAGGTAGTCTCTCCCAGTGACAGCAACGACAGACTGGAAGCTGTTGAGATGGAGATCCAAGGTCTCAGTTGCCAGCTGAAGAATTTCAGGGCGCAGATGGGCGGGGTCCACGTAGCCGGCAATGATTTGCCCAGGATTGAACGACATGGTGGGCGCGAGAGGCGGTGTAAGACGGATGGCGTGGGCGGTCTTGGTAGATGTTGCTTGCTGTATTTGAGCGGGCGAACAATGGGTGCTGATGCGAGATCGATCTCTGGAACCACGGACAATTTCCAAGGTCAGCAGGATGCTCCGAGGACATAAATATCTTGAGTGACTGTCAGAGGAGGGAGGGTGCTCCGCAGGGCGTTGGAGGAGAGATTTGAGGAGAGGGAGAGACAACATTCAGAGTCGCATCAGGAAAGGCTCGCTCGTGGGAGGTACCTAAATTTGGGTAGAAGTTGGACAAACGCCACCCTTCAGCAAAGCAGTGTGCCTCAGGACGCTGGAGGGATGGGCATACACCAGGACGCCCCCAGCTTTTGTGGACCGTTGTCGTGAGGGAGCGCTGCAGGTGTAGGGGTGCTTCCTGCCATTACAGGACTGGTTAGACGAGCCAGGCAGGCCAGCGCAGCCCAATGGTTACATGATTCTCTGCCTGGCCAGGGAGGTGAGCTCCGACAGGGCTCCTACCGTACCTGGTGATCCCGGCTTGCACCGTACACGCCCCAAGGTCGACACAGTGAAAGAGCAGGCCTTTCAGTGAGGTGCCTTGCCTTACCTGCCTGGTCCGCGGGCCGATAATGCAGGTACTTGGCTTCGGCTTAAACCAAGCCATCAGGGCAGCTGTCAATGAGGATCTCAACGGCCGCTTACGCCTTTTGGGTGGGATCGGTCAACTTTTTGATGCCCGGCACTGATAGTGGCAGCCCCATTGGTAGCGCTTCACTCGCTATCTTCGCCGTGCCTTCTGTCGCAGACTTTCCAGACACTTATCCGGTCAGGGCAGCAGTCCAGCACTTCTCACATTTTCCGGTATGATCGATCGTATGCTTCTGAAGATTTGGAAAGCCACCATCGCTACCCATGTCGCGGAAGCCGCCAGAGATGCAATTTGAAGAAACCGAACACTGTATATCCAGGCAGACAGATATTTGGCTTGAGGGGAGGGAAAGAAACTCAAATCATTGCACTTAATGATACGTTACGTCGCTCTCCGGCGTGCATGTTTGTTTGGATGTGTAAAGTGGGCAATTAAGGTGCCGACAAGTCAGAGAGATCGTCCAGGAACCACTTGCTAACGAGTGCTGTTTCCCGGCGCACATTGCGGGCTGTGCTCGCCAGATGGCTCGCCAGATGAAGCAGCCGGGTTCCAACAAACCATCTGCAGACCTCTGATCCTGCATCATTTGCATATCCGTTGGAAGCAAAGAAACCACGTTGGCGGGCCGGTCGAGGGTCAAAAAGAATTGCATGGTGTGGCATGTACTAAACCATGCCAGATTCGATGCAAGAGGGTTGCAGCGAAGCGCCAACTCCCCATCTGAACTCCAAGATGCAGCATTATGACATCGCTCGGTCTTCGCCATAGGCGTTCCTGCATTTCGTTGCTTTCGTATATGAACGTATCACAGCTTTGGGTCTGTACGAGCACACCAAGTTGCTTTATGAGGGGGCTTGCTCAAATCGAGGGGATGGCTTCCTCTGCTTTTTTTTTCTTTTTCCCTTTTTCTTTTTCTGTCTCTCTCCTAGTTGCTTTACGACGGCATCAAATTCAAATTCGATCTCAAATCCAAATTCACGAAACAGCTAGGCAGCGGACCAGGGGGAATACTCGGAAATGTCCCTCCAATTTTCTCTCTTTCTTTTTTTCAAGCTTCTCCAAAAGTATTCAGCAGATGTCATCACGGCTGCTGCATTCGGTCAAGGGGCTTTTGTCCCGTGAGCTTGAGCTTTTCTTGTCTCCCCCCTCTCTTTCTTTCCACATTCCAACGCATCCCAAGTCTACCTTATTTTGGCCTGATATCTCTTGGTAGACCCCCGCCGTCGTTTTTGTTTCCGTGTCGGAGCATCTTCTTCATCCCTACAGCCATTTGCACCACACTCTGCACTGCTGTCAACTAATACGATTTTCCCATCAATCTTTCGCTTTGGATTCCAAAATGTCTCGGGATGACACAACACCGCCGACTGAGGCTCCCAGTATTTTGAGGACCCAGGGCATGAACGAAGTTCTGCCGCGCCATGACCTCGACCTTTTCACATCTGCGCGCATGTTTCCAGATGGCGACTGGATGATCACGGAACTCGACCAGCGTCACCAATTTCAGGCCGCCTACTGCGTGCCAAACCATGAAGGCCAGCTGGTACTTGCACCGATGGCTCCGGTCAATGTTTCGGCCGTTACAAACGAAGACGAAATTTACCAGCACTGCACCGTCTATCGGTTTGCGCCTTGTGAGCCTAGAATTGTAACCTCACCCCTAGGCGAACATGACTGACACCGAACAGCATATCAAAGGCGAGGTGACACAGAACACTTTGGAGCCGGGTCTACCATTGGTCAACAGACCCAACATCATGACCATGGATTGCCACTGGGGCACGGCAATTACCAACAAGTGCCGCATCCTACCCAAGGTGCCGAACAGTATCATCCAGATCAAGGCAGAAAGCATCACTTCATCCCCCAAATTCAAAGCGATTTCTTCGCCGCCCCCCCGGCATACACGCCGGTAGCGACCACAAATCCACAGGCGCCTGCCTTGGACAAAGGGGCAGAGCTGCCTCCCGCCCAGATGCAAGCGCAGAACTTCATAGGCTTTCCAGGGGAAAGTGCCCTTGGAGAATATTCCTCGCATCAGGAGCCGTCAGTGGGTACTGACTCCTTCGTCAGCACGTCGTTTGGCGACTCATTCCGGCATAGCCCGGGCGAAACACATGGTCTTTCGACTTTGACGCTGCAGGAATTCAATCCGAACACACACGAACCACCGATAATTCCAAGCAACTCTTTCGGCATGACCTTCTCTCCTGCCATGATGTCACAACTTGATGATCAAGCGATGGACGAACTCTTCATTCAAAGCAACAATACTGGCAGGGAGACGCCGGAAGGAGACCAGCGCCGAAACGAAGACGACGACGACATATACAGCGATGCAATGCCGGCGAAAGGGGGGAAATAATTCCATCATTTTTGACTCTTTTTTTTTGTCTTTGTGGTGTTATCGGCCGGGGCTGTAGTTTGAGATTTTGGTACATGTCTGGTTGCAATTTATGGTTCTGTAATCCGGGAAGCATGTTTCGATTTGGAGAAAATGCCGGACGAACAAGGCCAGCTAGTTCAAGACCCCCTCTGAAACATTGGACTGACAGGAATCGGCTGCTGGTCTTCAGCGATTTTTGACTACGTCCACAGGGGTATGGGCTGCGAAGCATTCGACCGCATGTTCTGGAAAGGAAATTGGCGGGGATTTGTGATTACCTTGCGTTTTTGCGTCAGTAATACGAGAGCCACATACATGTACGTATCTGTCAGGTTATGAAATTTTGACAAGCAACGCGTCAGGAGTGCCCGCGAGAGATGACAGACTCTTGACATTGCTCCTCCTCATACACAGATCCTCGTTGAAGCAACAACCGGGCCAATGGACGTGGTAATGACCGGGGCCCGGGGTTTGGTAACCATGTGAGGTTGACAAACAGTCTGGGCTTGTCATCCCCCAGCCTGCATCTAAAGGCGGCCCATGATTGTTACCGAGAGATGCAAGACGAGCAAACGTCGTGGCCTGCAATGTGGGTGCGCAGCAGGGAAGTCGAGGGGTCGTTGAGATTAGCATCTGGGCCAAGCCAAACTAGTTCAGCCTCTCGCTTAGCGGCATGGAAACCCTTGTACGTGGCCCGTAATTCGTCTCAACATGGCACCACAGGCGTTCGCTGATCAGCGGAAAGCCCCACAGCCCCCTCTATTTCCCCAAATCTCCTGTAAATGTGCAGAAAAACGAATCGCAGAAACAACGACGTCGCTTTGGGGGCGGAAAACAGAGCACAAAACATGAGCCGTGCCGCTCGTATCGACTCGACAAATGCATATGGTGTGGTGTGTGCCCCCAAAATTCTATGCAGCACAGGCTGACCGACGGTCTATAAAGCCACCAATGCCAGGACAGAGTGCAAGCAAACAAACTGCCGTTTTGGGCGCGATCGACGCCTGGGTCTGGCATCCTGGAGGGAGGACTGGCCCTGCACCGCCAGGGCTATCATGACGGGGGCGTTGCCGTGGTCCACTGATAGAGGGAGCGTCGTTGGCTGTGTTGGGCACCAGGTAACCACTATACAACCTAAGGGAAGGTAGTCAGACCAAGCCACCAACAGGATGTGAGGTGTTCAACCCAATCCGAATCGCCCAGTGGAGCCGGCCACCCCTGCCGTCACTTCACGCGCCAAATATTGGACATGGAAACCTAGTCTTGCTAGCCTTGGTCGTCTGTGTGGTCGCCAACCTCTGTTTCCCTCCTCGGCCCCCAAGCTTTGTCTTCAAGCGGAGCAGCAGTGCGGTCTCGTAACGTCCGCACTGCTGTCTTCCTGTCTCCCTCATCGACAGAAGGCGGTCGCTGGGATAGAAACCCCACCTTCCCCGGCTTGCGACGCCGCTTCTCTGCAGCTCCGGCATGGTAAGGTAGGTAGGGCCAACAACGTGTCCCCCTTGTGACCCTTAAGGGCCAATTCCAGTTTATTTTGAGCATGTCACGCCAGAGCCATCCTTTTCCTGGCCGCCACCTATCGTGCGCCAAGAGGATGGGAGATATCGTCGACGGCCATCGGCTGATACCCCACGCCATCTACGCACCCTCTTTCAACCCATGGAATCTGTCCAACACCGCTAGACCGACACGACACGGTCCAGCAAACAGAATGCCACGAGGCACTAGTCGTTACCGCCTTGGACTGCGGCGCCCCGCACTGACAAGAGTCATCCGAACCAGCAGCCTACACCGCGACCTGCCAACGTTCGCAAGGCACACACCCGGAGGTCGTCTAGGAGTATAGGCATACTTGAGCCGGGGGTGAGTACCCCGATGAACAGGTTTTGATGGACCTCGCACGACGTTTGTGACTAGTCAGCGGCGTCTAATTTCTGCGTACTAGACAGGCATGGAATCAGCGCTGCCTTCCGGAAGTTAGCAAGAACCACAGTATCTAGAACCTGGCACTTGATCCTACACTGTGGGTTCCAGTCAAGCTGCTCTGGCGCCTAGAAGCGTGACCGCTTTGCACTGCATGGTCTAAGCGCGTCGAGCCAGACTGCCACTCTGTAACTCTCGCTACATCGCCTTCCTTTCGGTAAATTCCAGCCACTTTTGCAGCCAGGGTAGCGGGAGGCTTTGCCATTTTGTCATGCTACCGGCATTGCACGACTTGGCTTGCAAGGGCTTGCCGATACGAAGGCAATTGTCACAATTGTCACTAGTGGGCCTGGGCTGTCGAGCTGTCTGTCCAGTGAGGAAACAGAAGTCTCTGGAGAAGGGCCAGATCTGAAGCAGCGCCACTCTTTGTTGCGGAGATGGATGACGAGATTCCAAGCTGCATCGCTCTCTTGCGTCGGAGAAACACAATTACAGCAAAATATGATCAATCCAGGGGTCGGTCATTTCGAGCTGGATGTGCCTGGATACGCAGGAAGACGAGGCAACGACACGAGATGTGATGAGTCGGAACAGCAGCACCAGTTTCTACCAGCAGGCTCCGTTCGCGTTTTCGGCTCTCGCCAGGACGACGGGTTATCTTTTCCTTGCCAATGAAACCTCCAGTTCCCCTTTTGGGTATTCGCAAGCGAAGTCAGGATATGGTCTTGCACTCATGCGCGCTGGACAAGCGCGGGTATCAAAGGGGGCGATTGGGAAGGGATACGACCGCGCTTGAAAGATTTTGATCTTGGAGTGGCTCATTTACGTGTGGTCGTACAGAATTCTGTTTGTTGCGACGATCGCGGATCTGTGACAGGCAGATATTCGAGCGGTGCAGAGACGACGCCAACAACCCCTGAGAAGACCCAGGCCCGCCTAAAGCCCATAATCTGAGCTTCCCAACCCATGTTGGATATCCGTATCGGATTGCCCGCAGACTCTCCTAGTCATATTTCTGTTTTCTTTCTCTCTCCCGACACGCGACGCCCCTGTCCTGCGCTGCCAATCATCGCCTCACACCCGTAACTGGATTCTCCACAATGGCCATCGACCAGGAGGCTACACCATGATCGAATAGAGTAAGGCGGGAGAAGGGGGAGACAACGAGTGGGATGGCTCCAGACTGTGCTAGAGCGGCAATACAAACAGTCTCTCGCAGGGTCATCATTGACGTCTCAGCTACCCTTGGCGTCTCGGGTAAGAAAACAGCACTGAAGGAGGAGTCATATTGGTGTCAAAGCTAGAAGATGGTCATTCTTCACCTAAAACCCTGGTAAGTGCTCGCTTCTCGCCGCCTTCAGAGGTCCAGGTACATCGCGGCCGCCATTCTCTGGGGACCGCCTGCTTGGCAGTGAGGAGTTCTCGACTCTGGACCAATCGTTCACCAAGAGCGCAAGCCACCATCACTGATGGACGCCCCATCCGATCGCAACGGCACTGAGGGAGGGTAATCATCGCAGTCCGACGGCTTCCTCCACTGTACCTCTGATCTTAGTCGAGACCCCATGGCTTATCCGCTCACGACGGACGCCAACTCTACGAAGGGATTGCCCAACAGGCACCTCGATGAGTCGTCGACTCTCGGACCTCGCGGATATCGTTAGGTTCGGGAAGACCTGAAATGCCATGGTGCCCGAGCACTGAGAACTAGGGGCGTTCCAGTCTGCGGTGATGACTTTTCTTGGACAAGAGCCGGGGTAAACGCGACATTCTTTGAATCACATCATCTCAAGCTTGGAGCCGTTGGGTCTAGACCCTGGCATTCGACGCCCGCTGAGTCGGAGAACCCCGTAATGAGGCAAGATTGATGGCTGGCCGTCGCCAGCGCCCTACTCTTCAAGGAAGATCACCACCAGGCGCCCCCCTCCTCCTCCCCATTCCAGCAGGGGAGGGATTAGTGAACGCGGAGAGCAGGAGTCTTGGATCCCGCCCTGAAATCAGGTGAGTCGTCAACCACGCGTCGATAGCGTATGTGGTCAATACCCCCGGCAGAGAAGTTGGCGAATCCACATCCCCCGCGGAGCCGCTGCCGGACTCCGCTGTGGGCGGCTTGGGTGGGATGGCTTTTTCAACCAACGGCGTGTTTTGGGAGACTCGGGACTAGCTCAGATGTCTATCAACGCTTCTTCATGGTGAGGGGTTGCCGACGGAAACCGTTTTGCTCCCGCAAAAAGTGAGAAGTCCCTTTGTTAACAAGCCAGCGGCGGCGAGGGAACGTCCGGCGGGAGAGGCGGAGGGCGTTGGTTCACAGCGACATCCGACCCGTTCACGATTGGACGGAAGAAACGATGGCGTTCGTGCCGTGGAACACATCTGGTTAGCCAGTGGTGCGTGGGTGGCTGGCGATTTTCGTGGGAAGGTGGTGAATCGTGATCTTGTCAGACGCTCCTCCGACGCGGTGACTCCCAACGGCGTTGTTTGCAAGAGAACTCGGGTCCAGGGTATTTCAACATCACAGCCGCGGAAACAGTGATAGCAAACCCGGGGTCGATTCAGTAATCTAGACTCTGGAGCTCGTCCCTTCCCCTCTCGTTCATGCGGAAGAACAGGACCGCAGAACTGCCTCCGTGGCGACAAGGCTTGGCCCAAGGCCCGGCAACCCCAACATTTGCTTGACACTCACCTATTCACGTCAAGATTCGCGTGAAAGGCCATGATCACTTACCGGGTTTTCGGTGTCCATCTGAAGGGGCCCTCCGATCAACGAAAAAGGGGGGGGAGGAGGGGGGGGGGCTGCTGTTTGCAAACACTGAACGACATAGCAATGATACGCAAGAACGAGCACGGGCTCAAGCCACACGACGAACTGGAGCAATCGTAACGGAGACGAAAGCGAGTCCAAGAGTTCTTTTCTTTCTGTCCATGCTCCCGCAGAGAATTGTAAAGTAGGCAAAGAGTAAGGTAAACGGCTACCAACGAATGCACTAGGCTCCGCCCTCCGCGCCTGGTCCACGACGTCCGGTCGTGAAACGCAAAGGGCGAATAAGAACAAGAATCCCCCGTCCGGGGAACAAAGAACAGTCAAAGCCACCGAGATACCATGTGGTTGACTCCACTAACCACCGAGTCCGTCTGCCCAGAGGACAACCCCGAACCTACCCTGCTACTGCCACCGCCGTCGATACGTCTATTCTTCCTGGTAGGAGATCTTGCGCATCTCTCCTAGCCTGTGTCGTGCCGCCGAGAGGGCATTCTCGAGTTGCAAAATCTCAACCTGCACGTGATGGTGTTAGCATAACCTTGTTCTCTCTGGATACCAATAAATGCCGGCCACCGAAGGCACCACGGCGTCATCACATAGTCACGTACCTGTTGCTCCATCTCCCGAACCTTGAACTCGTGGGCTCCGAGCTTGGAGTAGTCGACCGCCTCATCCTCCTCGTTGCGGTCCTTGATGATGCTCTGCACCTGTCGCACGAGCGCCCTGCAGGCCGCGCCGACGGCTTTGCTGGCCTGCTCCAGGTTCTCCTGGCTCTTGGACATGAAGCCAGCCTTGACTCTGCTGGCGGCGACGAGTTGGGCGGTGGACGCCGCCACATCGTTGGATGCAACGATGAGCTGTTCGGGGCTGTTGCGGTTCGACAACACACCGTCCGCGGTCTCAATGAGAGTGTTCGTCGACGTCGCGACGGCCTTGGCGGCAGAGATGAGACCCTCTGTCCATCGGTTGTTCTTCTTGTAGAAGGCGGTTCGCGATGACGAGCCACGTCCAGCTTGCACAATCTCCTGCTGCGTCGCAGTGGCAGCCTTGATCAGCTGTGCGATGGCATTCGTGATGGCCATGGCCGCATCAAGAATCGTGTCGTGCACCTTGAGCTCGTATGTCGAGTAGCCGTCGCGCGGCTTGTTCTTCAGCTTGGCCAGGCGTGCAGCCGCAGCAGCGATAGCATCAGCCGCCTTGCTGAGTTCCTGGTCAACGATGTCACCAAGGTCGCCCTTGCCAGCAAGCTTGCCGGCGTTCGGCGCGAAAGTCTCAACGAGCTTGTTGAGCTTCTGCAGGTTCATCTGCACCTCATTATTGCTGTTGATGACGACGTCAGTCTTCTGGATGGGGTCCATGCCCTCCAGGCGGAAGCTTTGAAGGCCGCGGAAGAACTTGACAGTAGACGAAGCTGACTGGCGGGTACCGTTCATCAAAGAGTCGCTCTTCTTCTCGTCCGTTGCCAGACGAGTGATACCCTTGGCATTGCTGCAGACATCTGCGATAGCTCCGGCGAAGACATTGATGGTCTTGATCAACTCTGCATGAGTGGCGTTGGGGCCATCGGCAATAAAATTGTTGAAAGCAGTGGCAAACTCCATCGCGCTGGATGAGGCCTTCTCGATCTGCGACAAGACGTACGAAGGCGAAGCGTTCTGGTTTCCGGCTTGCATCGTAGAGTCCAGCTCGTAAAGAGCATCGTCGACTCTCTGCACACCAGACTGGAGTACCGAGTCGATGATATCGTTGATCTTGTCAAGATTGGCCATAATCAAGGCATCGATCTGACCATCAAGGGCGGTATCTGTGTCGCCCTGGTTCAACTTAAGCTCGTTAAGCTCAATAAGTGTCTGGTCCATGCCAGCCTTGTACACCTCGAGCTCCTCTTCCTTGTCCCGGAGAAGCTGCTCGAGATCACTGTTGCCGTCCCGCATCTTGGACTGCGCATCTTCCAGGGCCCGAGACTTGAGACGCAAAGCCTCCTCAAGGTCGGCCATCTCACGGTTGTACTTTGACAGCATCGTCGAGAGCTCGTTGCCCTTGCTTCTCTCGATGTTGTCTGCGCGGTCCAAAGCCATCCGCAGCTCGCGCTTGAGTTTCCCGACCTCGTCCTTGTTTGCCCCTGCCAGGCGGTCCTTATCGTGCAGAGCACGATCTCTTTCCCTAATCATATCCGCCAACTCGAGGTTCTTGGTCTTGATCTCACGTTCAAGCTTCTCTCGGCGCTCAATGGCTTCTTGGGCCGAGGCAGCCTTTAATTGGACAGACTTGAACTTTTGAAGCAGATCCAGGTGCTCATGGCGAAGCTGGGAGTAAAGCTTCGCGAGTGCTTCGTACTTGGTGCGCCAGGTGTTGACCTGCTCCTGAAGTGCTCGAATTTGATCATCCTTGCTCGAAATTTGCTGACCGAAGTGTCCCTGCATTTGAGCCAGCTCACCCTCCAGCGCCTTTACCCTCTGGTCATACTGCTGGAGCATGAGCTGGTCACGCTCATACTGAGACCTGGCGTTGAAATTCTCCTGTTCTAACTCGGCAAGTCGGCCCTGAGTCTGGTATTGCAGCTGTTGCTGCATCAGAGCTTCTTGCTGAAGACGCTGCTGTTCTGCCAGCCGGCGTTGCTCCTCCTCGAACCTTCTCTGTGCTTCCTCCTGCTGCTGCTGTGCAAACATCGCCTGCTGCCGTTGCTGCTCCTCCAGAACTCTCTGTTGTTCCTCGTACTCGCGGTTCTGGCGCTCGAGCTCATTCTTCCAGAACTCAGAAATATCATCTGGCTCTTGAGATTTCGGCTCAGGGGGTGGTGTCGGGCGTCGCTCGATCTCCTGTTTCGGTCGTGCGGGCAGCGCGGGCGCTTCATCATCCTCCGACAGCAGATTAGGCGGATCTTGTGGCAGCTTGGGAATCGTGATCAAGCTGGTTAAGTAACGCAGGTTGGAGCACTCGTAGTAGAATTTGACAAGACGGTAGTGTTGCGCATCGTATCTCTCTCGTAGAGGCTGAAGGACATCGGCATCGCCAGTCGCTTCTCGGCTTAGTAAATGCGCTTCTCCCCCTGACTAGAAAAATGAGGAAAGTGGACTTACAGGAGTGCATAGCGCGCAGCATGCTGGTAATGAACTTGTAGATACCGTAACTCTCCTGAACGAGGGGCACTAGGGAGGAGATTCGACACTCATTGTTCCCAACATGGCGAAAATGCGAAAATATCAACTTCTGGAACTGCTCAATCTTGTCCTGAAGCGTCATCAGGTCGGTGATGGTCTCGTAACCCTCGTTGGGGTCGTTGATCGCCTTCAAACTAAGATATTCTTCGTACTCGAAGGTGCCGTTGAACTCCGGGTGCTGCTGGTGGAAGGACAGCTTCGCCAAGAGGTAGTAGACGTACTCTCGGATCAGGGTGGCGTATCCTCGTACTCCTTCTCCGCCCATGCCGCGATTCAAGCTGTCGATCCAGCCCCTCTGCGCCATGGCCTCCCTCAGGGTGTTCGGGTGTCCTTCTTGGAGAACTTTGTGTACCGTGATCAGGGCCTTGAATGTTTGAACCTCGTCGGCAAGAATGGGCTGCCTAGAACCACAGCGTCAGTACTTGCTACCCGCCGGCAGCGGTGTCCACTTACACCTTCATCCCGGTCCAGAAGGCCTGGGAGGACCGGTGGTCCCAGGTATAGACAATGCAGCTACGGACATGTTTTCGCTTCGGCGCGGTCTCGTCGGGGTTCGTCGCCTTCTTAATGTTGATCGCCAACTCCTGGTCGGTCCTTGGAAAGTGTCAGTGCACCGTTGCGTCGAAACAGCGCGAGGCATTGAGATAGGAAAGGAGAAGCAACGGACTTCGTGTGCCTGGTATCAGGCACGGCAGCCATTTTGTCGAGAGTCTACGCGCGCGAAGGGCGGGGCTCCTGGGAAGTGGGCGGTGGTGTTGGTGAAGTCGGATGGTTCGAGGATATGACGTCTCCCGTCAGTTAAAGGAGGAAGCTCCACGTGCACGCAATGCTGCCCGAATGTCGCCAGGAAGCAGAGAACAGGCTCCAGCCAAAAAATATGGGATCGCAAAGAAACCGACAGCGACTCCCGTGCCAAGTTGGAGAGGCGGGAAGAGTCGTCAGCCTTGACAAAGCTCTAAAATGTCAGGAGCAGTGCGAGTGTGGCTGGGTTCTGCAACATGCGCAAGCTCCGGAGATGGCGCCAAGCGTCCGTCGTCGTAGGTGCGATTCGGTACGGTTCCACCTGGAGTTAGTTGGGTCCATTGGGCATAAAGTATGGAACAACGCTAATCCGGCGAAAGCGTCAGTGCCGCTGTCACCCTACCAGTGTCACAGCGAGGATCAGTACCTAAGCTTTGGGGAGATGCCTGATCTGATGACGATAATGGTGGGGTAAAGCGGACTGAGTTGACTCCAAAGAGCCCCTGCGGCGCCCACGATTGCTCATTGAGGCACCACGTACGGATTTAAGAACCCTGAAAAGCGCTTACTTGGTCGGCAACGTCGTCAAGCAACTGACGAACTTGAGTTGCAACAGAAGGGAACAGTGATTGACGAGTTGAGGCAACAGGAAAAATAAAGCAGCGCTTTGCGTTCGAAAGGCGTTGCACAAGCGCACTGCATGTGTCAGGTGTACGCTACGAACCTTGTGTTAGTGGACGAGACTACCATGTAGGGAATGACCTTCTCGTTGACCTGAGTTTCATCTGAGTTGCTGCGGATTGTTCTGTTGAATTCCAGTCGGGTTCTTCTTGTGACAGGCAACCCATAAGCTTCAATATGGGTGAGTATACATAGCATGAAAATGCATTGGAGCTGAATGCAGATGTTTTTTGTGAGCTGCAATCCACCCGGTGAGCCACCTCAGTACCGTTCGATTCAAGGAGCTTTGCAACGTCTTGTTTTTGTTCTTCAATTGACAGAGGGTATCATGAAGGCCCGACGAGAAGCAGAGCCAGCTATCTTGCCTGCCCATCAACAGGCGTACTGCTGATAGTATTTTCCTCAATTACACAAGCCTAAAACGCCGGAACCTGTGCCATGCCTCCGTCCAGGAGTGGCAACCCCGAGGCATCGCGGCGAGGTCGCACAGGGCCAACGGGTCTCACAGGTAGCATTTCAGCATACAGGCAGACGACGAAGTGCCATTGGTTTCTTTTTTCCATTCCCTATGGACGTTGCCGAAAACGTGATGCCTTTCCATGCTAGAATTCTTTCCGTTCCTCACGTAAACACCCCATGCAAAAGAAGAACTGCCAACCCCCAAAAGACACTTTAAATCGTCGTCTCGTAAGGAAGAGGGGTAACCGTCTCGGGCTTGTTCTCCTTGAAGGAGACGGTGCGGGCGTCGCGGGGGAGGGCGGGGAGGCGCTTGAGCTGGACGGGCTTGCCCTCGGCCTGGGCCTTCTTCTTCAGGGCAGCGTTCTCCTTGACGCGGCGAAGGAAGTCGTCTCTCGAACGGGAGGGCTGGATGTGCTCGATGCGGATGTTGATGCGCTTCTCGATGTAGCGGTGCTTGACCTTCTTGTAGATGATGATGCCGACGGCGGACTTGGTGACATTGTAGATGACACCGGTCTTGCCGTGGTAGACCTTGTGGGGCATACTGTGTTGCCGTCGTCAGCCTCTGTGTGTGTGCGCGCACAACAATCAAATCTCGTCCGCGCCCAAGTTTCCTCATCGCGGCGTTCTTGGAATTGTGGGTTAGAGGTCGAAGCTTACCCCTTCTGGACGGCACCGTTCGCCTTAATGTCGACAATGTCGCCAACCCTGGGCAAAAAACGTTAGAAACAGCGGTCGCATGTTCGGATCGTCGGCCGGGCCATACCGGTATTCACGGAGGTACGTGGAGAGCTTGATCATGCCCTTCTCACGGAAGTTTCTGCTGAACGCATACTGCAAGCGACCGTCAGCAATCCAGCCAGCGCCTCGAGACAAGTCGGTTCGTTAAACATACACGCGTTCCCGCGCGAAGACCCGCTGGGTGACCCATTTTGCCGGATTGTTGTCGTTAAGGTCGGTTGGTGATGAGGTTTGTCGTCGGAATCTTGCAAAGATCACGAAAAAGGTCCAGGCAATTCCCAAGACCCAAAATGTGCGCCGCCGTAATCCCGGGATTTTTTTTCTAGGGCAGGAGCGCGCACGTGACGCACCAACCGAGCGAGGGTGGGTCCCGCCTGCCTGCTGGGGCCGAACTGCCAGCCCTCTCCACACGAAATCAATTTTCCACGAAAGCGAAGTTGGACTTGGAACTTTTCAGTTTTTTCGCATTCGTCAACCACATCGTGAGGGTAATTTGACAGGTCCGGCAAGATGGCTCCGTAAGTCAAAGGCAGAGCCGCGCGCGCATCGCATTCCATCGCATTCAACAATATGCTAACGTTGGCTGCTGCAGTCTCACCTACTCCAAGACCTCGAAGGTCCCCCGTCGCCCTTTCGAGGCCGCCCGTCTGTCAGTATTCTCCGGCCACTGAACGCGAGCTTGCTCGGTTTAAGTCGTGAATCCGAAAACTGACTTCGATACAACAGGGACTCTGAGCTTAAGCTCGTGGGCGAGTACGGTCTCCGCAACAAGCGCGAGGTCTGGCGTGTCCAGCTTACCCTCTCCAAGATCCGTCGTGCTGCCCGGTATGTCTGCCCTTGGTCGCATCCATGGTGGAGGGGCAAATTTTTTGGCTAACATCTGCCACAGTCAGCTCTTGACCCTTGATGAGAAGGACCCCAAGCGCCTCTTCGAGGGTAACGCCCTCATTCGCCGTCTCGTCCGTGTCGGTGTCCTCGACGAGTCCCGCATGAAGCTCGATTACGTCCTGGCCCTGAAGGTCGAGGATTTCCTTGAGCGTCGCCTCCAGACTTGCGTCTACAAGCTCGGCCTTGCCAAGTCCATCCACCACGCCCGTGTTCTCATCCGCCAGCGCCACATCCGCGTCGGCAAGCAGATCGTCAACGTGCCTTCGTTCATCGTCCGTCTCGACTCCCAGAAGCACATTGACTTCGCCCTCACCTCGCCCTTCGGCGGTGGCCGCCCCGGCCGTGTCCGCAGAAAGAAGGCCAAGTCCGCCGAAGCTGCCGACGGTGGTGAGGAGGAGGAGGATGAGGAGTAAATGCAACGCCATTCAGGCAACGGACAGGTCTCAGAAAAAGCTCTGGGACTGGCTGGGAAACAAAACCAACTATGGGAATTGGGGTGTTCATAGTCACGGCGTTCGCCAGAGGCAAAATGGAATGATTGCATCAAATACGGATACCACGAATGAATGTTACAAAAGTCATTTCTGTTCAGGACACAAGCAATGAACGCCCCTGCATGCAAGTTGTCATGAGGGAAACTGGGTATCATATCTGTCCAATGCAATGCCTAAGTAGTCTAGACCAATTCATCCTTTCCCAGGAATTTGGCCATTGGATCGTCCGCTGCCGTTCGTTTCCGTCTGTACTCGTCCATCTCCGCCTCAGACACGCCTCCCATCATCTCTTCCACGGTTCGCTTCTTGGCGACCTTCTCGGTTGAGGCTTGTTCTTGCTTCCCTTCCTCCTTGACTGGCTGAGCCTCTTCAACATGCTCGGTCAGGGCGGCACCAGTGCGCTGCCGCTCTGAAGCTTCCCACGCCAACTTGCCCTCCTCGCCTGTACAGTAGCTGTTCTTGACCACTGAGTGACAACAAGCGTAGCCCCACTGGAAGTTCGACCACCAACTGCCCCAAACTGAGGTGTGGTTGTGGATGCAAACGTCCTCGGGGTACTTGGACTTGGCGATGACCTTTGGCGCGCCCTTGATGAGACCGCTCTCGTCGTATTCGACATACTGCTCCGACTCGGTGACGAGATTCTTTATCTCATCGGGCACCGTGTACTGAGAGTTGTCGCCGTACAACTCCTTGAGCTTCTTTTCCCTCTCTGCGCGCTTCTTCTCTGCCTCTTCCTTCTCTTTCTTGCGATAGAACTCTCCCGCAGTAGGGTTGGCTTGGAGATGCTGCGTGGTGTCGCCGCTCTTCTCCTGCGTCTCCCAGGCATACCTCTGAGCCTTTTCGAACTCGCCGGCATCTCCTGAGGCGCGCATGTAGCCCTCCTCTGCGAAGAGATTTGCTGCCTTGTCTATAGTCGCGCCGCCGTCCACCAGTGATCGGGTCTTGGGATCGTACTTAGCGGAATCCAGGTCCAGATTGACGAGGTACTTGGCGGTGTCCTCTCGTATTCTGAGCTGGCGCGTGGCCGTGCTTTGGTGTTTGCTCATGTCGTTCTCTTCCGCGTATTTGTCGCCCTCGTCTTGCTCCTCCCCATTTTCGCCCTTGAATAGTGCCTTTTTCCTCAACTCTTCCATCTGGTTGAATTCCTCCACGACGTTGCGGTACTCCTTGGGGTCGTATCCGTTCCATCGGTCTCGCTTGGCGTCCCAGCCCAGATTGACATCTTGAATGACTTCGTCCGCTTGGATATCTTTACCAGTCCACTTCGCGCCCTTTGCCCTTGGTCGACTCAGGCAGTCTTTCGCCTTGTGCGTCATGGCGCCGCAGTTCTCGCAGGCCCCTTTGCGGTACTTTGTCGCCGCGGGCCCGGCCTTCCTGCCACGGTCATACCATTGCGACTGCTCGCTTTTCTTTTGGAGACGTTGATGTTCGAGATAATCGGTCTGATCGCCTTCCTCGCCCGCATAGAAGGGTCGTTTACTGATGAAAGAGGGAATGTAGATGTTCTCCTCTTTGGATGCGGCACCCGAGGCCTTGGGGTCTGGTTTCCGTGGCGGTGGAGGCATCGTGGCGCGGTTTCAGTGTGTGAGTCGTTTATGGTGTTCGGTGCAGAGCGATGCAAGGTCTGGATGCCTTGCCAGTCGTTGTATTGGACAAAGGAAAGCCGGCGCATGCGACGGGGATGGGGTGGAGCTTAAACAAAATCAAAAAGGTGGCTGAGACGGCCAAGTGTGGCTTGGTCTCAAGCTTATCTTATCCCCACGTGACCTCGTGGATCTTGGGCGTCAGCACGCGCTGCTGTCATCGCAACAACACGACTTTGTCGCGTCCCCGCACACGTCTTTTGGTGTGGTATAAACGCTCTAGCCATGCGCACAACCCCCTGGTATCCTCGCTTATCATGACACTTTTCGTCTCTGCTCGCTGCCATCCCCCATGAGCCTCACTGGCAACCAACATGGACCTGTTCCGGGTGAGGTTAAACTGCATAGACCACTACCAGGCCACCCCGACGCACTATGACCCGCAGCTTCGCAATGACGTCGGGCCAGGGCAAGCCAAGAAGGGCCCGAAAGTCCCGGTGATCAGAGTTTTTGGATCGACGGAGACTGGACAAAAGGTATGCGCCCATATTCATGGAGCCTTCCCGTACCTGTACGTGGAATACCATGGCAGCCTGGAGCCTGAAGATGGTGAGTAGGAATTTTTTGCCTTGCTGGGGCGTGTCTGACTAGAGACAGTGGGAGGATACATCTATCGGCTTCATCTTTCTATTGATCATGCACTGGCGGTCAGTTATCGGCGCGATCAGTATGGAGAGAATGCCAAATTTGTTGCGCGAATCACCCTCGTCAAGGGCATTCCTTTCTACGGCTTCCATGTCGGCTATAGATTCTTCCTCAAGATCTACATGTACAACCCCGTCGTTATGACAAGACTGGCCGACTTGCTTCAACAGGGCGTCATTCTGAAGAAGAAGTTCCAGCCTTATGAGGCACATCTTCAATACTTGTTGCAGTTCATGACCGACTACAACTTGTACGGTTGCTGCTACGTGGACGCCTCCGACGTCTATTTCAGAGGCCCCATCCCGTCTTACGACGAAGAAAGGAACTCTAAGCACCTGTGGCACGACCGATCCATCCCACGAGGTCGCGTTCTCGAGGACCTGAGCCTACCCCGGGTCAGTCATTGCTCTGTCGAGATCGACATTTGCGTCCAAAACATCACCAACCGGAAGATGGTCAAAGAGCGTAGACTCCATCATGATTTCATCGAGCGAGTCAAACCGCTTCCTGCAGACATGAAGTTGGTCTACAGTATGGCTGGGTTATGGAAGGATGAAACCCGGCGGCGCAAAATGAAGATGCCTAATGCAGACCCAGGAAGCAGTCCCTTCCCAGCGGAGGTCCTGATCTCAATGTCTGCAAACGTCCGAGACTCCCAGCCGCAAGGATGGATACATGAAGAAGAGTACAAGGAAGAAGTGGTCAAGCTCATCGAGGCCGAGAAGGATCCAGAAAACTCCTCTGAACCAACCTTCGAAGCATTTGTCGAACAAGCACCTTTAGAACACACCGTCAAGACGGCTCTACAGTCTGTGGAAGACTTGTACCCTGCGAACCTTCTGCCCGTCCTGGGGCTGCCCTCGAACCACTTACCGACCAACCGGAATCCCGCAAGCAGTATCGAGGTTGACGAGCAAGGCGTTCTTGAGATGGGCGGCGACGACATCGATCCTTTCCCCGCGGACTCCGATGCAGAGGCTCTCAATGAGGTGGATGAGCTTGGTGTAAGAAAAGGTGACCAAGCCATTAGGCCGGTGGCCGAGACTGGGAAGCATCACCCAGGTCATCGACAGACAGCATCCAAGACTATCAACGGCCTAGAGCATGGTTCGTTCCTCCCACCATATGAGGGCGTTTGCGCAACCAGTCTAAAGACTGGCAATTCGCCAATAATCCCAGTCTGTCAGGAAATTCTCGACACCGCTGAAGAGGAAGGGCTCGTGTCCAAAACGCGCGGCGAGCCACGCTCAAACGGACAACGGAGGATTTCAGCCAAGCGTGCCGTATCACCACATCCTGCAGCACCCTCGATCAAGCGTTCTCGAACTTACTCTGAAGAACCGTGTGCTGCTGCGTCCTTCGCATCTCAACCAGTCAAGGAAGTCATGAAGACAGACGGAACATCTAAAAAGCAAAAAGTCAAGATGCTGCCGTCTAATTCCCAAAATAACCCCCGTTCGTCTCAAAGCGCCGGTCAAAAGCCAGCGACGAACCAACTGAACTTCCCGGTGGTCAAGAGCCAGGACGACCCAGGTACTAAGCTTCGGTTGAGCCAAAAGAGTCAGCCGCGAGCCTCTCAACAGGAAGGGAAGGATTGTGAGAAGCATGTTTCCTTCAGTCTGGTGGCGGATGGAATGGGTGCCAAGCCCGATTCTAATGGCACAACAAAGAAGGTCCGCATCGCAATACCAGCAACAGACTCAGTCAGTACAGACACTCAAATGCATCGAGCGCAAGTTGCACTTGGATCTTTTGCAAGCAAGCGACAGTTTCTGATTGGATCACTCCCGCCTCCCCTCAAGAGCATCACAGCGACATTGAAAGACCTGCAAATACCTGACGTGATCTATCAAGATGCGTACTACAGCGAGGAAAAGGACGTCCCTGCTCGACCAAGGGAGTATGCCGGACGAGAGTTCCGACTCGAGAGCAATACTCTTCCCTACCTCGCCGAATTCGACCCGACTGGCACATCTGCAGCGAGTATGGGAATTAAATCTAATGCTTCGATCGACAAAACCGAGTTAGTCTATGAGACACAAGGAAAGCTATGCTCCTACCGAAGCTGGGAGATAGCCCAACCACCGCCGACTTTCAAGGAAGTCCAAGAGTGGTGGAACAAAAAACACGTTGCGAAGAAGGGGCAGGCCAGTGCCGGCAAACTTACAGGCAGTCCACAAGCTTCTCGGCGCTATCTATCCCAAATTGATGGCCCGACACCAAAGAACAAGCATGGCTTCAAGTACTCGCCAAAGAAGAAATCAACCAGCGTAAAGCATGAGGCACAGTACATGAGCACCATGGCACTGGAGATACATGTCAACACAAGAGGAAAATTTGTTCCGAACCCCGAAGAGGACGAAGTTCAGTGCATATTCTGGTCTATCAAGGCAGACGGCACTACCAATAGTAGTCAAGAAGCCGCTGAAGGAATTATTGCTGGAATTGTTGTCCTGTCGCCAGATGGAGCTCTTGCTCAGCGGATGCGGCGATACATCCCTGCCGAGGTTCTGGAAGAGTCCTCTGAATTGGACCTCATGGTACGCATGGTAGAGATCGTCAGGGCCCACGATCCCGACATCTTGACCGGGTATGAGGTTCATGGCAGCTCCTGGGGCTATCTCATTGAGAGAGCTCGTTTGAAGTACGACTACGACCTCTGCGACGAGTTTTCTCGCATGAAGAGCAACTCGCATGGTCGCATTGGTAAAGAAAACGACCGCTGGGGCTTCAACACGACCTCGACGATCCGCGTCACTGGCCGGCATATGATCAACATTTGGCGGGCGATGCGAGGCGAGCTGAATTTGCTTCAGTACACCATGGAAAATGTTGTGTGGCATGTCCTGCATCGCCGTGTCCCTCACTACTCTTGGAAAACCCTCACCGAATGGTACAACAGTGATCGGCAGCGAGATCTTGACAAGCTATTGCGCTACTATCTCGCACGAACACGGATCGACATTCAAATCCTTGAATCGAACGAGTTGATCCCCAGGACCAGTGAGCAGGCAAGACTTTTGGGAGTGGATTTCTTCTCTGTCTTCTCCCGCGGCTCGCAGTTCAAGGTTGAATCTATCATGTTCAGGATTGTCAAGCCCGAAAATTTCATGCTTGTCTCTCCCAGCAGGAAACAAGTTGGTGGTCAAAACGCGCTTGAGTGCCTCCCGCTTGTCATGGAGCCTCAAAGTGCCTTTTATACCAGCCCGCTTCTGGTGTTGGACTTTCAAAGTCTATATCCCAGCGTTATGATTGCCTACAACCTCTGCTACTCAACTTTCCTTGGTCGGATTGTCAACTGGAGAGGGATGAACAAGATGGGCTTCACAGAATATCAAAGACACAAGCGGCTGCTGGAACTCTTGAAAGATCACATCAATATTGCTCCCAACGGGATGATGTATGTGCGGCCTGAGATCCGCAAGTCTCTACTGGCAAAGATGCTTGGCGAGATTTTGGAAACCCGAGTGATGGTCAAGAGTGGGATGAAACAAGACAAGGATGACAAGACGCTCCAACAATTGCTAAACAACCGACAGCTCGCCCTAAAGCTTCTGGCCAATGTTACATACGGATACACCTCCGCATCCTTCTCCGGTCGTATGCCTTGTTCAGAAATCGCTGACAGCATCGTACAAACGGGCAGAGAGACATTGGAGAGGGCCATTGCATACATTCATTCGCAAGAGCGCTGGGGGGCGGAAGTCGTTTACGGCGACACGGACAGTCTGTTCATCTACCTCAAGGGCCGTACCAAAGATCAGGCGTTTGACATTGGCAACGAAATTTCCAAAGCCATCACGGACATGAACCCTCGGCCCATCAAACTGAAATTCGAAAAGGTCTATCAGCCGTGTGTTCTGCTTGCGAAGAAGCGGTACGTTGGTTACAAATACGAAAGCAAGGATCAGGTGAAGCCAGATTTTGATGCGAAGGGCATCGAAACCGTAAGACGAGACGGCACACCTGCAGAGCAGAAGATCGAGGAGAAGGCGCTCAAGATTCTTTTCGAGACTGCAAACCTCAGCGAGGTTAAGTCTTACTTTCAAAAACAATGCGAAAAAATCATGCGCGGATCCGTCTCGGTCCAGGACTTTTGCTATGCGAGGGAAGTCAGGCTCGGGTCATACAGCGAAAAAGGGCCGCCGCCACCCGGAGCCCTAATCAGCACCAAGAGGATGCTCGAGGACGCGCGCGCGGAACCGCAGTACGGGGAACGAGTGCCATATGTGGTGATCACGGGCGCTCCGGGAGCACGTCTGATCGACCGCTGCGTAGCGCCCGAAGATCTCCTCAACGACTCGCATTCTCAGTTGGATGCCGAGTATTACATTTCGAAGAATCTGATCCCACCGCTCGAGCGAATCTTCAATCTAGTAGGAGCCAATGTGCGACAGTGGTACGACGAGATGCCCAAAGTGCAGCGGATCAGGCGAGTAGATCAGACGCTCGGGGCCGGGCTCGCCAAGAAAACGCTGGAATCGTACTTGAAGTCAGCGTCGTGCATTTCCTGCAACGTCAAGATGCAGGTGGAGGGCGTGTTGTGCGCCAAGTGCGAGCAGGACGCGCCGTCGTCACTATACAACCTACAAACGCGACTGAATCACGAGGAGAGGAAGTACATGGGTGTGGTCAAGATCTGCCGAAGCTGTGCGGGATTGCCGGCGGCGGACGACGTCCCTTGCGACAGCAAAGACTGTCCTGTCTTCTACTCGCGCGTCAAGCAGAGCGCGAGACTCAAGACGGAAAAGAGCGCTCTAGAACCAGTGATCCGAGATTTGGTAACAAAGGCAGGGAGGGCGGCGTTGGATTGGTGAGGCTTTGTCTTTCTTTGATTAACTATGATACCTAATTGGTGTTTGGTGTTTCCCCATGCTGTCAGGGTTGCAGGATAAGAAACGGTTTGACAGCAACGGGTCTTTGATGGATACATAGTAAAGGGGGTATGATGTCACGGCTCAGCAGGCCACTTTGCTCTTACATACGCAGTAGTGAGATGATGGGGTTTTAGTAGCCGCATCGAAGAGGGAGAAAATTCCTGGAGATTAGACGGACACAACCTCGTCCGATTACTCTACGAGTCAGACTATCGGACGCACCAATACGTGTTATTGATCTCATTGCGCCGTTGAGGAGATGAAGAGGGAACGATCCAGGGGCCGAAGCGATACACCACCCACACTCTTAGCGAGGCTGTTTGCTGCTCAGTGAGGTCACTGTGGTCAGGGGTCCCATTTCCAGCGTTTCTCGCGGGGTAATGTAGACAGGGGTGTTGCTACCGAACCGGCCGGCTCTGCTCACCTTGCTGAGCAGAGAGGGAACAGCGGTCTGCGGGTCATTCGGCACCTCAGCCCTTAGGTCATCTCGCGGCGCTAACGCTCCCGCTAGCTGCCCTGTGTCTCCACATCAGGTCGACATGAGAACGCCTCCGCGGGCCCGTAGTTCAGCTGTACAGCGCCCACGTCCCGAAAGCTTTAGGGTCCTTTGTGTGCTGTTGCTGCTGCCCATATCTGCCCGTTGCGGCCAGCTGTCATGAGGCGCCCTCCATCACATGACGCTGTTCGAGCAACCCATTGGACGCCAAGAGCTCCAAAGTGACTTACCTGACCCATCCTCGATCCAGAAACGCTCTCGGCCAAGACCAAAGGGCCGTGGGATTCTTGTCTGTCCAAAAAGTCGCAGCCAGCGACACCCGTTTGCTTTCGTCCTGAAACAAGAGCTTCCCTCCATACGACCCCGTCCCTCTTGTCGTCCACGTCGGCCCCGTCCCTCACGCAACGAATACCCAAGCGCCGCCGATGCTCCCACCTAAACCCCTCCACCTTGTCATCCTGCCCGTCTGCTAGCTGCACTGCAGATAGCGCCGCGCGAAGGAGGAACACCTGGGAGAAGAAGAAGCCATGGGGGGTTGGACCGGCTTCTTGTTCACCTACCTACTCGGTGGGCTGACCTTCATACCCTTGGTCATCGTCGTCGTCCTCGCGCACGCATACTGGACACTGCCCTACCGACAAGATGCCGACACGAGTCTCGACGACGACAACGGCCAGGGCCCACTTGTTCAGCCCGGCGACGATGTCACGGCCCTCGAGGCCGCGAAGGCTGCCGAGAAGGACGAGCCGACAGCGAAGCGTTCCGCCCAAGACGATGTAGCCGCGGGGTACTTCGCCGTTTGTCGTGAATACACACCCATGGGGATCAACGCGAAGCCTATCGAGCGAGCTACACCGACTGGGTCGACCACCGTCGCCGCACCGAGCCAGAGCGTCTACCAGACTATGTACAGGAGTATATTTGAGCGCAAGCCGACTCCGGGGCCCTTGGATAACAGGAATGGCCTGAGCCAGCGTCCCAAGAACGCCGGAAATGTCTTTTACGTCGTCCTCAGGTCGCGCCCCTCATTTCCTCATGCACCGAACCTTGTCGGCTGACAACTTGCAGACATGGGCACCTGATGCTCTTCGACGACGACGAGCAGCTCGAAGTCCGACACGTCGTTTCGCTTGCGCACCACGATATTAGTGTATACTCTGGAGGAGACGTGACGCCGGAAGGCGAGCTGTACATCAAGAGGAATGCACTGTGTCTGTCGAGGAGGCTGGACGGTCCAGAGGTTGGCCCGGACAGCCAGCTGTCCAAACCCTTCTACCTCTTCTCGGAGAATTGCTCTGCCAAGGAGGACTTTTACTTCGCTTTACTGCGGAACCAGCAACAGACATTTGGCGGCGATCGGAAGGCACCTAAGCCGAAGCAATTTGAGGTCAAGAACATCATTTCGCTGGTTCAGAAGCTGCATTCGTCAGAGGAGCACCTGTCGACCCGATGGTTGAATGCCATGATCGGCCGAGTGTTCCTAGGAATTTACAGGACGGCGGACTTGGAGCACTTGATTCGGGAGAAACTCACTAAAAAGATAGCTCGCGTGAAGCGGCCATCGTTCCTGACGAACATCGCCATCCGTGGCATCAACACGGGCGAATCAGCCCCAATCATCACCAACCCACGACACAAGGATATAAATGTGGAAGGAGAGTGCACCATGGAAGCTGACGTGCGGTACACTGGCAACTTTCGAATCGAGGTGGCCGCGACGGCCCGCATCGACCTTGGAGCGCGTTTCAAGGTCCGTGAGGTTGATCTCGTTCTTGCGGTGGTTTTGAAGAAGCTGGAGGGGCATATGTTATTCAAGATCAAGCCACCACCAAGCAACCGAATCTGGCTCTCTTTCCAGAGCATGCCGAAGATCGAAATGACGATCGAGCCGATTGTCAGTGCCAGACAGATTACATACACCATCATTCTCCGACAGATCGAGAACAGGGTTAAGGAGGTCATTGCCGAGACATTAGTGCAACCCTTCTGGGACGACATGCCCTTTTTCAATACGGAACACAAGAAGTGGCGGGGCGGTATCTGGGAAGACGACGACGCAGTTATCGGCTCACCCAGCGTGGAAACAAGCGTCGCACAGGAGGGCGATGTGGAAGCAGTCGACCGCTTAGACGAAACAGGGGATATTCAAAACGACATGAGACCGATTGAAAAGAGTCACAGCATGCCCATAGTCGAGAGCTCACCACCTACCGGCCTGTTTGGCAGAAAGATCCTCAAGCCACCCGGCAGTCCATTAAACAGCTCTTCCACCAGCGTCGATGTTGTGGGCTCGCCGACGGCAGCGCAATCTATACCTAGGCCATTTAGATCGCCGTCGGTCTCCAGCCCCGCAAACCCGGTGGTCGGCACCGATGTGGCGCACGCGGACGTGTTCAAACCATCTTCATCGCCGCCCGACCACGCTTCAAGCATGATGGCGGCACTGTCAGCGAAGTCACAACCCAATTCTCCGGCGGTGACGCCTTCGGATCCCCCTGCCAGGCCAGCCGCCGTCGCGAAAGCCCCGAGCCAGTCCTCGACCTCCTCCCGCGAGGCCACAGACAACGAGCATGAGACAGATCGCACACCTGTCGCTAAAGTACGACGCAGTACGACGTCGTCTGCCGAATCGATGCGGGTGAACGGCTCGACTGATCCAAGCTCGCCAACCTCATCATCGAGAGCCGGCTCCGTCAGGAGTGCCACGGGCTCCATCTCAAAGGGATTGTTCCGACGGGACACCGCGGCAAGTACGACTTCGGGTACATCGATAAACGGTGAGGCAAAACGCACAACCCTGGCCGCGGTCGCAAACGCCGCGGTCCAGGCAAGACAATGGGGGTGGAACGCTCTCCAGAAACACAAGGACGGGAAGAATGGCAACTCGGGAGACACTACTCCTCCCCTAGATCTTAACCAGCCGATGGGACGAGGTCGGCCCCTGCCGCCACCTGGCACGCCGCTGCCGCCTCCTGAGAAGGGATCAAAGGTCACCACGATCCCCGTTCCCAAACGCAAGATTGTGCCCCCGCCCACCAACCGTCCAGGCCCGCCGAACCTGCCGGAGCGTCCGCACTCGGCCGCTCTGGCGGAGAGCAAGACCGAGCGTAGGCCCGTGCCGCCGCCTCCTCTGCCGTCGCGGCGCCACCTCGATAACAACGATGGCGGCGGGGAGAATATGCTGGTGGTCGAGGCGCCACTGGACTCGGAACCGACGACGCCCATGGAAGAGAACGTTCCACGGCCCACTTACGTGCAGCCCTGGGCTGAGGATGTCGACGACGACGAAGAGGAAACTCAGCCCTCGACGCTCGACTCCCAGTCTTGCCAAAGCAGCAGCGGCGGCAGCGAGGCAACCAGCCGGACGCCCCCGCCCCTGCCGGCGCGGCGCTCCAAACCGGACTCGCCGATCCCAGAACCTGACGGCCCCATCGAGGCCGTTCCGGCCAACGTTGCAGATGACGACGATGATGACTACTCTGCGTGGATGGATAACACAGAAGAGGACAACGACGGCGCATACGAGAACAAAGAGACGAGTACCATGGTCTCTGGAGAAGGAACTAATGGGGCTGCTGCCATCGCTACAGGTTCAGGGAGTTGATTGATTTTTCTATTCTTGTCTGCATTACGGGCACTCTAGGGACTTTGGGATCTGGGATCAGGCCGGGAACAGGAGGAACTTGCGGAGGAGTTTGAATTTTAGGATATACCATTCATCACATGACATTCAGCATTAAACAAATGGGGGAGGGAAACCAAGCCCGCCACCACCAAACACTCCTGTACATAACGAAATTGGGTAACCGCTCCCCTCCTGGAGCTGGTAAATAGCACATGTCGGAAATACCTCTCATCGCACACATGCCTTGAGGTCCTGCTCTGGCTGCTCACGTTGAGGAATTCCTGCTCGTGATTATCGCGAGCCATGCATGCCACCACGGCAGCTTGACTGGCGGTGCCTGAACCACGGTCGTGTGGCGACGATGAGACACAAGACACCCGCCCGACCCGACATACGTCGGGTCCACTACGAGGCCGCACTAGCATAGCCTAGGCCGACGGGGTCCGTTCACATGTCATCTTGCGTGCGCGGGATGATCCCGGGCAGCCGCCGACGCTTCCCGAGTCAAACCACGCCAATCTTCATCACGCTAAACAACGGCAGGCAGCACAAGCGTGTGGACGTACCGCTCCAAAATAGTGAGGGCAGAAGCAACTAAGCATTACATCTACACAGCTAAGACTCCAGACTCCCTCCCTCCCTTTCGGTTTTAGAGAAGAGAGAGCCGCTGGAACCTGATAGTACGAACAGAGAGAAGACTTAGAAAAGAGAAAAAAAGAAAATGTGTTTACATAAAAGATGGTAGTGTTTGTTTTTTGGGTACAAGAACCTCTCTCCAGAAGGAAGACCAGAGAGGATTTTACCCACCCCTCAAAGCAGTTGGTACATCGCGATTGTGTTCCGCCAGCCCAAACCCCCGTTTCGCCCACACCCTTGTGAATTCCGCAAAGTTTGATCATCCCGTGCGAGTAATGACAGGTTGCTCCTGGTAATAAAACAGGAAAAGAGGACACCAACAAAAGTGGATATTGATTGATCCAGATGTTTTTTTTCGCTTGGTAGCAGCAGTCGGCTTTGGTTTGGTTTTTAGGAAGTGGACGCGCAAAGGAAATTTGGTCGTAGGACGTGGTGTCCTGGATGCAAGTCGTAAGTGAATTAATTAGGTCGGAAATGGAAGGAGAAAAGTGCCTGTGCTCAAGCGGGATGCAGGGCATCCTAGGCTAGTAGACAGCAAGGAGAAGGTTGTCATAGACGTCGTGATCCGTTGCGTGAGAGCGAATTGATCATGAGTGGGGAGGGCCCCGAGCCAAATTGTGGCGTAGCGAGTGGGATTGGAAGAGTGCTTCATTGCTTTAATTACTTGAGAAGGCTGCTCAACAGCCGCATGGAGATGTCGATGGGCCCATGAACCACCAGCTTAGGCTCGCGACTTCAGCGTGCTCATGGGTGTAGAAGAAGAAGGTCCGGGGTGAGAGTGCGTGTGGGAGCCAGAGGGCCGACTCCTCTTAGTGTGGTGGTGGAGAGTACCGACATCATGCTTGCCTATATGATTGTTAGTGTCCTTACCACATGAGCTCTAGGACGAAAAGGAGACTTACCATCGCAGCAGGCGCGCACGTTCTCGAGTCGGTCGGCATCCCGGTCTTGCCTCTCGATCATCTCTCGGACATCTTCGGCGCTGTCATGCACCTCGCTAGCTTCGTAGATGCCGGTGCTTGATGCGGCCCCGGAGCGGCTCCTCAAGCTCGAGAACGTGTTGAAGTAACCACTAATCCTGCCCAAAGTGCCAATTGAAGGCCTCTGCAACTGGGTGGTCTGTTGCTTGTTGGGCGTCAGGGTGGGAACGTTCATCGACATGTCGATGGCGGGCGACTGGTTGCGGGTGGTCCGTGAGTTGTATGAGGACAGGGATGGAGGCGGTCGGGGTCTAGCTGTGGAGTTTGAGCGGTGGCCGAACTGGGGGTTGAATTCATCCACATCAGCCTGCGTGATGTGGCCCGCCATTTCCTCAACATCCGATTGTCCTTCGTCAGCCGTGCGAAGCAAGAGGTACGACAAAGCGTTGAACCAGGTCTCGTGTCGCTGGCCCGTCGTGCAGGTGAACTTGATGGTCCGTCCGGGGGAGACGACAATTAAGCTCTTGCGGTGGAGACCTGGAGGCATGGGGTTGTCGTCGGTAACTACGCGGACAGCCTCAATGGGAACGCTCTTGCCACGAAGCTCGGATCGGCCGGCAGAAGCCGGGTCACGGTCGCTCCAGTACAAGGTCCGAGTATACGGGTGGACCCAGAAGTATCGCCTGTGTCTGTAGTCGGAGATCTCTCCTCGTCCAGCCTTGCGGGTGTACTTCCACAGGTATTCGCCAATCATGGTCTGCGTGATGGCCTGGATCATGCGAGGGTCGGTGTTGGCGCCGAAGCCGGCCGCGTCCATGCCGCCCAGGTCGTTACGGATGTTGGGGTTGAACCGATGGTCAATCTCAGAGACGAAGGAAGACACCGACGATTGCCTGCTCATAGTCGACAGCTTGGTTGGGGACTGGACGATCTCCGCATGTCCGTATGATGGTCCGGCCCGGGAGAGACGAGTAGTGTTCTTCGTAGAAACCGACAACGGGGATTGCGGCCTTCCGCCATTGGGAGTCTGCGGTCGCTGGTTCCTCATAGCGGAAGCAGGCCACAAAGGCGGGCCCATAACCGACGAGCTTCCTTGTGAACCAGTTCTGGCAGCTTCAATAGCCTCCTTGTGGTTGGTGGGGAGTGGTGGCAACGCCTGGTTAAGCGCCTGGTTGCTGCTGGCGCTGCCTGGCCTTCTGTATGCCGCATCCATCTTCTGGTCGGTAGAAAAGCTGCTGAGACTGTCGTGAGACGGACGGCGGATGCGAACTGTGCCGGGCGTGCTGGGTGTGCCGATGCTGCTGCCCATGAGCAGCGACTTGTTTTGAATCGACTCGGCAGGCTTGGACTTTGCCAGGAACATTTCATCGATCGCCTCGGCCGTCAGAGACGTCTGGGCACCATTGTCGGACGTTTGAACCGTAGGCTTGCGAGCAGGTCGGCTGTTAGCGTTGGTCGAGATTTCCTTGAATGGTCGCTGAGACTCTGGGGTCTCGGAGAGTCGAGCGTCGCTTGGCGATTGGCGTGTCTCGTCCTCCGCAATGATGGGGCTGGCCGGAGCCTTGTTTTTCCCCCGACCAAAGACGGAGCTCATCAGAGCATTCTTGGTAGGTGTCCTTGGCGCATCGTTGTCGTCAAATGGCGATTCCAAGTCACGAGGGAGAATAAAGGCATCACGCTTCGGGCTGCGGGGAGAAATCGGCTGGGTCTCGATAGACTCAATGTTCGAGAAAGCAAAATCGGGCTTGGGAGGCCAAGTCTCGCGGGGCACGACAGGTTCGACCTGCTGAGACAGCAGAGAAGTAAAGTCCAGCGCAGGAGGTATCTCAGCACGAGGCTCCACAAATTCGGAGTGAATGTTGGAGTAGGCGAGAACCGCAGGAGCAGGCGCGGGGATCTCAGGCTCCGCCTTAGGTTCAATGTCCTCGGCGAAGATGGACGAGATGGTGAGTGCAGGTGGCAGCGGCGGCAGCGCCTCCGGCTCGGCACGGGGCTCGACGTCTGCGAACGAGATCGAAGACAGGGTGAGAGACGGAGGAAGCTCAGCCTTTGGCTCAATGTTTTCAGAAGAAATTGACGTGAGACTGAGAAGGGGCACGGGCGGAACGACCTCGGGCACCTCCTTCGGCTCGATGTTCTCGGCTGCAATAGACGAGAACGACAGCGATGGCATCTCCACAACAACCTCGGGCTCCACTTTGGGCTCGACATCCTCTGCAACAATGGATGATAGGCTAAGGGAAGAAACCGGGGGAAGAACCTCGGGCTCAGCTCTCGGCTCAAGGTTGTGCGAGTAAAGCGCGGACAGGCTGAGTGTGGGTGCAGGTTGGACGACCTCGGGTTCGGCCTTGGGCTCGACATGCTCAGAAGCAATGTATGAAAGGCTGAGAGAGGGTATGACGGCAGGAGCCTCGGGCTGTTCTCTCGGCTCAACGCCCTCAGACGTGATCGAAGACAAGCTAAGGCTTGGTACTTGGGCCGGGATGGAGACCGGCACAGCCAAAACAGCCTCAGGGTCGGCCTTGGGCTCGATGTCCTCGGACACAAGGGCCGACAAGGTGAGGTCGGGCACTGGAAGCACAGCTTCGGGCTCCGCAACCGGTTCAAGGTCGTGTGAGTGCAGAGCAGAGAGGCTAAGGGCAGGAAGAGGCGCCTCAGGCTCAGCAATTGGCTCGATGTTGTGTGCCTGTAGAGCAGAAAGGCTGAGAGCTGGAGGGGGCACATCAGGCTCGGCAACTGGCTCGAGATTGTGCGAGTAAAGAGCAGAGATGCTGAGGGCCGGAGCGGGAACCTCGGGCTCCGCAATGGGCTTGATATCACTGGCTTGGAGCGCCGACAAACTAAGCGTTGGGGGCGGCACCTCGGGCTCGGCCACGGGCTCGAGATTGTGAGCGTGTAGAGCAGAGAGGCTCAGAACTGGAGGCGGAACCTCTGGCTCGGCCTTGGGCTCTACCGTCTCGGACAGGAACGGCGAGATGCTCAGCGCCGGAGGAGGCACTTCAGGCTCAGCCTTGGGCTCAACAATCTCCGAGACAAGCGAAGAGTAAGCCAAGACAGGCGCCGGTGGCACGACTTCGGGCTCAGCCTTGGGTTCGACGACCTCAGACACAAGTGATGTCATGGTGAGCGGAGCTGGAGCGGGAGGAGGCGTCTCAGGCTCGACAACAGGCTCAATGTCTTGAGCGTCAATCGAAGAGAGGCTAAGTTCAGGCACCGGCGGCAGGACGAACTGCTTCTGGGGAGACGGTGGCATAGGGAACTGAGCCAGCTTATCGTCGAGGTCGTACTGAGCACCAGCATCGCTGTACGAGAACATCGACAATGGCTGAGAGGTGAATCCGTCAGCAGCCTCATCGTGGCTCGACGTCTGGTTGGCAGCCACCATGGAGCCCAGTGACACAGCCCTGTCACCATGCACAACGCTGACCGGCGAAAGCGGAGGAGATTCAGTCATGGGGTCTGTCATGACGCCAGCGTCCACCATAACAGGCCTGGCAGCTGAGGGAGTTGCTCTCTTAACTGGGTCCGTCATGCTGCCGCTGTCCGACATGTCGACTTGAAGCAAAGCTGGAACCGTCGTGGATTGAGACACTTGAGACTCAGTGCTGGGGGTTTCGGACCTGGCGCGGTCGGGAGTGGCCTCGACAGATTCAGCGTCGCTGGTCTCAAGCTCTGCAAGCTCTGCAAACAGACTTTGACCACCAGCTTGAGGTGTTACGGCAGCGCTCGCCGTGGCGGCACTGGCCGGGCTGCTCTGGAAGGCCGGTTCCTCGCTCGCCTGTCTTGAGCGGCGGTTGATAAGTCCTCTGCTCATCCTGACGCGCATGCGCTGGTGCGAGTGTTGCGATGCCGGTGTCCTGATGTACTCGACGTAATCCTCATCCTCGTCAGCTGAGGTTGAAGCAGTGCTGTCGTAGGAGTTCCGACCGCCTCCAAGACCGGGGCGCTGTGATCGCATCTCACGTCCCTTAGACGGACTCTCGGTCTCAGTCTCAGAGTCGGAGCCGGAGAACTCCTCGACGCCAGTCTGGAAATCTTCCGTCTCCGTACCGCGTTCATTGGCAGTCTCAAAGGCGGCGTCGCTGGCTTCGTTGGCCGTCTCGAAATGATCGCTAGAGTCGGTGAACTGCGCGCGGCGGCTGCTGGCTCCGCGAGTGCTTGAGGCGAAGTGGCTAGTTGGCGACGTTCTGGGGCTGCCGATTTCGGTGGCTTCTTCCCATTCAGGATCGTCCGTGTACACCTCGTTTCTGCTGTGTCGGTGGCCGCCAAGTAATCCGCGGGTTGGCTTCTTGAACTCTCTTGACTCAACCTTGCGGGTGCGGCGAGCGGGCGCGGGTGCAGCCTCGGTGCGCAGCTTCTCCAGCTCATCGCGGGTGTCTTGGAGCAGTCGCTTAAGCTCGAGCTTCTCGGTCTTCTCGCGGTGGATGACGGTCTTCTGGCTCTGAATAGTGCGCTGCGCGTGCAGCAAAGAGCTCTTGAGCGTTTCCGACTCAAGCATGGCATGACGGGGAGTTCCCTTGATAGGGGACGGCGGAGGGGAGTGCTCCGGGGTGAAACCGTCTGTCGCGGTCTCGAAGTCTTCATCGCTCATGCCACGGACGAAGTCACGGTCGGAAGTACGGCCTCGTTGTGTTGCGACGGCGCGGGCCAGCTCTTGGTTCTGGCTCATCAAGTCATCGACCTTGCGCTGCAGCGCATTTCTCTCGGTCTCGGCCACAGCAGCATTCTTTTTGGCGGTGGTCAAATCCAAATCAAGATGCCTGGCAAATCGTTCGTGCTCCTCGGCGAGTTTGGCAAGAGACACCTTAGTGTCGTCCAGTTCCTTTTGCACCGAGTTCTTTTCCGCTTGCAGGACGTTGAGACTCTGCGTCAACTTCTTCTCGCGATCCGCCGCATCCTTCTGGGAAGCAATCAACTCGTGGACCTGAGTCTCCAGGTTCCAGTTCTCGTCCTTGTACCGGTTCTCACTCTCGTCGAGAGATTTGACACGCTGCTGGAAGCTCTCGGTCTCGATCTCAAGCTTGGACTTTTCGACCTTGATATCTCGAAGCTCCTCATCCTTTTCGGCTAGTAATGACTGCAGGTTCCGAACCTGGGCGATCAGGGAGGTGCTGATTTCGGCGGCGAATTCGATGTCGTGAATGCGATTGCTGGGCTGGTTGCGAACTTTGCGATTCGGCACGCTCAGCTTCGAGGGCGATCCGGTTGCTTGACTCTCGAACTTGGACGGACTGACGGAGCGCTGCGCATGAGGGTTAGCGCCAGAGCGCGCATATCGCGGGAGGGCGCAAACTTACTCTTCCCATTCGCCCGTCCGGGACGTAGGGAGATCCTCCAGCGGCCTCGTTGCTGGGGACTCGCTGCTTGGGCAGAAAGGCCCTTGCAGTCTCTCGAGCTACATCGTTAAATTCCTTCTCGATGTCGATAAGCCTGGAGCGCAAATCCGGGGTCAGTTCTCCCTCGGTTTGGAGCTCCTCGACCTCCTTCAAGCGCTCGGCAAGTTCCTTGCGCTGCTGGACTAGAGCAGTTCCCAACTTCCCGGCCTCGTCCAGGCGACGTTCGGTGTCGGCGATGTGCGCCTGAAGTGCGCGCTTCGCCTGGTCTGGAGACGAGCCTGGGCCGAGGGCGAAGAATTGACCGTCGTAGCCGGAGTAGCGCTGGTTGGCCGGGCCGGGCGGGGAGACGAAGGGGTCGTTCGCATCCGCATCAGCGGGCAGCAGATGGGGCTTGTCGACGGCGAGTGAGGTAGCCATGTTGATGGAAACGATGGAGGGGGAGTGCCGCCGTTAGATGCGTTGTGGCCACATCCAGTGCAATTGTTCGCAATGCGTCGTGGTATATATCGCCTCGATCTTGGGTGTGTGGTTGTAAACAGAAACAGACAGCGGTCGCGATTGACGGCCGAGTCAAGCTGCGGCAAGTATCCAAAGGAAGGATAAGGCGATCGGTGCTGCGAAAGGAAGCGTGGGAGCGTGCAGAGCCGGCTGCCGTCTGTCTGCAGAAGGAGAGCTGGAGATGCTGTCGCAACACAACACACAAAAGGACAAAAGAAGAGGCGGAGGGGCGGAGGGGAATTGAGGGCGCAGTCGGATGGTCGAAAACGGAAGTAGGGAAGGAGGGGACGAGGGGGAGGTGATGTTTTTTGTTGTTGTTGTTTGTGTATCCCCCCAGTGTTGTTGACTGGAATGCGTCCCAGTGGCTCCTCCGGCTGGGTGAGTGATCGATCCGCCAGCCGAAAAAATGCGCTGCGCGACCAGTAGAATCGAGGCAAGGCAGTGCCTGTTGTTTGGCTTTGAGTAGCTGCACGGGGGCTGCAGCTAGAGGATGGGACGGTGGGATAAGCTAGACTCGCCCGCAGCTGCCTTGTTGCTACGCTAGAACTTCAGGCCAGGCTGGTGGGTGGGCGGGTGTATGTAGGTGTTTCTTGCTTTTCCCCACACACAGACACACGTTTTTGGTGAGCTGAGCTGAGAGAGCACCGGGCGAAAATACGAGGCCAGAGAAAGAAGTGTCGATGAACGAAGACCGCGGTCGAAGAAAAAAAAAAATACAATGAGGAATAAGGTAAACGGCGATAATAAGACAATGATATTATTAGGGAAAGGGCTGCCGTTTTCCGGAGTCTCGGCTGGAGCGGGCGAGCGATGCCAGGGGAGAAAAAGCAAATGAACTGGCGTGTTCGGGGAGCGCAAGGTCTCAGAAGCTGGCAGTCTGCAATTGAATACGGTACGGTAGATACGCAGTGGCCGTGGGCGGCGGTGGAGGACAGGTTACAACAGGACAGCGCACCGTTGGCGACGTTGACAGGAGCTGGCGGTGGTTGGTCTGGTGGTATCGCAGGCGGCAGAGTCGCAAATCGCTCGGTCGGTCGGTCGATCGTTCGGGTGGGAATGGGGGGCGCGACGGCGGCGGACAACAAAGACTCGCGCAGAAAAAGAGGGACAAGAAAGGGAAAATAACAAAAACAGTAAGGCGAGGTGGTAGTGAGGGAATAGGGTCGGGTAAGTGCAGGTAAGATACCTGTATGGTTGGCCAAAGGTAGGGAAGATGGAAGTAACGCAACCCAAGGCGGCGCGTGGTGAGGAGAGGTGTGAGAGGTGAGAGGGCAGGGAATGTATGTAAAGGTGATGTAAGGCAAAATATGGGTGACAAGAAGGGTAAATTAAAACAGAAAGCCTCAAGCCAGCATCAGCATGGAACGAAAAAGAAGCCAGAGGGTGTTACGTCTCTCACTATTTCCTTTCCTTTCCTTCCATCTGCTGGTCCTCGCTTCGGGTGTCAATGGGACTCGCGAACGAATGCGAATTGGCGGCCCGGAAGGGAAGAAGAGGGATGACAGGAAAAAGACGCGGTCGCGTTAGGTCGGCGTCGGCGCGAGAATAAAGAGAGGGGGTGGAGAGGGAGAGGAAAAGAGGGAGAAGGGGTTAGAGAGGAGAGGGAAGGGCGAGAGGGAGGATATTGAGAATGATTTTTGTTCTTTCGCTAGGCATTTTCCCCTACCTCGACTCGACTGGAACCCGACCGGGCCTGGATAGGAGGACTGGACCCAGCAGATGAGGTTCCGACGATAGAGCTTGTTCCTCTCTGCTCCCCATCAGTGTCGCTAGCCAGTTCGACAGCGGCGAGAGACCCATCTCGCCATGTTCCTGCTGCTGAGCCTGTGCCTGTCCACTGCCACTGCCAATCCATGCCTGTCCGGCCATGGGTATTTGCAAGGTCCAGCGGGCCAGGTCCCACCGTGGAGCTGCGAATGCCTGCGAGTCACTGGTCTGATTGTGTCTGCGTTGTGCGTTGTGCAACTGACAACTGAGCTGTGCAACTACGGGTACCTTACAGTGTGGCGTGTGTGGATTCAGAGGAGAGGTACCTCACATGAACGATGAGCTGTCTGTCCCCATTCTCCATTGCCAGGCACGGTTCCCAATTTGTTGGCATGTAGGGACCGTATCTACTTGCGTGAGGTGCTTATTTACCCACGACTGCAAAGCGCTGGCAACAATTCAATAATGCGCATTCAGTCAGCCATTGGCGCGTACATCAGCCAACTAGGTGGATGCCTAAGTACCGAAGTAGAACACAGCATATCAACTTACTTACTAGCAGCTGTGCTTAAGCTTCTCCTCAAGGCCCCTCGTCGGTGCCATTTGCTTTTGTGTAAGTCGTCATGGGCTGGGCCAAGCTACCAAGCTACCCCAGCTGACGGCTGGTCACCCGTGCCGTTCATCATCATCGCCAACCCAGCTCAGCTCTCCTTTTCTGGAAGCCTTCAATTTCAGCATGCCTTAGCGAAGACCACTGGGATCCATCTGGCGAGGCACTGCGAAGCCACTGTGACGACAGCTGCAGGGACGCGGGAATGGGAGATCAGATTGCAATGCGCTCGCCCAGCGCAGGGGACAGGCGCCGTGCTCATTGCCGCCTGTCTCTGCAGGCACAAGCGGGGGTTACAGTGTGCCGCGGTACACTACAGACTCAGTGTGGAGCGGGATACGGGCAGATGCACGACGCCACCGCACCTACCTTAAGCACAGCTGCTGCATGCTACTGCGCGCCTCAGGTAAGCAAGTCAACATCACCATGGCACTCGTTTTGAGACGGCCTCATGCAACGTCAAGGAGCCGCCTCTATTCATTAGTCCAATGTTTTGGGGTCAGAGACTCAGAGTCAGACAGTCGTCATGGCTGTGACTATTCATTCCCATACCCGCACCCGCAGCCAATCCCAAAGGCGAAAGTCAACAACACAACCGTCCCTCTGGTCTTTCCAACTCAGAGGGGCGAGGTGCCCTTTTCCTACCCAACCCCCTCACGGAGCTTTTATCGCATCCCCGCGAGCAACCCCCAAGCCTTCCCCGGCGCGGCCACTCATGCAAGCAATCAGTCGTATCGCATCGCATGGCATCGGCAAGGCATCGGCCATCCGTTGCTCGCTTCTTCCCCGCCAATCCATACCGCCATATCGCATCGCTTCAAAACAAAGAGCACGCGAAATATATTTTGGTCTGTTGCTCGTGGTCGCATAACTTTGGCCAATTAGCCCGTATCCACACTCAGCAAGCTCTAACTAAAGTGGGAAGGTTATCCCTGCAACGTTTCTCGTAATGCCCCTGCTGCTGTCCAATCACCGAGTGCCCCTATATACCGCTGTTTGTCCGTTTTCTGCTAGCGTCGGCCCAGTCTCAAAGCTCCACCCGTCACCTGATCGGCCCTGCTGTCAAAGACACTGGAGCGTCCCCAGGTCAAGCCACGCAATTTGTCAGCCTTGTGGCTTGGTCCTCGGCCTTCTAGAAGCCATTGCTTGGCCCCGACTATTTGCGATCGCCGTCCAAGCTAAATAAGTGTCCAAGGATCACCCAAACTTCATTTCAACTACCGACGTTACCCAGTCCCAGAGTTGTGTTGCTTGGCTTTTTTCGTGCCTTGCTTCGTCGGTGTCGCCCAGTCCTATCTGCTGATCTCCTAGAGCTTGGGAAATCTCCGCCCAAACGAAATAGAACCCATTTCCGGCCTCGTCAAATACATCACAAACCCTTCAGACCGTCCAGCCGCCATGGACGCAGACAGCGCAACCGCGCCCCAGCCAGCCGCAGCTGATGCACCCGTTGCCGTCTTCAAGCGGCGAGGCGCAAAGGTCAAGGCCAACATCCGCAAGAGACCCGCCACACCTCCGCCAGCCAACAGCGACTCCGATTCGGACTACTCATCTTCTGCGGATGAAGCAGGGCAGCGGGTCAAGAGGCGCAAGAAGAACACGGGCGCCATCATGGCGTCCTCGAAGGACCACGTCGGTTCAAAGCAGGATCTTTCAGCCACGGTCTTTACCGCTGACCGCAGCGTACCAATAACGGATACCAACGATGCGACGAAACACAGCAACTGGTACGATGAAGATGGCAAGGACGCTCTCTCTTCCAAGAACTTGCTGGGAACAACAAGGGCAAAGGGATCGCAAGCACCGGACGGCACATACAAGGGTCTCGCGAACCAGACGTCATTCATCCAGAAGAATCCAGATGCGCCAAGCAGAACAGTAGGCCCCATCAAGGCGCCTACGAACATCAGAACCATCACGGTCACCGACTTCGCGCCGGATGTTTGCAAAGACGTAAGTAAAAAAGTACCCAAATCACAAATGGCGTGCTGACGGTTATCATACAGTACAAACAAACAGGGTTTTGCGGATTCGGCGACAACTGCAAGTTCTTGCACGCAAGAGAGGACTACAAGCAGGGCTGGCAGCTCGATAAGGAGTGGGAGAACGTCACCAAGGGGAAGAAAAACATCGGGGGCACCGTGGTGGCGAGCGCAGACCGGAGCAAGGCGGACAACGACGACGATGATGACGAGGAGACGATGCTGGAAAATATCCCGTTTGCCTGCATCATCTGCAAGGAGCCATACAAGGCGCCAATCATCACGAGGTGTGGACACTACTTCTGCGAGCCTTGCGCGCTGAAGAGATATAGGAAAGACCCGACGTGTGCTGCCTGCGGGGCAAGTACAAACGGTGTGTTCAACTCTGCTTCACGCTTGAAGAAGCTCCTGGATCGCAAGCGAGAACGTGCCGCGAAACGGCGCCAAGAGGCTATAGAGGCTGGTGAGGAAGTCAGTGACGAGGAGGAGGAATGAGGAGCGTGTGGGAGTAATTATAGATACCAACGGCTTTATTAAGCCCACATGCTAGATGGACATAGGCTCGTCACCGGAAAGATGCCGCCATCTAGGAGACACTTTCTAAATACAGGCTGTTTCTCTGCAAAGCGACCCTGCATGCCAGGACTTTAGGTTGCAAAGTGAGGTCCTTCGGGATTTGCACTCTAAATAGAGAGCTGGCTGCGTGCTGCCCGCTAAGTAGAAGTCGTGGCGTGGGTTGTTTTGTCTCTATGCAGTTGTCATGCCAGAACGCAGGGACTGCTATAGATGCAAAGCTTTGATGGCGCCGTGGTTTACGCACTGCCATTTTGAGATCCCGGCCTGCGTTCGGCTCTTCCATCGTCTACTCGGTCCGTCTGCCGGGAGCCTCACGTTCCAAACCCCAAGACATCCGGGCTAGCAAACACGTGCCAGTGCAGCAACAAACACCTGAGATCCAATGCTTACAATGCAGTCTCGGCCTGTCGCTCTGACAAATGGCCTCTCCGATGGCGCTTGTCACGCCCTAAATGCCGTCACCCTCCTGGGGCTTCCAGATTGGGGACTTCGCCTTCCACCTTGCTGGTCACTGGTGAGCTAGCTCCCTGATAACAAGGTACTACGCTCGTCTCCCTGCGAGCGCAGGCAGGCCGAGGCTTACACTGTCCCTAACACTGATTGTTGACGCGATCGTAGTTTGAACCCGATACTACACACAACACCTCCGATAACTTAAGAGAACGTAACAGCCGTAAATTTTCGACGCTCAAAGTCAATATCACAAAGCCGGCCATAACGGTAGCGGCGGGGCCTCAGGTATTGAACAGCGACGGCTGAGGAATCCTGCTAAGCTAAACCGTCCCTTGTACCTCACACAGAGTTCTCTGATAAGATAAGCCAGGCAGGCACCCCGCCAACACCTTCCCTGTCCAATCGTGAGACAACCCCGCCATCCATGTGATCGCCCGGAACAGCTGCCACAGCTCTACTCCCAGTCATCGACATCAGGCGGAACCTCGCAAACTACATCATTCTAGTGACGACAGCCGGAGACGACGCCGCTTTTCACCCTTACAAGCAACTCCTACCATCCAGCGAGCCGATCATTGCAACAAAGACTGCGCATCGCATCGCATCGCAACGAACCCGGCGACCTTGAACAAAGCGCAGTGCACCTACGCAACACACCTAGAAACACACCTAAAGCCACCACAACGAGGCTACGACCATGAATCTCCTCTACTCGACCGTAAACACACTGCGCGACCGCTACACTCCTGTCTCGCACAAGTCGACATTCCGCCAGACGGGCCAGATCACCCCCGAAGAGTTCGTCGCCGCAGGCGACTACCTCGTCTATAAGTTCCCAACCTGGTCCTGGGGAGACGCTGACTCCGAGAGCCGCCGCGTCAGCCATCTGCCACCCGGAAAGCAGTTCCTCGTCACGCGCAACGTTCCATGCCACCGACGGCTCGACGATGACTTCGCCGGCGATGCGGGCCACGAAGAGGCTTTGGTTGAGGGCGCCGGAAGCAGCGGCGGTGACGATGAGGACGGATGGCTGCGCACGGGCGGGCTGGCTAGCTCGCAGCCGTTGAAGGTCAAGGAGGTGCGGACAGTGGACGACTCGGGCAACATCGGCGAGAGGGAGGTCGTAGACGATGACGACGAGATCCCGGATATGGAGGATGAGGATGACGACGAGGCTATCATCCGTGACGCAGGTGATGGCGGCAAGAGCAGGTATGGTGGACACCCCTGGGCTTGACATATAGATACGTTGTGATGCTGACTTGCGCGCCCAATAGTGGCCGGCGGACATACACCCTCTACATCATGTACTCGACGTATTACCGTACACCGCGCCTCTATCTCTCAGGCTACCTGCCCAACGGCCAGCCTCTGCCGCCGCACTCGATGATGGACGATATTGTGGGCGACTATAAGGACAAGACGGTAACACTCGAGGACTTCCCCTTCTTCGCCAACAACATCAAGATGGCGAGCGTGCACCCCTGCAAGCACGCCTCCGTCATGAAGACGCTTCTGGATCGCGCCGACGCCGCGCTGCGCATCCGCCGCGAGAAGCTCAGGGCGGGGAAGGCAGTCGGCGGGGACCAGGGTATGGAAGGGCTCGTTGACGAGCTCGGGAAGCTCGATGTCAAGGACGCTCAGGCCGCCGCCGATAAGGACGAGTGGGAGGAGGTCGAGCAGAGCGAGGTTGAAGACCAGGAGGTTGCCATCCGAGTTGACCAGTACATGGTTGTTTTCCTCAAGGTGCGTACCCCCTCCAATCCCAGGCCTGGATGGTGGAAGTTTTACTAACAAACTTGCAGTTCATGGCCAGTGTGACACCTGGCATAGAGCACGACTTCACCATGGGAGTGTAACTGAGGGTTCTGCGGTTCTGTGTTCTGTTTCTGGGACTCTTTTCTTATGGGTTGTATCCCCGGTTTGGGCTTTCTTTGTGACATTGGACATGGGGCTAGATTACGGACTTCAGTGGCAGTAATGAGAATTCGGCTAGACGACTAAGTAAAGACAGCATTTCTCTATCTAGGTACTTTCAAACAGGTATCTTATCAACTTGACCATGTGATCGGTTCGTCGTGCCGGGTTCGTGTCCTTTTTGACAAGTTTTGTTATCTGTAGCTTCGAGCATCATTCGGGGTCTTCGAGGTGTGACTTGAGGCAAAGTAAGCAACCTATGAGATTGCAGCTTAGTAGCGACCATTTGTTAGTTGATCTTCTCAGATGTGAGCAGGCCATCGTCGTATGGAGTTGTGACATAATGCTGGAGGTACGCAAAGCCTTGATACATGGATGGGTATACCCAAGGATTTGGTCCAGACGGGCAAGGGCCCTCTAGCCCATAACTCAAGCGGCAAAGAAAACTGGAAGTCACTACGCTGATGAAGTTCAACATGGCCCCCCGGTATAATGTGATGTTGCCCTGTGTGTCGGCTCCGAGGAGGAACATAGGCTACGGGCCGGCTAATTGGGTCCGATGACATGTTGAAGTAGTTGCCCCTGCAAAAGCTTCGACCTCTGCCCGCCGACGTGGGCTCCCAAGCGCATGGAATGAGAATGTGAGATGGGAGCCACCATCGGGTAGTGTAGAAAGAAGAGCCGGGTGGGATATAGAGCCACAGGTCGTGCAGTTAAATATAGCTAGGTCTATGGCAGCTCTTCAAATGTGTCACGCTGCCAGACATGGCTCCCCCCCCCTTCTCTCTCTCTCTCTCTCTCTCTCTCTCTCTCTCTCTCTCTCTCTCTCTCTGTGTGTGTGTGTGTGTGTGTGTGTACTCGCCCTCTTTCGAGTAGCCCCCTTTTCTCTTGCTTTGTCTCTTTTCTGAAGAATATCCAGGGTATCCAATCAAAACAGGTTTCTAATCATGGAAGGGAAGACCATACTGAAAAAAAAAATTTGGAAAGATGACATGGATTTGAAGGTCTACGCTGGTGTAGGTCGCTTGCGTTGGCCGCTTCCAAGAAAAATACTCTGATAAGACCATTCCAAGAGAGGCTTAGGCCAACGTTACTTGAGGAAAATGCTAGTTGATATATATACGTCGAATATCCGGCCTCTTTCCTTACCGTGAGCCTACGTCTCCGCCATAATTGATCAGATATCCGGCAGCTTCATCCACGCGTGAGACCGCACCCCCATGTTCTTCTTACTCCTCGGCTGCATAGTCCTCGTTCCTGGCAGAGCTTGAAGCCCCTGTCAACCACCTGCTACCTCGTTCGCTTCACACTGCTCTTTGATTGGAGAGTGAGTTATGCGAAGAATATGTGCCACGGGTTGTCTGAGGTGGGTGGGAGAGCTATTATGTCCGGGATGAATGTGATCGTAGAGCCTGGCTTTGGTCCTGTTTCTTGGTGCTGTGTATGCAAGGCAACGAGCGCGGGGTTGCCCCAGGTAGTTATATCGGTGCGCTGGCGAAATGAAACATGCAAGTCGACCCCAGACATCACGGTGAGATTGCTACGTTCGATGGTTGTTATAAGCCCCGGGAGATGTTGCGGGAGGTGAGCGAGTGTTATTATCGATACGGTCTAGTTGAATGTCAACTGTTATCCTAACATTGGTAGGGAGGTTGCTTCTTTGACATTGTAGTCGGAGTTTTGGCCAGCCCTGAGGGTTGATGAGATATTGGTCGAGAGCTTCTGGGGGCTTTTTTTTTAGACATGTGGTTAACTTCTGTTTCTAATCTGGAAACCTATAAGAGCGGATGTGAAGTACTCGGGGCATCTAACAAACAGAAGGCAATCTATCGGTCCGCCCACATATGTGGTGCCTAGGCTCAACTGAGTCATCGCTAGATCAGGCTGAGACTCTTGCTGGCCACGGTCGAAGTGAGGCCTGGACTAGCAAATCCGTATTTTGGAGTTCAGGACATCTTTGGAGGCCTAACGGTCATATCGTGCAACTACTAGAGTTGAAAACTGACCCAAGAGAGGAAGACTTAGGGCAGGCTCAGATTATTCGCACTTAAGCAGTATACGTTTCAGGAATTTCTAGAACTGAGTCAACTTATTTCCAGACCAGGAAGCTCCATGGACCTAACCCAATCAAAACACCTCTTTCCCATGAAGTACTGGACGGTTGATAGAGAAAGATCCACGGAGGCAGTTGTATTCTCCTCAGTGACTCCTTCCCCGGTGAGCAGGAAAGGATGGCTGCTTTCCTTCCAGGCTAAGATGTTTTTAGCTCCTTCCGAGAGCAAACCCCGAAGAGGATTCTCCTTCAACAAACTTTGATACAAGTTGCCCCATTCATGTGTTTGTCGTCGCTTGTTTCGTCCTCCACAACGAGATATTCATCTCTTCAACAACGACCATCGATTGCAATTCTCAGCTCGAGTTCCATCTTCCCAAGGAAACACACTGGCTGGATCGCCGTTCGTGTTTCTCGCGCCATCAAACACTTCATTCTCCTCGACACCATGTTTCCCAGACTCTTTTCCCTGCTTGAAGACACCTCGCCTGCTCACTGTGCTCAAGACTACCACAAGTATCCGAGACCTCCGGGTACAAACAGATGTCCAACCATGTTGCCACATGCTGTGTTCAGACAGCCAGTGCCGTCAACGGGAGGGTTGCTCTTTAGGACCACGTGTCTGAGCTTCCGACTCCCACTTACCCATCGCATCAACTCGTTGGACGAGAACCCGATTTCCTCCGGGGAGGATCACCGGGCGGCTCAGTTCCAAAGCATGACACCCGTCATTTTTTCCGTTTCTGCATCTCTGTGTCGGTCAGTCCTACGCTGGACTCGACGAAATCCCAACTGGGAATTCAGAAGGCACACCTGGTTGGTCTAGCTGGACGATACGTGTCACTAGAAATCGAACCCAGCAGCCCAGCATTGGCTAAACAGTGATCAAGCTGACCTCGGTCATGTCGCCCAGACTCGCGGGCATGGTATTACCAACAATTAAGGGTCACACAGTGGCCAGATGGCACACGATCCCCTGCCCAGCATACCGAAGACGGGAGGCGGTATACACAGTCCCCGCCACGGCTCAGAAACAACCCGAGGGAATCAAGGGCATTGTCGGCGAGAGTGGACAGAGCCTCCTCCTTACAACTATTAGTCATCCGTCACATGCCCGTTGTATTCCCAGAATCGCCTCCCCTGTCCGACATGATGACCCCCATCACACAGCATCCCAGAGGCGCGGTACCATGCAACCTGTCACAGCCTGCCGCAGAGCATTTGCTGGAAACCCCCAACCAGAAGTTCCAAGTACACAATACCTTTTACCTGCCGCTTTCACATAATGTCTCGCATGTCTAATCCTCAGTGTCGTCTCTCTCCCTCCTCCAGCATGATTCGCCCAGGCCACGCGTCCGCACCCCGCTAACAACGCCAACCACCGCTATCACGCGCGCCAGATCCAGAGACTAATGCCCAAGCTAACGCAGTGCCCATCAGACGGTCCGGGTCACATCTTATACCCTCCCTCAAAGAAGCGGGCACCGACCCTACAGATGGACGGCGCATCTCAGCTATCCAAGCCAACAAGCCGCATGACAAGAAAGCTGACAGCCTCCCTCCTTTGCTCGCTGCCGACCTACCCGCTTCCACCGCCGTCTTGGCAGAAGCTTGACTCGATGTCCGCCTTCCTGGTCGTCGAGCCTCAATGGCACCTTTCTCCGGCACTTGGAGCCGATCAGGACTCGCCGTTTTCGGCCCGAGGGGAGGAGGAAGAGTAGAGGAGACAGCGCCTCAGCCGTATTCGCTCGTGGCTGTCGAGCGGGAATCCCCATCTGTTCCCATCACCGTCTCCGCCGCGTGACTAAGATGTCACTGCTCGAGGCCGACATATCCGTGGAAAAGCACGAGCTCCGAGGCACGACAGCGCCGACTTGGCGCGGATGCGTCGCCGCTCGAACACCGAAGGAATGACGTCCCCGCGCCGCCGCGGACTTGTCCCTCTGCCACACCACACACACACCTGCACACACACCTGCGATCCACACCGCCGCGGGGTTCAAGGCACGACGACATCGAGGTCGTAGCGAGGGGAGGAACCCCCTCGCCAAGGCCGCATCAACTCTTCGGTCCCGCGTTTCGATCATCGTGTGTTGACTAAACAAGTCGCAGATTTCCGCCCACGCACTCCAACACATGCATACATGCGGTACGCGACCAATGTGCTAGTCCAGCCCCTTAGATGGGGAGGAAGGGGGGATGCAACGAATTTCACATTGGAGGGGGTCACTTGGTGCAGCAGCTAGGGCGAGCAGGCTCTCTCTCGTCGCACCTCTAAGCCCATCTTTGCTGCATTTCATATTTCCTGCATCAAGCCAACTCTCCAGCCCGCGCATGATCGCGCATGGGAGTTTTTTTTCCGTGTTCGCCGGATACGGTCGACGTGGTATTACCCGTGGTTTCCCACCCAGCAGAAGACAACGCATCCTGCTGCTGCTGCCACAACCTTCCCAATGATCTTCCCGTCTCTAAGTCAAGTACCGAGCGAGGAATGGGAGGGGCGTGCGCCCAAGAGGAGAATACCTTTGCAGGCACATCACGGCCAGCAGCAACAATCAAATGCTGCAGAAGCCCAGGCTGTCCGTCGAATCGCTGAAGCGCACTCGAAAAAAAAGATGCCACTAGGTCGGAGAAGAGGCGGGATACACACAGGGCTGGGCTGGCCCGGGGCCACACAATATCTGCGTGCAAGACAATAAGCCTACTGCGTATCGTCACTCTCGATGGAAAAAGGAAAGGCTGCGGGGGGAGGGAGGAGATGGGAAATTTTGATTGGGTTGTACCTTCCTTCCCATCGGGCGGCTGGCCGGCTGACTGGCTGATTGGGCCGCCTGCGCTTCTCTCCCTGCCTATCTACCTATCTACCTGGTAGCCCGGGTCATTGTCCCAGCTTTGGCTGAATGTTTGGCGCCCAGTGGGGTGGGAGGGAGCTTACCGTCTTCCCCTCACGATAACACACACACACACCAGAGAGACCAGGGCGACTGACTGGACGGAAGACGTCAGGACTCTTTTTTGGGTTGTTGCTTGTACGGATACTTGCACACTCTGTAAGCCTGCCCCGAGTTGCTGGGTAGACATGTGTACCTGGCTGGCTGCGGGGGATGGTGACCTCTCGCCTCTCACCTCTTCTCTTCTTCTCACCTCTCACCATTTCTCCTCTCCTCTCTGCCCCTCCAAAAGAGCGGGCGAGCCACACACGTCGTATCGGGCACCAGACTTGGCAAATCCTTCTCGGATCGTCGACGACGGCCGAGACTGGAGGAAGTTCGTCAGAGTACCTTACTGACGGGATTGCCAAGATTTTGCAATTTCTGCCCAGACACGGCAGTCGAGGCCAAGAGTTCAGACAAGTAATGGAGTTATGGGTGACATGGACGAGTGGGTGCTGTGAGGGGCGGCAACAAAGACGTTTGTTTAACTGGAGAGACGACTGCTCTCTTTGGATTTAGGAAGCTTTTGTCTATCCCATAAAAGCTGTAGTACTAGTCTATGTTCTGCTTGCTTGAGTGACCAAGGACAGGTTGTGTGTGGTCCTCCCCCCTCCTCTTCCGCTTCCCCTTTGCGTGCACGTCACTCAGGACTGTTTGCCCGTGTGCATTGTCAAAGAAAAAAAGTAGTTGATTATGTACAGCAGCCGACGCATCTTCCTCACCCTCTGGGCCTTTCCCCTCGGCCTGGGGTTCTTGTACGTGAGTGCGCAGTCGTGCTGCAATCCCTCGAAAGCACAGCCAGGCCCATCGCGGCCCGTGTTGCCTTGGATGATTATCTTGGTTTATTCCAACAACAAAAGCAGCCCACCCTTTCCTTGGGCTTGTCCCCAAAAGCCTGTGTAAACGCCGTGTATGTTGAGCTCTTCTTCCTATGGGCTCAATATCCGGAGCCAACGCCAAATATGAAAATCGCGGCTATGCAGAATATGAAACATGTGATAATTCGTACAGTCATCGCCGGGTGTTGTCAATACCCAGCCTGGCCTGGCATCTTTCCGAGAGAGTGGCCGTGGCTCTCGATCTTGAGGTGGTTGTGGCAAAACACCTTGTTCTCGAGCTTGGCGTTCCCCTTCTTGGATGCGTCGATAGCCGTGGCCGGGTCGTCGTAGCTCTCGAGTTGGCAGCACTCAATGCCCTTAACCCAGCGGTTGTTGATGATGTCGGAGATGCTGGCGCGTTGGTTGGGGTCAGGATTCAGCATCTTGAGCATGATGCGACGGAACGCAGGTGGTGAAACCATCCGGTCAAAGGGCATGAAGGCCGGGTAATCTGACTCCGTCATCTTCGCATCAGGCTCGGGGTGCTTCGCGTTCCACTTGTTCCACGCCTTAACCAGTGAGACGTAGTGCGGCTGCTCCTTGTTTTCCTCGGCCCTCTTCCAGATGCTGCCACCAAAACACAGGTAAATTGCAATGACGCCGGCGCTCCACACATCGAGGCCGCGGGGGTCGTACGGACCGCTCTTCTTAAGCACCTCCGGGGCGACAAAAGGTTCGCTGCCGCACATGCCGGGAGAGCACAAGCGGACGTCAGACATGTTCTTTCCACATTGGCCACCGGCCTCCCGAAGTCCGGGATGGATGCCGGAGAAGACCTCTGATACGCCGAAATCGGTGATCTTGATCTTGCTGTCCTTGGTGATAAGCAGGTTCTCGGGCTTAATATCGCGGTGAGCGATGCCATTGCTGTGGAGGTAGTTGATGCCCTGGACAACTTGCTTGAACAAGCAAAGACGGTCGATTAGCCTGTCCGCGTCGGTCAAGTACTTCTTCTCGAGCAGTGTGAACAAGTCTCCCACTCCGCAGTACTCCATGACGTGGTTCCAGCGGCCGTGATCTGTGCAGAGGCTGATCGTCGAGACAACGTTGGGGTGGTGTAAGCTCTTGGCGATGGTGTATTCGGACTTGATCTTCTTCTCGTACTCGTCCTGCGACTCCTTCTTCGTCTTGGCTCTAAACTCCTTGACGGCGTAAAGCTCATTAGGACATCCCTTCTTGACCATCAGAGTGACCTTCGACGTGGCACCCTTGCCCAGATGCTTGCCGTGACGGCCAAACTTGGACTGGTACTCGTACTCCTCGGCAAGAGCCTTGACGTCCACCTGGAAGTCATCGGGGAGACTCAAGCTCAGGCGGCGAGCCTTGACACCGGCACCGGCGTCGGGCATTTGAGCCCAAGGAGAAGATCCTTGGATGGGAATAACGGGGTTCTTGGGGTCGGCATGGTGTTGCACGGGGCCGTAGTGGCTGTGACGGCTGACTTCCTCAAAGCTGCTTGCACGACGTCTGCCCAGAGCTGGCTTCTTGACGGCGTTCTTTTCCAGGCCGGGAACGTTGGCATTGACAAATTTGACGACACTACCGCGCAGAGAAAGGCCGGTCGACGACCTGTTCTTCTTCTTGTTGAAATCCTCCGTAGTCGGCATGGTGGAGGACTCCTTGTAAGAAGAGGCGATTTCGACAGGTGAACTCGGCGACGGAGGCGTGTTTGACCTCGTGGTGCTGTGTGAGGTGTTCATTGAGGGCCGTCTGCCGCTGCTCTTGGGTGGGCTTGGGTCTATCAATGCACTCTCGGAAGCACCAGTCTGGTCCAGGAAGCCGAGATCCGGTCTGTTAGTGGACGAGTTGGATCTGCGGAAGATGTTGGACATAGTCCGCTTAAAGCTAGAAGTCGAGCCTCGGGTGGGCCGTCTTGACAGCGGAGTCGGTGGCGCCTCTTGGTCAGCAGGAGCAGGAGCAGGTGCTGGTGCTGGGGCTGGAGATTTAGCGGCCTTCGGAGTCGCGGCCGAATTTGCAGGCGAGACCGATGGTGTGGTTGCGGTGTTGATGACTAGAGGCTTCGGTGTGGTTTGCACCTGATGTGCGGACTGGTTGTCAGTGGTAAGATTGATGTCGTGATGGTCGTGGCTGGGGCGGGTGGTGAACTCCTGCGACTGTCTCCCGCTGCTAATGGGGGTCACAGGCTCATTCGGAGACTCGCTTTCGGACTCATCGGCCTCGAGGATGGGAGAAGTAAGGTCGGTGGGAAACTGGCGGGGAGACGAGGACAGGCTGCTGGTGTTTTGTTGCTCAGCGCGCACCTTGTCTAGGATTGCAAGCGTTGTTAGCGACCGGTTTGGCGTTGGCCGTTCAGGGATGCGACAGACGGAAACAGGGCGGGTTGGATGCGGAAGCTGAATGACGGAAGGGGTGCATTAGGTTGGTTGGGAATGGGAACAGGGTGAGGGAAGGCCCTGGGCACGGGAATGAGGTGCAGTTGCAGGGCAGTGACAGTGGCCACCAGAGCGAACGTACCTTGGGGGATGGAAACAGGCTGGGGGACCGCCAGGTTGGCTACCGTGGCTGCCATTGCTGCTGTCGGAGTGTGTCCGGTGGGTAGGCCGACAGCGACGGATAGAGGGTGCTCTGATCAAGAATGGGCCAATACGTAATTGGGCCACACACCACCAGGAAGAATGCTTGGTGCTGGTGCTGGTTGGTACCTAGCAAGTCGACGGCGGCGTTACCGAGGGGTCGAGGATTGCTATCTGTGACCGGAATGACAGGCGGATGGAGGGGAGGGCCGGTAGTGGGCGGACAGTGAGTTTCCCCCCAATTATCGCTCCCAGAGAACCAACGTGAGCGAACTGATAAGTTGGGTCGAGTTCGGCCAAGGAGGACGTTGAGAGGCGACAAGCCTTTTTGGCCAAGATCCAGAGACGAGAGGTGGGAAAGGACAGGAGAATTGGAGGTGTCTTGGTCTTTATCCCATAACTCGTGGCTGATGCGTGGATTTGTGCGTTGCCGTCAAGGTCGTGTAGGTTATCCGTGTCGAATCAGACCGCGTGAGGCTTTTATTTTTATTTTTATGTTGACTGCTCGGAGAGGGAGCCTTTCGCCCGGAAATGTGTAAGCGCTGGTCGAGTGGAAGAGCTGCGCACGCGAGCCTCTGCGGTTTCTGGGTATCGAAGAAGCAAAGCTAGATCAGGTCCTTGCCGAAGGAAGGGCGTCTAGAGAATCGACGAGGTGAAGGTGGTTGCAGGTGCCAGTGGCAGTATATATGCAGAAAAGCAAGGTGACTTTTCTTCGCGCCAATGTCGCCGTGTGCCGAGTTGAGTCCGGGATGGTTGAGTAGAAGCACGACCGACGATGGCGATGAGGTAAGAGTTTGGGGTCGGATGGGAAAGATATTAGTCGAGGGTTAGGTCAGAGGTGGTAAGAGGCAAAAGAGGGAGACGAGGTCATGATAACAATTCAGGCGTCCGTTCCAAGTGCAGCCGGCGTTGAGGGGTGGGAAGGCTGCCAGTTTTGAATCATCGAGGGGGATATTCGCGAGAGAACGTGAAGGGGGGGTACCCGTTTCTCGATTTGGATGAAGACAAGCTCGCGAGGGTCCCCCGCTGCTGATGCTGCCTCTGCGTCTGCTGCTGCGCTTAGAGGGTCAAGAGGGGCGTGCGAGATGGGAAATGCGCTCTATTTTCCGCCCCGGCGGGTGTGGGCGACGAAAAGGTACGCTGGGCTGTACGAAAGTGGGTGGGCAACGGCGAGATGGGAAATGGAGATGGAGATGGAACAGGGTCTCGGGAGGGAGGAGACTGGCGCCTGCACAGGTACGGCGGTACAGCGGTAGCGGTAGCGGTACGGAAGACGAGCGGAAGAGGGTACGCAGTACTGGGTACGCAGGCCCTGGCGTATTACTCGGAGTGTTCTAGCTGCACCTCACCCAGTGTCTGAGTGGGAAGAGAAGGGATGGCGAGTGTGGATGGTGGACAGGACAGGCTCCAGTGTGGATGGATATGGGATGGGGAGAGATGGGGATTGATTGGGGAGGCAACAAAACGGGCATGGGCTGGAGAGGCCCAGACAGGTTGGGGATGGATCATGGATGGGAATGACACTGAAAATGGGAGAAACCACTGGACGTGCGAGATGCAAGTGGGCGCGTCTCCTTGGAGGTGGCTGCTTGGTTTTGGCTTTGGTTTTGGGTTTTTGCTACGGAGTACGATTCCGCGGAATACCAACTACCTACCAGGTAAGGTAATTGCCTTACCTCGACTTACCTTACCTAAACCAAGGCAGAGTACCAGGTAAAGTAGAACAGGAACATGCCCTGCAAATAAAACAGAAAACAGCGGCGGCAGCGCCAACACCGCCAGAGCGAAACAGCAAAGAGGCAGGCGGCAGCAGGCAGACATTCACCTCCCGTCAGCAGCAACAGCGACAGGAGCAGCAGCACAACAGCACAAACACTGTCCCGGCCAGGCCCAACTCGGGTGGCATAAAAAAAAGCCAAGCCTGGACCAGTCCAAAATGTCCAATGCCCGCTCAGAATTCGCGAGGGTTGCGGGCCAAGAACGGTGTGCACCTCAGCCAAGAAAGACACAACACACAGAGCAGAGGCAGCGCCGAGAGCAGGTCTCGCTGCTGGCTGGCCTGGGCAGGTGCTCCGGTGTACACAGTACCTTCCACCAGGTTTCAGCGAGTATTCGCACCTGCCGCACCTGCCTACCCCTGCTCCTGCGACTGCACCGAACTCACCCAGACCTGGGACGAATAAAGTGGAACTGGAGAATGCCCTGGAATGAACCCGCTTTTATGGAGATCCGGGGATCCACTCCATTGGACGCTGGCCTTCGCACGATGAGCCCTGCCCTGTCCTGTCTTGCACATGCCCTTGCCTGGTCCAGCGACGCTGGCGTAAGGGTATCCTCTCCTGGTGCTGTGCTCTGCGCTTCCCACTGCTCCCCAGCCCGCGCAGGGCAAGCACAGCACATCAGACGGGAGGGACAGCATCCATCCATATCTCTGTCATAAGGCACGCCGCTGCACAACTACCTAATAATACTGGGCCCAACTGCGGCTTCGCACCCTGTGCTGGGTTCTGGGCGCCCCCGAGTCCCCTGACCCTCGCTGCTCTGCCACTCGACCTGCCCGAGGTCGGGGGGCCACACAATCCAGTGCATCTGCCGCCATCACCGCCATCGCCGCCCTCACTGGTCTGACCGGACATGCCCGAGTTGACAAGTGATGGAAGAAGCGCGGATCATGCCAGGAACAGCACGAGGAACAAGAATCACCCGAGGCATGGAAGCCGGAAGTAATATCAAAAAGCTTCCAACTTTTTGCCCTCCTCGGCTGGGCAGCGGCATGGTTGACAGTCACGTCACGCTGATCACAAGAAAAGAGACGTCGACAAAACAGTAATACATGGATGGCGGATTCACAGATGCTCTGTCTGTCTCTGTGCCTTACCTCATGGATATAGCGCATCGTTACCTGTATTATTGGCATTGGTATTGGCACTGACGAGCATTGGCAGGCAAGGCAGCTTCGCATTTACCCATCCATGTCTTAATTGTTATCGTCTGCGCGTATTTTGGGAGGGGCGTATGTGGGCGCGCGAGCCCCAACATGCGTGACCGCCATCGTCAACCCAGCCCAGGCCAATCCAATCCAGTCCAACTTGACGCCGCAAGGTGGGAGAGACAGGACACCCGACGCCGACCTACATGGGGGCTTTCCGACTCCGACTCGATTCCTTCCCTCGACGGGCGAATGAGGCGGGCGGGCATCGTGTGGGGTGAATGATGCGATTGTTGCTTGGCTGAAAACCGCTGTTCGGCTTTCTTGGAAACTTGTCGTCGAGCTGGCCCTCTCACTGGTCCTCTACGGCTGAAGAGGAGTGAGTGACCCCCGTCTCTGGGTCCATACTCCTCTTGGTCCTGTCTGGTTCTGGAGAAAAAGAAATGCGAATGGGGAACTTTGTCCTCGCGTATCTGCTCTAGCGCGCAACATGTATCTGGGGTTTCCTCTCGCCCTCGTGCTCTCTCTGTCATTATCTCGCTGATGGCCTCATGTCCACAGCCCGTCAGCCAACTGAATTGCGGCACCATCGTCGGCCCAGGCGAGGCACAGCAACCCCGAGAGAGTGAGAGCGCGCTTCAGGGCCTGCATCCGCATCCGCACATGCATCCACATGCACATCCATGGCAGCCCGTGGATGATGATGGCTTGCCTTCTTTGGGGAAACCGAACCCATCGTGATCCCGGTCTCCATATTCCCGTGTTTCTGTCCGAGTACCCGCTCGACAGGCTGGCAGAAGATGGAGATGGAGATGGGATGGGGAAGGGGGCCTCTGCCACTCTCTGACCTGAACGTATTGCCTCTCACCTGCACTCTGATTTAGATCTTCTTACCTCAGACCGTTGGGGGAGTTTTGTTTCTCGAGACTAATACCAAGTCATTTGTTGTGCTTGGCCGGGCTTGGCTATGACTATCATGATTGACGCTGTTCACAAGCGCACTGCTAATAGGTATTTTGCTTATTGCTACGCAATTTGACGGTGACACAAACAACTGAAGCAGACGCGGAGACGGAGACGGAGGTACGAGGTACATGCGAGAGGGGAGGAATCCGTCAGCCTGGCTCTGGCTGGCTGGCCGCCCTGCGACCCTAAGGTCATGGCTGTGATTGGAAGTGCGGCTGCGGCTTCCTTTGGGAGGTGAAGGAAGAAGCTACGCTCGCTGCTTGGCTCGCCGGGTCTCACAGGCCGGTTCACATAGTCATAGTCACAGCCCTATTGGTGGTGGTGACGACGGCGCGCGCAGGCAGGCAAGCAGAGCTGACGATGATGATGATTCCTAGACAAGGGATGGCGTTGCCGGACCGATGGTGAATGCGTCGAAGCCGTTACGAGAGTACATGAGGTACACGCGCTCGAGATATCTCTGCCGGACGATGCCCGTGACCATCGAGGAGACCCAAAGGGTTGGTTGAGCTGTGCGGGTGAGTGATTTTACACGCGCTCCAACAGAAATGCAGTACATGGTACAGTCTACAGAGTACTGGAGGTACGGCGGTACAGAGACCTGACACTGACAGCTGGACATGAGACATGATGGGCCAGTGAGGCGGCGGAAAGGGACCGGGAAGGGGACCGGGACGCGTGGCATGCACTGACACTCCCCAGAGCAGGAAACAGAAACACACCCACAGTGACAGTGACAGCGCTGAACAGCAGGGCCAGCAGGGCCGGCGCCGGGTCCACGTCCAGTAAGGTAGTGAGTGTACTTGCAGTAGGTACTGCGTACCTTGCCTTAGAGGTACGGGAAAATCCCGGCAGGCCCCTTCTCTTCTTTCATGTCCGCCGCCCCTCCAACTTCCATTGCGCCCACACACTCCTCGCCAGGTCGTCCAACCAGCCGCAATCCTCCAGGTGGCTCAGTGGGCCGCCCAGGGCGCGACCTTGGAGGCACCACTGACAAGAGAGATAGGCTAGGGGCCGATATCTGTCCAATACAGCGGCCCTGGGTCACTGGACTGGCCACTGGCCACTGGAGCCCGGACAGAACACGGTGAACGAACCAAGTCCCGCTAACGTATCCCCCCCGCCAGTAGCAGTAGCCAAACGAGATACAGAGCCCCGATAATAATAGCGCCCCAAAGGCCGACAGGCCCGACATCCCTCGGCTTCTCCAGTGCGAGCAAAAAGGCCATTTCCGCCGATTGGGTGCGCTCGGCAGACCCGGCACCTCTCGCGTCTGGCGACATCACCAGCTGGGCATACGGACACCTCATTCATTACGGAGCACCTGCGTTTGAGATTTGAGGGGAGGGGGGCAACAGCCAGGCCTGGTGCCGACAATCACCTTCGTTGTCCCTTCGAGAAGGAGACAGGAATTAGCATCGCGGTACCTGGGCTTCCGAAATAACCTGGAAGACGTCTACCGCGTAACTTGTGCGCCGTACGCAGCAAGGTTGCCACGAGTGCCTTCGCGACAACTTACACTTACAAGCCCTACTTGCCTACTATGTACCTCCAAGGTCTTGGCCTGATGACAAACGGCAAACACAGACGGCGCCCAGGGACGTGAGGCAAAGCAAACGAACGCCTCGCGCCGCCCATCCTCATGTCACGGCCAGGAACAGCCTAACACCCGGGCGCCACATCCTTGTTGGCGCTGGCAGATGCTCGAGTCTCGTCGTTGCTCTCGCTTGTTCTCGAAAGTCAAGGCCCGATTGACTTCGCCAACCCCAAGATCTGAGGAGCTGTTCTCCTCGCTTCTGGTAGGCCCGAAAGTCAATGGACAGACTCGTAGCTGATGCCCGCGCACCTGTGCGTCAAACTCTCACCACTCCGAGCCTCGACGCTGGCTGAACATACGCTCCTTGTCGTCATCTCAGTCTTGGCTGCCGTCTGGTATGGTGATTCTGAGCTTCGGCCCTACCAAAGTCATGCCCAGGGAGACGGGTCGCAACTCTCGTGGCTCCCCTTTCGCACGTCTCGGTGTCTGTCGCGCTCTGCACCCTCTGTTCGCCGCCGCAGCCAAGCCCGCGTCGAATGCCCCAGCACCCCAGTTCTCTATGGATCGCCATTCGATAACCGGTATCGCGACCCGCCAGGGACTGCTAGTTCGAAAATAAACGGCCCTAATCTGGACCCTGCGCCGATTCCTACCTGTCGTCCTGACCACACCGAGTACGTACCTGTCCGCCGTTGTCCGTCCTCGGCACTCACCTCTCACATCTTCACACAAGTCGCATTCGATACATTCGATACCCCTCTGCCCTGATCATCGTCACCTGTTGTACCGGTTGGACAAAGCACATGTCTGCACCGCGTGACCTGCTGGATAACCTGTCAAGATGTTGTCGAATGCGGGCACCAGGCCCTCCTCTCCGGACAAGACAAACCGACGAAGCACGACGCGCTGGCCGAAGCGCGTACAGCGGCTCGTCCATCAAAAAAGGAATCCCGGCCAGGGTTGCTGAGCCAGGTGCCGAGTCTCCGATGGCTCCAGCCTCCTCTCTGAGCATGGAAGGATGGCGACAGGGGTTCGGCTCACGATGCGAGCGAGGTGCGTCATGCTCCCCGGACCATGGTGGGGTCCTTCAAGTCCACACTCTCCAATGCCGACCGTTGGAAATGTCGCCCTCGATAACACATGACGATACCGCCGCTTTGCACTTACTTACCGCCTCGCTTCCAAACGTGTGTCTACCGCTGGTATTGCATCATGGTCGCGGAACCGAATACACTACAGTCATCGGCATCTTCATATGACAACTAATCAGAGGGGAGCCAGCCTGTGTGACACATCGCAATGGCAAAATCCTTGGCATCGCCGTCCTCGGGATGACAAGATCAGTTGAACGGACAGTGCCGTCGTCTCATATGCTGTCTGTCTTATTGCTTCCCTCGCTTCTGATTGCGACCGCAGTGCGCAGCCTCTCTTGGCGGTGCCTCAAGCTCAACGCATGTTTGCTCTCACCAAATTTAACAGGATTGGAGTCGGTGTGCCAGGACGTCGCACTCGCCAAAGTTCTCGGTCGCGACGGTGCCCCAATACCATGCGGCGTAAAAAGCACCGCTGCGGTTGGGGATATGAGACGTTTGCTGCGGCATAAGCTCCGCGTCTCGGGTTGCTTCGTTTCCTCGAGCTTACTACCCCAATACATCAAATAGGGCTGTTGAGATCGTCGAAAAAGGCTTGGCAAAGGCGAGCAAAGCGCACGCCGAGCAACTCAATCTCTGCGCAGCCTCCGAGCCAAGTCAACGAGCAGAGACAAGCAAGAACACGGCAACGAGTGTCGTTTCCCAAAGAAACCATATCGCAATCTTGCAACACGCCTAGACGCGTGGCCACAGGCGCCTCATGGCCAACTACTGCGGACAGCGTCATGGTCGTCGGTGAATTAAATATGCACCTGGTACCTGCACAGCCAGCCGCCGCTGGTGCGTTGTCTGTGCCCCGTTGGCGGCGGTATGTTTCCGGGAATCTGTAACGGCAGCGAGATAAGCATACCCAGCAATTGGAATGCGACTAGGTATTCCGTAGCCCGCAGGGCGTTGTCTCATTGTCCGCGACTGGGCGGTTGTCTTGGGTCGGTGCCGGTTTCACACGAGTTCTCCCGTTGATCACCATCAATGGTGTTTTGGCCGGCGCGGCTACTATTGCTATTGACAATGCTGGACCGAGCTGGACCGGGAATCGACTTGCGTGCAGCGCCAGGCCCTGCAGTACCTTACATGGAAAAGCTCAAGAAGCATTGCTGGTCGGGGTACCGCAGGCTCGGCGCCTCGAATCTAGTGGTTGAGCGGGAGGCGCGTTGCGTACGCCAAGCGCTTGTCACCCTGCAAAGGCGCATCCCGTCGGCCGAACTCTGTCTGTTTCGGCTGACAGCTTGTTTCACCAATCTGGGAGCGCTTTGGATCTGGATCTGCGTACGTACGGGTAGAGCTGTTTTGAGGGAAGTGCCAACTGGCAGATGCTGAATGGGGATCAAGTGAAGCTGCAGACGATGCCGCTGCTGATCAGTACCGGCAGTCATCGCCGCCGTCGTCGTCGTCGTCGCAATCACGGTTCAATGCAGGCTCGCGAGGGGCGCTTCAGATGGCTTCTGACAGTCACCGCTTCTCTGCTTCTCTGCTCCTCTGCTTTCTTACACAGGTCACCTGTGTCGCATCCAGTGACATTTCGCGCAGGTCGGTCTGGTCGGGACCGACCAAGGCGGCGGTCGGTAGGAGCTGAGGGTGTGCAGGAGTGGTTTTATGACAGCCCTGTTGGCCAACTTGTTTCAGCACTACTACTTGCAGTACACGAGCCGGCTGCTCCCCCACGCTTGCCGACGCCGCGACACGAGCTAGTGAGGGACGGTGAATGGCTCGCTTGATGCACTACTGCAGGTGGCTCAAAAGAGACAGACGGTGCATAACGAAATGGGGTTGGCATTGGCGTTGGCATTGGCATTGGCATTGGCACTGGCAGTGGCACTGGCAACGAGACGGGGAGCAGAAGAGAACGGATCATGGATCTCGTCACTTGACCGTGCGAGGCCGGGAGTGCTCGCGTTCTGGTTCTCGCCGACGACTTGGCGACCGAGATGCTCCGAAATGAGCCCCGGAGGACTTTGTCAGTGACCGACAGCCGGACCCAGAAATTAAAATACTTTTTTGCCGGGAACGCTGGAGCCGCCGGTGGGCACACGTCTTTATCAGGCAGGCCCGGGCGATATGAATAATAATCGAGGGTCAGGACAGGCCGAGGGCGGAACCACTGAACCAGGCACTGGCGACACCACTGGAGACTCGACAGACACTCGACACGGTGTCGTGGCCGTGGTGGTGTCCATCTGTCTGGTCATGTCCGCTAGCAAGACGGCGGCGCCTCGCTCGAGCCTTGGGTGATTCTAGCGGCGTGTTCGATCATCACCCCTCCGTCCTTGGCAGCACTAAATTGCGAGCTCCACGATGCATACCGTTGACAATGGTTGCGGTGTCTCAAGCAGGACGCAGCTTGTGCCCCCCAACTTCATCCCCGAAATGGGTGTTGGGAGTTGTTGAGATGGCGCGGCTGAAACTCCAAAAAAAAAAAAAAAAAACCCCTCTTCCCCAGCCGGCAGCTCCAAGCGGATTGGAGGTGAAGACATGCATGTCTGCAAGTGCATCTGGAACAGCGAGGGCGACGGCGCAGTAAGCCTGGCCTTGGCCGATTGCAGATGCAGAGCTGTCGCGTCGGGTGGCTTCGCCCAGGCCAGTCATGTTCTTGAGGAAAGATGGCCGAAGGTGCGTATTGTGGTTTCCCGCGCATGCCACACAACCACGGCGACAAATCAAACGGGCTTCTTTGATGAAAAATATGAGGGGTCGCTGCGACGCCTCACACCGACCGAGATGCGATACGCGGGAGAGGACCGCCCGGGATGGCAACGGATTCCGAGAGATTTGTGACGAGGCGAAGGATTGCATGTCGGGGTATCCATGGCTTCAACTCGATGCCGATACCTGACGACCGCATTTTTCCAATCTCACATACGCAGTACACTACGGAGTACCTACTGCGTATCTCGTACACTATCAGAGGTGGGGGCGGGGTTACGTTGGTCGTGTTGGTCTCCCATTCACTCGGTCTCTCGATTGGGAACGGGAATTCCCTCAAGTGTGGAATGGGTTGGGATGTGTGGACGACTGTGGCTGGCTGGCGCTGACTTGCAACGGGGAATTCGTACGGGTACGGGAATATTGAACCGGGATTCGGAGTAGCAGTCGAAACGGCGTCCTTCGTCCAATGGAAGCGCCTCCGTTGCCAATCTACTGCTCCGTGCCCACGATCAACACAAGCACCAGCCTCGTTTTCTTTCGCATCCGCCTCACCTCCTCCTCCTCCACCTCTCGTTTTGGCCGTCCATTCCGGCCGCTCGAGCCTCGCCGGGCGGCTTCTCCACCATGGACGACGGGTTGCCGCCAAGCCAAGTGGCGGTGAGCTACTGTGTGGTAAAGCCGCGAAGCCCTGGAAGCGTCGGGCGCCCCTCCTTTCGTTTCCTTCCAATCCCCGCCCCTGGAGTCTGAACCGCCCGCCCTTCCGCCCGCGCTCACCGGAGTCTCTCACAGCGGGACCTGACAACTGTTACCAGCGTTGCGGTGCCAGCGATGCCAGTGACGCCGATGCTGCTGGTAAAAGGGGCTGGAAATCTCGCTTCACTGCTTGCTGCATCTTGCTTGCTGGAGATGCAAACAACGCCGCTCAGCCGCCCGCTCCCCCGGCCTTGAACCCCAGAAAGCTCATGCGACTGCCTTCTCTTTTCGAAGAGCCACTAATCCGTACTGTCCGTACCTTTCACCGCAGCTTCCCGCGTTGCAGGTCCTCCGACCGCCAACGTTCCCCGAGCTACCGGTCAATATCCAGCACAATGTCCAGTGACATTGTTGCACAGCAGACGAGCAGTTGCGCCGAGTCTTCAAGATACACACCAGGCGGCCTTGCTCACCACACCCCAACATGGGCAAAGTCTGGGGGTCGCGGGGTGAGGAGGGCTGACAGGCGAGCCCTATCACGATGCTCCTTTGTCCCGGCGCAATCACACCCAAGGAACTCTATTCGGGGGTGGCAGCAAACAGGCCATTCTTACCTCTCCGTACACACGGCACCTGGAAAATGCCTCACAGACCTTATGCGCCATGATGATGGTGATGGCGAAGGTGATGATGGAGGTGGCATTGTCCTGCCCGCGACTAAAAATCATCCCTTGCTTGCAGGGCGACTCCCTCAAGTACCGGATACATGTACCGGATACCTCCTGTCAGCTCTGTTGTGTTCTGCCCATCTGCCGGGGACCTCTGCGGCTCAACAGGCGACTGTCGGATCGGATCGCCTCCAAAGTCCCCTGCGTGAGACTCGCGGTTCGCAAAAGCCTGGAGGATGAAGGAGCATTCACCCCCAAACGCCCGTCAAGATGAAAATTTTCAGCCTGCATACTACATAGTAGGGGGTCACCAGCCCGAGTGGGGTGGTTGAGTTGCGTGAGTCCGACGTTCACGCAACACCTTATCTCTGGTGGCGAAGAAAGAAGGCATGACCTGGCTCTGGGCTAGATCTTCTAGAACGTTTCTACCTGCTTTGCCAAAGTCGGAGACGTCCGCATCTCTAGCGCGCCTGGCCAGCCATCGATCAACAACCATAAAGGAGGGCGAGCTTGACGGCAGAGCCTTGGCGTTTTGGCAGATGCTACCACACGGCCTGTGAAGCTGGCCATTCGAGCGCCTGAACGAAGGACAGGCTCTCATGCCCAGGTAACGCCTGTTTTGTTTCCCCCAATATGACTTTTCTTGGCTCGATCGGGGTTTCCCGTTGGGCGACAAGCAATGCCGCCCAGCGCAACCGATCGCGAGCCTAGTTTTAGGGTGGTCACACATTTTTGTGCTTTTTTTTTCTTAACGACCTTCCCGTCAGAGATGAGCAGGGAGGGCCGGTGACAATATTGAAAAATTTAAGAATGCGGGAAGGCAGGAACAGTCGCGTATATCGAAACACGCCCCCCTTCCGTTCGCCTCCCCCGAAGTTCGGCAAGGAGATGGGGAGACCTGTGCGGCACGGGGAACGCCTCTCCGACTCCCGGAGCTCCAGTCCTCCTGCGCGACGCCCAACACATTCCATCCTCTGCCCCGGGGGATCGCTTCCGGGGATCACGTCCCGGAGGAGCTTTTCTTGTCTTGTACCAGAAAAAAAGGGTCCATGCAGCTCGATCGAGTGGCGTGGTCGTAGCTGCTGCGGCTGCAAGTCGCGGCTGTCAACAAGCTCCTCCCGCGGCCTGGCTGCCAACGGCTCAAGGCGCGCGAACAGGGGACGGGTGAACGGGGAACCGGGGAAGCACGATGATGAGGACGATTTTTTATTTTCTTGGCTTCGGTTTTGGGGCTGCAGTGCGCGGGTACGCTTTGAACTTTGAGGCTTGTGAAGGTTCTTTGGCTCTTGGTCCTGTGTTTCCTCGCTCGCTCTACCTTGGCGAAAGCGTGCGCGCGTGGGGAGGAGCATGCGAGGTTGGAGCCTTTTGGGGGACTTGGCTATCAAGTGAGTGAGAGAGATGCGTTTGCCCCGTTTGAGGAAGAGTTTCCCCCTTTACCTTTGGAGGCGTACGCACACACACGAGTCGGTCTGATGTTTCCCAACTTTTCCCCTCCTCAATTTGTTTTTTGGTTCCGGAAATTGTCGGGGGGAATCTGTTACCTTGCAGTCTTGGGTCTCGTAACTCGAGGGGTTTTTTTTTTTTTTGCCAAGATGCTCGTGTGAGCTTTGACGCGTGTCTGAGTCGCGGGTGGGTTGCGCGTTCGTGGATGCGCTGGCGGGAGGGACGCGGAAGCTCCTCGATTGCGTCCTTTTCTCGGCGTGGCTGATTTGTGATCGACGTGCTGCCCGGCGAACCAGTGGCTGTCGCATGGCTTTCGTGGCAGGTCGTTGGGTTTCTGGGGCGCCGATCTACTTTGCTCTCATCTCAGGGCGTGTTGTTGGGATTTTTTTTTAGGGGTACCTTGTGAGATGGGGATGACTTTCTCTCTTGCATGGTGGGTATGCAGGATTTGGAGGTCTTGGATTTCGTGGACGGTTTCGTGTCCTGTGCTGTGCTGCGGTTGCTGCGCCGGGTCTGGTGTCGCGTACCCGCCGGCTGGTTACCGTCGTCGTCGAATGTCCGGTTTTGGTTCGGCGGGCTGCTCATCAAGCGATGAGCGTTGTGGAAAGGGATAATTCGTGATGGGAGGCAGTTTGAAGGGGGCGTGAAGGACTTGTATCAGGTTGAGTCTGCTTATGGGCATCTGACTGGACACAAGTACGTATTACGTGGGAGAGGATTTGATGTCTGGCACAGAGACTCAGGAGTCCATCCTTCCTTACTCTGGTCTCGGGTTTGGGTTACAGATTCGATGCCGAGTGTGTCGAGTGACTCGCGGACCCGTATCTGATGGTAGGTTCTCTTAACAGGTTGAACGAGAGGCTGAGAGACGGAGTCACGATGGTCATCAACCCGGTGCGAATCAAGGGATTTTCGGTGCAAGGTACTGACTCCAACATTCTAGGGACAAGCCTAGTCTGGCTCAGGTACGTTCATCAGGAGTAGGATAGACTCTAAACGTGGTTCCGTTGCCTGTGTAGCTTCTACAACTCCCAGCTTCATCTCTCATCGTATTCATGATCATAGAGAACGCATCTGACTAGACCTGAGGTGCTTGTTTGAGTCTTGTGCTCGCTCTGCAAGGGGTCTTCGTCGTCTTCTGCTGCGTATCGTAGACCTGGTTTTACGCCGCAGCAACGAGAAGAATCGTAAACTTCCATGTGACTCCACCACGCCCCAGCACCCCCGAGAGCTCAATCCCTCCCGACAATGGCCCAGCGTACCCGTCCACCGTCGTGCCTATACTCTTTCTTCGTAGTTGACCGGGAGTCGGCTGGAAACCCGGCCAACGATACACGGTGGGAACCGCTCTAAACAGGGGCAACAACATTTACATGGTATACCGCCCATGAGTGAATGAATAGTGTAGCTTGCGAGCTAGATTAATGACATCCAGTTTGAAGACATCTTGTGGCCACTGGATCCATGAGGGGGCTTGTTCTTGACAGCACAAGAGAATATGTATGCTGTGTGTACTTCTTGCAACTAATCCTCATCCAAATTTGTCTTGTGCGAAGGCCTACAATAACGCAATGGAAAATGTCTCAAGATAGGTTGCATGTAGGATGCGCGATTCACACGGAAGACTGCTATCCAGAGGTGCTGCTCTGAGCAACATGCGATCAGCGAGCAAAGTGGGAGTGAGATGAGGCCTCAGGGATGACATCCTCAACCCCTTGAGTCACCGCCGTTTTCCCTTGTCATCTTCAAGAATACCGGTGTATGTCTAACAACGTTTACGAGGTGGTAGAGTGTCTGGGTTGTGGGTGTTGATGTGTGGACAAACCTATCTCCAGGCCTCAGACCGACCCAGTCGTCAAATCGCCCCCATAGCCGAGGCCTTTCTCGAAGCATGTTCAGGAGACTAGAACAGGCGTCGGGGGTTATTGATTTAAAGATGTTCGCGAGCAGTTGTTGAGGTCCGTATTCATGGAGGCCCGGCGAGTGTCTCCCAGTGATCCAAGCTATGTATTCTATATTGCTTAGAAAGTAAATTGGAAAGAACACCAGATGGGACATTGCGAGGCACGCAGCATTGGACACTTTCTACACTTGATGAGCGAGTCAAGTAGGAGGAATTGTAAGAACCATAGTTCAAGGTCCAACTTCTTTGAGTCGCCTTACTCTTCAGTGAGATCCTAGTTATGTTGACTCCATGCAGTTTCAAAACAGTCGGGTCCCGGCTAGCAGCCCTCTGTATCCGACCTCCTTTGGATGGTTATTTTCTGTTACAACTACGCAAGAGCCTGCCTTACAGGCTACTTGTATTTATATCACGTTTGCATAAACTATTCAGCTCAATGTCATGCAAGAGATGATGAAAGGCAGGCCATAAGAGTGTTATGATTGCCATTTCTTCCTCTTTTATGTGTTATGAGATATGTGTACATGTCATGAGAGGGACCTTTGTGGCCTTTAGAGACGATTGCTACTCAAGAGAATCACTTGCTGTGCTGTTGACGTATTTCTCCAATGAGGAGCCTGTGAGGTGAAGAGTGAAAGAGTGCATTTGGTATGGCGGAGGAGCGACAGTATCTGGTATGGCTATCTTGGGGGATGAGCCTTCTCATCGGCAACCCAGCTCCTTGGACCGACATGCCCTTGAGCCATGTTGTCTATGAGGTAGAAGCCCTGTGTCTATCTGAGTACGTTGGAACATTGGATCATTCCAAACCTGTTTGAAAAGGGTCTCTAATGTGTGAAGCAAGTCATGCATAATGTTGGTCCTATGCAGGGTAGTTGCTTTCTTTGCTATGTTTCTTTGAGCACTCTGGTGAGAGAGGGAGAGCAGGTTGAGACAAACTTCTTTGCTCCTATTCTGCCTCTCTATTTATGTTAAAAGGGGAAGTTCCTGGCCAGTGAAAACAACCTTCACTGCACTTTTGACCTCTTAAAGGGCATTAGGCAAAGTTCTGCTTGTTCGCATCTCAATGTCTCATGGTAGATAGAGCAAGCAAGTGTGCATGCAATGTTGATTGAGTCTGGGATTTGGGGATGACCTTGTGCGGAGAAGTAACAAACAACAAAGCTTGTTTTTTATTTGCGCGTGGAAACTTCTTCGAGACTGTGAACCAACCAAAAAGGTGCTATTATGTTGCCTGAACAGCAGGTCGAAAAAACCAAAAGCAATTTGTGCAGTTGGCAAAAGGTGAAGGACCGACCGTGGTTCGAACACGGGGCCTAGAGATAACTGCGTCTAAACTGCAATCTCTCGCTCTACCACTGAGCTATCGATCCAACTCCGTTCATTGGTTGGCACAGCTCGAGAACGCTTTAAGTAGTGACCGTGCGTCCAGAGACCCACAACGCTGAGGACCACACCTTCCCTTGGAAATTCAGATTGAAAGAAGAGGCATTGATTTGGCCAGACTTTACAGTGGTAAGAATACACCATCGAAGTTCTGATTGTATTACCCCAGACATCAGGAAATTGGGAAAATCGTCAACTCAAACCAACTTTGTGACTCGGGCCCGATGACTACGCCCTGACTCGAAGCCCTGGACGGCCAGCCCTGGAGCCCATAGACTTTCTCGACAGGAGCGACGAAGAGAGCCAAAGTCACCAGATACCCCTCAAGACATCTCAGGCAAATTGGTTCTCATACTTTGAGGGTCTTGTTTTCTCTCCCTGCCTTGTTGTTGACTGTTCTAGTCTCTGAATTGAAGGGGGTGCCCGCGTTGGGTACTGCCGTCGCCGCAGCGTCATCGACTGTCATGTTTATCGTATTGGTGGGAGTGGATGCAAGACGCTTTAGGTTTGGATTTTCCTGGGTTCAATGGTTTGTTGAGTCGTATGTTGAAGGAAGAATGCCACCAAGGTGTCCGATGGCCCTGAAGGGTCCGACTTTGGGTCCGACATCTTGGACTTTGGGTTGGCTCCTGATTGAGCCTCCAGAGCTAACTTTCGACCTAGACCCAGTTGAATAACCGTATGATCCTCAAATACAGATATCAGTAGCTTCGCCGCTAGATGTATACTCAGTGGTAGTAGCAGTCCCTTGGGGAAGGCTGTCATTCCATGTTCACTTCGAATACATCCCGGATCATGCGACGGCGCTTCCCATTCTTCTCAAAGTGAGCAGTCCAGTATATCACAAATTCTAGTGCTCCCGGATCTCTAACCGACCAGAAAAATAACGTCTTTACGTCTATCATAGCCCGCAGGCTCAGGGGACTTCATGGCAACGACTACCCAAAAACAATTATAAACTCCTACGACCTCGGCCTTTCCGCATAGTCTTCTCTAGTTACTACAACTCGGCAAGGATATGCCATTAAGGTGGTCACAAGTGAGTGGCAGTATCGAATTCTTGCTTTTCTCTGGAGAACACACAAGCCGATTCGTTGTTGAAGTTCGGTTCTCATCTAAGAGGGATTCCAAAAGGGTTGTTACGTTGTAGGTTGGTTTCGTGTTGGTAGTTGTCGTTGCTATTGTTCACATAATAAGACTTGAAGAACCGCAGCGGGACTCACAAAACGAGAGCGCTGTAGGATTCTTTGCAGAAAGAGCCATCTCTTCCTGGGGAACTGTGTCTTCTTCGTGAGGGGGCCACGGAACTCTACTAAGGGCCTCGGGGTGACCGTCCTGCGACGACTTTGATCATTCTGGCGATATGTGCCTCGTGATTCAGGTACATATCGCTTGACATGACTATTTGTCTCTGCCGGACACTATGGCTCCCTATCACATGCCGCCATATCTTCCTCCACAACCGCATGCCATCTGTCCAATCCTAGAAGCACCTCAAGGCTCTGTTATCCTTCAGAGCAAACCTAAATGCTGTTGATGAGCTTTTATGCGTGACTGTTATCGGAACCCACAATTTTGACGGCTAGCACGGGCAAGGCTGCTACCTAGGCCTCATGCAAGAGAAGCATTGAGTAAGCGAAGATAACGGAAACATGGCAACCGGGTAAGGAGGGAGAAGCGAAGAAAGTGCAAGAGTTGTGAAGAAGGAACAGAAAGCGTAGACCCAGACAGATTCAAACCTCGTATCCCTCCCAATGACAATGTGTACCACGTTCCTATTCGAGGACCGCCAAAGGACTTACCACCAAGCCACACGATGTTCTTGTGCTGGGATCCATGGAATTAGATGTGACCACAAAGTCTCGTGTGTGAGAACTGGTAGATTGGTCAGCTACTGAACTAGGAACTCTACTACCGAGGTCAATACAAGGTTGGTGATGACATCCAAGAGACGAGGAAGCGACACGGCCGTAATATCAGTTGCTTTCGCCCACATGGATGGTCGAGAGTCTCGATAAGGCATCGCATCTTAAGGGGACTTGCATGCTCCTCCAAGAAGCCAACATCAGCGTCAAGTTTAGCATGATATGTTGCCCAGGTTCACTCAGCAACGCAAACCAAAAAGCCAGAAATCCCATATAAATGACGGCAACACCTCGAAGACGAACTCAACAACCCTCCAAGTAGAATATCAACCAATTCCCGAGGATCAGTCGTCTCGATCAACTGCATTTCCAAAGTTTGCCTATTCTAACCTCCACCATATCAGTCCGAGACATGGACACATAGTCTCCGGCCAAAACAAGCTCGGTTTGCCCGGCCCTGAGAAACACCACTGGGCAGAACGTCTCAAGTCGTCAAAAGGGATGCTCTTCAATCCTCCGCCATCCGATCGAGGATCGACTTAGGACGAACAGCCGTTTCTAGAGTTACGTCTCCCAGAGCAGATCCATGTCCTGGAGTCATAATAATACATAGGTCACTAGAAAAGTGCAGCAACTATGCCGACTGTTCTGAGCCTAGAGGACTTCAAGTCTACGAACGTGACGACATAGGACCCCAGATCCAGGCCAGGAGCCCAGCCTTCTCGTCCCTATCTGATCAGCTCGACGACCCTGGCAATCAACGTCATGCTCGACATAGCGCACAGAGGAGAGGCGCAATCTCCTCGGAAGCAAGGGTCAAGGCTCCCTACCCGTGCCATCATCGCGGCCAGCGCCCTCAGTCAGAATGAGTCACCGAGACCGCGCATCTCTTGGTTTCCATTCAGACGTGCTCCCTCGCCGGCCGCCGCGGCGACAGACCTCGCCACGGCGTTGGGTAGAGCTGCAGAGGCGAGATGGCAGGACGGTGAGCTGGCCAAGTGGGGCCGCGATGCAGGTCTGGAATGCGAGCTGGGGTCAGTGAAGTCGGTGAAGGAGACAGAAGCGAGTCCTCTTGGCGAGGCCCTGCACGCGCGAATGGGCAGAGAGCGAACGCACAATCGCGTACCTGGCCGGGTGGTTGGCGTGTCTGCAGCCCCTACCTGGCCTGGCGACGCGCCAGAGTCGAGGTATTGAGAGGTTTTGTGCCTTCTGCGTATCGCCGGGCGTCATGGCAGGCAATGCCAGTGACTTTGTGCAGCTTTGGTGCAGTACTAACCCAGGCCAAGCTGCATGCCTCCCACGTTCTGCTCGTATGCCAGCTTGCAAAATCTAAATGTCACACCGCAGCTGAGTTCTGCAAACGGCCTAAGAGGTGTTTTCGCAACACACGACGAGGGAACGAGCTACCTCGACGCCGAGCAGACCGCCATCCCAACGTTTGAAGCTAGTTTATGCTGGGCAATGGCCGAACTGGCAATGTCCAAAGGTCTGGCTTTGGTTTCGAAGGGTGTGGATGCGTTCGGCCAACAGATGGCGCGTCGCGCTACAGAATTTGTTCTAGGTGGACTCTAGAAGAACCACAACATTGCGCATCCCTTCTTTCTTCCCTGACAGGAGCTGTCGGAACGATAGCCACCGGAATGCGGAATAGGACCGAAAGATTGCCGTGGTTGCCGCGGTGCCCAGCGTTCCGAACATGTGTCCAAGTCCGGCGACGGTTCGGGATAGATCTCGGGATTGAGGCCCGGAGGCGTCGGTCACGAAAAGCGGGTCCAAACGGGTGGACAAGTCAGACGCCGGTGAGGCAACTCTTGATCTGCCGGCTGGTGGAGGGGATTTTCGCTCTCTGCCACGGTCTTGTGTCACCCCCACCACTTGTGTTTGAATTATTTGGCAAGAGGCGGTGGCTGGTGACAGGACAGAGCCTCGGGCAAAGGATCACTTGCAGACAGATTAGCCAGTGACGCAGTCTTACCTAGGACTTTGTTCAGGCTCGAGGCGAAAATAGCAACAGAACTTGATAGGCAGTGGCTGGGAAGCGTTGATGGCGTCACATAGACCCTGGTAATGCGCTAGAGTGAAGACTCTGTCTGCTCCGAAACGGAGCCTGCTTTTCTTCACGAAGCGTCACTGCACCGTGAGCTGGACTGGCTAGGTCCAGATAGCGTATGATGGAGGCGGGCATGAAGACAGTGGATCGTGTCATTCGGAGAAGGGCCGATCGATTGAGCGAGGAAAAATATTCCGAGAAGCGCATCCATTGGTCCGTCAACGGCCCTGGAACCTGACCGAGAACAAGTTCCAAGGGCTACACCGCCCCAAATGGGCTCAGGAACAAGCAACGCAACGAGCAGTGGCTGGCATCCGACAGCGACAGACAGGCGCCCATGTGGTTTTCCCTCCCTCACCAGCCCCAATCCGGCGAGGTCGATGGTGGTGGAAGCTTTGGCGTGGGACGATTCAGGTACGCGGGCGACACTGGCCTACGTGGCGGTTGGGTGTCACCGGTTCTGGGTGCTGCAGCCGTCGCCCGTCGCAGCTGGAGGGCGGCGGGTTGTGGATTATTTTGGGTTTTCTGGGACGAAACGCCGCGTTGCGAAACTGTTACTGTTGAGGGGATCCGTTGATGGGCAATCCACCGGCAACAACGAGCAGAAGGTGAAAGACGATGGGATTTGCCGTTCCCGCTCCCGTTCCCGCTCCCGTCCGCCTCATCGCAAGTTTCGAGCAAGCGTCCCAGCACTATCTGCACACTTGGGCAACCAGATCTTTCTTGCTGGATCTATGCCACGATTCCGAGATCTCCGTCCGGCTGTGGGCCTGTCTATCGGGCAGAGCTGCGTGGACGCTGCAAGCAGAGAACGCAAATATGTCTCTCTCCCTCCTGATTGCAGTTCAGTGGACCGTCGTTATTGTTGGTTTCTCGCATGTAGCCCTTGCAACTGCAAGCAACTCCGCATGACCAGCAAGGCCTTTGTGCCCTTAGCTGCAATGGTTCGTCTCGGTCGCCGTGGCCAGGCCTGGGCCTTCGATTATCAGCACCCCAAGAAGCAAGGGCCCAGACAGCACTGGCAATGTCTGGTGGACGGCATTGTCATGGGTGAGCAGGTCAGCACCAGACCTCGGGGACTGAAGTGAAACTGAAGCGACCAGCCAGTGCTGCGTGCGTGGCTCCCGTCCCTTTGTTGCGGGTTGACACGGGGCGGCCAGACAGGGCGGCCAGACAGACGGAGCAGGCAGGCCGCCGTCGATGGTACCGGTTAGTTATTCCATGGGATCCCTAATAATTGTCTAGCTCACGGCTATGTTGGGATTAGCCTTGGAGCAACTTGCGAGCTGGAGTCAGCGCAGGGCGAGTCTGCTAAAGGCCGAGGCGATCAGTGAGATGGTGGCCCGGCTAGTGAAGGCGTTGGGCAAGAATGATGGGTGAATGATGAATTGCGCGGCACATCTTGGCTGTCAGAGAGGCTTGGAGTGCCGAATTGTGAGGAATGATCTCTCGAGATCTCTGGTTGACTGGCTGGCTGACTGGGGCTGATGAGTTGGACAAAAAGGGGCCGGACTGGAAGGCTTGGTACAAACTGCAAGTCACTTCTCGAAGGGCAGGCGCCAGGCGGGGGCGGGCACGATCCTTCCCTAATTCCCCTTCGCCCCCCCCCCTCGGCCCCTCAACGAGGCCAAGACCAATCAGGCCGATCCAATAGGAAGCGACCCAATAAATCCAGTCCAAAAAGACGGGTCGGCATCTTATCGCCCCGGACTAACGTCTCGACGGGTCCAGCAGGCAGGAGCAGGAGTGGGAGGGAGCAGCAGGAACGGACTCCGTCCCAGGCACAGGCACGGTACTCCGCAAGACAGGGCAGGCACCTGATAGGCCGACGATCTGCTACGTACCGCCTTCACTGACGCTACCTGCCGTCCTGCTTGGTGATGAATGGGAAGCAGGTACCGCGGCAACTTACACTACCACACGCAGTACAGCTTTCGTGGATGGAAGACTTGGGCAGAGTTGGCGCAGACAGCTCAAGGAAACTCCCGTCCGTTTCGAGGTGAGAACTCAGGGTACGTACTCGGTATTGCTGGCTGTGTGTTGCTGCATGAACCGGCGCAGGCTCAGGCCCAGACACAGCAGAGGCACAGGCACAGCACAGTCGCAAACACACAAACATGTCGCCAGGACCTTTTCACGTGTCAAGGACAGCGTTTCTGCGTCCGTTTCCACTGGCTTCTTTGTACCTTAATCTGAAGCAACATGTACATGGCCGTGGCTCTGGCCGTGGTCAGGGACAGGGACATGGACATCCGTCACCAAGAGCAGACAAGAGTCAGTGGAATCATCAGTCAAACCTCACGGCCCGAAGCCGTTCCTCCCGATTGGAACTCAAACACCAGCTTGATCCAATGCGACTAGCTGGGCCCCCTGCATCCCCCGCAGCCTTTGGACGACAACGTGTACGAGTCTGTGGTCTCTGGCGCATGCCTGAACTCTCCGAGTGCCTCACCATCAGGGCTCCCAAGCTGACGAAGACGCCAGACGCTCACACACAACCTGGACAGCCGCCTTGTGCTCGCTCTGCCGGCTGTCGCCGCGGCTTTGGCCTCGGAGCCCGGCGTTGACAGTTTGCGCTCAGGGCCGGCAAAACCCAGGCGAGGTGAGCCACTGCCGGCTCTTTCATAGCCTCCGTGCTTCGAGAGACATGGGACATGGATACGGAAACTTGTTCAATCTCACTCAAGTCAGAAATGTACCCTTCCAGCAACTGAGATCCGAAGATGAAACGAGCTTGGGTTTGTTTGGTAGACAGGCAGGCACGCCATGCGTAATCACAGAGCCTCAGGCACACGTTGCTGTCGTCCTCATCTCCCGTCCCTTCCAGACGCCAGCGTAAGAGACTTTATCCGGCAGGTAGGCACGGGTACCTTGAACAAGGGGCTGCGAAGGACCCTGAGATTGGCAAGGTGCTACCCAACTCTGTACACGTGTAGAGGTAAGGAACCCAGCAGATGCGGCGAGTACCTTGCCTAGTAATGCAGCTACATTTGGTGGGATGGACGATTAATCGGAGCTCATGTAGGGAAAAAGGCTACTTCGGTCGGCCTGAGGTAAGGATGGGAGGGGAAGAGGGAAATGTGATTTTAGTCGGCCGCTCATGCGTCGTCGGGTTAATACTCTGGGTATGGCACCATGCTCGACTAAAGCCAAAAAAAAAGTAGCAGAGGAGGCATCCCGCCCTTATTTTTCTTTTCGTGTTTTTCTTTTGCTTCTGGGCCCATGTGATTGCTCCAGTCTCCCCAAAGCAGCGAGGCGGGCCGGGTCTTCGGGTCTGGGTCTTGTTCACTTCACCTGCCTGTCCATCGTTAGATTGCTGCCCCTCCCCCTCATCTCTACCTAGTCTGTGGTCTTGGGCAATTCTCTTGTCTCCATCGTCTCCAACTCTTCCATCCGCTCTTTTGTGCAGTTGCCCTGCCTGCCGATTCGATATTACACTACATTGCCATCTCACTACCTTACACAGCAACCCCGGGCACTGGAACCAATCTCAATCTCGCGCCCACCCCGCAAGACCAAGATATTGCCACCAATTACGCCGTACCACCACAACTCCCTAGGTATTCCACACCACCTCTTCCGCCAGGTTGGCGCGCCTGCCCCAAGTTTGCCCGCCCTCTCTTGCCGTGCCGCTCGCACCCCGGTCGCTTGTCTCTCCTGCGCTGCACTCTGAGCTGTCAACCTCGCTCTCTCCCGCTCCATTTGCCCCGACGGACGATCCAGCAGGCCTTCCTATCCCATATTGGGCTGCTCAGCTTCAGGGTCCAGCTCAAAGGGAACAGGCACAGGCCGCAGGAACAGGGGCATTCGGCTCCCAGGCAAACACTTCCGTTTGGCGACGGCTTCCACATCCCGCGACTGCAGCCAATTCCAGCTACAGCAGGTCATCCGCTGCCCTTACAAGCTACGCCGCCTCCAAGCCCGGCCCAAACCAAAACCCTTGATCTGCCTGATCCTCCCCCTGGCCCCGGCCGTGCTGCCCGCCCCGGCTGATCGCGTGTCACAAGAGCGACAGAGACCGCCAGAGTCGACCAGAAACAGGCGGTTCTAGCATGGGACGTGGAGACACACACCACTACCGACTACCGGAGCAATCGACTTTGCTGTATTCCTCGTTAGAGCTGCCCGCTACTCACTAAACGGAATTCTACGGTCAAATTTTTTTCTATTATTTTTCTCCCATTGTTTCATTTTTTTCTGGATCGTCTTCCTCGGTTCTCTTCATCATCCGTGTCCTCTTCATCGTCCTCTTGGTCATCCTGTATTAGCCCTCCGTCTCCATCTTTCTCGGTGGAAAATTAGCGGGGGTCCACGTCTCTCGTTATTGCCCTACGGATACTCCCCCGGCCCAAGGGTCAGGTAGCCCAGCCCAACCTCAGTCAACAACGCCTGCCACTGCTCTCTGCGTCTACCTGCGCTACGGATCGGTACCGGCGGATACGCCCACCGTCGCCCTTATCCACCCGCGAACCCGCTCCCAAGCCGGTACCTGGCTGTACGGATACTTGGGCCGCCCAATCCACTGTAACTAGACGCGCCCCGAAAATCACCTCTGTCCGGCTGACCTCCAAGTACCTCTCCAAAGGGACCCAGCCTTCGTCACCCCGGTCACCCTTCGACTGAACCGCAACACTCACTCATTCCTTTCCACAATAACCCGCCCATCGCCGTCCCCATTACAAGCCCTTTCTCCCTTTCTCCTTTCCTCATCTCCCTCAACTCATTACGTTGGCCATGTCGTGATCTGGATCGCGACTGGATGAACCACAAAGCGCTCCCTCAGCACAAGCTCATTACACCTGGGTCCAGCCAAGCAACCACCAGTGGGGACTGTCCCTGATTCACTCCAGAGACCAGAGATCAGAGACGGACGACTCTCCGCCGCAACAAACACGCGGTACCTATACCTCCACAGGGCAGAGTCGCCAGAAAACTCGCCGTTCCGTATTCCGCGTGCCAGGTAAATTTAGTTCTGCTTCTGGCATGCTCCTCCGTGGGATAAGGCCAGGAGAGAGGGCAGGGCAGACACCAGAGACGACGCTAACAAGCCATTCAACAGCTCTGCGTCATCCTGCGCGCGCTGCACTGCGCATCCGCATCGCTCCCTGACAGCGGCAGCAGCCCCCCCGAGACATTCAACCCACCACTACTTACATCCTCGATGCTCCTGCCCTCGGCCCCAATCCTGCACTGCCGACTTCTTTACCGCGACCTTTAACCATGTTCGCTTCCGACTCTTTTCTACCTTCGGCCTTCACGGACCACGATCCCAACATGCCGCCTTCAGTCATCTCACCTCTATCGCTATCACGAATGGCTAGCTCGGCCTCTTACTTCGACACCAAGTCGAACCCGAACGCCGCAAACAACCCGTACTCTCCTCAATCTCCCGGCGCAGTGCGTCATCCGCAAAACTTCCTCTCCCCCCATCTGCTACCCAACGGTCTCAACGGTGCAAACGGCCTCAACGGCATTGCTGCCTACGATCCGAGGTCAACCACCCTCTCGCCGCCAATGTATCCCGACACACTCGGCAAGCACAATCCCTCGACGAGGATCTCGGCGAACGGCATGCCTCACCCGCGGTCGGTCTCGGCCGACGCGGCGTCGGCCCCGGCGGCTGCACAAATTATTCGGAGACTTGCTCAGCAAAATGCGCGGATACGGGAGGCATGGGAAGCCGAGCGCAAATACATGGAAGCAAACCGAGAACGTGTGGAGGAGGTTTACAAGGAGGAGCGCGCCATCATGGAAGAAGAGCGTGTTGAGTGGGACGCGGAGAAGGAAAATCTGATGGCGCAGATCCGCCTGCTCAAGGAGCAGGTTGCGGCGATCGAAGGCGACAAGATGCGGCTACAAGGAGCCCTGCAACGCTTCGAGCTAGAAAAGGCGGGCAAAGTCGCCGGCGTCACTGTTGCACTTCCAGGAACAGGAACGCAAGTTGGTGGGGCCGACGGCTCCACTGAAGTTTCCTTTCAAGGATTCTCCTCTCACCCCAATGACGCGCGCTTCGGCCTCTCAAACGGACCAGCAAATGGCTTTACCTCAGCCTCCGTTTCGCCGGCCCAGACCCGATCTCACTTTATTAGTCCCGGCAGTTCCAGAATCTCTCCCTCCAAGCAACCAGAGACTTCGCCCTTCATCCCGCTCAACCCCAACATGCAACCGACAGTTACCGACCCCGTCGACTTTCTTGGTTCTCCCAAGGATGAGACTCCAGTTCCTATAGTCGATATCCAAATCATCAACCCCCAACTTGAAGGCGTCCCGCTTAAGGCGCCCGCCATCCAGAAAAGCACCTTTACCGACTCCGGCACAACTCCGCCAGAGAATTCCAAGAACTCGTCGAGGAACGTCTCGCCGCCTGGAGAGCCTGGCAAGTCGAGACGTAGCCCGACCAAAGAGCAGACCATTCAGGTTCTTGCTGCGCCAGAGACGGCCAGACTTGTGATGCATGCCGGCCACACCCCGAGCCACTCCATGTCTCATTTGGGAACTGCGCCTGGGACAGAAGTCCCAACTGCTGCCGATGGAACCGGCGGTTCTACGCCGACTCTGGCCCCGACCGATATGAGTTCTAACCCGACAACCCTTTGTGACGTCAGACCGAGGGCAGAGTCATCCGATGTCCAGGACGTTTTTGGCGATGGTGTCGAGGAACCCCAGCCAACCTTGGAGGCAACAGACGATGTTGCGTTGAAGGAGCCCTTGATGGTCCGCAACATCCCTGCCCATGACGAAATCTTCTTCCAGCGACTGTCCGAAAAGCTGGAAGATGTTAGTCGGGGCGAGGATGCTGTGCCGACGTGCCTGAAAGACTCGACCGAAGATTTGCTGGCCGGTCCGTCTGGGCAGAAAGAAAACAGCCTAGCCCCCATTGGTGTCGCAGATGATGCCAGCGACAGAGGCTCTGCGGTCGACAAAGACGACGAGTCTGGGTCTCAATCCAAGGCAGAAGAGATCGACATTCCTCTCAAGCTCAAGAAGACCACAAACTTTGGCGCGCCGCTGGGCTCAATGTTCTAAGCGACATAATCATTCTGATCGATTTTCTTCAACTGGAGCTAGTTCTCCCGACACTGCAGACGAAACACCACGCATAGAGTTTTCATAATCCCGGATTCCCTTCTGCACATACGGTCCGCGCTTCTGTATAAAGTTATCGACATTCAACATTCACTGGCCCTAGGTTTCACAATAGACCGGCCCTCTTCACTTTTCCTATGTTATATGCCCGCGTTACGGGCGGGGGGTTTTTTTTTGGTTTTTTTTGTCTTCCACGACGATAGACAGGGATGGCTGGATGGATTACCCGGTGCTCCGCGGAGCAAACATCACTCGAATTTTTTCTCTGTCCAGGGACGGACTCGAAGGTTGCTACACAAAATGCGCAATACCCCCAAGAGGACATTGATTTCCTCACGATTTGGCTTGGTTGGTTTTGTTTCATTGAATAACGGTGTCGACGGAGGCGCAAACTCGCCCAGGACTTGGGCTTTGGGAAGGTATGGAAATTGAGGCCGTAAAATGGCCTGAGAGGAAAGGGAAAGGATAGTGGCGTAGAGCCAGGATTTGGGGGTGTGGTGGAATCCTCCCCGGCTGCAGAATGACAACGGGATCAACGAGACGGGGCGGCCCGGCCACCATGGGCCGGGCCGTCCTGGAGTTGACGGCAAAAAGGAGCAATTGTAGAGTTTTGGTCAAGCAGAATGGAACATTGCTATGCGGTCATATGAGACCGCCTTTTGTCACAAAACCCTTTTCGAAATGCGTGAAGTGGCGTCCAGATGGCCGCTCCCGGCCACCTCTGAAAGGCTATTGCTGATGGGGCGTACTTGGCCGTCCGGGTTGTGTAACACCAGACCCTTACTTTGATTTTGAGTGTTCTTGCCATATGGCCCTCTTCAGCATCTTTTCACACGTGCTTGCTGACGTTTTTCAAGATGCTTCCGAGTATTATCCTTTTTTTGATTATACAAGACACGGCCACATAGTGCGTCTCATTGCTGATTGGTCACAAGGTTGCGTGGTATCACGTTCCGGCTCAAGGAGCAAGCAATAAGTAGGCTTCGTCGACTCAATCTCGTGTATTATGCAATCTTTACCCTATATTTATCCCAACATTCATGAATTAGCGCCCGTGAAAAACAACAAGAACCCTTGTGGCTCAAAACATGCAAGCCATGCAACAGAAACAAAACCCTAAACTATGGTCTCCGCCAACGATGCTACCTGATCCAAATCCTCTTCTTCTCAAGCTCAGACGCGCTCGAGAAGGTCGTCGAGCAGCTCCGTCGTCTCGGCGGGCGAGGCGATCCAGGCCGTGGTTCCGACGGAGCGGGCCTTGAAGTCGTTGCTGCCGGCGCTGAGGAACTGGTCGCCGATGTGCAGCGTACTCTCGCCGGGGATAGGGCGGTCCGGACGACCGGCCTTGGCGGCGAACCAGCGCTGGCAGACGGTCACGCCCCACGACTTGTCGCCGATGTCGACGAAGACATCACGGCCGCCGTTGAAGGCGCAGAAGGGGACACGGCGGCCGCCTGTCGTTTTCGTCTGGGTCGGGTCGGAGGAGGAGGCTTCCGGGGAGTACCCCGCGGCCTGGGCGGGCGATCCGAGGGCGGAGAGCTCGAGAATCTTCTGGACGACAAGGACGGTCTCCTCGAGGGACTCGCGCGGGATGCGGATGCTGGGGTCCGTGGGGATGATGCCGACGGCGCGGTCTTTGCGGAGGAGGGTGGCAGGGATGTTAAGGGTCTTGACGCAGTCGGTCAAGGCGGTCTCGGCGACGTCCAGGAGCGCGGAGATGTCGGAATTGGACCATGCGGCCATCTCGGGCGTGAGCCATTGGTCGAGGGGCACGGGGGCCAGTCGGTGCGGGGAGTCTGGGGCGTACTCGAAAAGGTAGTTGGCCTCGCCGCCCATGATGACGATGGACTCCTTCTGGGTGGGCGTCAGGGTGGTGGAGGCGGCGATAGCGTCGAGAAGGCCATGGAGACGGGCGTAGTAGCGGTCCGCCGTGGTGTAGCCCGCCGCCGTTACGATGCCGATTTTTATGTCTTTGTGGAGGAGCTCTGTGGTCTAGTGTCAGCTTTTTTCTTTCTCCCTGGAGGAGTCAGGGGACTCACCGAGGAGCCGGGGGATGACCGGGCTAGATGGTTCCAGGCTCTCGCCATCGTCGTAAAGCGTGACATCACCATCGAATGTGGCGAGCTGCAGCGACCCTGTGGTGACAGCCATGATCTGGGCCGAGTTGAGGATGAGGCGGACGTCGTTGAAGGACGGTGAGACGTAGCGGCGGGACGAGATGTAGCGCTTGCTGTCCATGTGATTGAAGGCGGCCTCGAGGGGGAGGCGGGTGAAGAAAGGGCCAGCGCTGGGGACGAGCATCTTGAGTTTTGAGGGGAGGTTGTTGGCCTCGTTTTGGCGGGCGACTTGGGGGGTGCATGTTAGCGGGCTCTGTGAATGGATGGCAGTGGGTGTGATGTCCTTACTGTGGTCATCTATCATGTGCTCCACGTCACGAAGAATCTCGGCATAGCGGCGGTGGGCTTCTTCAGCCATGCGCGCTGTGCTGGTCGCTTTGGTGTCGAAGACTCCAGTCGGTTGGGAGTAGAGCACGAAGGGGACAGCGAGTAGACCTTTGATCCATTCTGTGAGGGGTAAGTCGTTCGCTTCACAAGAGAGAGGACTGCTGAAGATAAAGAGGATGATGGATCATCGCTCTGGATAAGTTGTTTGGGTGCAGAAGCTTCATTTTCATAAAACCTGTGATATCTTCGGCCCCCTCATTGAGTGAGGGCAGGGAGGAGTGGGGACTGACGAAGACCCCAAACACTTGCCGAGGGCCTGTCGGAGAAAAGGCCAGTTGCTGGCGTTGTCCGTACCTATGAATTGGTCCCGTCTATGGGTTTTGAGGGCGTCTGAGTAAGAGTTAACGAGCTGGTTCATCTGATATCGCAAGACGCGGCCTTATTCATTTGACTTACACTCTACTCTGTACCTAGTCGTCATGATGGGCTACGGTGAGGGGTAAGGTTGCGTTCCGAGAGGTCGAGACTCTGCTTTATTAGATGCTTAAGCTGAAGGGTATCGGGACAAGGCTATGAAAAAGATTTGAGACTGTTGATGCAAGACGTGGCGGCTCAATAGGCAGGGAGAAGGAAGAAGTGTAGAAGGGAATGTGGTCAGAGTTGACACGGTGAGCAAAGGTGAAGTGATGTTGACATGAGATTCCACTGCCTTGGAGTGTGGATACCCCGCCATGCCAGGCCCCGCGAAGCTGCTGCAATTAACTGGAGCGGTCGCCGGAATGCACCAGGCGCCAGGGGTGGCCTGCCGCTAAACCACCTGACGGAAGCCGCCGCTACCCGCTGTCTGGGCTCGGCGCCAGCCACTAATCAATCGCCCATCAATAAAAACCCCCGCCATCCCTGCATCTTGTGACTGATGCACTTGGCACGGCCGCGTCGACTTCCCCTCTTCAGTATCGTTGAAGCCATAACGATAAGAAGCTATTGTTGTGTCAAGTATGACTCTTCGTTGAGTGAAACATGGATGACGGCTCGGTCCATTGGCTAAGTTGAGCTCGCAGGCGATAACATCACGACTAATTCCCGATTCAAGGAGAGAAGCAAGAGGCCTTCCGCCAAAGACGGAGGGGTTCTGTTTGGGTAGATGAATCATAAGATTATCGGTCACATATAAATGAAGGTATCTTGTCAACGCTGTCTTCGATCTCGTTCGTTCTTGTAATCTTCATGCATTCGTAGGCCGTCCACGCACTCTGCGACGTGTGTTCGGCAAGAAAGGCGTTGCTTCATCTAAGATGCGGCCGGAGTATCTTGTTGCTCTGGCTTGCGTCCAACAACGCAGTACCTTACACCCTCTCAGTAAACCTTCAATGCAAAGACGTAAAATTTGAGACTTACATGGGGAAGTAGCCGTGATAATTTCTGTTTCTCAGGTCTTTGCGGACGTCGACGAGGAAGACTTCAACCACGTCGCGTGTCCATTCGAGCACGCGAGTGAAGGGAGCCATACACATGGAATCCAAAGCGCTACCGGTATTTTCCATATTCCAGGCGCCGATGTTCTTGAAGCGTTCCTCTTTGGGCCAATCGTTGAGCGGCCATTTGTAGTAGCTGAGTTCGACGTCGACAAACCCGATCTCAATCATGAGTGTCTTGAGGGAACGAACATCAGCCCAGATTCGGCCCGTCTTATCCCCAACCAACTTCAAAAGATTCGCCCACTTGGAAAGGTGGCATTCTTTGGGGAAGGTATTGTCGTCGGACAAAGGATAGACCTCGGCTTCCTGAAGCTCGAGGTAGCCGCCTGGGCTGAGATTGCTGGTATTTTGTTCAGAAAATCCGATCTTTCTGGCGAAAATGAGTAACGGAAAGCTTACTTGAAGCATTTAGTGAGGTATTCCTTCCAGTCATTGATACATGAGTTCAGCAAACGGTGGTGGATGTAGTCGAATGGCTTTGAGTAGGCCCACTCTTCCTCGAGGTCATCAATTTCAAACCTAACATTAGGGGGCAAACTGGGGGCAAGATCATTAACAGGTGGTTATGTCAAGTTGTCGGGGAGGTCTTGGTCTTACAACTCTGGCTGGGTTGCCGAGAGATCCATGCCCAGAACCTGAAGAAAATTGTCGAATCAGGAATGCACTGATACAAGGTCCTTGGGAGGAACTTACCTCGGTCTCCGGGTGCAATTCAGCATAGTCAATGACCCAAGTTCCGGTTCCCGTGCCCACGTCGAGAACCCGGCCGACCTTGGCGTCTTTGCTGCACGGCGGAGCTAGACCAAGCCTGTCGTGGAGGGTGTAGATCCAGATTTCATGCTGCAAATCTGTCGCTCGCGATATAAGCATGATTAACATCGCTCCCAGGAGGAACAAGTGGCCCAGAACGCACCCAATCTGTCGCGCTCTCTCTCTCATCGTTCGGCAGGTTATACTCTGAATTCTTCTTAGCCTGAGCGCGCTCAGGAGAAATACCAAGTAACCTTACTGCCTTCCTTGTACTTGTGATAGGTTCGGCCGTTTTCGAGACGATATTGGAGCACTGAGCTGGTCACGCTGGTCCTTGATGAAGCGACACTCTAGATATCAAAACCAAAGGGTAAAATTCAAGATTGCTTAATGGCAAGAGTGGTGAATAAGGGGACGTATTCCCGCTCACCTCGATCTCAGACCTGCCATCGTCCGTGGCCTGTAAAGATGATAAATGATGTTCATGACTACTCGATATAGTCAAATACCTGCTCATCCGCAACAATTACCACCTCGTGATCGATTTCGGCGGGCGTTGGTTGAGACATGGTTGCTAGCTCGAGAATGCGAAGCCGTATCCAAATCTCTCAGATCACAAAATTTCACCGGACTTTTGGCAGCGGTGAAGAGATGATATCTGAATGAAGCGTTCAGAGGGGTGATCAACTCTTTTGTGTGGAGCTCACAACCTGACCACAACCCGACCATAACCCCTCTTCGGCCAGGGAAGAGGAAGCAGCAACATCCAACATGCCATGCACCGTGACTGTTCACAAACAATGCACGGCGACACAATTGCCTCTTTCCGACGTCGAATGTGGAGCTGGAGGGAACTGCACGACGAATGAGATACCCTTGCAGGGGTGACTACCAAGGGAGATGAGGAAACAATTGCATGTCACCTTCGGGCTGGAGGCCGCCTCCTCAACGGAGCTGGCTTACCGGGGGAGACGTGCCGGATGACAGCGACTTCTCAAAAAGAGGAACGCGGTCCGAGAAAGATGAGCGGGCTTGCTTCTAAGCAAGTAAGGATCGCGGCGAAGACGGAGATCAGGCCAAGTCAACCAACAGCTTCAGGAAGCCCATCGAGAAGAGTGGCTCTGTGGGGTGTCCCAAGTTGACCCCGAAACTCCTTTTCTGATACAACCAATGACAAACAACGTCGGTATTAGATCATTGACCCCTCCCGAAAGCCTCGAGTGCGACTGGAGGTTCATTCATGCTTACGTCTATCAAGTTGAACACTCGTGTCGCAGGCCCCAGGAGTTCGACTGTATGCACGCCAAGAAAGGCGGCCGAGATCAAGGCCAACCGTAATTTTGGCTTGTAGGAAATTACACCAAAACGACTTCATAGCTCAACTTGAACTGCGCCTGGCAGCACTTTATAATCTTATCCAGAGAGAAGAAGTAGCCCGTAAAAAGCTTAATATGATGGAGGTTTCCCCACATCCGTTCTTTCGACCGAACTCACCCCCAACCTGCGGACCTTGACCACGATGGTTCTCACCACCAACACTGCCATCGCTTGGAAGGATATAAGCAACTTTGTGATGGTCTCCTATCACATACGACCATACCCATTGGAAAACTCGGGATCCCGTCCGCTCTCCCATAGATAAGCCAATGAGGGCCGGATTAGTAGTTGGGTCGGTGACGACCAGCGAATACCTGGTGTTGTATGTGTTTTGGCTCACACATTTTTGCCTGCCCCCCCCTTTTTTGACTTCAACTTCAACAGACAACCGGGTAGATGGACAGCAGGTGGCTTAGGCAGACACAATTGATAGCTAATAAATTTCACTCTTGCTTGACATGGAACAAAGCTCCTCAAAACATGCTTGCCTGCCGACACACACACATTCCCTAAGTACCCTGCACTTCGACTCTCGAAACCATCGCCTAGTGCTTGCATTCAACATTCTTCCTTTTCAACGAGACACCACGATAATGGATTCACACGAACTTCAGGAAGACGGAACACGTACAGCACTAGGTCCTTTCGTCAACACTTGCCGAGCTGACACCCAACCAGGAGATGTCGCCGAGATACCTCAGTCTAGCAGCAAATACGCGGAACGGTCGTTTCTCGGGAAACTATATGACCCTGTGACGACCGACGGCGAAGTCAACCCCGCCCAACTTGCCTTAGCCGTCCGAGGGTACCACACTCAGCCCAAGACCTTACACATCCCCGAGCGCTTCGGCTTCTTCTCGTCCGGTCCTCCTCGTCTCCAAGCTCGCCAGGCCTTCTGCTTGATAATTGTACTTCTACTGTGTGTCTCCTTCTATGCCTTCTGCTTCCTTATACTTTTCTTGGGACGGGTTGAGGGGAGACCGGTAAATTCTGAGGCGCTAGGAGGTGCGGGCATTATCGGAGCCGTGCCGCTTGTCTTCTTCGCCCTCATCTGGATCTCCTCGTGTCTCGATCCTGCCCGCTCACCGGACTACGAATGGCCGAGTGACTTGGAGCACGGAAGAAGGCTTCCCAGCGGGACCCGGATGATGTCTGGCGGGAAGAAGCGGTAAATATCTGCTGCCGAATCTGCTGCCGAATCTGCCTCTCGGCTCTTTTTGATGCGGGGACCGACTGCCGCTGCCACTAGTGCCACATCTATTGGTGGTACGCGCTGAGAATGGGGCTTTCAGATTTGGGGATGGGAGGCTCAAGAAGGCTCGAGGAGGGAAAGCGGTGGCGTCGCTCGACACGAAGTTAGAATACAACGCATGGAAACCTCTTGGCGTTTCTCCATCCACGCCAAATTACTAGTGCCATATGATATTCAGGACAAATACACTCATGAGAGTGACTTGCGGATGGGCGGGCCGTCGATAATGTACCGTTTCCCCCTCGCTCGCTTCCCACATGTCGATGCTGGGGGGGTGCCGGTGCCTCAAGATACCAGACAGACTTCAACTGACACGATGGACTACGTCTTAGAAAATCTTCTTCGAGAGGCGGTGGCTGCTCGCAAGAGGAGTCTGTGTGCCGGACGTATTCATTAATTCTTGATCCTAAGTTCAGGGCAACATATACCTTGACGGTTTTGAGGGTCACCTGCTAAAAATGCTCATTGGTCCCTTCTGCGGTGGCTTTTTCAAATCGTCAACCTGCAGGCCTATGTGTCAAACTTCGATAGTGGCTTGTAGCCGTGACAGATACACTCCTGGGAAGCGCATCTTCTGTGACTAAGCTGCTCTTCACTTTCAAAAGGCGGGCTTTCCCATTCGAAGTTTTGTCCATCAAGGCTCCTTCTCGCCTCATTGATACCCCTCTCCTGTCCTCCGTCCCTGCAATCCAAGTGCTCCTACGGCAGAGCTCATTCCCATTCAGACCCCTTGACATGAAAAGAAAAACTTGCCAGGTAACTTCCAGAGTTTGCCTCCTGGGATCAGCAAACAGCCACACAGCGCATCTGATATCTGCGGCCCCCCGCCCTCAGTACTCACCTTATCCTCGTCTTCGTCGTTTCTTTTCTCATCCCTCTCACACCCTTACTCACCGACTGTCTCCTCACCCTCTTCCCCCACGGTCCCTTCATTTGATATGGGCGATGGCGGCGGGTGTTCTTTCTTTTTCTTGTCATATTCACAGTCTCATGTTGCCGCTGCCGCCAACTCCAAACGAGCACCGGAAACTGACCGTAGCAACCTTCTTCAGATAAAACCCCACGCCTCAGTTCGTCATAATGTCATTCATCGACGAAACCGTCTGGCCGAGACGTCCGAAGGTTCCCGTGAAGACACAGTCTTGCGGCAAGCTGAAAAAGGGGCTCACGACGACTAAGTCCTGCGACAAGCCTGACACGGCGCCCGCAAACGCTTATTCTCTGGGAAAGTCGACCAAGACACCCGGAGACGTTCCGACTGCCAGTAAAGACATCCGGGATCTGCTCATAGGGATTACGCTTTGTGCGTTCCTTCTGGCCTTCGTCTGCGACCTCTGCTGTTCTCTATTTTCCTTTTTGGCAGGGACAAATGCCCAAACCCCCTTTCTGGTTTCTCATCGTACTCGCCTATATCCTCCGTCCAAAATATCCAGTTCCATAATTTATCTGCAAATATTTAACGAGGGTTTTTCGCATCGTGTCCTGGCCAAAAGTGAAGCTTTTGTCGCCTTGAACACCCACCTCGCCGTCCTAGTCGACATCAATGACCACGGCGGTATCGTCGCTGCGAACCAGGGCGACACTACCTTTCCAAACGAATTTTACCTTTGAAATCCAAACAAGAAACAGAAATGTCTGAAAGCATGGTAAGCATGCTCTGAACGGATGTTTGATAGCCTCGTTAAGTGGCCCAGCCGTCTAACCTCTCTTGTTCTTAATGCTCGCTTCAAAACGGGCTCGTCCCGGCTTGTCTGCAGAAACACCAAGTACTTGAGTGGATCGACAGTTCTTTGTACAACTATAGAGGTTGATTTATTCCTTGGAATTGCTGTCACAGGTAGCCATGTGGAGCTATACAAAAGGACCATACCGAGATCTCATGGGTTTCACCCCTTCAGACACACTGCAGCATTCGTTATATCCGAAGTAAACACCCCGATTCGACCCTGGCTGCATGCCAGCTGGGCCAACTTGGTCCGATGCTTATACATGAAGAAATGGAGCTGGTAGTTTTGCAAGGTCCTACGAGACTTGGCACATACGATCGGTCATGTTACATAAAGAAAGACCTCGGACTTGCCAGATTAGGCGAATATTGATCGGACTTAGGAGACATGTCCGGCCAGCGCTTTGAAATCAAATCGTGACGTTACTAATGCTGTTGTCGTTTCCGATGGGGGTATGGTTGGTGGAAATGAGTGAACTCGCAACCCCCTTCGTTTATTGTCTGGGAGAAATCTTGTAGGACAAAATTGGACAGCGAGCGAGCTTACTGTTGCGCCTTTCACACACTTTCTTGAAACCATATCTGTCCTATACTTCTTTCTATTCTACCCTGGTTGTCGTCAGGAGTCGCCAGTAGATTGGCTCAAGTAACATGGTAACAACAAGTCATTCCGAGGTAATGATGCAGGAAATGGGGGAGAAAGATGCAGCTCAAGATGCAGCTCAACCGAAACCAAACAGCTCAAGCCCGCCCGAATCCAGCGGTCCGAAGGCAGAGACCGGGGAGATCGAGACCGAAAGCCCAAGGACCGTGACTGGACTCAAGGTTCGTGCCGGATTGGTGCATGAGCGAGTACTCGGCACGCGAGCGTTGGAACATGGAACAACATGCTAATAAGACTGTCTTGCAGTGGCTTTTTGCTTAAAGTTCCATCCTATCAACAGTGCTACTGTTTGCACTTGACGGCACGATCGTAAGTTTAGCAAGATAACGAAAGAAATACCACGGTCAGGACGCGATTTCACTGAAATTTCAAGCACAGGTCGCCGACATTCAGCCCTCTATAGTTCAGGCCTTCAACAACGTCGATCTCCTCCCTTGGATCGGAGTGGCCTTCACCCTAGGGAGCGTATCCATCTTGCCGTTGTAAGTCAAGCAACAAAACCGGCTGTGGATGGCGTCCTCCCGGAAGACGTTACTTGTGTCACGGAAGCTTATCATTTCTAAAGTGGCAAGGCATTTGGCGTGTTCAACGTCAAGTGGCTCTTTATCGGCTGCGTAGTCGGCTTCGAGGTGGGCAGCGCCATCTGCGGCGCGGCGCCCAACATGCAAGCCATGATCGTTGGGCGAGTGATCCAGGGCGTGACGGGATCTGGCGTCTACTCGGGCGGCCTTACATATATCGCTCTGACGACAATACCGCGCGAGCGGCCACTATACTTCTCGGGTGTCGTGGCCATGTGGGGAGCCGGCTCCGTGTTGGGCCCCGTCATCGGCGGCGCCTTCGCCGAAAGCAGCGCAACATGGCGCTGGGCCTTCTACATCAACCTCGTTGTCGCTGCCGTCTTCGCACCTGCCTTCTTCTTCTGCCTGCCCAACATCCAGCCCGTCGACCTGCCGTTTCTAGCAAAGGCCCGCTCCCTCGACTGGCTGGGCATCATTCTCTTCGAGGGTGTGGTGGCCTGCTACGCCATGGCCCTCACCTTTGGCGGTGTTGTGTATGGCTTTGCCATCGGCCAAGAGATTGCCCTCTGGACAATGACCGGCGTCATCCTGGTCGCCTTTTCATCCGCCACCTAATTCCATCCCGGCATCCCGGACGAGCAAACGCTCTACCCTGCCCAATTCCTCAAAAGCCTCAAGCTCAACATCCTGCAGTTCAACCTTTTTGTTGCCTCCGGATCGATGATGATGACTGTCTACTACGTTCCATTGTTCTTCCAATTTACGAGAGGAGACAATGCTCTGGACGCCGGCGTACGGCTTCTCCCCCCTATCGCCATGATTATCTTTTTTCTGTTCTGAACGGTACTTTCATGCCCAAAGGTGGCTATTATAGTAAGGGGCACCCTGACAATGTCGTCTATTCATACAGCGTCAGAGAACACTAATCCTAACCTCCACAGCGCCATAGTATATCTTTGGCAATGCCGCTCTTCTTGCGGGTTCGGCCCTGATGTGTAAGTCTCAAGTTTACCTGGCGGGGTTTGAGTTCTGCTGATAGCAACCCGCAGTTACGATTAACTCCTCCACCCCGGAGTCAACAATCTACGGGTACACAGTTCTCTTAGGAATCGGGATTGGCTCGACGTCAACGGCTGGCATCGCCGTGGCGCAGGCCCTAGTGCCGAAGTCGGACATAAACAATGCCGTCAGCTTCATGACCTGTGGTGAGAACTCGATTCCCCTTGGGAGAGAAAAAAAAACGGGCAGGGCAATAAGAGCTGATGACCCGTTGCTAACTCATCCCGACAGCGCAAAACCTGGACAACATCACCTTCCTCGGCGTTGCCGGGTCCCTATACCAGAACTTCAGCCTCCGGGAGCTCGGCGACCAGTTCCCGGCCATGCCCCGGGCTGACATCCTGGGACTGACCACGGGCATTAGCAGCCCCGTTTACCGGGCCCTTGACGAGCTTGACCGGAGGCTGGTCATCGACCAGATCACCGTGTCCATCCGCAACGTGTTCGCCATCGCCATGGTTGGCTCTGCAGCCGGCTTAATCGCTTCCATTTTCCTTGGGGTGGGTCCTACCTCGCTGCAGTGCCTTGAATTATGGACTTCGACTAACTTCTCAGCAGCGCCACAAGCTGTACTGATGGGCTGTATGCCTGCCTTATACTGTGCATATGTGCAAGCTCTGGTTCAGGCCTTCGAATCTGGGTGAATCGGCCCGCAGAGCTCAAGTTGACCTGGACAAATGGAACATCATCCCTGGAAATCTTCTTTTTCTTCTTGGCTGTGATGGGTGAAGACTTCACGTATCCCTTTCCTTTGCCACACCCACTCAGTACTTTGCTGGCTGTATAAGGAGGCATCGGGTAGTGCTGCCAGGGACAGACTCGGACCTGGATCTGTCACTGGTGGATTTGAGGATCTCTCTGTCTATGGAAGCTAGGCTCCATGTGTTGTCTGACTGTCGCGTACAATGGTGACCGCAACGTTGGTGTGGCCTCAAAGTCTTTGCCGCCAGCTCAACCTGAAAAAAATCTTCGGCACGCCAGAAGAAGCTCAACAGGGAGAATCGAATTCCCCAAACTCTGGCGTCGCCTTCGTGCAATTGAGGGAAGAGTTTGCGCAATTACGCGACAATTGTGAGCACACGTGGGTTCCAACGATGTCTCTTGCGGAAACAAGAGGCCCCTCCTGGCCCAGGGAGATGCTTTAAACCTCTTTGTTCAAAGACATGCCCTGATCCTCAACCTGTCCCTCATGAATACTCAGCAATCTCCGGAAATTCAACACACATAACCAAATCCACAAGTGCCCGGTCATCACCCAAGTCACCAGTTATTCGATGTCAAGTAACAGTGAACTGATTCTGATTCTTAAGGGTTGGGGGAATTTAACTACCAAGAAACTCTGACACATGAGCTTTAAACCTCCGCACTCGGTCCTCCCGCGACGATGCTATGCCTGCCGCCGGGTAAGCGGCGGCCGTGACGACGTTCGAAAGCTTTCCACTTTAGCGCCCACCACATAAATTCGTTTTTCCTCCCCTGACGTCTCCCCGACCAACAACCAACAAGATGGGGGACGCCGTGCTTTGGGACCTACCTAAATCTTCCCCGCAGCACTCATATCCAGCTGACCTCCAGCCATCGTCTGCACGCTCTAATGCTCTTAAAGATCTTTCCTTTTTGGACCTCTTGTACTCTTTAGGGGGATGGGGGTGATCGTAATTCTTTGCCTCGTCAATCTTCTCTCCTGTAGCCGCTCATCCACAACTTCTCGGCAGCTTTGTGTGCCATATCCACCGGCGTGCATGGTGGCAGCGGCTCACTCGGATCATCTCGCGTCTCCCTCTCACGTTTTCATACCGGGGCGGTCAGAGAACTCAGTTCTCGCTCGAAATAACCCCGTCTCGCCGTCGTGGAGGGGCCCGGCTCGGTCATCGATGAAATCTCGGGTAGGGCTTTAGCTGGCACCGCCGTTGACAGGGGCAGCACCTTGTTGTTGAGCGAGGGCCAGCTGCGCAGCCTGGGCGTTCTCGGTGGCCTTTTGCATTACGCCCTGCAGGGCAGCCTGGTCCTCAGCAGACAGGTGGGAAGCCAAAGACTGGTAGAACTGAGGCTGTTCCTCCTCCATCTCTGTTGCGGTGTTAGATCTATTCTGACGAGACACGAGGCCATCACTCACTCATCAAGGTGGCGCTGAACAGCTGGTAGGGGTCAACCTTGTCCAAAGGAGACTCGAGCAGAACGCTATCCTCGCCCAGGTCATCTTCAGACTCAATATCCTCAACGCCTCGGCTGAACTTCTGGGCCTAATCAATGTTAGATGGTTCATTGTAAGGGGGTTTGCTCCGGGCACTCACCTCCTCGTTCAGGAACTCGAGGTAAGCGGTGCTCTCATCACGAGCCTCGGTAGCCTCCTCCTCGGGCTCATCCTCGACGTTCCAGTTGGCCTCATCCTCGGCCCACTCATCCTCATCACCGTAGTCGTAGGTGCCGGCCTCGAGATGATAGTCGTCGCGGAGGGCCTCCTCGCGGTCTGTAATGGGTCAGTGGGATATTTCTCATCAGCCACGAGGGTGCTCTTACTCTTCATGGCAGCGGGCAAAGATCTGAAAAGCTCGGTGATGCCCTGGAGCAGACGGGGCCATCCAACAGAAACGCTCTGAGGGACCTGGTCGGCCTTGAGGCTGAGAAGGGCGGAGATGGCGACAATGCAGAGCTTCTTGTCGTGTACGCGGGTGAAGTTGGTCATGCTGCCAAACCAAAGGCTGAAAAACCTATTCGTCCAGCCCTTGGTCTCAAGGATGTGGAGAGTGAGGATGGGGTTGTAGTGGATGGAGTTGATGACCAACTCCATGAGGTGGATCTTGTAGGCCTTGACCTTAACGTCTTGGGCGTTCAAGACGTTCATAGCAAACTCAATGAATCGCAGCACATAGTTGTCGATGTGACCCCGGAGGTTCAGCATCATGGCCTCGGCGAGTTTGCAGGCGCAGATACGGTCAACACCGCCAACCTTGCTATCGTTAAACATATCAGAGATCATGGAGAAAAGCGCCTCAATGTACTCTGGCTTCTGTACCAGCTGACCAGCACCATACTGAACAAAGTTGTCCAGAGCAGGAAGCATATCCTCGAGGTAGAGCTCGGCACCGGCCTTGAAGGTTGCGTGGATAAGCTCGAATGCCTGCCACATAGTGGGGGAGATGCCCTTTGCCGCAAACGTGCAGCTGTCGATGATCTCAAACACTTCGTTGTACAGGTCGTACAGCTTGTTCTCAAGAGTAACCTGGATGACAGGCATGAGAACAGCTTCAATGTGCAGCAGCACGTCAGGGGTGCTCTCCAGTGTAAGGATGAGGGTACCAATCGTCTGCAGGACGCCAAGAGCTGTTATGCTCTTCTCGTCAAGGTAGTCGCCGTACTCATCTTCGCCATTGTCCTTGTTCTTGTCGAGGACCTCTCGGACGATGCGGAGGTAGGTATCTCTCAATTGCTCACTGAGAGCAACAGCAAATGGCGTCAACTCGGTGGCAAAGACCTCAACAAAATCCTCCATAACGTTGGCGAGAGCGTCGATATCGGCCTCGTTGGCGAGCTTGAGGAGCTGTTGCATAATAGTAGGGATACTCTGCTGCATACTGGTACGAATAATGTCGTGTCTGATGAGAGGCTGCAGGGCGAGGGCGGCAGTTACACGCACAGGCAGAGCGACGTCTGCCATGCAATCAAGAATGTGGCGGTAGATGGTGAGGAGGTTGTTCTGGTCCTGGAAGTTGAGCTGCTCGAACTTCTCAATGGTGTCGCAAGCCCGGGCACGCAGATAGCCTTGGCTGCTCGTAAAGTCGGGGAAAACGTAGCGGACGAGGAAGTACTCGACCTGGTCGGCGATGGGACTCTTCTTGCCCAAAATGACGGGAGCCAAAGTACCAATCATCCTCAAAGCGCCCTCCTTCGCGATGTGGTTCTTCTTGTCATCCGCCGCCTGCTCGTACTCGTTGACCACCGCGTTCACAAACTTAAGGATCTCGAAGGTCTGCTTTCTCCGGTTCTTCGTCAGGCCAACAAGGAAGTTGGTGGCGGCAACGTCAGGGGCTGAGGCTTCCTCGTAAAAGTTGAGTTTCCTGTGGAGATATTCGTCTGGCTCATCCTCGAACTTTTCGATATCCTCGTCGGAGAGGCAGAGAACAGGAAACACGAAATGCGTCACCAGGTTCTGCAGGTGAGGCTTCAAGTGGTTCCACATCTCCTTGGGGCGCACCGACTCGTCGAGGAAAACAAGGGTGTACGACAAGCAGGGTCTGCTAAGCCAGGCCGTCTTTGCAACCCACTTCTCAATCTCCTGCAGGTAGTGCTTGAGGATCTCGGGGGCAATCGTGGCGGAAAACTCCTTGGCGAACCGGACGGCATCTTCGTCCTTGGCGTTGGTAACGGACTGGGTGTTGCCATGTCTAATCGAAATTAGCCAAGTCTTTCACGGCGGACACTCAATGGCTTCGTCCTACCTGATGAACAACCTGTTCAGGTTGAAGTATGCCCACTTCTTCGCCTTCCACCAGTGGTGCTTTTCACGCTCGTATGAGTCGTCGACCATCGCGCTGGCCGGGATGGTCTTGGAGACGGTCTGGAGGAAAACAGTGCACCAGCCAAAGTTGGTCTGCTGTGCGCGCAGGAAAGGGGAAAGCTCGAGCTAGGACGTCGTCAGCCAACTGTACAAAAGCGGGCGCAAGAGATATCTGTACGTACCCAGGTCGCGTGCTTGTAGGCCTTGAGAGCCAGATGAAGCATCTCGCCGGCCTCGTCGCTCTCCTGAGCGACAAGCTCATTGCAGATGGCCAACAGCCGGGGGAAACTGGCCTCGATAATCTTGTCAAAGTGGACTCTGTTGTCGCCGTCTGAGGACTTGAACCGGTAAGCGCGGCAGATGGCGAGCAGGCACTGCAGGCCGGCCAGTACAGAGGGAGCATCGTTCGTGTTCAGGAGCTGCATAGTGTAGTCCATGAAGTTGGGCCACTTCTCGGGGAAGTCGAAGTGCAGGATGCGCTGGAGGACGGGGATCAGCTGCTGCCGGACCAGCCCCTGGGAGGCGGCCATGATGGGCAGCAGACGGTCGCGGAAGCGCGCCTTCTCATCTTCGGCAATTTGTGTCTCGTTCGGGCTGTGCTCAGATTTTTCCCATCCCCGGTTCACGCGGTTCTTGATATAGATAACGGCTAGGCAAAGCACAGCGCGTTTAGTATGTCTGGGTCTCTGATAGAAGAGGCACGAGAGAAAGGAGAGGAGGCTGGAAGATCGGAGAGGGCGGTCCACGTACTTGATAGTCGTACACTGCTGTCTTGCTCGTTCTGGAGGACTTCGAGGAGAACATCCATAAACCCCGGGTGCTCTTCGATCTACATACCAGGGAAGAATGTGTTAGCCAGCAGATCCAACCAAGGGTCGCGATGTGCGCATCCTCCGGGCCCGCGCTGCGGCGGCCCCTGGATCGGGGGCAGCAGTGCTCGACGGGCAGCGGATGCGTGTGCGCGCGTTCGTGTCCATGTGTCCTTCGTGCGGGCGGGCGATGCGATGCGGATCGGCTCGGTGCGGTAGGGGGGCCAGTTCCTCGTGGGGGAGGGGGGAAGGGGACAAAGGGGACGGGAGGAAGCCGTCTCGATTCGGGCGGAAAATAAAACTGGCCTCGTACCTGCTTCAGCTGAATCTCAGCCCTCCTTCTCGTGTCGGCATCGGGGTCCAGACTGGCCGCGAGCAGGCCTCGAATCGCCGTGGTGTCCATCTTGGGTGAATTGACGGGGTGATGTCGAGGCGAAGGCGGGATAGGAGTTGAGAGGAAGGAAAGCGGTGCGGGTGGTGAAGACAAAATTTTGGGCGGGTCGTCTGTGTTGCCTCGAAATGGCGGGGCATGCCACGGCGGCGGTTGATACGACGGGCGGCACCTTCCTGTGCGCTTGCTGGCGGTACGCAGTAGTGTCTCTCTCGCAGCGGCCTAGGTGTACCCTTTGGCGGAATACGTAAGGTGGTAGGGGGGACGGCAGCGGGCGACGAGGAGGAGGGGGGAGAGCTGCCAGAGGCAGAGGCAGACTGTAGCGGTGCTGGGGCTGGCAGAAAAGACAGGGTGCCGTGCCTTGGGCCGGGTGTGTGAGTGTGTGTGCGGTGTGGGCGCGTGTGAACGTGTAGACTACCCCGGAAGACAACCTGGCTAGGTAGGTAGCAAGCAGTAAGTAGTTACGGTACGGTACGATGCGGTGCAGGAGACAGCGCTCTTCTCCAAGATCAACAATGAGTGTTGTCTGAGAGAAAGATCCGGGGAATTGTCAGACAGAGTCAGGTTATCTATCTGTTGATTCTCCAAAAAAGAAAAGAGACGCAACCCTTATTTCCAAGGCGGCCGATGGGCCGGCTGCTCTGGAATGCCGTGACCTCTGGTTCTGACGGATTCAGGATCCGACCTCAGGCCTCGGAGTGCGCAATGCGGGCCCGTCGTCCTTATTGATGCTACTCTCGCAGCACGTACGGTACTCATCGTGTATTTCCTTGAATACCGCCGTGTTGTTTCCAGTACAGATACACACACTTCTACTAAGGTGGTTTCTCGGTCTCTGCTGCCCTCCTCTGCCTCCCCCTCCTAAACACATTGTTTGTCTTGTTGCTTGCTGCTGAAGACATGCATCGAAAAAGGCCGTCAAGCTGACGTCCTGGCTGCGATTGCTGGGCACCTCGTATCTGTCATTGTCGTGCTACTCTTGTTTTGATTACCCATTTCCCCAGACAGATGACAGCGCGTCTCAAGGAAATAAGGAGCGGCAAACGTGTGTGTGGGAATACCGTCGTCGCAAGTCCAAGCAAGCAGGGTACCTGTGGCCAAGGCATAAGGTCATCCATGAAATCGGTGGTGGATGCTACACTGCCTGGCCCGGCCCCGGGGGCACTGATTGGGGGGCATCCCGTTGGTTTTTGAAAGAGGGAATTGTCTGGAATGTTTTCGACGGCGCAGCAGCAGCAGACCAGATGCAGAAGCACCCAGAAGCAGAAGCCTCGCATGAGAGAGGGACGTGGACCGCGCCATCCGGGGACCGAACAGAGAGCCAGTGCAAAAGTCTGTGGCATCTCCAAACCCACCTTACCCAGCCAGCCAGCCCAGTCCAGGAACACACTCCGTTGCCCACTCTCTCTCGGACACACACAAACACGCATGCCTTCGCATTTGGCAGCATTGGCGCCAACAACAACAAGTAATGACAGTCAAGCCCACCCCGAGGCAATAGAGGCTGGAGCTTATTGTCGGCAGAAAACAAAAGTGCGCCGCCCACCGCCTCCACTGCGCCGAATGCGGTATGGCATAAGGGCAGCCTGAGGCGTCAACCAGCCCCTCCCATTGGCTGTCGACCGTGGCCCCTGTGGGTGTCGGGCCTGGGTTTGGGTAGCCGTACCTGTCTGTCTGCGCAGGCCTGCTTTCACCGGCGTGCCTCTGCACCAGTGTGGTTTTTCCCCCTTCACCGCCCAACAAGCCCACTAAAAAAAGGAAAAGTGCCGTAGCTTACCGTCCATTGTTAGTTCCCCTCCGCCAAAACCCCCAGGGTCCCGTCCCTTCCCTTCCTTACCCGACCCATCAAAATGACTGATCTCGCTCCTGCCCAGCCGGGCTGCCACCATCGGCCGCTCCCTCGTCCCTCAGTCTGTCCCTGTCCAGGTTCTGTCCCTCCTCCCCTCTGCCGTAGACAGCCCCTCCCCCTCCATCCAACCATCCCATCCTGTCGCTCAGCGCTCAGTGCCGCCAGTGCATGTTCAGTCAATTAAGCCACCCTTCTGGTCTTTTTCCAGTGCAGCCTGCGACAGGGCTGCTCCCCGCTGTAACCCTCCTGAAAATTTCCTCCAACAGCATCTCCTATCAACACTTCATGCCGCGTGTGATCGTCAAAAATCAAGCTTCACTGCACCAGACGCGTGTGTTTATTTACTCAGCTGCCCGCTGAACCGGCTTTGCCCCTCCCTCCTACCAAATGTCGTCGTTGGGGGCGCGCACACGGGCTTCATCGCCCCGTCCATCGGTGCGGGACTCGAAATCCACCGACTGGAGGGGAACCGCCAGGGTCGTTTCCCAATCGTGCTCCATTCTCAGGTCTAAGAAAAAAAAAAAAGAGAAAAAAAAAAGAACCAAAAAAGAGTGTGCCATGAGGACTTATTCGAAGAACAGCAAACATCCCCTTTCCTGGCTCTAAAATTTTTTCTTCTTGTTTTTTTCCCCGTTTCTTTTTTTGGTACCATTTGCTTTGTCATCCATGCAACCTCATCAACGGAACCTGGGCATCCAGATATCATGAGATAAGGCCACGATCTCAAATCGCGGGTCCCGCCCTCAAGGTAAAGCGATTTCAGATTGCGGAAAGCCTCGGGGAAGCCGGTCCGAGCCTATCTCTCATCGCTGCGAACCGGAAGTTACAGAGAGCCTCATCCTAAACTTGCACCTTGAAAAAAAGGTCAAAGACCACGTAATCCGAACAGCAGCGGCCAGCCGTTAACCTCCCTACCCCGTAGATCGCTCTGAATAGCAACCAAGAGGGAAAAGGCAAGGAACGTCGCCGCGCCCTTCTTCCTCAGACCCTCTGGAAGCATAAACCGATTTTCAGGGTCACCATCTCATCCCCTTCAAGCCTCATCCCAGCATTGTGACTCCTGAGCCGTTCAGCTCCAGCTCCTCTCAACCGACGGGTCCTCCTTGTAAAGGGGGCTCAATTCGCCACGTCTCTTCTCCCCCCCTCCATTATTACAGAATTTTCAACTTCCCCATGCATGTAGTGATGGAAAAGATGTCAGAGACGCAGAGAGGGTGGGAGGAAGAGCAGGGAGGCATCAAAAACCTAAGGAAGGGGAGCGAGGAGATACGAATTCGAGCACAGCTGTTTTGACTTGGATGGCGGGCAGTTCGTCTCCATTTCTTCACATGATGGCGACTGCCAAACACGCAAAACCTACAATTACCCGCTTCACACCACTACGGATGTGATGGGATGTTGAACCTCCAGTCCTGCTGTCACAAACTCTATCCGCCGTCGCGGAGTTGTCCGCCGCTGAACAACAGCCTTGCACCCCGTAAACTCAACGCAGAAGTGAAGTGAACCCCCAAAACCTTGTCCAGAAAGGTTCCTGGTGTCAACTTTGCCCAACTTTTCCCACTGCCTTATCCCCACGTGAAGGTGGCCCAGGACGGCGGGTGCCTGACAGCTGGGCGGACTTTCCCAAACATGCGTGCGCGCATACGCTATTACGCAACATCAGAAATTTTCCGTTAGGGGAGGATCAATGGATGGCCGGTGACATCACAGCGCGACATCCCCAACTGGGGTGATGCTAGAAACCGTGTGCGCGATGCGACCTGGGCAGTATCATGGCACGACTTGTAGAGTTGACAATCGTTCACGATCGGCGCTCAGTCACAGGAACAACCAGATTCGTTTGTTCATCATCAAAACTTTCAAAGTCGTTCATTCGATCGATAGCCGAAGCCCGCCAGTCTTCCCAAATGCCAATGACGCCGAATACAATCAAAATGTAATAATCATGAACTTGGATCCACGCAACACACCAATCCCACGTGTCAGCCTCCTCAATTCAAATACCATCCACGACTTGCAGTAACATATGCATACAATCCAAAAAAGTGAACTCCACGTAACCAAAAACAATGCCACGTAGCCTTGCCTGTCCTTGCCTGGATCCCTGAGTTGTAGCCTATAGTAGTGAGTTAGTACTCCCGCGCTCGGCATCCTTGGCTTCTTGAGGGCTAGTCCGTAATGGAGAAGGAACAAATAGAACGACAAGGAATAGTGGTGACTAACGAGCTGTCCCGTGTGGCTGCTGGGAACATTCCACGTGGAATCCTCGGGCATTGCAATCCGTAGAGTGGCAGAAAAAGTGCTCCTGGGAATTGCTCCTTGATAGGTTGATCCAGGCTCGTATTGGCTTTGTTGGCTTCCATGTAAGGACAAGACCGATTTAACCACCTAGATTCCGGCGGGCGGAATTTATCATCATGAACCGCCAGACTTCGTGTCCCATGGCAGGCCGCAGAGATGGTAGCTACAAGCATATGCGGTAAACCAGAAGTCGTGTGCCGAGCCCAGTCCAGGTTGAAGCAGCAGCAGCAGAACAATCCGGACAAGAATTGGCATGGCTAGGCCAGCGTGGACTGTGGCTTCCAGGATATTTGAAGCTTACCCAAAGAGGAGAGTTGACTCTCGTGTCCGAAAGAAAAATTCTTGCTCGGGCTCATCAAGCCAACATGGCGATCCAGTTGGGTAGACGCACACATTTTGCCTGGGTATTAGGTCAAAACTTTTCCACGGCAAGTGTCCAGGTGGTACTGCCACGAGATGGTCCGGAGTGGCTCTGTCCGGTGTCCTTGTGAAGATGCGGAATCCATGATCGGGTTGTCCAGGGGGCATTGTCCAGATGGCTTGAGTTCCAGATGTCCAGGTATATCCAGGCAAAGATTTCCGAGGTTGTGAGATCCAGGTCTAGCAAGTCCGGCTGAAGACTGTGGCGTTAGGTAAATGAGAAGTCTCGATAGCAGAATGAAATCCACAAGTCCTGAGAAAGAGGGTTGAAAGTCGTGAGAGAATCCCTTCAAAGGGTTCACTAGTATATACAATCCGGGGACTCACCTTGCTGTCCAGATGTCGACCTCACCGTTCTATTAGAAACCATGATCACCCAGAACTCCGGAAGTCCAAGTAGGAAGAATGAAACCCAGACCAGGAGAAGAGAGTAAACGACATCACATCCCACATTCAGGACGGATCCGGACAGCAAGGTCGTCCACTTCGATTCGCCAACCGCCGACATAATTCATCTGAAAGGTGCGTCTTTTTTTCCGATCCAGGTTCCGGGCCATAAACATGTGCAAGCAAGCCGACCTTGCTTGCCAAGGGGCAATTCAATCGAATAGCAAAAATCGTGGGTCCATCCATATATGCAGTCGTGAAACGTCCAGGAGAAGTATGCGGCAAGAATCCATTCTTGGTGAAGTCCGGGAAAGATGGCAGTAACGGTCCGAGTGGATATGGAGGCCAAGGGGCCCTGAGCCAGGCACAAAGCCAAAACGCCAGCAAAGCCAGACAGCGGAGAGAGATGCATCTTGCAACTCCGGAGGTGGTCCCACACCTCGAATCCTGGGAGGTTCTATCCGGGAGAAACAAATGATAAAAGAAGCCGACGCCGGAAATGAGTCCAAATCCCAGGGTCATTAGGAAGAAAATTCATAACAGACAACTCACGAGATGGGTATCTCATGCAGTCGGAATGGCTACAACAAACTCTGGGGGAGGTAACGTATTAGCGACGCGGGGGGCGGTGGCGGTCGGACTGGTGATGCCTGTCGGAGTCCCTTTCACTGCGGCGCGAGTGCGAGGAGGATCCACTGTGTCCCATCTGAGCATTGGAATTGGAAGGGGTAGCTGAAGCGCGAGGGGTGGGGGTTGTATCATACTGTGATCCTTGGCCAGAGCTGTACGACGGGTGAGAGGCACCACCTGCTGGAGACGCTACACAATCAGATGATGTCGGCGAGGACAGGGTTTTATATAAGAGCTTATACGCACCGCGTCCATACAACGGATCTTGGGCCACCGGCGCGGCTCCGTAGGGCGCCGAGGACGAAGGCGGGTAGTAACCGGAGGAGGGGTAGCCTGCTGCCTGAGCCTGCGATCCGGATGTCATGTAAGTCTGCCCCTGCTGGGGTGGCAAAGTGGTAGAAATCCGTGCGGGTTGTCCTGATGAGCCGTAGGAATCGGCAGGGTAGTTGCGCGAAGGCGTCATGTTCGCACCCACGGCCGTGTAGGGCTCTCCTCCATATCCTGGGGTAACATGGCTCTGTGTTCCTGGGTACCTGGGGTCTCTCGGGTCCGGCTGGGGAGAGAAAGAAGATCCTTGGGGGTACGGGTACCCAGCACTAGAAGAGTAAGGAGAGGGAGCCTGCTGGGGGTAGCCACCAGAAGCAGGTCCGGAGTAGCTCTGCGAGGCACCTCCCGAGTATCCTGGGGCTTGAGATCCTGGGTATCTGGGAGTGTTGTCATAGGAGTCACGTCCTACGTCCGGGTAGCCAGCGGGATCCGTGGGGCCATAGTGCTGGCGCGCGGAATGAGTCTCCGACTGGCGATACCCTGCTGTAGGGGAGTTAGATCGTCTCGATAAAGGAGCCGCCGCGTCTCTCGAGGCAAATGTACCTCCTTGGGTGTTCCGGGCGGCTTGCTGCCGCCTCTCCGCCTCCCACCGCGCAGAGTCGGCCTTCAAGTCGTCAATCATGGCCTGAGAGGGCGTCGTATCAGTATGCATATCGTGTAGTGTGGCGAGCCGAGGGACTCACTGTTGTTAGGTTTCGGTAGGCGGTGATGTAGTATCCCTGAACGACCTGGCCGGTTTGAGGGTTCTGCAGGAAGAGTCAGTCAGGACTGTCGTCGCAGACACAGGCGTCGGAGCAGGCAACTGAGAACCTACCTCATAGTGACCCGGTCGCACCAAGGCGTCGTTTCCAAGGTAGCGGCAGATGTCGGCCGTGATTACCTCGCGATCAATGCCGTCTCTCGGAACGAAGTATTCGTTGGAGCGACCGCTAGAGGGGGCCGCCGAAGAGGAGCCGCCCGAAGGAGGGGCACCGCGCGATGTTCTTGCCGACATGGTTGAGGAGAGTTGCGAGGGTAGAGGATGAGGACACCGGGGCGACGAAGAGAGGTTTGGGAAGAGGGTGCGAAGGAGAGAGAGTAGGGAACAGCAAGAGATGGGATTGTCGGCGAGATGGCGAAAGAAAAAGAGAAAGACGGGAGCGCGAAGGCGGGCAGGGAGTGGGTGGTGGGAGAAGAAAAGGAACAGGCCAGAGTCTGGCTCTTCGCTCGGGGGTGGGGATTGTTGGAAAAACCGGGACCCCCAGCGGTAAGTCACCGACGTGGACCAGTCGCCAGTGATCAGTCAGTGCTAAGTGAGTGGTCACCAGCGCCCCTCGCCCTCATTCCCACTGGACAGGGCAAGACAGACGGCAGAGGAAGTACAGTACACCGGGAGGCCCTCCTTCTGCAGTCTCTCTCCCCCAACCAAAAAAAAGTACCCCCGTACTCTGAGGCCGGCGGTAGTCGACTCGGGAGAGCGATCAGAGAAGCAGAAGCAGGGCTTGCTGGCACCACGTTGTTGGCTGACAGTCCCGTGCGGATTTTCCCTGGCGCTCCAGCAAAACCCCGGCAACCTGGCAAAGCTGCCACTCTGTGCCTCCCTCGACCTGGGCTGGGGGGCAAGGAGGGGTGGGTGGTGGTGCGTCTTTGGTGTGGCCTAGTCTCGCCTGGCTGACCGATGAGAGCCTGCCTGGCTATGCTAGCCTGCGTCTGGCTTTTGGTGGGAAACGGCCTGCGGAGAGCCAGTGAGAGCCACACAGCCGGGCAAAAATCGAGCACCAGGAAGAAGAGAGGCGGAGGGCGGTTGGGCGGCAGCAGGGAAGATGGGTGGCGGCCGCTCTGAGTGGATGGAGACGGGATGAGGTGCAGTTGGAGGTTGGGCAGCCCGAAAGGGATACCGAGGGTTGTGCTCCGTCTGGTGGGAGTATCTGTACTTCGCTGCGTGGTGGTGCTGGTGCGCGCACTAACAGAAGCCCCAGTGGACACACTCCTGCTGCTGCTACCCTAGGTACTGCCAGCTTGCTTCTAGGTAGCTTCCAGCCCGCACCGATGCCAACGTCGTGGCTACGATGGGCAACGAAGGTAGCGCGGATTTGAAAGCCGCGAGGAAGAAGAAACCCCAACGAGCCTTTTCAAATGTGGATATGAGCCACCAAGAAGCAACCTGACGTCGGGCTGTCAATGCTGCCGGTGCTGTCCACTCAACGTCCTGTTGACCAAATTGGGCCGCGTCCAGACGACGTGAGATGAGGTAATCGTCCAGTCTTTCAGGTTTCCAGCCCCCAAATACTGAGACCGGGCAAGGCGAGCGAGAATGCCTGGCTGGTTAGCCCGTGGTGGTTGTAACTTGTGGGTGCAGTACGTAAGGCGAGTCAGAGGTAACCGAGGTGGCGGCTTGATAGGGCTCCAGCGACTTGCGCAGGCGAGCGCGGCGGCCAAGGACGCGATGGATGTAATGCGTCGTCGTGTCCGTCCCCCAACGGTAAAAGACAGGACGATACGGACGGCGGTGAGATCCAATGCTAGGGCTGTTCACGGGGCCGCAACAGCTCAGTCGCACGGGCTCAACCGGTGGTATGTTTTGTTTGTCACTGCCTCCGCCCTTCCAGTCTGATGCGACAAGGCTATTTGGTGCCCAATTCAGGTGTTGCGGATCAGTGGAACACGCGACTGCGCCGAGGGCTTGGGAGGAAGAGAGGACTGAGGGCAATCTCGGCAGGCTCTCTCGCGCCAACGTCAGGCCCTCCTTGCAGCTTTGCTCAAATAACGGTGATTCAGACAGCGTTTGTTGCTGACGTCTCCCGGGACCAGGTATCGTCAAGTCTGCTCTCGTCACCTGCTGCCGTCGGGTTCGACAGAGATCTAGACCGCTGATGCCGCAAACTCTCGTATGAGAACTCGGTGCAGCTGAGGCTGAAATGCGATCCGTCGGCTTGGGATGATGAAGTTTGGGGAAGATGTGGCTCGTGAGTAGTCCTGTCTAGACCAGCGTGTGTTTTGGGCCTCGCTAGGATGTGTCGAAGTGACGGATAGCTAGCGTAGTGGCGTTTGAGATGCCAGGATTGCTGCCCAGTTGGTCTCCCCGTGCTTAGCTTATTGCCGAGGCTGATGGGGAATTCTTATTCTTGGAATTCAGACTAGAATGCCAAAAGAGATATAACATGAGGCTTGTCGTTTCCACTTTCAGTCATGGCGAGAAGCCTGACCGACACTGCCGAATTTTTCAACGTGCGAACGCCGTCGCTGGGCGCTCGGAACGCGCTTTTGTACTTCTACACAAAGGCACGGGAGTAACGCTCAGAGAGTTTGGTTTCTCGCTGACTTCATTTGCCAACCCTCGAGGTTCTTGTTTCGTCTCTCGGGATTACTGAGGTGAGGTGATGCTGGTCACTTCCTGTTCCCTTTTTTTTCCAATTTTATCAACTTGCCAGTCCCAGTGGTTGGTACCCTACTAAGCTGGGCAATCCCAGCTTTTGGCGGCGACAAGCCGGCCGGCCCAACGGCGCAAAAGTGTACGAGGCAGATCCTGACTTTCAGTTTCCCAGCTGACCTGGACCAAGACCCGACGTTGCGGAGTTGCAAGGCGGCCTTTCCCTGTCCTGCGGTGCCTGCCCAGTGTTGCGCCTCCGCTGAGAAGGCGTCTCGGCGGCTTGCAAGAGAGCGACGAGAAGCGATCATCAGTCTCAGATATTCGCGCCGCTGCGAGGTCACTAGGCGTCGGCGACGTGGTGTGGTCATCCTCCTTCAAATCGACCCTGTCCTCGTCCGCACGCGCCGGCACTCGTCCACTCCCGACCCCATGAAATGTTCCGTCTCCGTGCCCTCTGTCCCTCTCCCTCCCTCCAATCCTCGGCGACCCACAACCGTGGGAAAGTGCGTGCGTGCGTGACTGACAACCAGAAACAAGCCGTGTGGTAAGGTAGCTTGGTGGTAACTCAGGGACGGTGGTTGGCGTCGTTGGGTATCAATGCTTTGCGCCAAAAAAGAATTGTGGCCCAACCCACCACCTTGGCCCAAAGATGCCTAACGCGCAGCCAATCATCGGACAGACGTCATCCGGATTGTGACAAGATGACCCGACGCACCCAAAACGATACGTGAAGAGCAGGCTGGCATTCTCTTAGAATCGGTCTCAATCAGAGACACGATGTGCACTCGACCCTGACATTCCGGCTACCGCTGCGATGCTGTGTTTCTTCTTCTGCTTCCTCCGGTCCTCCTTGTATCGTCTGGTCCTGTCGTGTTAGCGACCTGCTTGCCGCTGGACATCGCCCCTGGCGCTCCCAATATCCAACACGCGAGGATCCGACTCTGTCGCGGATGGCTGCAGGCGGGAATTGGGATGACGACACTTGCAGGTAACTTTTATCCACATGGAGCCATCAACAGTGTCGCTTGCGCCTCCGGACGCCTCCAACCGCATGTTTGTGCCTGTGTCGTCGGGCTGTTATGGTCCGCCAGGTTCCCCGACTTCATTGTCTCGAAACCAAGCACTCCGGCAAAATACGACCCAGCCCAAGCCCAGAAGCAGCTCCAGTACCCGCGGGTGCGTCTGCTGTGCATCACGTCGGCATGCAGTAGATAGAGTTGCGTCTTTCGGACGCCCAACTTGGCATAGAAGACAGCCAGACTAGGACCCAAGCTGATGTCGTCCCTACTCGGTGGATCCAACTATGGAAGAATCCCTTGGCTGTTCGCGTGGCGGGCAGAATATGAACAGGACGCCCACCAGGGACCAATCTTGAGGTTCGCCAGGGACATCACCGCCAATTTGCGGCGCTGCGATGACCCTTGGACCGAGTCTCAGGGCGCGGAGTTCTCAAGTCTGGTCGGGTATCAGGCGGCAGGACCCGCTCGACAAACTTTTTGATGTGGCACTGGTACCCATGGATGCTGCGAGTATAGGTAGGAAGGACTCATCCAAACTTCAACCTGCTCTGTCCTTGCTCGAGTTTGCCTCCACGACCCCCTCGCCTGGCCGATGCACCCGATGGCTTTGGGCCGCTGCCGCGAGGGGCGGAGGGCCAGTTGACAAATCCGGGTTTGCCACGTTCTTCCTCTTGGAGGTCTTTGGCAAAGTGCCAGTCTTCGTGGCTCTGGACGTCTTCTGGCGTTTGAAAGCGTGCGTTACACCGTGAACACATGAAAGCCGTGATTGGTATCTGAAGAGAGCTGTCGTTGCCCGCCTCCTGCAGCCTGTCCATAGAATGAGCAGCCGCCGAAGACTCCCCGGCCGTTGTCTCTCCTCGAGATTTGACGTCCTCGTCGGACGGCACTTCGTCGTCTGTGGAAACGTTCCGCGTAAAGAAGCGATGGATCGCCCCTCCCTCCGTCCGACGTCGTTTGGGCGGCTTCTCCTCCGACGGCAATGAGTGGCTTGTTTCGCGGGTGCCCTGTCTTAGTGCCTGAGCTTCTTCCCCTTTGAGCAAGAAGGCGCCTATGCCCTTGTTGCCCGCGACACCATCCTCAAATCCTCCCACACTCAGGCTGAGGTTGGCGCAAGGCCAGACTCCTCCTTCTGCTATAATGTGGTTGAGATGATTCTTGGCCAGGTCAAAGAGTACTTGCTCGTCGAGGGGCTTGCCCTGTGGAATCGGGCCTCCACGGGATTTTGTCTGGCCATTGTGTCGGTGGTGCAAGTTGATCGTTCTCGGCCTGCGTTTGTTTTCCAGGACACCTTCTTCAACCAATCGGGCGAATACGTCGGCCGCAAAGATCCTGAGCCATCTCACAGCCTGCTCAGGAGTGTTGATGTAGGGCCGGAAGGATTTTGCCGAAAGCATTGACTTGATCTGCGTGCGCGAGTTGACTTCGCTAGTATCGATACCGCGAATGGTATTGTACACCCAAGTTCCCGTGTCAAGGCCCAGCTTTGTTTTCATCTGGTCCAGGGGGGTGGCCAAAAGCTCACTAACGGCGTCGGTGTTGAACGTTGTAACCACATTTCCGCCAAGCTTCCCCCCGAGATTGCGTATCTTGGTGAACTTGAAGCCTGACAGAAACTGGTCGACGGCTCGGTTTCGAATCACGGTCTGCTGGTTGGGCTTCTTATGACCGGAGCCCAACTTGCTCAGTAGCTTATTTTTGGCAATTCCTGCCGAGCACGTATAATGGAGCTTCTCCAAGACCTGACTTCGCACGCCTCGAACAATCTCGGACCCAATAAGGATCGCCACGTCGTCCCAGTCCGGGTCCACGGATTCCTCATCCTCGTCGAGGTCGATGAGAGCATCTGCTTGCCAGTCCAACGCTGCCACGGATGGCCCCGGTAAGTTCTCGGTTGGGTCGTCGTACGGCGGTGGGCTTTCAAGCTCTGGAAAGCGTTCCAGCAAGATGGAGTGCACCTGGGCGGACAAGTCCAGAAAGACCTCATCGATGCTGGCCTTTTCAACCCTTTGCAGATTTGGAGGCAGGCTTTCTTTGATGACGGACAGAATCCTTCTGGATTGCAAACGGTAAGGGTCGAGAGAGACTTTGTCGCTCTGAATGTTGGCGGCGGCGTCATCACGATACGCCCAGTTGTCGTCACCCTCTCGCCATGTAGCCACATGCTGGGCGACCAAGTTAGGGCACATCTTCTTCGCATCAGTTACCGTGCAATGGCGACCGATACCAAATTCACGTGCCGCATAGTTGACAGCAATCAGGCCTTGCCTGGAACTCGTTAGTCTACGGAACAACTGGCCGGATCTCACGTACCATTGCTGGACGGCTAGAGGCTGGTCCTTGGGCACACCCAAACGAACCATCTCACATTGTGCGTAGAAGGCATCCAGATCAATGTGAGCAATGACCCTCAGCGGACAAGACGTATTGTAAGTCGCAAGCTGAGACAGGTGTCTGTATGTAAACTGAGATTTGCGTCTGCCCATGCCAGGAATAGGGGAAGAGTCCCGGAAGGGCTGCGAGGACGACATGGTTTCGAGGTTCTCAGCAAACTGCTACTCGGCGTCGAAGCGGTGCAGCGAAACCCCAGCACGTATGTCGCCGTTCAAGACGGCATCAGATGAATGCCAGGGTAATGTCGACATGCGATTAGTTTTTCCAGTTTAAAAAAGGCGAGTCCAGGATTTCTTTCCCCTCTCTGCCAAGGTCGTGAAAGGCAAATGGCATGTGGACCAGAATGACGGGTTGTTGCACAGATATTTCTTGCGCTTGCTAGTCGAGGCAGACGCGCCCCCAGACGCGCCTGTCTTTGGGGGTTGCTAGTGTTCTCGATCGACTTGCCGAAAAGCGGTTAGTGCGGGTCATAGCCCCACTTTGAGCCAACGATGATCCGCCGATTAGGTGGACCACCTCTAGCGTCCCGATCTTCTGGCTCGTGCAAGACATTGGATCGCTGTCGCTGCTTTTTGCAACTCTGCTGCAACCTCTGGGCCAAAGATGCCATTGATATGGCATCGTGTCCTGCAGAATCTCCAGGGTCCAAACTTGAAATCAGACGGATTCTGCCACTGGTATTTCGGAGCCTTTTCCCGCCAATGTTTCTTCGACGGGTTCGCCAGCCTGCTGTCAACTATGAATGCTACTGCGCGATGCTACGTCACTTGTCCGCTTGGTGCCCCAGCCGGGACTCACACGAACAGGCTCTGAGGTAGCCGACTGCATAGTGTCGTCAGCTAGATTCTCAAGGCCACCTGAATTGGCAGACGTCACGACGGGACGAGGAACGAAACTCCCCTCACCCATATGAGACTCAGCTTCCCGTGAAGCTCGGTGCCGAGGCATCCTGGAGTACGAATATCACCAAACAAGGTGGTTCGGCCGCTGAGCGTACCGAATTTAGTCTCACGCCCTGCCTCAATCGGTCGCCTACATTCCTGCAATGCGATTGAAGGACGACAGTGCCTCATGAAAGGCCCCTTGACCAGCTCCTCCGGACATTCCGACCAGATTGTTGACTAACAAAGATCATAGTTGACTGCTAAATGCTGACTTGCGTCTCAGGCACGCAGAGGATTATAACGTGGGTCGGAATGTCGGTACTCGGCCCCTGATGTCGTGAGGGAGGGAGTCGGCCTTGGCTGCACCATGCGAGACACGGCTGGCCAGGCCGCTTGATGATCATCTCCTTTCCGATACCTCGCGGCTTCTTGGGAAACCCTGTGCAAGGCCAACGCTGTTCGAGGTAAGACAAAAACATCAAAATAAGCAGCCACCATGGCTTTGGCTAACTGCCATAGTCTGACCAAAGTTGAACCACCGAAGAGAAGAGGACGGGATCCTTTGGTCGACGCCGATCGCATGTCGCATGCAACGACACATCAACCACTTCACGTACACACACATAAAGTGGGCTTATGTCAAGCGAGCTCGCGTCAAGCAAAGCCAGCTCCGTAGCCCAAGTTGGCTCGTCAAAGTCCCACAACGCACACCATTGCAGGCTGCGAGTTGCATATTGCATGCCTGCATCTCCAAAGCGAGAAGGTGGTACAAGGCTGTTGACTGCCTTTCGTTCGGTTTCCCCGCCTTCGGCGTTCGACTTATCAGGTCCCCTCTTCTCAGCCCTTCAAGACATCGTCATACGCTGCTGTCGATTCCAACACCCTCAGAGGCTGAGATTCGCTCAACGGCTCCCAGTGCAACATGCCGCATCTGCTGCCCTAGCGTTTAACGAGCCAATCCTATTCTGCGCAGTAACAGAATCTGCTGCTTTCCCGCATCTGCCGGGTGCTTGAGAACCAACCGTCGCCATGGGTCGAACCGATAGCGTCGAGGTCGCGTCCCACAAATGCCACCACCTCATGATGACGGACGAGAATGAGACAGAGGCTTTAATATGGCCAAAATACAGTCAGAATCGACGTCGTTCAACCCCAAGCTCGACGCAACGTCGGTGGCCGCCATCGCCCTGGGTCGAAGTCCCAGTACTGGTCTTTTACCAGCGTGCGGAGCGTGTTCAGCCATCGCGTGAAGCTTCAAGGTCCGTATTCCGTCGGTACCCACCAAGCAAGGGGGGGGGGGGTTCCAAAAGTGCAACAATGTCTGGGTGATGATGTAAGATCTCAGTGTTTGCAATCGAGCCTTGCTGATACCACCAGGCAACAGGGCTACCTGAAACCCACGGTTTGCGGCCCACCGGCCACCTGGAATGTTAAGCAACATTCCGAGGCGAAAGACAAATTCAACGACACCAAATAATGCAACGGGGTTGTCTTCTTTGTCTATTTACGGGTGTTTCGCTTCGAGAGACGAGGTTCTTGGGCGAGCCGCCGCCGCCAACGATCGATCATGCCATTTTGTCACTGGTGCCGTTGACTCCTCGTCTCCTGGGTCCTTGATTGGACGCGTCTTGATCTCGATCACGGCAATGGAGAACATTACAGCGGTGCAGCGGCAGAAGATGGAGTCACTACTGGCCGCTGTACGCGAAAAGGGGGAAGTCACAAGCTGTCGGAAGCAGTCCGAGGACCGCCCGGTATTCGACCAGACAAACATCAGAAGCTCCCTTTGGATATAGTGTGAGGTGGGTCTTTGACTGCCTTCATGTGTCGCCTCGCCCGAGGGACAGCCACAGGAACAGCACTTTTGTCATCTTCGTCGGGTCTGCTCCTCTCCTCAACCCCGAGTTGGACTGTCGCCCGGCTAGGTGAGCACTCGGCAGCTCAAGAAAACACCGCAGTTGAGCTTCTCCCACCTGATTAGCCCCTTGCCCGGACCAAGGCTCGGGCATCCCGCGCAGTGGCTTCGATATGCGTCAGGTGGAAGGGCCTACCCGGCCACCGGTGTCAGGTCACTTAATTTGCTTGAGCTATTCCTTAGACCAGTCAAAAGCCGCGGCCGGTGGGTGCTCGAGAGTCTCAGGATCAAGGTATCATCGACTAGCTCTAGGGGGTGTAGGCGCCTCTACCTATAGCCTTTGAGACAGCTGTGAGATCCAACGCATCCATCGGATCTTGGATGACGGTTGGCTCCATATGCTAGGCTTGATATTCCAGAAAGATTCGCCGTGCATAGGAACCCGGATCCATGAGCGGCTGGCGGCAGAGGGTGTAGACCGCGGTCATACCTGCTCGAAGTGTCACTTCGTCCGTTGCTCTCGCCGGGTGCCAAGCTCAGAGGTTCAACCCTGAGATACGAGGTGCGGCTCATTTTGACTTTTCGCTTGGTGGAAGGACGGTGACGATATAAAGTCGAAGATGGGACTGGCAAGTCTGGGTTCTTGCGGTCTGTCCTCACGCTCTATCGTGATTATAGATTCTCTGCGCCACTGAAAGCTCAACCTCTGCATAATAATCGAAGTCTCTATACATCTTTTGGATAAGTCTAGTCAGCAGTTGACGTCAATCTTACACATTGTATCCCTTATACAGCCCGGGCTCGCGGCGTAGCCCTACGCATCCTGGGCCAACGCCATGTGAGATATGCGCCTTTCCCCCCTGTCACACCTGCAGATCTTGACCGCAATATAGGGCTGACGACGGTAACAACTCGGACACCGAGGTGGAGGACCTCCCACCAGTTCACCTGCAGTCGATGCCGGAAGGCTCGTGGAAGTGCTGCCAGTGCGACGGGCTGAACAACAGCACACTGTGCGGGAAGGACGACAACGAGAAGATGAAGTGCACCTGTGCCCCTTGTAGCCATACCCAGTGCGAAGAATGTAAGGCGCCGATCTAAAGCTAGCCTTTCTCGGACAAGTGGGAGTTGGTTATCACAGTACAGAGGATTCAAGTGCAGGGCTACTCATCGGTTTGCAGACCTAGACGTCCTATACGTTGTTGCTTGAATTCTACCCGTCGTGGGAATATAAACTCAACACTCCAATGTCGATCCCCTCCACGCATACTCTCGAGTCTTTCGGCTGCCTTCCAATCATTTCGGCTTATCCACGATTGCTCCAACTTGGCCTTAGTACAATTCCTTGGGGGTTCAGACAGAGAGGAGATAGAAACCTCAATCGGTAGTCGGGATAAGCTTACTAGCTTGTTGCTCCGTCTGTTTCCGGAGGTCTGGCCCCGTCAGGCTTCGGGTTTTGCGCATGCCGATGGCCCGCGGAGGTGCAATCTATCGTACCTTACACCAAGAGGGTGATGCAGCACAAACCCATGTAGCTAACCGTGTACCAATAGCAGTCTACCCAAGGTAACGGAAACGATTTTCAATAGAGCACCTCGCCATTCAGGGGTGAAGCAACCCAACAATGAGTCAGTTGCCACGAACAGTCGTGCTCAATGCAAAGAAACCATGCGAAAGCATACGCTCAAAAGTAGATTACTTTTATGTGATTTTATACTATGACCCTAACCCTCTAAGGTGGGCTTAGTGAAGTTTAACCGGTATATAAACAAATAATGTTGAATTCGATAATTGTCGGAACACCACCGTCCAGCTGGCGACACCTGTTGCCGCATATCGCCGATTGGCCCGATTAGCGAGCCAATCAAAGGTCAGGGGTCGGATTCAGAATCGCGGCCACCAACGCCGCATTCGGCCTCCAACTCCTAACAAGAACAACAGCAGATACAACGAATATATCGTTATTTGCTAACCTCCAACTACCAGGCCTGGTGAGGTGAATCCAACAATAATAATACTTTTAGCTTATACCGGACCTCAATAACTAAAACGTAATGTATATATGTATATATATAACGTACATGATAAGCGAGTGCGACAGACAAGCGAGTGCGCCACTCCTTATCACTAGTAAAATTATGATTTTTAAAAATACTTTCAAAGCTTAATTCTAAGTAAAAAGCTATAAAACATTCTGTATCACTATCGATAAGAATTATATATATAAGAAAAATATTATTAAAAACATTTAATAAGTTAAACGTTTCACAGTTAAAATTAGTCTTATCTATAAAGCTACTTATACCTTTAAACCGTTAAGCTAGGGATATATTTTTCATAATATTCTCTCCGTATATATACTCCTTATCGATAGTGATACAGAATGTTTTATAGCTTTTTACTTAGAATTAAGCTTTGAAAGTATTTTTAAAAATCACAATTTTACTAGTAATAAGGAGTGGCGCACTCGCTTGTTTGTCGCACTCGCTTATTATGTACGTTATATATATGTGTTACTTTTATATTAAATTGAAAATTATATAATATTTAAAAAAGTTTTATTAATTTTGTTTATATTAATAAATATAACGTACATGATAAGCGAGCCGATCAAACAAGCGAGCCGATCACCCAACCACGACCATATCACACTAACCAAGAAATAACAACGCCTAGGTGTCCAAATCAATTAAAACTACTCAGAATCCTCTTCCTTAGACATTTCTTCATTAACTGGACACGTTCTTGTATTATGTCCAGTGTTCCCATAAACGCTATATCGCCGTTGACCTGTTTCGGTCCTCGGTTTACGACTACTACTCCTATGTGTTTCCTCCTCCACTTGGGCTATTGCCTCCCTCTGGGACTATAGGTCCCCTGCCTCAACTATAATAAGACTCACTCTTTACCTTAAACGTGTTTTCTTAGCCCTCTAGTAGTAACTAAGTAGGTTATTTTCCTCCTAAAATAGTTTAACCTTAGACCATAATTGTAACGGTCCAAGCACGTATATTGCAACTAGTTATGGTGATTACTATGAGTATCTTTAAGATAAGGAGAAAGGAAGGAAAAGTTTATTGCCCTATAAATCCGTTGGATCCTAATTAGGTTTACTTAGGCCTAATTAGGCTTAGTAAGTAGTGGTTAGTGTTAAATATAGCTAAGTGGTTCCGAGGCCTCTGATCGGGCCTTAGCCCGTGATAATTACCCCCTTCCTCCCCTCCCTTCCTAAGGGATATTCCTGTGATTGGCCTTATAACAGTCTAAGGCCATTATATCCGCTAGTATATCCACTAACTCCTAGGTGAGTTAAGTATAGTCCTTCTATTTTACTAAGACTTTTTATTTATTTTGTATTTTTTATGTATTACGGATTTCCTTAATTTTAAACTCCTCTTTATTAACTATTAATATTATAGGTAATTAGGTATTATTATAATTTTATAATAATAATGGACTAACTTTAGTATACTTAATTAGGTTTATATAAGAAATATTATAAATCCTTAGTAGTGTATTTAGCTAGTAAATATGGGATTTAACTAGTTCAAGGATAGTGTATTTTATATTAACCTAGTGAAATATTTTTAATAGTTAATTAAATTAGATATTCCGTAACCTTAACTAAACCTTATCCCCAGGCTTAAACTAATTAGATAGTTAGCGCCTTATGTTTGCGGTAATCTTTTGTTTTTCTTATATTACCGTTATCGCCACCTAAGCCTACTTAGAAGTATCCTTTAGCTTTTAAACCAGAGCCTCTGCTTTTACTATAAAGGTCTTATTATTATTCCGTAGGGGTTCTTCTACTCTAATTAGGTTTAAATTATACCTATGAGTAACAAAAAATGAGCTAAGTTTTATTAACGAGGTGACCTGGTTATTAATAACTATTATTACTACTAAGAGTAGTTCATCCTAATCGTCCTAAGTATACGTTGTATATACTCTAAGATAGGTTTCCATCACCTGGTTTACCCTCTCTATAGCTCCGTCTATTTCTGGGTAGAACGCTGTAGAGAGTCTCTATTTAATCCGTAATAACTAACAAAGTCGTTTCCACATAAGACTCGTAAACTACGGTCCCCTATCTAATATAATTACATGAGGTATCCTATAATGCCTGATTAGACCTCGGATTAGTTAGTTTATTATTATATTCGTTATAATATCCTTTAATAACTCAAAGATTACGTTCTTTAATAAACGATTAGTTATTACTATAATGTTTATAGCCCTATTATAGTGGGAAGGGGGTAGTCCTGTTATAAAGTTAATAGAGACCTTTACTTAGATCCGTCCAGGGATAAGTAGAGGTTTAAATAAGCCCCTCTTCTTATCGCACCATATGTTTCCTCGTCCACAAACGTCGCAGTTCCTCATAAATCTTTGGACATCTTAGGATAGGCCTAGCTAGTGGAACTAGCGGCTAATTAGGGCCTTTAAAGTGTCCCTCCCCGGATATCCCATTAACGTAGAGTCGTAGAACCTCTGGATTAAACCCATTCTTAGGGGTTTATAATATAAAATCCAAATTCTATTTCTCTATAATAATTTCTTATTATTATCAATTATACATTCTAATAACATCATCGGCAACTTCCACTATAAGGGAAATTATTGGTCTCCTTTTTATATTACCCCCCTAATTAACTAATATTAGTTATTCTGGTCTAAGGCTTTATCCCACTAGGAACGTAATAGCTCTTCTTTAAAAGGGTTCAAGGGGGGTTCCGTCTTATCTGGGCTGGGGTCGTTGGTTTGATCCATATCTCCGGGGGAGTCTCTTATACTAAACTTAACTCTCTCTACTTACCCTAATCGAGCCTGCACTTCTCTAATCACTATTGCGTTGTTGATTTGTAATACGTTAATCCTGTTCTTCAGGAGTTTAATCTTCTGACCCTCTAATTTATTGTCCTATAAGGTACTAGGGATATCCTGTTCACATCTCAACAATATATTAGGAACTACTACTTCTTTACTAAGTTTAAATTAGATAGTAAAATTATAATAGGATAATAATTCTGACCACCTAATCTAATATTCACTTAACTATCTCTTCGTTATAAAGTATTTTAAATTCAGGTAATTAATTAGGATAATGAACTCTTTTATACTTTGTAGTTCTGAATCCCAGTGTTTTAAGTAGTGTATTATTATTAATAGTTCCTTATTATGTATTGGGTAATTATACTCCGTAAGTAGGTTTTTACGTAAAAAGAACACTATAAGCTTCAGGATCCCTTCGTTATTATACTACGATAAGGTACCCCCTACTACATAACTAGACGAATTAGTTTCGAGTATTATAGTTCGATCAGGGTCCCAGTGAACTAATATAGGTACACTGATTAGGAGCGTCTTCAGCTCCTCGAACACTCTAGCACACTCCTTACTCTAAATGAACGGTATATCCTTTTTAATTAAGGTTATTAGGGGTTATATAATCCCTAAGAAATTGGGTATAAATTTCTGGTAGTAGTTAACAAAACCGATGAACTTATGAACTCCTCGCATTAATCGGGGCACTTTCTATCCCTGGATTACCTTAATCCTCTTAGGGTTTACGTGAATTCCCTTACTAGCATCGAAAATAAACCCCAAGTATTTAATACTCTTAACCTTAAATTCGTACTTATTAATATCTATATACAGGCCTGTAGCGCTTAGGTGCTCGAGGACCTTCTTAACTTTTTTTTTATAATTAGAGAGGGAGCTATCCAAATAAATTAGGATATTATTAATATAAGTTAAGTAGAACTCATTTAGGAAATCTCGTAGGGTGTAATTAATATATTACTAGAACATCGTAGAGGCTCTAATTAAACTAAAGGGGGTAACCATCTATTCGTATAACCTATACCTTATCCTAAACACCGTTTTCTATTCGTCTCCTTTCCTAACCCGGATCTTATAAAATATAATAATAATATCCAATTTTATTAACCACTTCGTTTTTACTAGTACCCTTAGGGTCTCGCTAATTAGGGGTAAGGGGTATTAGTCCTTTTTTATAATAGTGTTAAGGGTATAGTAATTAACGTAGAACCGTAACCCTCCTCCAGGCTTCTGGATAAATAAAACGAGCAATGATATAGGGGAACTACTAGCCCTAATAAACCCTTTATTTAATAGTTTTATAAGGGTTTAGTATAATACAATTAACTCTTCCCTTAATATATTATATAAAGGTCCCCAGGTCACTAGTTTATTTTGACTATAAGAGTCCTTTTTAATAGGGATAGTATGGTCAACGTTCTTCTAGTATAATAGTAATTAATTAACTTTATTTCGGTTAAAAATATATAAAAACTTATAGTAATACGTAGGGAGTTTCGTCCTTAGGTCTATTTTTATTTTTAGTGTTAGGGCCTTCTCGATATTGGTTAAATTTACGGAGAACGCGTTTAGGGTGAATATACTAAGAGGGGTCTCTCTTCTCTTCTATGCTCACCTAATTAGGGCTAAGAATACTAATTTAGTTTATTATTAGATTAGGAACTTTAGATTTTGCTAGGCCTGACCCGGTTTCTTTTTTATTACTTAGTAATCTATAACACTTAACGTACATAATAAGCGAGCCGATCAAACAAGCGAAGCGATCACTCAACCACGAGCATCCATTTTCCCACTTTCAACGCATATCCGTCCACCAAAAGTTATACCATCATCAAACAAAGAAGCCCAGGTCATTCTAGTGGTCTAAACGATTACAAAGGACCCAAAAATTAGTATACGAGCAACCACAAAGATCTACTCTATGCTATTTTTAACCTTATACAACTAATTAAAGGGCAAGTAATTACAATACGATATTATACCGAACTCACGGAATTTAACATCACTTAAAGAGGAAAAGTTAGTTGAGTATATTATCAACCTAGATTCCCAATCATTTCCTCCCCGACTAGCTAATATAAAAGAAATAACTAATTAACTACTCACTAACCATAATACACCCCTAATCGGTAAGCAATAAACATCAAACTTTATTAAATAACAACTACAACTCTAGACGCGTTTTTTTCGCAAATACAACTATAAGAGAGCCCGGTACAAAGATCCCATCGTAATAAACACGTAGTTTCGGCTTATAATAAACATAATCGTAAAGTATAATATCATAAACAAAGATATTTACAACTTTAATAAAACTAGGTTTATAATAAACCAGATCTTAATTAAATTAGTTATTATAAGCTCCGAAAAGCGTTTAAATACGAAAATAGTATAACCTAGTAATCGGGAATAGGTTATAATAATTTAGGTCATCGGCTCGTCGGACTATAATATCCTACTATACATTATCGTTACAGGCCAATATCACCTCTCCACCTAATACATTAAATTGGGTCTCTTACCTAACTAGGTTATCATAACGTCTAAAAACGGATAGACAACAAATAAAAGAGGCCTAAATTAGCTCTAGTACTTTGATTAGTATATAAAACCGGGTATAAAAGGTGAATATCACCTCCTCGTCGTTAATAAGCATAAAAGTCACTATTCCGCCGATTTCCAGATATTTTATAATAAGAATAAGATTATCACACTTTATATACTAACTCATTCGTCGTATATTCTCTAGTCCTTAGACGTTGGTTATTTTAGGCTACTTAAGATAATGTATAGTCGAGAAATCGAGAATAAGATGCGCTGGGGTAATACCTATATCACAAAGGAAGACTTCTTCCCCGCCTTCTACAATGCTTTTACGCAAACTCTCATAAAAAAGAACATCCAGGGGGGTTTTAGAGGGTCCGGACTTATTCCTTTAAGTACACAGAGTATCCTATCGAAACTGAACATTAAAATATACACTTTAACACCCCCGGGGTCACTCCTAATAACACCACCACCTTAGGTTTCTAAAACACTAAATAACCCAACTAAAACGAGTTCTCAATTAACTCTAATTAAAAATCAAATCTCCCATCATCAAAATAACTCCCCGACACCTCTATTAGAAGCTATTAACTATACTACAAAAAGTATAATAATAGTTATATATAAGCTTACCTTAATCCGGTTTAAATTTAAGGTACTTCAAAAGGAAAATAACTTACTTAGTTAACACCGAAGGGCTAAGAAAATACGTCTAAGGTAAGGAGGGAATCTTATTATATCCTAAGTAGAGGAGTTATAATCCTAGAGGGAGGCGACGGCATAGATAATAGAGGAAACACACCGGAGTAGTGGTCGCAAACAAAGGACCAAAACGGGTCAACAGCGATATAGTGTTTACGAGAACATAGGACACAATACACAAACATACCTAATAAACAAAGCGATATCCGAGGAAGAGGATTCCGAGTAGTTTTAATTAATTTGACGTTATTATGGTTAATTCCTAGTCCCATTTGTGAAGTGGTCGTGGTTAAGTGATCGCTTCGCTTGTCTGATCGGCTCGCTTATCATGTACGTTATATATAAAGTACCTCGTATTAGGTAAACTATAATATTATTATTAATTATTTAGGACCTTCTAAGGATAATATTATTTTTTTGGTTAGGAATAATATAAAAGAATAATCGGTGTTGTTTATAGTTATTAATATTGATATTAGTGTAAGTGATATAGTGGATTGCACTAGGGACTATAATAGTGACTTATATTAAGTTCCGAGGTGTAATACTAATACGTAGTAAGCGGAGTTTCTTAGCGAAGGCGTCACTAATTAGGGTGTATATCAAACACCCTATATTAATAAGGGTAGTTATGTAGCGTATTTTATTAATCCCGATATTAACGTAAAATGGGTTACTGTAACGGTCCAAGCATGTATATTACAACTAGCTATGGCGACTACTATGAGTATTTTTAAGATAAGGAGAAAGGAAAGAAAAGTCTATTACCCTATAAATCCGTTGGATCCTAATTAGGTTTACTTAGGCCTAATTAGGTTTAGTAAGTAGTGGTTAATGTTAAATATAGCTAAGTGGTTCTGAGGCCTCTGATCGGGCCTTGGCCCGTGATAATATCACTAAACCCGAGTTCTTCCTCGTATTTAAGGCTGCATTCCATTAAACTTTTACCCACGAAAATATCCATAGGGGTTTCAGAGAGGTTGGGCTTATTCCTTATAGCCCTTAAGCTATCCTTTCTAAGCTGGATGTGTAGTTACGGACACCAATAGCCCCGAACACCCCTATCAGGCTACCCGACCCTTGGGTTTCTAAGACACCTCAAACCACCAACAAGGCTATCTCTTAGTTTTCACTTATAAAAGAAAGAATTTTTAAGTATCAGGGAAGCTCACCAACTCTAATTTATAAAATTACATAAACTTTTAAAAGGTTTATAGTATATTTCCTATACAGCTGCCCTTATGGAGGAAGAGCTACGCCATCTTTGAGATGCAAATACGGCCCTTAGTAAATGCCGGAGAGCTAAAAGAGCTAAACTATAAGATGGAGGGGCATTAGATGGGTCTTAGGTGAGGGAAGTTATGGTTGTAAAGGGTGTTGTTGAGGAGGAAGGATGTGAAAAAGAGGAAACCGAGGGGTTATCAAAGCGTCGTCGGACAGGTTCACGATATTGTGGTATCTATTATAAGACCGGCCATAACATAAGGACCTATCCAGAGGCTTTAGAAATAAGTAGTTCAAGTAATTCTGAGTAGTTATAATTAATTCAATTGATTATAGTTGAGATATAAAAGCTTTTAATAGTGAAGGTGGGAAAAGTGGCCCGGTCACTGATGGTGGTCCACTCACTGATGAACCACGTTATTATAACTAATTATCATAATTACTATGAGTATTTTTAAGATAAGGAGAAAGGAAGGAAAAGTCTATTACCCCACAAATCTATTAGATCCTAATCAGGTTTACCTAGGCCTAATCAGGCTTAGTAAGCAGTGGTTGGCGTTGAACATAGCCGAGTGGTTCCGAGGCCTCTGATCGGGCCTTGGCCCGTGACATAATACAGGTGCGCTAATGAGGAGCGTCTTCAGCTCCTCGAATACTCTAATATACTCCTTACTCTAAATAAATAATATATTCTTTTTAATTAAGGCTATTATGAGTTATATAATCCCTAAAAGAATAAGTATAAATTATTAGTAATAGTTAATAAAACTAATAAACTTATCAACTCCTCGTGTCACGGGCCAAGGCCCGATCAGAGGCCTCGGAACCACTCGGCCATGTTCAACGCCAACCACTGCTTACTAAGCCTGATTAGGCCTAGGTAAACCTGATTAGGATCTAATAGATTTGTGGGGTAGTAGACTTTTCCTTCCTTTCTCCTTATTTTGAAGATACTCGTAGTAGTCGTTATAACTAGTTGTAATATACGTGTTTGGACTATTATATTATTTTTAAAATTATTAAAGGTAATTAATTAAACACTTAGTATAAAAGTCCACGATTTATATAAGAGTGGTAAGAAGTTCTAGACGGGTTAACCTAAGGAGTCCCTGAACATTTAAAGTTGATTAGTATAGTTTAATTAGACTTAGAGGTTATTATAAACTCGAAATGATGTGTGTATATACTCGTAGTAGAGTACTTTGACCACATCATTAAGTATACTATAGTCACTACTAAATGTAAAATACTAGGATAAGTGATAGTTATGCGACGATGGAAGGCAACGCTGAACTATTTGGAAACCCATAATAGTTAGTGTAGCTGATCGGACAGCTTATAACCCAACTATAGGAGATGTGGACCACCCAAGTAACCGAATAAGAGACTTAATAAGAGCAGATTCGATTATTATAGGAAGCCCTGGTAGAACCCAGGTACCCGACCTCGACGATAAACCAGTCCCCGACACCGTCTATAACACTAATTCCCCCCAATTAGGTTTATATACTACCTCCAAAATAAACCAAATATTAAATTCCTAACCTACCAAAGTTAATGGATTATATAAAAAGTTTTAATAATAATACCTCGAAATAGGAGAGAAAATAAACGTGGATAAAAAAGCCTTCGGTTTAGAGTTAACCGTATTCACTTATATCTATTCTAAGTTAAAAAACACTATATAAGTTATAGTAAACACTTATTATACGTAAGGAGGGGCTGATGGGTTAAAGAACCCGGATAAATTTATAGAATACTTAAAGGGTTATTATGTGGACCTTAACGTAAAAGTATAAGCCTTTAATTAAGTAAGGATTATACGGTAAAAGGAGAACGAGAGTTTCGTTTACTTTTTCCCTAAGTTTAAAAAGGAGTTTATAGAAGTAGGAGGAGGATATTAGTTAGACGTTATGAGGATCAACTACCTTAAAGGAGCCCTAAACACCATAATAAGAGCCCCCCTTATTAGTATAATTAATAAGTTAATAATATATATTATATATACTTAAATGCTTCTAAGTATAAATTCAGAATTGGATAGTGAATCCTACTAAGCCCGCTATGAGTATCAGCGTAAGAGATTATTAACCCCTGACCAAACAAGAACTAAGTCCCCTTAGAAGTAGAATAGTTAATTAGAGTCCCCCTAACCTAATTAGATGGATTAGGAACTTATGAAGGTAAATAAGTTAACTAAGGATAAGAAAATCCGTAAACAGCTAAGCTAAGAGGAAGTTCGTAGATATTATAACTATAATAAAAAAGGGTATATATAATAGTAATACCCTAAGGATTAAAAAAAGACAAAAAAAACCAAAACTTCTAAGGGAAAACTAAGGAACAGAGTAAAATGGATAATAGCTCTGATTAGGACTCTGAGGACTTGGGAAAAGAGTAACTCCTAGTGAAAGTTGTTATTAGGAGGAATAAGCTACAAAGGAATAGAAGGTTATTAAAAAAAGCATAAATTATAACCTATTTTACATTAATATCGGGATTAATGGGATATATTATACAATTACCCTTATTAATACAGGGTGTTTAACATACGCCCTAATCAACGACGCCTTCGCTAAGAAACTCTGTTTACTATACATTAATATTATACTTTAGAACTTAATGTAAATTACTATTATAATTCCTAATATAATCTATTATATTACTTATACCAATATTAATATTAATAACTATAAATGATACTAATTATTCTTTTATATTATTCTTAACTAAAAAGACGACGTTATCCTTAGAAGGTCCTGGATGATTAACGATGATGTTATGGTTTACCTAGTGTGAGGTACTCTGCATATAGGTGTTGTGGACCACTGGGTAATAGAAAGGAAACCGGGTTAGGCCTAGTAAGATCTAAAGTTCCTAATCTAATAGTAAACTAGATTAATATTCTTAGCTCTAATTAGGTGAGCATAAAAGAGAAGAGAGAGCCCTCTTAGTATATCCACCCTAAATGCGTTCTCTATAAGTTTAGTTAATATTAAAAAGGTCCTAATACTAGAAATAAAAATAAACCCAAGGATAAAACTCCTTATATATTACTATAAATTTTTATATATTTTCGATTAAAATAAGGTTAATTAATTACTATTATACTAAAAGAACGTCGACTATATTATCCTTATTAAGAAGGACTCCTATGGTTAAAATAAACTAGTGACCTAGGGACCTTTATTGCGAAGGGCTAGGCCTAGGTGTTTTCGACCTTAGGGTGCTCTATTACTGTTTACTTTAAGCTAAGGAGTGAAAGAGAGGAAGTTCCTCATAAGGGGGGCGGTGTAGGAATCTATACTACTAGAGAATAAAGGGGACCTTTAGTGGAGTGCCGGAGATCACCAGAGGCCCTTTAATCGGAGGTCCCTTTGACCGGAGGGCTCTTTTATTGGATGCTAGTTAATACCTTAGGTAAAGCTTAGGCTATCGTGGGCATTAACCCGTAATAAATGCCCCCTCCTTTCTCCCCTCCCTCCTTATTAGTGTTCTGTTAGTGTATTAGTGGTTGTTAATTTGTTGCTCTCCGATGTCTTTTCGGGGTATATACTAGGTCCCTATCCATTATATTAATTTCTTTATACTGCTGTTTATATTTATTTAAAGCCTTTATCTCCGATACTACTTCCATAAGCTCCTAAGTTAGTTCTATATAACTTTATTATTTAACTAGGGCCTAGCGACGGTGCCCTTTACCCACTAGTTACCACTTTACCGCTAATATATCTTTTATAAGCTATTTAGGATCTCTGTTTATGTTATGAATTAGGGGTAGTTATTTATTAGTTGTTTTTTACTTTAGTAATGGGTTACTGGTTGTTTTGCGGAGGAGGTCTACGTGGAAGTGTGGATAGATGTTGGTTAGTATACTTAGTTTTATTATGTGAACTGAGATTACTTGTGTAATTTTATATTTATGGTGAAGTTATATTAGTTTTTTATTTGGTCTTAGGGATGAGTAGTTGGCGATGTTTAGTTATATTTTGTTTTTAACTTTGTATTACTTAGTTGGTCCCCTAGTGTGGTTCGTAGAGTTTTCGTTTCACTACTAAGTAGCTACTATTATTATTTGAACGAACTCTATAGTATCCTTTATCCTCTGGACTAGTTGCTTCGCTATTTCCTTTTAATTTGTTTTTAGTTAATTATCTCCTTTTACTATTAGTAAAGGGTTAACATAGTATCTATGCTTTATAAAGAATGGGGATATCGTTATAGTAATACTTATTTAGTTCCTAAGGGCTAGTTGTATGCTGGGCAGCAGTTTTCCCTAATTATCCTAGGCGTATATTATATATGTATAAAGAATTACTTAGATCTCCTAGTTAAGGTGTTCCGTCCCTCCATTTGTTTGCGGGTAGTAAGCAGTGCTTAGTAGTCGTTTTACACTAGTTAGCCTATAGAATTCCTTTTAAAATTGGTTCATCTAATTCGATCCTCGGTTACTAATTATTATTCGTAGTATTTTATGGAACTTATAGTAATAGGAGAGGAACTGCTAAGCATAAGTTTTAGTGTTTATAATCTCTATTTTTTTTAATATGGGGTTTTTCGATAACCTGTCTATAATAACCTATAAGTATTAGGCCTTTTTTTTTTTTTGTTGGAGGAAGGTTGGTGATGAAGTTTATTGATAAGTTGTAGTAGATGTGGGTAGGCACTGGTAGGGGTTTAAGGAACCCTTTTTTGGCTTGCCTTTAGATGTGTATCCCTTTATAAGTATCGTAGTTTCGTATAAATCTCCGAACTGTCTAAGACTGGCCTGGCCAGAAGAATTATCTGTTTGTTATTATTAATGTGCTGTTTTGTCCTGGGTGGTTATTAGTGTATAAGTTGTAATACCTTTGCATAATCTTAGTTTATAATTCGTTTAGGTGGTCGTCGTTGTTTTCCCCCCTTAGTATTCATAGTCGATCTCTTTATGTTAATCTTCCCAGCCCATTGAGTTCGTATTCAGCGATTTGAACTTTTAGTTTGAGTTTTGGTGGGAAGCTTCTCCTCCTTTTTTTTATTGTTAGATAAGTAGCTTGGTATACTTTATTGGCTTTTATAGTTCTATTTTAAAGGGCTTGTAGTATAGGGTTAGTGTCAAAAACAACGGTTTATGGTATTTTTAGTGTATTTTTAGTAGTTTATTTAATTCGAGGGTCACTGGGTGGAGTATGGTTTAGTTGTATAGAGTTGGGAATTATCTGGATTACCCGGCCCTTTTCCCTCTTATCGTCCCATCCTTGGGGAATATCCTACTCCTTTTTTAATAATGTATTAGGTACTATTACTTCCTTTTTTGGCTAGTACTTAATCCTAAAGTCGTATTAGGATAACTCTTTTATTTAGTAGCTTTGTTTCTCGGTTAAGTGTTATTTTTTTATAAAATATTTTAGACCCTTATAATCTATTAGGATAGTGAAGTGCTAGATATTGTAGAGTTCAGCTCTCTAGGATTATAAGTAGGTGAGTATTATGAGAAGTTCTTTATTGTGGATTGGGTAATTATATTCTGTTGGTGAGAGTTTTTGTGAGTGGAACTTAATTAGCCTTTAGTGACCCTTTAGGTTTTTTTGTGATAATGCACCGCCTAAAGCGAAACCTGAGTAGTTTGTTTTGATGTGTGTTTTGTTGTCCGGGTTAAATTTCCGTAGGAACAGCTCTTCTGTGAACATCCTTTTTAGTATTTTGAATACTTATCCTTGAGTTGTTCCCTAATAGAAGATTACCCCCTTTTTCGTTAATCGGGTTAGGGGCTTTATTAGCCTATTATACCCTGGTATGAATATGCGATAATAGTTGGTGAAACCTAGGAAACTTTGTATACTTTTGAGGGACCTGGGGGTTAACCACTCTTTGATAGTTTTTAACTTGTTGGGATTATATAATAGACCCTTTCCTATGGTGATAATAAAGCCAACGTATTTCACCTTTTTAACATAGAATTCGTACTTTTTCGGGTCTAGGTTCAGGCCGGCTTTGGCTAGGGCCTGGAGAACTATTTATACTTTCTCCTTATAATTCCTTTTTAAGTTATTAGTGTAGATGAGGACATTATTTATATAAGTTATAATAAAGTCGTCTAGGAATTTCCATAGGGAAGTGTTAATATATTATTAGAACGTTGTTAGGGCACCGGTGAGCCTAAAAGGGTAGACCACTTACTTAAATAACCCGTATTTTATTCTAAAAGCAATCTTCTCTAAGTCTCCTTCGGCGATCCGTATCTTATGAAAAGTAACCACAATATTAAGCTTTGTGAACCACTTAGTAGTGGTTACTCTACTAAGAGTTTCTAATATTAGTAGGAACGGGTAACGGTCCTTTTTTATAATAGTGTTTAGGGCTCTATAATTAACGTAGAATCTCAATCCACCTCCTAGTTTCTTAGCGAATAGTATAGGGGCACCGGCTACTAAGCAGCTAGCTCGAATAAACCCCTTATTTAATAAGTTGTTAAGTGTTTTTTTTAGTACTAGTAACTCTTCTCTTGATATGGTGTATAAAGGTCCCCAAGGGAGTTGGGGCTCCTTCCCTTCTGGCCTTATCTCCAAAGGGATTACATAGTCTATACTTGGTTAGTGGGGGGGCACCGGGTATACTTTAGTTAGGTCAAATAAATCTCCAAACTCCTTATACACCCATTCTAATATTAACCTCGAAATATCTTCCTATTTTTATGGTTCCAGCTTTACGAAAACCTTCTCGATATCTTGTAAACTAGCTGCCATAACAGCAGCTGGTGATCTCTAGTTATCTTTTTATCTTCTTTTTTACGTTATACAGCAAACCGTAGTAAATAATGCCACTAGTAATAGTCTAGCCCAACGTATCTCTAATATGTTTTCGGGCTCTTCTTTATTAGAGAAGTATACTCTTACTCTTCTTTTCTTATAAGTAAATTAGTGGGTACTAGCATTATACTTCACTTTATTCTAAATTATCCAGGGATTTCCTAAAAATATATCTAATTCTAAATTATCCTCTATATATACGTAAACTTATTATATATAACCACTAATTTCCATTTATATTATAACTACTCCCTGGTTTCCACCTGGTGAGGGGCCACTTATTGTATAACCTTTTATAAGGCGTTTTATTATATTAATAAACAATAATCAGAGGTGTTGTATAAAAGAATAGTTAACCATAATATAAACTTGGTAGTTAGTGTCCACTAGGGTATTAATCAAATATCCTTTATTAATTTTAACTTTTATGATTATAGACTGCTTGCCCTACTGCTGCTGGCTCCTTTAGTGTTTCTTCCATCCCTTCACTTACTCCTTAATAGGCTCTGGGGCCCGACTTTATCCTAGAGTTATTCTTTTCTTAATTTATACTTATCACTTGAACTAGGGGTTATTGGTTAATTTTTTTCTTTTACGTTTCCTTTTAGGTAAGTTTTAGTTATAAGGGGCTGGTTGGCTTATTAGCGGTGTTCAGCTTTTTTCTAGTAGTTCCGTATAAAGTGTTCTTTTTTTTTATACTTAAAGTATTCGTAGTGGTCCTTATTATATTCTGGGTTTTTTTATTAGGAATGGTTATTATCCATAAAAGAGTTAGAACTTCTCCGGGGTTTAATAGTGGTTATCTTTTTCTTAGCTCCTGTAGACTGAACTGTTCCCATTATAATAACGTCTCTATTGTTATCCTTCGGATAAACGGTGGGGGAGTAGGTGGACTTTTAAGGGTGATTATATTTAGAGGCCCGTTTAACCTTCCAAGTAATGTCCTATACTTAGGTAAGCCAGCTTAGGTAGTCCTTAGGAAACTCAATTATGAATAGTTGGTTCTTTAGTAAAGGGGTTAAGGTTGCCTCTAAGAGTAATATTTATACGGTGGCGGGCTAATCACCACCACCAGTGTTAGCCATTGTTTATTCGAACTTAGGTAAGAATATCGTAAAATTCTCGTTCTCTTTTTAGCGTAGGGTCTATAGCTAGGTAACAGCTTAGGACTAGGTATTCGGATCCAAATAAGTATAATCGAGGTAACGTATAAAGTCCTCGGGGTTTCTGGTTCCATTAGGTCCTCCGGCGGCGTAGAAGGTGTTGACTACTTATTGGGGACTAACTTCTAAGTATGAATTAACTAGGTACCAGAGTTCATAGTTCATAGAGTAAAAGGGGCGATCCATCAAAATCTTATTTCTTATTTATTGTGTTTAAAGGGCGTATTCTTTTTGTTTACCCGAAAACTTTGGGGGGTTAAGTAAGGGCTTCCGGTGAGTCGACTCGCTGGTGAGCACCGGTGGGGTATTGGTGTGGATACCACTAGGAGTATAAAGGGTTTCACTCCCAGGGGTCATTAACCTCTGGTTTTAACTCTTCTCTAGTTTCTCACTGATCTCTATTATTTGGGCTTATAGGGATCTTAGAGTGGTGTTTAATATCTCTTCTATGGTTGGTTTGTTATAGAGTATCGGGGGTGTAGTAGTGTCCATCGGGGTGACTAGGCTATCTCGATTATTCTTCTAGGGACTAGTGGTCAACTTATTAGAGTCCTGGGAGTATTGTTCTTCGTAGGGAGCCACGCTCGACCTATACTCCTTTCTGCTTAACCGGTGGGGAGCTGCACTTAACCCAGCGTTACGGTAAAGTTATAATCCTAAGCTTAAAGTATGCGAAGGGCTAGGCCTAGGTGTTTTCGACTTTAGGGTACTCTATTACTGTTTACTTTAAGCTAAGGAGCGAAAGAGAGGAAGTTCCTCGTAAGGGGGGCGGTGTAGGAATTTATACTGTTGGAGAATAAAGGGGACCTCTGGTGGGGCGCCGGAGGTCACCGGAGGCCCTTTGATCGGAGGCCCCTTTGACCGGAGGGCTCTTTTGTTGGATGCTGGTTAACGCCTCAGGCAAAGCTTAGGCCATCGTGGGCATCAGCCCGTAACATTTATATAGTATATCAAGGGAAGAGTTAATTGTATTATGCTGAACCCTTATAGAACTATTAGATAAAGGGTTTATTAGGGCTAGTAGTTTCCCTGTATTATTGCCTGTTTTATTTGTCTGGAAGCCTGGAGGAGGGTTACAGTTCTGTGTTAATTACTATAATCTTAATATTATTATAAAAAAGGACTAATACCCTTTGCCCCTGATTAGTGAGACCCTAAGGGTATTAGTAAAAGTAAAATAATTAATAAAGTTAGATGTTATTATTATGTTTTATAAGATCCGGGTTAGGAAAGGAGATAAATAAAAAATGGTGTTTAGGACGAGGTATAGGTTATATAAATAAATGGTTACCCCCTTTAGTTTAACTAGAGCTCCTACGACGTTCTAGTAATATATTAACCACACTTTATGAGATTTCTTAGATGAGTTTTACTTAGCTTATATTAACGATATCCTAATTTATTCGAACAGCTCCCTCTCTGATTATAGAGAGAAGGTTAAGAAGGTCTTTGAGTACCTAGGTGCTATAGGCCTATATATGGATATTAATAAGTGCGAATTCGAGGTTAAGAGTATTAAGTATTTAGGGTTTATTATTAATACTAGTAAGGGAATTCGCGTAGACCCTGAGAAAATTAAAGTAATTTAGGGATAGGAAGTACTCCGATCAGTACAAGGAGTCCATAAGTTTATCGATTTTACTAACTATTACCAGTAGTTTATACCCAACTTCTCAGGGATCGTATAACCCCTAACAACCTTAACCAAAAAGGATATACCATTTATTTAGAGCAAGGAGGGCACTAGAGCGTTCGAGGAGCTAAAGACGCTCCTGATCAGTGCACCTGTATTAGTTCACTAGGACCCTAATTGAACTACAGTACTCGAGACCGATTTATCTGGTTATATAATAGGAGGTGCCTTATCGTAGTACGACGACGAAGGGATCCTAAAGCTTATAATATTCTTTTTACGTAAAAACCTACTTATAGAGTATAATTACCTAATACATAATAAAGAATTACTAGTAATAATATACTACCTAAAGTACTAGGATTTAGAACTATGGAGTGTAGAAGAGTTTACTATCCTAACTAATCACCTAAATCTAAAGTACTTTATAACGAAGAGATAGTTAAGTGAACGTCAAATTAGGTGATCAGAATTATTGTCTTATTATAACTTTATTATTTAATTTAAATTTAGTAAAAAAGTAGTAGTTCCTAATACGTTATCGAGACGTAAACAGGATATCCCTAATACCCTATAGGATGATAGGTTAAAGGGTTAGAAGATTAAACTCCTAAAGAATAGGATTAACGTATGAGTTAATAATATAATAGTAATTAGAGAAGTGCGGGACTGATCAGGGTAAGTAGAGAGGGTTAAGTCTAATACAAAAGACTCCCCTAAAAACATAGATCAAACTAACAACCCTAGCCCAAATAAGACGAAACCCCCCTTAAACCCTTTTAAAAAAGAGTTATTATACTCCTAATAGGATAAAACCTTAAATTAGAATAACCAATACTGGCTAATTAGGGGGGCAGTACAAAGAGGAGACCAACAATTTCCCTTATAATAGAAGTTACCAATAATATTATTAGAATATATAATCAACGATAATAAGAGATTATTATAAAGGGATAAAATCTGGATTCTATATTACGAGCCCCTAAGGACGGGTTTAATCTAGAGGTTCTATAACTCTATGTTAATAGGATATCCAGGGAGGGATACTTTAAAGGCCCTAATTAGCCGCCAGTTCCATTAGCTAAGCCTATCCCAGGATATCCAAAGATTTATGAGGAATTGTGATATTTGTGGACGAGGAAACGTATAGTATAATAAAAAGAGGGGCCTATTAAAGCCTCTGCTTATCCCTGGACAGATCTAGGCAAAGGTCTCTATTAACTTTATAATAGGATTACCCCCTTCCCACCGCAATAAGGTTATGAACATTATAATAGTAACCAATTATTTATTAAAGAACATAATCTTCGAATTATTAAAGGATATCATAACGAATATAATAATAAACTAACTAATCCAAGGTTTAATTAAATACTATAGGATACCTTATATAATTATATTAAATAAAGGACCATAATTTATAAATTTTATATAGAAATAACTCTACTAATTACTACGGATTAAATAGAAATTCTCTATAACATTCTACCTAAAAATAAATAGAACTACGGAGAGGGTAAACTAGGTAATAGAAACCTATCTTAGAGTATATACAACGTATACTTAGGACAATTAGGATAAACTACTCCTAATAATAATAACAACTATTAATAACTAGGTCACCTTATTAACAAGACTTAGCCCGTTCTTTATTACTTATAAGTATAACTTAGACCTAATTAGAGTAGAGGAACCCCTGCGGAATAATAATAAAACCCCTATAATAAAAGTAGAAGCTCTAGTTTAGAAGCTAAAAAACACTTCTAAGTAGGCTTAGGCGGCGATAACGGCAACATAAGAGAAATAAGAGATTACCATAAACGCAAGGCGCTAACTATTTAATTAGTTTAAGTTTAGAAATAAAGCTTAGTTGAGGTTACGGAATATCCAATTTAATTGACCATTAAAAAAGCTTAACTAGGTTAACGTAAAGTATACCGTCCTTAAACTAATTAAATCCTATACTTAATAACTAAATATATTACTAGGGATCTATAACGTCTTCTACGTAAACCTAATTAGGTATACTAGAATTAATCCGTTACCATTATAAAGCCGTAATAACACCCAACCACCTACGATACTAATAACTAATAAGGAGGAGTTTAAAGTTAAGGAGATCTGTAATACGTAGAAAATACGGGGTAAATAAAAGGTCTTAGTAAAATAAAAGGACTATACCTAACTCACCTAAGAGCTAGTGGATATACTAGTGGATATAATGGCTTTAGATTATTATAAGGCCGATTACGGGAATATCCCTTAAAAAGGGAAAGGAGGAAGGGGGTAATTATCACAGGTTAAGGCCCGATTAGAGGCCTTGGAACTACTTAACCATATTTAACATTAACAACTACTTACTAAGCCTAATCAGGCCTAAGTAAACCTAATTAGGATCTAATAAATTTATAGGGTAATAAACTTTTCCTTCTTTTCTCCTTATCTTAAAAATACTCATAATAGTCGCCATAGCTAGTTATAATATACGTGCTTGGACCGTTACATATTAGCTCATTAGGACCCTGATTGAACTACAGTACTTGAGACCGATTTGTCTAGTTATGTGGTGGGAGGTGCCTTATCGTAGTATGACGACGAAGGGATCCTAAAATCTATAGTATTCTTTTTACATAAGAACTTATTTACTGAGTGTAATTACCCGATATACGATAAGGAACTATTAGTAATAATATATTGTTTAGAGTACTGGGATTTAAAACTACGGAGTATAAAAGAGTTCACTATCCTAATTAATTACCTAAATTTAAAGTATTTTATAATAAAGAGATAGTTAAGTAAACGTTAAACTAGGTGGTTAGAATTACTATTTTATTATAACTTTATTATCTAATTTAAACCTAGTAAAAGAATAATAGTTTTTAATATATTATTAAAATATAAATAGGATAACGTGGTTGATAAGTGAGCTGGTCACCAAACCATGATTTTCTCACCTATATCATCATCATCTAATCCTTCCCACAATAAATATACCTACGTAAAACCACGAATCCCAATTAAACTTAACTATCCAAACTTTAAAATAAAACACAAAACTTAGTATCCAGGTAATTACTAAGATCTACTTAGTCCCTTATTTAACCTTAGGTACTCAATTAAAAAGAACACTATTATAATATAATACTATACTTAATTTACGAAATTTAATAGAGTTTAAAAAGGAGAAGCTAGTTGAGTATATTCTTAACTTAAATTCCTAAATATTTCCTCCCCGGATTAGTGGTATAAAAAATATAGCTAATCGACTATTTACCGACTATAATATACCCCTAGTTAAGAAATACTAAACTTCGAACTTTATTAAACGATAACCATAGTTTCAAATATACTTTTTTCGTAAATACGATTATAAGAGGGCCTAATATAAAGATCTCGTTACGATAAACGCGTGGTTTCACCTTATAATGAATATAATTACGAAATATGGTATCGTAAACCCAAATATTTATAACTTCGAAAAAATTAGGTTTAATATAAGTTAAATTATATCCGGAATAATTATTATAAGTACTAAAAAGTATTTAAATACGAAAATAATATAACCTAGTAATTGTTAATAAGTTATAATTATTCAAACCATTAGCTTATCGGGTTATAATATACTATTATATATTATTATTATAAGCTAATATCACCTCTCTACCTAATACACTAAATCGAATCTCCTACGCAACTGGGTTATCGTAATATTTAAAAACGGATAAATAATAAACAAAAAAAGCCTAAATTAGCTCTAATACTTTAATTAATATATAAAACCGTATTTAAAAGGCTAATATCACCTCCTTATTATTAATAAATATAAAAATCACTACTCTATAGATTTCGAGATATTTTATAAAGAGAACAACATCGTTACACTCTATATACTAGCTTATTCGTCTCATTTACTCTAATCCTTAGATATTAGTTGTTTTAGGTCCCTTAAGTTAGTATATAGTTAATAAATTAAGGATAAAATACGTTAGGGTAATACTTATATTATAAAAAAAGATTTCTTTCTTATATTTCGTAAAGCTTATACTTAGTTAATTATAAAAAAAACATTAAAGGGAGATTTAAAGGTACTAGACTTATTCCCCTAAGTATAAAAAGTGTATTATCAAAGCTTGATATTTAGTTATACACTCTAACACCTCTAAGATCACTTCTAATAACCCCCCCACCTTAGACTTCTTAAATACTAAATAACCTAATAAAAGTATTTTCTTAATTAGACCTTATTAAAAATTAGATCTCCTATTATTAAGGAAGCTCACCAACTTCAATAATTAAAGCTGTAGAGCATCTGTTGAAGGGGGCACGTGGTTTTATACATTAAATTACCTTATTAAGATCTAAGAATAGAATCCTTTAAAAGGAGAATAACTTATTTAATTAACACTAGAAAACAAAAAAAACCCATCTTAAATAAGGAGGGAATTTTATTATAATTAAAGGAGAGGACCTTTAATTACAAAAAGAGGTTATAACTTAAGTCGAGGAGAAAACACATCGGAGTAATAGTCGTCGACCAAGGACAGAAATAGTTTAACAGCGGTGTAACGTCTATAAAAACACTGGACACAATACATAAACATATCCAGCTAATAAAGAGATAACTAAGGAAAAGGATTCTAAGTAATTTTAATTAATTTAATTATTATAATACTATTCTCTGGTTATATGTGTAAAGTGGTTGTGGTTAAGTGGCCAGCTCGCTTATTAACCACGTTATCCCTAGTACCTTATAGGATAATAAGTTAAAGGGTTAAAAAATAAAACTTTTAAAGAGTAGGATTAACGTATTATAAGTTAATAATATAATAATAATTAGAGAAGTTTAGGTTTAATTAGAGTAAATAAAAGGGGTTAAGTTTAGTATAAGAGATTCTCTTAGAGATATAAATTAGGCCGATAACCTTAACTTAAATAAAATAAAACCCCCCTTAAACCCTTTTAAAAAAGAGCTATTATGCTCTTAGTGGGATAAAGCCTTGGATTAGAATAACTAGTACTAGCTAATTAGGGGGGTAATATAAAAAAGAGACTAATAACTTCCCTCATAGTAGAAGTTACCGATAATGTTATTAGAATAACGTGGTTAATAAGCGAGCTGGCCAGACAAGCGAGCTGGCCACCCAACCACAACCACTTCACACATATAACCAGAGAACAGCATTATAATAATCAAATTAATTAAAACTACTTAGAATCCTCTTCCTTAGTTGTTTTTTTATTAGTTAAATATGTTTATATATTATGTTTAGTATTTTTATAAACGCTACACCGCCGTTAAACTATTTCCGTCCTTAGTTAATAACCACTACTCTAATATATTTCCTCCTTAACTTAAGTTATAACTTTTTTTTATAATTAAAGGTTTTCTTCTTTAATTATAATAAAACTCCCTCCTTATTTAAGATGGGTTTTTTGTTGTTTTCTAGTGTTAATTAAATAAGTTATTCTCCTTTTAAAGGATTCTATTCTTAGATCTTAATAAGGTAATTTAATGTATAAAACCACGTGCCCCCTTCAACAGATGCTCTACAGCTTTAATTATTGAAGTTGGTGAGCTTCTTTAATGGTGGGAGATCCGATTCTTAATAAGGTCTAATTAAGAAGATGCTTTTGTTGGGTTATTTAGCATCTAAGAAGTCTAAGGTGGGGGGGTTATTAGAAGTGACCCTGGAGGTGTTAGAGAGTGTAACTGAATATCAAACTTCAATAATACACTTTCTATACTTAGGGGAATAAGTCCAACACCTCTAAATCCCCCCTAGATATTTTTTTCTGTGATTAACTAAGTGTAAGCCTCGCGAAATGCAGGAAAGAAATCTTTCTTTGTAATATGGGTATTACCCCGACGCATCTTATCTTTAATTTATCGACTATATATTAACTTATGGGGCCCAAAACGCTCAACGTCTAAGGGCTGGAGTAGATGAGATGAATAAGCTGGTATATAAAGTGTGATGATGTTGTTCTCCTTATAAAATATCTCGAAATTTGTAAAGTGGTGACTTTGATATCCATTAACGATAAGGAGGCAATGTCGGCCTCTTAAACGCGGTTTTATGTATTAATTAAAATATTAGAGCTAATCTAGGCCTCTTTCGTTTATTATTTATCCGTTTTTAAATATTATAATAACCTAGTTATATAAGAGATTCGATTCGGTGTACTAAGTAGAGAGGTGATATTAGCCTATAATAATAATATATAATAGTATATTATAACTCGACGAGCTAATAGCTTGAATGACTATAACCCATTAACGATTACTAAGTTATATTATTTTCGTATTTAAACACCTTTCAGCGCTTATAATAACTATTCCGGATACAATCTAGCCCATCATAAACCCAGTCTTATCAAAGTTATAGATATCTGGGTCCATAATACCGTATTTCGCGACTATGTTCACCACAAAACGAAACCACACGTTTATCGTAACGGGATCTTCGTATTAGGACCTCTTATAATCATATTTACGAAAAAAGTATATTCGGAATTATAATTATTATTTAACGAAGTTTAAAGCCTAGCGCTTCCCGACTAGGGGTACATCATGGTCGGTAAATAGTCGATTAATCATATCTTCTACACCACTAATCCAAGGAGGAAATGATCGGGAATCTCAATTAAGAATATACTCAACTAACTTCTCCTCTTTGAGCTCCGTCAAATTCTGTGAGTTAAGTATAGTATTATATTGTAATAGTATTCCCTTTAATCGAGTACCTAAGGTTAAACAAAGGACCGAGTAGATCTTAGTAGCCGCCCGGATACTAAGTTTTATATCTTATTTTAAAACTTAGATAACTAAGTTTAATTGGGATTCGTGGCTTTACGTATGCATATTTATTATGGGAAGGATTAGATGATGATGTAGGTGGGAAAATCACGGTCGGGTGGCCAGCTCGCTTGTCTGGCCAGCTCGCCTATCAACCACGTTATATAATTGATAATAATAAGAGATTATTATAAAGGGATAGAATTTGGATTCCATATTATAAGCCCCTAAGGACGGGTTTAATTTAAAAGTTGTACAATTCTACGTTAATAGGATATTCGGGGAGGGACACTTTAAAGGCTCTAATTAGTTATTAATTCCACTGGTCAGGCTTATCCTAGGACGTCCGAAGATTTATAAGGAACTATAATATTTATGGACGAGGAAATGTATGGTGTAATAAGAAGAGGGGCTTATTAAAGCCTCTACTTATCCCTGGACGGATCTGAGCAGAGGTCTCTATTAACTTTATAATAGGACTACCCCCTTCCCACTACGATAAGGCTATAAATATCATAGTAGTAACCGATCATTTATTAAAAACGTGATTTTCGAGTTATTAAAGGATATTACAACGGATATAATAGTAAACTAACTAATCCAAGGTCTAATTAGATACTATAGGATACTTTATATAATTATATTAAATAAGAGATTATAGTTTACGAGTCTTATGTGGAAACGACTCTATTAGTTACTATAAATCAAATAGAGACTCTTTATAGTGTTTTACCCAGAAATAAACAAAGCTATAAAGAAGGCAAACCAGGTAATGGAAGCCTATCTTAGAGTGTACACAGTGTATACTTAGGATAATTAAAATAAACTACTCCTAATAATAATAATAACTATTAATAATTAGGTTACCACGTTAATAGGACTTAGCTCGTTTTTTATTATTTATGGGTATAACTTAGATTTAATTAAAATAGAGGAACCCCTGCGGAATAATAATAAGACCCCTATAATAAGAGTAGAGGCTTTAGTCCAAAAGCTAAAAGACACTTCTAAATAAGCTTAGCTGGTAATAAATAGTAGTAATATAAGAGAAATAGGAGATTATTATAAATATAAAGTGTTAATTATTTAATTAGTTTAAACCTAGGGATAAGGTTTAGTTAAAGTTACGGAATATCTAATTTAATTAACTATTAAAAAAGTTTAACTAGGTTAATACAAAGTATACTATCCTTAAACTAGTTAAATTCTATGCTTACCAGCTAAATACGCTGCTAGGGATCCATAACGTCTTCTACGTAAGCCTGAGTTTAAAGTTAAGGAGATCCGTAATACATAAAAGGTACAGAGTAGATAAAAGGTCTTAGTTAAGTAAAAGGACTATACCTAACTCACTTAGGAACTAGTGGATATACTAGTGGATATAGTGGCCTTAGACCGTTATAAGGCTGATCACGGGAATATCCCTTGGGAAGGGAGGGGAGGAAGGGGGTAATTATCACGGGCTAAGGCCTGATTAGAGGCCTCGGAACTACTCGGCTATGTTCAACACTAACCGCTGTTTACTAAGCCTGATTAGGCCTAGGGAGACCTAATTAGGACCCAACGGATTTATGGGGCAGTAGACTTTTCCTTCCTTTCTCCTTATCTTAAAAATACTCGTAGTAGTCGCCATAGCTAGTTGCAATATACGTGCTTGAACCGTTACAGGAAAAGTGGCCCGGTAACTGATGGTGGCCCGCTCACTAATAAACCACATTATATTAATATATAATAAGGTTTAATTAATTAATAATTTTTTCAAAACCTTTTTTTAAAAGATTTATATTACTATTATCTAGTTATAATTAATATAATTATTTAATTATATAACTAGTTAAATTGTATGAATTGTGAATATCTATTAATACGGATGAAATTTATAGAATCCTGTTTAGGTAATAAGGGGCGTGGCACGGGTATAAACACAAGACCGCTATGCTTATATATTACCAAAGTCAAATGCTTAAGCCGCTTAGGCCTCCCACAAGCAACCAACCAACGCCAGATCCTGCCTCCCGGGGTATCTATTATCGATCCGTGTTTACTGACCTGTGTTTGCTGGCCCGCTTGCCCTAACTTCCTGCATTTCGACTTCGGCCAGGGGTTGCGTCGAGCTCCCAGATCCCTGGTATTGCCTGACCTCTTGCATCTCGACCCCGCCTGAGGGCTGGTTCGGGTCCCTCAGGCCATGTCGCTCTCTCAAAGTCTGTAGAATCGGCCCCATCTCATACTCGCTCTCCATGCTATCGTGTGTAGCGCATGGCGATCCGCGGATCGGCAGAAGCCAGTCAAATAGATTGTGTCCCATTACAGAAGTCCAGTTTCGTCTGTAGCCGAGGTCCCAGGGGTTCTCGTCCGGCTCCGTCCTAACAATGGCGAATGTCCGAGTTGCCAGGCGGTCGCGGGGAGATTCGCTGTCAACGGTGGTCGCTTCTGAGAACCCCGCTGCGCCTGGAGGGTACTTGGGCAGCGGGTAGGTGACTAGCGCGTACTGATTCCCGGGTCGTGTGTCGCTCGGGACCCGGATCGCCAGCTGATGGACCCAGTTCTTCCGGAGGGCGTCAATGTTGGTAATGTTGAGGAAGATGAATCGCCACGACGTCGCCGTCATCAGGAACGTGAACAGGCCAAAGAAGCCGGCAAGTGCAATGCCGGAGATGGTTCGTCCGTCAATGGAGCCACGTACGTTCTGACTCCAGAGGCAGTACGCTGCTGTGGCAAGCGATATCGCGCAGTACAAGGTGCAGTTGAACGTGAACTGCGCAAAGAATTTGAAGGCTACGTGATGATCAGCAACGTGTACTCAGACGGCAGGCATAAGTCATGAACAACTCACAGGTTTCTGATACCATGCCGCCGACCCAGGGGCAGTAGTGATCCATCTTTCGCACACATCGCTGCAGTTCGCTAGAGTGATGGGCCCGATCGGGCTTCCAGTTTCGGCATTCTGAGCACCATTTCGGCCGTCCGTCGCTCTCGCAGACAAAAACATCTCTACTATAGAAGCCCTCAAGACCGGGGCTATCCGGGTCTTGATCAGGACCGGTGAAGTACGGCTGGCTCTCCAGGTCCCCCTCTTTCCTTCGCTTGCGCTTCTTGTTCGATTCTTTCAACGGCAGTTGCGCCTGGGGTCCGAGCGGAACTAGTCCGGGGTCTGCCTTGATTTTGAGGAAGGTTCGTAAGTAGGCGGCGATCGTGAGGAGGTAGAAGAAGAGGTAGATGGTTATCGTCGCAACGGCGGCGCCAATCTCGCCCGTAGTCCTGTAAAGGTACTCGACTGCGCGAATCGTCAGCTTTCGATCCTTCTCAAGATCAGTCTGGTCCCGGGATCGAGGAGAGGCCAACCTCCCAAGTAGGCGACAATCACATAGGTAGCGTAACCGCTGGCGCCGGTGATGAGGACGGGGATGATGCGCGTCACCCAGCGCGAAGCACATTTCGTGCTGGTGCTTTCGGACATTTCGCCGTCATCGAAAGCCGCGCGAAAGGGTGCGACGCTGCTTGGGTTCGAAAAAGTCGCGTCGGTCGAGTCGGCGAGCGACCCGGCGAGCGACTCAAGATAGTTTACGGAGAGGACCTGGATGATGACATGACGACGGCACAACGGTCGAGCCTGACGGACCGAGTCTGGGCGGCACGGGAGGGCCGACAGGGCAGGGGGTGCGCAACCTGGTAGGGGGGTAATTTCCACAGGGCTCCGAGACTCCACGCCCGGACGGCAGGACGCGCTGCAGAACGGCGGAGGGTGACACAACATTACAAGTAGGTACCTACATAATGGCACTCTCTTTTCAGAGATTGAAGAGGCACGATGTTTATTTTTTCCCTTTTTGCACCATGGAAAGAGAGAGCTCGAGCACTTACACATTCAACTCGGGTCCCATACAGAGGCTAAAGACCTCTAGATGATTACAGCGTCGCTTAGCGGTGCAGCTATGCAGGTACTCAATGTGTTCTCTGTTCTCTGCGGTTGGAAGGTGTGGCTCAGCCATACAAATCACTGTGGGTATCAGATAGGTTCCCTCACTGTGCCTCCTTTCCCATCAAACATCACACCCAATACAATGGATGTAATACACTCACTCACGCCAGAACACCGCCTCCCGTCTTCTCCGGTGATGACCAATACATTCCGTACAAGGGATCGTGTAAGCCTCCGGTTCGTCCGGCGCTGGCCTCCCTTCCAGAATCCACTACGTGTCGTCTCGCGAGATCTCGCACTTCCCCAGACGAGTGGAAACGAACAGCGCTAGACTTCGGCGAATCGTCGAATCTTCTCCATTCGCACAAATCGCGCGAGCATAGTGGCTATTTGTTTACCGAGGCAAGCGCGCGAAACGCCGCTTATCCCAGTCTCCGGCGTTTCTTGTAAAAAAAAAAAAACTGCCAGTGCTCGACCCATGCGTAGCTTCGCCAACCAAATTTGTCACCTTGCAACCACCAAGGGCTCAGATTTTCAGCTCTCACAACAGAAGACCTCATTCGTGGCGAGGCCTCAGCCCTCGTGCATTCGTCACCACGCCTGGATTCAGCTTGCATGGTCATCGGTGGCGCCGACTTTACTACATCCCCTGACGCCCAAGATATTGGTGCCTAGTTATCGAAGCTTTGGGCAGCTACGAATTCTTACTGAAACGACTACATATCAACTTACCAAATCCACTCTTTTCCAGTATGTCGAAGGACCATATCAATCGAACAAACAACCGGGACTGCTGTTACTATCGAACACTTCCCTAACCACGAGGCAAACTGCAACTGAAACATTTACAAATCTGCCGAAAATTCACGTCTGTGAATAGATTCAGATGAATACTTACCCCGGTTGAAATGTGCGAGGCATTCACAACAACAGTTAGGCAACTCTCTGCACCCATGTTATCGGGATGATTCATCAACATAGCCCTTACACGCTCTCGAGAACGTCACGGTGCCTTCAAGTTACAAGAGGTCTGATTATCCTTATATTAACCGTTTTTACTCAACGAGAATCCTGTGTTCTAGGGCATCGAGATACTCGAGAGCACCACCCCCTACAACTGCCCCTGAGCCGCTGGGCCTCGGCCTCCCAAGGACTTCACAGTCAGTCAGCCACATGTCGCCCGCTCTTGACCTGATCTCCGATGGCACCATCCTAGCCTGACTCCTCGATTCAGCCGCACCAAGTCCTTCACATTTCGGGCTACTCGATTTCGAAGATACACTTCTAGGAAGAGGCTGTTGGCCGATGACCCATCGGGCAGCTGCAAATGGTCGGCTGGGCCAGGAAGGGGGCGAGTTTCGACAAGGCTTCGATGGAGAACCCTTCATTCAAGGATAGTCTGCGTTGGCCTAATGTCCTAGGGGGAAGGGGGGCAGGCGGTACCATGGAGGGGGCAGAGCCTCATCATCGACTACATAAGTGCACCCACAACCCCTGTTCTTTCTTCTTTCCCCCATCTTCTTTTGTCATGTCATCCGTCTTCAACAACACACCGATATGGCTGGAACGGTCGATATGAACATACAGTTAAGAGGATGGCCGTGGGGTCCGGATCAACACCTACCGATGGGAGGAATAGGGGTCATTCACGAAGCAAAACTCTTCCATACCGACATGGAATTTTATTGACAGCTTTTTCGCCATCGATGAGACTAGATCTTTCACTTTAGGGACAACGAAGACGGACATCTGCAACACATCTCTCTCCTTCAGCTGAGAGGTGGCTGTCGCTCTCGCCTCCTCCCCCTGGACTGTGTCATCGATCGACAGGAAGCAGACACAACGTCGTAATGCAGTTTCGAAGAGTTCGGACGTTCATTCGGCAAGAACTTTCTCTCCAGCTTTCCAACTCCACAGCGAGATCAACCTGCGACAGAGTATTCCGACCGTCGTCTCCCATCCCTTTTTGAGTTGACCGAGCCGACCGAACCGACCGAGCCTGACCGAGCCTGAGTGAACCTGACCGAGCCTGACCGACACCACTGTGCCGGAGAATACCCGAGGTCGAATAAGGATGAAGCTACATTGATGCACAGTGGCGTCATCAATGGTACACAGCTGAGCTTCTCCCTTCACGGCAAATGAACGGAGCCTGATTCTCACCCCGTCGACGCTGCTGCCTACAACACAGAGTTTCACTTAAGCCAGCCGGACTCTTGAGACCTAGACACGAGTCACCTTACGTTGTCCTCGACACTGTCTATCATCGTCTACGAATCTTGGCCATGCACCTACCTGTGGAATATAGAGTTTGGAAGCAGCAGACGGCTGTTGCGGTTGGCGGAATATACGGGCGCGACAGCAGTGTGAGTCGATGGCCGACGCTTCGAGGGCTCCCTCTGGGACCGAACTGGGTCGAGCCCAGCTTTCACTGTCACTTTGCGGCTCTGTTGTGTGCGCATTCTGCCCAGCATGCCGCCTGAGGGGCCCACCAGAGTTGGCTGCCTGCTCGGTGTGGACGAGTGAAATCAGGGCGACTACCCCCCTGCCAATTCCCCTCGGACAAATACATTTGGACAGCCGTCTCTCAGAGAAAGTACCGGGCAGGTGTTCCGCCGCAATCCGACCGAAGCCGCAGAGCCTCAAATCATGAGCATCTCCCCTTGAGGCCTGGGGACTCGTCGCTACGAGCAGAGCCGCATGCCAAGGCCCCGCAACTCCTTCAGGCTTTGACATGCCCCTCGTACTTCCTACCCAGTCTCAACCCTGGAACGCCGTCTCTCATTCGGCCGCCCTTGTCCGTTCTGTCGGCGAGACGAGAGTCATCCGCCCCCTCATTCCTCGGTGGATAACCTTGACTACGGTATCGAAGCTAACTAGTTCCACAGGACTACGGTCCTCACATCTGCCTAGGCAGACCGTCACATCGCGCGCGAACGACCCCTGAGTTGAGGCGCAAACGTGCAGGCCTGAGAGGACCGGGCCTCACCTGCCAATGGCCGCGGGGAGGTGTCTTACCCAGGGGCGCAGTTATCGAAACCTCGGGCAGGGCGCCGCGCGGGGTATATGTTCTGTTTCGAGCGTTTCTGCTGTTGCGAACTTGCGCCTCCGGGATGCCTTCCTCGCGACCGCCACGACGTACACCGATTTACCCAATCGACTCCACCGCAAGGGACTCATTCACGTCCTTCGGCGATTCCGACTGAGGCTTCTCGTGCAAAAAAGAGACGGTCTCTAGTGGGCATTGTGCATGGCTATGACTTTCAATGGTCATGGAATTCCGTTGCCTTGTTCTGGGCTTGAGTTGGCCTCGATTTGGAACGAGTGTTTGGAATCGACCCGTTGGATTGAGGAGTCTCAATTCCAATGTTTCTGGATATATAAACTGTATCACGGAGTTGGTGTTGTGGCCTGAAGTTTCGTTCACCCAGTCTCATCCTCCCAGCTTTACAGACGCTTTTCCATCTCTATATCTGCTCTTTTTGTTCGCATTTCTCCAGAGGCATCTTCTGCTCTCGGCTTTTTGAAGCAACCGAACACACTTCCCACCTTGAAAATGGGCTCCTCGGACCACCACAAGAAGAAGTCTTCTTCGACTGTCTACGTCTGGACCTGTGTAAGTCACACCCGCCCAAGCATTATAAACAACAGCTAATACCAAGCAGTGCCAGTGCGGAGACTCGGGCATGCGTGTCGAAGTTAACCCAAGCTGCCCTAATTGCCACTATCACGCTCGATGCGCACACTGCCCTGTCAATAAGGTCAGGGCGAAGAAGAGCAGCAGGTAAAAGCCTGGATCGCTTCGCCAACAACACAATACGGGTTTGCGCAACCGCCAAGCACCACATAGCACCCCCAAGATCATTCCCGTCCTACGAAGTTTCACAATCTTCCAATTGGCGGCATACGTCGTCGAAAGCCACATGGGACGGCACATAAGGCAGGGGTCGTCCACCCATTGGCCAGTGGGGGCCAAAAAGGGCGCGCGGGGGCGTGTGGGCAGTGAGAATCGCCACTCCAAGGGTCCTGTAGGGCACACCAATGGGGTTACTGTGCTTTTTCGTGGTCTGCCTTTCGTTTCGGTATCTCTGTCATTGGCTTCTTTTCGGGTTCTTTTTTGGTTTTTTTCCTTCTGCAGTGGATCCTGGCTGGGGAGCTCGATCAGTGTGATGCTGGGTATGAGATGGGAGCTTGCATTTGTGTTATAAGAAATTGAGAATATTGGTCTGTCAGTGCCATTGTCAATATATTCTCCTGTCAAGAAGGAGGGCGGGCGCTCTTTCTTCATCTACTTTGGACTGGACTGCTACCCAAGGTATCGAGAGGCAAACCCGATTCTAGGTACCTATCAAGCAGAAAGCCGCTGTCATCGTGGTCCTTTGCCTTGCCTTTTGTCTGCCAATGCCTCTTTCCCCTCTTTCAACCCTTCAGATATGAGCTGTGATTGCAAGCCGTCAACAAGAAGATCAGCCGCTTCTCCAAGAGAAAGAGAGTCATCCTTTGCATCGCCAGTGCTTCGGTTTGGACCTTCGGGGTTTCCGCCTTCGCTAACTTACCTTCCCGTCGGCTCCTCGCGATCTTGCTTCCACTTCTTCACTTTCCTGGCATCCAAGCATGTCCAACTCATCTTCAACAGCAACAGCACCTGCGACGCATCAAGATGGCGTCCGACGAGGAATCTGCCACCATGTCACGGGTTGTGGCCGGTAGAGCTACGGTAGGTCGCCTTCTCTTCTTGCATTTCCGCCCCTTATTGTTTGCTTCTTTGTGGTGGTGTGGCGCCCCTGTCGATTCTGTGGTCGCTTCCGTCTCGGCTCAAACGGCTGGCGGCGATGGAAGGACTGGAGCGGACTGGCAAGTGTCTCCCCCAGACCACTGCTATTTGTCGTTTCTGATATACCTTAGGTGAGTCACGAGGTCTCGACCGGGGATGCTACTGTCCAATCGGGATCGACGCCGACTGCCGCAAGGTCTTTTTTGGCGGCCATGCTCCGAACGAGGACCTGGAGACTCACCACCGTTGTCCTTTTTTCTGATGCCTCTCATTTGTGCCTTTTCCCTACTCAGATACCAGGGGGTCCGGATCTGCATGTCCTTTTCTATATAGACTAGACAGACGTCTCGCGACAACCCCTCACGGGCTGGTCTCGACTCACCTCTCAATGCCAACTGCTTTTTTTTCTCTACCAAACTCTCCACAACCTCTCCCGCGTCAAACAAACCTATTCGTCAATGTGAATGTGGCTTCTGCAACCCTGCAAACGTGACATCGCGAATGTGACTCGACAAAACCCCGTCTAGACCATTGCCGACTCCAACGTTCGGCCATAGTCCGCGGCGGGGTCTCCGCAAGCTCGGGACGTCGTTCCCGGTTGACATTTCCGATTCCAAACGACGAAATGGAACCCGTTACTACCTCAATCACTTGACATTGTGAATGTGACTCGATGGGCAGCGTCAAGTCAGCCTAGGCCCAAGGCCAATTCCAAAGCTCGGGGCGAAGCCCGCCATCGACGTTTCTCGGCGACGTTTTCCACCTCTAAAATGACGAGCCAGAGAGATCTACTATCCGAGTTCTGGTGACACGTTACGCAGAATCCTACGATGCGTAGACTGGACCTGCCCTCCGCTTCCCGCCGTCCGAAAACGAGACGAGGGCCCAGATCTACTTGCCTGATCTCCGTCACACGTTACCTGCGCGCAGACGTGCGCCTGGCCATGGCGACGGAGAGCCCATCGACAACGATCTCGTTCCCGTCAACTCTCAAGTCCGCCTGACCTGTCTCGCCGCCGTAGAGCGGCCGACCAGTCTATAACTGACTGTTCGTGACGATGCGCCGCGCACCTGGGCGGACAAAAGTACGCCCCGCAAGTCCTCCTCTCTGCCTCGCCGCCTCGCTCGTAGAACGGTCCAGTCGCGCTCCGGCCCACGGCGAAGGGGCCCGCGAAACCGAACTCTCGGCGGCAGCGTCGCATCCGCCATGCGACGGGCGACAGACACCCTTGATGTCACTTCAAGCTCTATCTCCCGAGCGGCATAGCCGTCGAGTCACATGCGCCGGGGTGTGTTGCGGCATGCAACCCAAAGAAGCAGGAGGGAAAGTACCACACCTTCAGACTCGAAGGACCCTGCGTGTGCAGTCGAACGATTGGCCACTGAACGATTATGCCATGGCGGAGGAGGAGGAGGAGGAGGGGAGGAGGGCCCCTCCTCCGTCATATCTCCTCTGGTGCAAGGTTCTTTTGGGTCCCATTCGCACACCCACAAGCCCATCTGCCGCACGCTGCGAGCCAGGCGCCGGTCTCTCGGTAAATAGGGACCCGCCTTGCTGCCGTCCGGTGTTGCATGCAGGCCATGCGGTCCGCCCGTCGCGCCAAGCACCAGACACAACAGGTGCAGCAACCGCAGAACATCAAAAGTACTCCGGCACCGGCAGAGGCGTACGATGGCGGGGCGGAACCTGGAAAGGGGTCACTTTTGCTGCTACAGCAAAGTGCGAAACGGCGGGGCCGCCGCCGAAGCTAAGCCTCTCGACCGCCCTATCAGCGACATATATGCAAAAGGACTGCCGCTGCACACAACAGAAAGACCGCCGCTCGACGTACTTTTTGGCCTCGAGTAATGGATTGTAATAACACAAGGGAAATGAAACAAGGCAAACTAAAATGGGTTTGTAGAAGAGCCGGCGCATTTGCGCGGGTTCCGTGATTGGGGATTGGAAAAGACAGCATGGCTGTGTTCCGGACGCCCCAGCCCCATCCCCATCGCGAAAACTTGCAACGACCGCTAGCTCACCGACGCATCTGCCATTTTGCGCATTACCATGGGGACAAGCTGCGCGCCTCGAGGCACTTTCCTCCTCCTCCTCCTCCGTGTTGAGTATTAAAAAGAAGCGTCCGTCCCGGCTTCGAGACTGGGAATACTCCATCATCAGACTGAACAGCATCAGTAGCTAACACACTCACGCACTCAACACTCGTCAACTCTTTGTCAACTTCAACACTCTTCCCCCTACGTCTTCGATAACATCGTCCAACAAAATCAACATGAGCGGACACCGAAGCTCTCACGGAGGCAGCTCTAGCGGCAGGCGTTCCCACGGCAGCTCCTCCGGCGGCGGAAGCAGTGGTCGTCGGAGCAAGCCCGCCACCGTCACCGCCTATATTTGGTACTGCGTTAGTAGATTTCCGCCCTTGGCATCACCAACGTTTGTCGCTGACAATTGACTTCCAGAGCGAATGTAACACTGGGCCTTTGAACTACAGTTTGGACACGTCCTGCCCTTCCTGCCAGCACTACCGATGCGGGAACTGCCCAGTTCAGCAGATTAGGGTCCGTGCGGACTATTAGGTATATTTTGTCCCGTCTTGGTCGTGAAGACGTCAACATGGACTAACCCGTGGCACTTGTCCAGGTTATCTGGGCCCTCTTCTTCGACGTCCGCCACGTCGAAGCCCATCTTGTCAAGGGCGGATAGTTGTCAGGCGACCACATGGCTCGCTCCACCTGCGAGCTCCCATATCTCTCGTTCCCCAAAAGTCCTGCGCTGGCAACAGACTGATTCGCACGACACGACGTGCCACAACACGACACAATGAACAACAGAAGGAAAGGAGGCAATAGCACTGCTCAGCCACGGAAAAAGAATACACAATATAGATACCCCCAAAGTGACTGGATACCCCTTGCCCACCTGTCCCCTCGCCCCATCACAGCTTTCTTTTGTCTTTGTCTTTGTCTTTGTCTCTGGATAGGTATAGAATAGAAAATAGAGTTATCCCCCTCGCAGGGGTTTTTTTTTTTTTGAACCCAGAAATGACGTTTCAATACCAATTCTCACGTGGCTCGGTGACCTGCTGGCTCGTGTAAACGCACAGCGAGGAAGCCGGCCGGTCGGCCGGCCAGTGAACTCGCCTCGTTCGAACGGGAGACGGACAGTGACGTCGTGAGGTTCGAGTGGGTTGACGGAGGCGTCTCCGAGCCGTCGTTATTCCCCACTTCGCGCACTCGGTGTGGCACCTAGCGTGTGGAGTTAAACCCGCGGGTGCGCAGGAACTCAGACGCGATTGAGTAAAACAAGACCCGGAGGTAGATGCCTTACTTACACTTGCCTACCCTGCCACGCTAAGAGCTGGCGAGGCGAGCGTGCGATGCCGTCTAGCGTGGAAATCTTTTTGTTGGGTTCGGCTGTGTGAGTGAGATGAAGTTGGGGAATGCAGAAAACCTGGGACAGAGGTCGCGAGAGAGAGGGGTATGCGGCTCAAGAGGTACGTACCTCATTGGGTAGGTAAGGTCAGTGCTCGAGGCACGGTGCCTTCCAAGCCATCAACGGCCAATGGTCCGTCGAAGCTGCTGTCAGGGCAAGAAGTGCAAGAAAAGCAGACCCGACAATTCGTCACAAACCGTCAAATTGAGCGGGCCTTGCTTTTCGATACAGCCGCCAAAAGTACCGCGCCTAAAGGCCTAAAGGGCACAACCTTACCTTACCTGGACCACCTTTTAATTGACTGAGTTAGGGTGTTGGTCGCGGTCGTGCTGACGAGGCCGAGGTCGTTCTCCACGGCCCCGCTTGCTTTCGCCCGACTGCACCATGTGTGCGGGAACTGCCCCTCTTCAGCCACACCTCCCCCCCAATTGGGGACGCCTCGTTGCTCGTGTGCCCCCCAGGAACCAATGAAATGTCGTTCTAGGTCTAATACGGAATTAAACGCGTTCAGATTAATTGAACTTAAGCCAACCAGAGCGCGTTGCCTGGGTGTCCTAAAGTCCTAGCGCACTGCTAAGAGCACACTAGCCACCTTGCGCGCCTTGCAAGGACAGAGCTTCAAAGCACAAAGACACTGCTCAACACAGCTGTCTCATGTAATATCTCATGTAATGTTCCACTTGATTTCCTCAACCCGAAATCATCACCGCTTGAGAGAAGGAACAGAAATTTTGAAACGAAAGAGTCAGAAGGCACAATTACACTTTTTGAGGTGCAACGGCCGAGGTGCTCCGTCTCACGTCCTCCAAGGTACGTAGAGCCAAGCATCCACAGCTTACCAAAGTCCCAAACGAAGTCAACTACCATTGGTAACGAGGTCAGCAACGCAATGCCACACCGCGACCACGCCCAAAAGTCTAGAAACCGTCACCGCTACCGGGACGAGGCAGCTCTGCCTACCTTACCTTACCTTACCTTACCTACCTCATCTCCAAGCCTCAACGGCGTCATGCCCAGTGACCTAGCACGCCTGCGGATGTGTTTCGTGCGCCTTGTTACATTTCCTTCTCTTGCAGGCTTCTAGAAGCCAAAGGCACAGCCACAGCATCGCGAGACAAAACAGAGCTGACGCCGTTTCACTACGCCCTACTGCGAGCAAATGTCCGCTACGCCAACTACCCCGATCCGGTTATTGGTAGTAGACGGTACTTCTGTCTCGCCGACATTGGCTGCCTGTGTTCCAGCTATACGACCTCACCACACGGCAGACGACAACACGGGGTACTTCTGTCAATTTCGGTCAGACGATTGGCTGTAAACCCAGAGCCGTTCAAGCCCCAGCACCTAAAAAAACCCAACCGCAACCACCGCCTCAAAAGGCACCCGCCAGCGCTTGCCGCCTCATCCCTGGGTCTTCGTCCGCCATCTCACACCTACGCTCGGTGAATCGTGACCGTAGCACGATGCGCAGGAAACACCACAAAGGGCCGGCGGTGACGTCGCGGGCAAACGGAAAGAGGTCATTTCATCGTTAAAACATGCGCTTTATGTATTTCGGAGCGACGACGATGGCGGCCTCGACAAACCCTTGCCGCTAATCGGAAATGATGCAGTAAAATGACGTCCAGACCAGCCCTTCTGCTGCCGCCGCAGAAAAATGATAGCAAGAAACAAGGAGACCCCGGCACTGGCAAGGAGCCCAGTCATACGTATGCAGCAAAATTTGCAAATATGCCTTCCACCCCGCCCGCCGCACATCCTCACAGCAGCTGACGCCTCCCCGGCCCCCAAGTCCTCCCTCATCAGCCCTACGTCGCCGTCTTGTTCCTTTCCATAGTATACAGTTCCCCCCGTTTCGCCTGTTGAGAGACCGAAAACACCTGCAAACGCCAAACATATCCGACCGCCCTCGTTTGCAGACGTCAAGACCCGATTAAAATGATTAGGCCTTCCCGCACTATTGCGGCACGCTTCATCAACTCCGCACCGTCCCCTACTCTTGCCGAGCCGTGATGGTGCCCTGGGGACTCACGAGCTCGGGGCTCACAAGTCTGATCGTGGAATCCATCGAGAGCTCCTCCAATGCATGGCGAGATGCCTTGCTCAAACTGCGGTGAAGCTTTGTGACCCTGCCGCCCTTTGCAGGCGTCTTCTTCGCCGCATTGTCATCTCCCGCCGCTACGATTTTCATGCTGGGCGTACGGCTGGAAACCTTCTTAGGCGATCCCTTGCCGTACGTCTTCAACATCTTGCCAGAGCCCGACTTACGGACTGTGGTGGCCTTGCGAGCAGGGTTGGGGGCCGTGTACTTCTTAGGCGTGGCCTTCTTGGCGTTCGTCTTTGCGGGAGTCGCCTTCGCCGGAGTCTTCTTCGCAGGAGTAGCCTTACTGCTGCTGCCCAGGATGGCCATGGCAGAGACACGCCTCTTGACGGTGGCGGCGCCCTTAGCAGCTGCCTTAGTGACCGTCTTCAGGCTTGTCGCCGATAGCGAATGCCTCACCCCCTTGGCGGACTTGATCTTGCGCTTCTTCGCCGGGCTGCCGCTTTCGTCATCATCACCAACCAAGGTCTCGATCTTGCGTTTGCTGGCTTTAACAGCACTCTTGACTACCGCCTTGAGAGTCGACCTGGGCGGCTTGGGCTGCTTGACTTCCTGAGGCTTCGGTCCCAAAATGCCGCGACAGTTCGGTGCGCCACAGAGACATTTCTGGACGTTCTCATCACTGAAAGGGCTGAAGTTGTAGTCGTAAGTGAGCTCCTCTCCCGTCATAATGGGCTTGTCTCCTGCAAAAAGCGCCATCCTGGGCTGGCCGGACACAATCCACTTGATCATCCGGCAATTGGGAGCACACGAGTGGTTGACGAAACGAGCGATACTACCGGTCGTGGCGTCAATAATCATGTTCTGGTCAAAACTCATCAGATAGTAGCACTGGACCTGGCTGTTAGCATCCCTGATCGCAAAACGTGACTGAGAATCCACATACCTTGTTGTCTTTGTACTTTGTCTCCATGCGGTGCGTGCACTCCTCATCCGTAATGATCTCGCCGGTGTATTCCATGATAATCTGGTTGGGTTCGAAGCAACGGTTGGCACGGATGCCGTAGCCGCGGTCGGCTGTCTTGATGACCTCAACACCGACACGGTACTTGCCACCTCCTGACTTTCTCTCCTGAAGATCGGCAAAGGCGCGGTTCGTGCAGTGCTCCTTGCCAACGTTGCAGTTCTTGTCGTCGCATTCGTACAGCATAATTCGGTTCTGGCAGTCCTCGGCGCAGCCGTCCTCGGGCTTGCAGACGCACTTGGATTGGTCCAAAAAGTGCGGCGTCTTTTTCCAGTAGAGGATCGAATCGCCGATGAAGCGGTCTGTCGCAAGGTGTTAGTATAAGAATGTTACAGTAGAAGAAGTACCTCACTCTTTGTCATTTTCCTGAACTCGTCAGGCTTCGGCTGGCCGGGCGGCAGAGGGTTGCAGACGTCAAACGGCAACTTGAAGTCGCGTCCACTGAGCAGAAGGCGAAGTCCGCTGAACATGGGCAGCGGAAGAGCTTTGTTGGGGCGACCATAACCTTGCAACTCGGGAATCGAAGCGAGCTTCTTTTGCTCGGCTGTCGAAAGACCTTTGGTCAAGTCGGACGGCGTCTCTTGGCCAGCGTACAGCCCGCGATCGAGGTATTTCTTGGTGCGCTTTGTCTTCTTCGGTTGAACCTCGACTTCCTCGGGCTTCTCCTCAGCCGCTTCCTCCTTGGGCTCTTCGGACTTGGCCTTCTTCTTTGGGGGAATCGGATCGCCGTTTTGGTCCACAACCACTAGTTTTCCATTGGACCACACCGTCCTTATGATAGGCTTCTCATCGATACCGGCGAATTCGTTTGTGTCCTGGAGGCGGCGTAGCTCACGGCTCATTTTGGACATGTTCTTCTCGAAAGTCTTGCGGCTCCGCTTGCCAAGGTTGGAGACCTTCGTCGCGAGTGTCTTGACGGGGGCGCCGGTAAGACGCGCCGCATTGCGAGTAAGCCGGGGCATGGCACTCTTTTCCGTCTTGACTTTCTTTGCGCGCGGCGCCTTGAGCTCACCGACGGACCATTGAAGATCCAACGCGTCAATTCCGTCGCGGACGAGGTTGCCAGCAACGCGCGCCACATCTTCGGCGTTGAGCTCGCTGTTCACAAGCGTCTCGCCGGAAATTGTTCTGCGGCGGCTAACCACATCGTCGCCCTTGGCGCGTCGCTTCCCGCGGTTGGCCGTGCCGCTGAGCGTTGACAAGTTGTAGATCTGGTTTCCGGAGCATGATCGGCGCGGGCGCGGTGCTGACTGGGGTTCCGAGGGGGTTTCGGGAGCAGTGTCGACGGCGGTGGCAGTGGCTTCGTCGGTGGTGGTGGTGTCGAGGTTAGAGTTGGTGGTGGTTTCAACGGGAATTTCGATGTGAGCCTCGATGTGGGCTTCAATGTGCGTCTCAGTTTCGAGGAGAACGGGCACGTCGTCTAGCTTGGGACCGTCTGAAGCCTGACTGGCGATGTCCGAAATGCTGGTGGGAGGCGTTGAGCTCGACGACGCGACGTTGGAGGAGCAGTCGGTAGCGAGAGCGGACAGGCCGCTTTCGCTGGGTAAAAGAGACATATCGGGGCGCAATACCCGGTCTCGACGCGATTTTGAACAGGTGCGATGTTAGTGCAGTCCCTGATGGTCGGGACAATCGAAATGCGACGCGTTCCAAAATTGGGTGTGTGCGTGTGTGAGGTGAGGTGGGAAGAAAGTTGGGGGTGGGAGGTCGAGAGCAAAGTCCAGACACGAAAAGTAGAAGGACGAGGAGTCGAGCAGGGGGGTGCGGAAACGGTCCCCAGGCTCAGGCTCAGGCACGCAGAATTGGCTCGCTCGCTACCCTTTTAGCTTATTTGCCGGGCATTGAGTGGCAATAAGGTATCCTCCAGGTGCTAGGTCAGGCAGGTACTATAAGTACTGCAGAAGGCGCTGCACGGTACGTGTATCGCAGCAGAATGCAGCCGGTAGCAGGGCGGATGTCAGGGAGAAAAGGGGGGACGACAAGGGAAGTCAAAGAAAAATTAGAAAAGGGTAAAAGAGACAAAAGTCAAACGCCGGGACCGAGGGTTGACTGCTGCGTATTTTGCAAGAAATCTGCGCGTGGCCGAATAATAATTTTCTTTTGTTTTCCTGCCGTGATCAAGCGCGGCGAGAGTACGCTTGAAAAGTAGCGGGTTGCGCGCGTTTAGGATGAGGTGAGGTGAGATTGAGAGGCAGCAAGAGAGAGAGGCACGAGGGTGTGAGAGAGGATTGATGGAGATGGCTGAGGGAGGTTCCGTTCCGTCCAGTGTCGTGTTGAGGACGGAGCGCGGAGAGTGGGGACGCGACGGGATTGATTGATGGATGGAGGTGTGGGATGTGTGGATGGACGCAACGTGATTGAGAGATGTGATTGCCCGCTCGGTTGCTTGCTTGCTTGCTCGTTGCTTTGCCTCGTTGCTGCTGCTCCTCCACTGTCTGAAATAAGTGAACGGCGTCGACAGAGCAGGCTGAGACCAGAAAAGACGGGGGGGTTGTGATTGAGATACAGCGTCGAGGCGCGCTTGAAGAGGGCGGCGGAGAAGACGACGTGGAGGTGCGTCTGGTAAAAAAGAGTGCTGAGGCGAGGCGAGGAACGCACCACGCTGACCTTTACCTTTATTCGGCGGAAGGCTTGCCTGGTGTGCTTGCTTGTCCTGGCTCTGTTGTCTGGCGTTGGGGGCCGGTCTTGTCTGGTCCGGTTTTTCGTTGGAGGGGCTTGGGAACGGGGAGGAGAAGAAGAAGACGACGTGGACGTGGATGGCGGATGGCGGATGTGGACGTGGATGAACGTGGCCTGGTCTCGTTTTGGGCTTGGGAAGATGCAAAGGTAAACAGACAGACACCCCCGTTCGTGTTGCGTGTGTGTGTGTGTGTGTGTGTGTGTGTGTGTGTGTGTGTGTGTGCTCCTCCTCTCCTCTGTCCTATCCTACCCCGTCCTATCCCGTCCGCTCGTCTCTCGTCTTGCTCCTCCTCCAATTATACATCCCCGTTGAACATTGGATCCTTCGACCAGCGACTTATACTAGCCTCGACTTCGGCATTGGCTGCACCGAGACACTCGAGTTGTGGAAAGTTGGAAAGCGGCAAGGTGTCGCAATCAATCCATCCTATTGCGCGCCTGAATCTGCAATAGTTGTGGTTGGTTTTAGCCGTTGGTGTTGATAACTCCAGGTGTTATCTGGTTGCGCCGTTGGTATCTTCCAGGGCCACCTCCTTCTTTCTGCCTCTGTCGCCGGCGCCACTTCTGCCTGTGCTGAGCCTCGCTCCGATAGAGGCATGATGGACAACACCACACCTCGGACTTCCTGCATGTATCATCTCCTTCGCCTTGGCCACTCGTCGTTCTTGACCGATTGTCCTGAACTGGGCAAACCCGACTTATTTACCAATCAACTCCGTATAGAACTCTCACCCCAGATATATCTCGCCATGGACTTTGAAAGCCTGGGTTGAAGTGCTTCAACTCCTCCAAGAAAACGGAACCGAGAAAATATTCCACCGTCTCTCATAAGCATGACGAGTCGGTCAAATGCGATTAGATGCCTTAGGGTGCTGAATCGTGGGATTTTCCTCTCGGGTAATTCCTAGCTAGGTCCTTATAAACACCCCGAAGAACCGCAAACTCGCGACGAACAGGCGGCAGTGAATTAGAAAGCCCAGCACCCTCACATCGTCCAATTGCTCCGAAGCAGTGCCCAAAGGATGGAGGCGCATGCTGTGAGACCTACGTCGCCTGTGATTTGGTACCAATATCTGCTGTCGGTCGAGGGAAGTCGAAGGAGTCGGCATAGCTGCGGCACACCAACTCGGAAATTGATCACGAGAAGTGAAAGCGCTCAGTGAATCTTCGGGATTCTGCTCCGATGAAGCCCGTTGCAGTTGGAATCAATGACTTACGTTTGCGGTTCCTAGAAGCCCGTTTGTCTTTCTCAGCAGGACCTCATCCTTGCGACTCGCGCAGATGAGGAGGCCATTCTGAGCCTCCTCACGACTAAAATTGGCAAAGGAAAAGACGGAATGCGGTCGTACTTTACTACAGTGAGTGGGAGCAACGTTCCCGACGGTAACACGCCACCCCGACCGCTGTTGGTGAAGTCGGCTGCAGTACCACCACCACCACAACGTTGGCCGAAAACGAGGTATCGTGCAAAAGTATGTAAAGATGCAAACCCGATTGGAATATTCGAGCCTCGGAGCAGACGACAATGAAGGCGGGTGAGCTTCGTGGTTGACCTGCCCGGTTGGCGTGGAAGATGCACCCGACCTCAACCGGGACTCCCCTCCACGACCCCGCGGGTATCGGAGGCGACTGAAAGAAAATCGCACGCCCGTTATCTTCGAAAGCAACGCAGGACGTGGCGTTGTAGCGTTGCGATGCCATAGGACCGGATCACGTCCATGCTCCGATGTGATGTCGGATTTCAGGTGTTGCCCCTGGCGGGTCGATGAGGTGGGTGCGCACCTTCAAAACCGTCCACCGGCGCTGTCACCCTCATCACACAATCTCCCCGAGGAGACCTGGCGGAACTCAATCATGCTCGACAACGGCGTTTCAACACGGGCATCCGCCGAGTCATTCGTCCCCTCGGAAAAACCAGGGGCGATCAAAAGGACCGCCAACGCATCTCAAGACCGAGTCCGAGGATATATCAATTTGTTTGGGATTGTTCCTATTAAAACTTCTCTCTGTTCCAAATCGAAATGAATTTCGTATAACGCCACGAACACACAAGGGTATTATGGCAAGAACGCAAGGAGAAACACAGACCAAAACCCAGCCGAAAAAGGGAGAGATCCAGTCTGTCTAACGGCGGTATCCGTCTCGACCTCTGCGAGACAATCAATTCCCTGGTCCTCTCAAACCAACCTGCAATGATTCCAAAGTCAACCGGAAGTAAAACACACAAAGAGAAGAAAATCCGGGCCGTCGTTTAAGCGGCAGCGGGCTTGACCTCCTCCTTGGCGGTGGCCTCGTTGTCCTTGCCCTCATCCTTGATGCTCAAGTCAGCGACATTGGGCACCTCGGCGCCATCGGTCTTGGGCGTCTCGGTCTTCTCGGGCTCGGGGGCCGCGGGAGCGGGAGTCTCAGCGGCCTTGGTCTCGGCAGCAGGAGCCGCAGCAGGGGCGGGGGCCGCGGCGTCCGCAAGCTTAACGGTCTGACCCGTGGTCTTGATGCTCACGCCGCTGCCGCCGTACTCCTTGGGGAGAGACTGCTTGAGAGAAGGGATCTCGTTGGCCAGCTCAGATCCGTAGCCTAGAGGGTGGAACTTGGCGACGGTCTTAGGGGCCAGGAACACCTTCATAGCCTTGAAGACCCAGCCCATGAGGGCGGGGATGTTGACGAAGTACTTGTGGTTGAGCAGCTCAGGGTAGGCCATAGCGAAGACTTTGATGGTCTGAGAGGAAGCATTCTTGACGGCGGGGTCCATGCGCAAGAAGCTGACGTTGAGGTAATCGTGGACCTGAATCATTTGGTAGGGGTCCTCGCCTCCGTCCGGGATGGGAGTCTGGACCTTGTCCAGGTTCAGCTTGCGGACGCTGAGCTCCATGAGGGCAGCACGCCACTTGATGAACCTATACAGCAGGTCAGTCATGGGGTACTCACTGTGAGACGCCCGTCTCATTTTAAGGTTATAATACTCACTCATCGACATTGCCGAAGGTAGCCTGCTTGTCCTTAACAGCACCGTAGATGTTCCAGGTGATGATGATCTCCTTGCCCTGAGTGTCCTTGTGGGTGGTGACAAAACCAAGCTCGTCGAACTTCTTCTTATCGAAGGAGACCTCATCCAGAAGCTTGCCGGGGTTGGTATCCCGACGCCACACCAGGGCCTTCTGGAGCTGATCAGCAGCCTTTGAGACATCATCGTCGTTGGCGCGAAGGAACTTCTGCAAGACGACAGTGGTAGGAATATGAGAGCTGTCGGACAGCTGAACACCCCACATCTCTTTGTGCTTGGACGACTCGAGAATACCAGGCAGCTTCTCAAAAAGCGTGGTGAGAGGCGTCTTGGCCTTTTCGGCAGGCTTCTCCTCAGCCTTCTGAGCGACGGGAGCGGCCTCCTGAGTCTTTTGCTGCTGCTGCTGGGCCTCAGGGGCGGCGACAGGAGTAGCAGCAGGAGCGGCCGCGGGCTCAGCGGGAGCCGAAGTCGGTTCCGCAGCAGGAGCAGCAGCAGAAGGAGTATCAGCAGCAGCGTCGGTAGCCGGCGCGGGCGCAGGCGCAGCAGCAGGAGCCGCCGCAGCAGGCGCGTCGTTCATGGTCTGAGCAGACATGATGGCCAGAAAAATCCGTAGCGAGGAATCTGTTGTGTGTGTGTTGCGTGTGTAAATATTATTAGAGTGGGCTCCCGGCCTTAATTTTTGTACAAGGGGAGAAGAAAAAAAAGTTTAGGCCAGTTCCCGCCCCTCTTCCTGCAAGTCGCGTGGGATTTGCCTGAGGTGTTTGCGTGTGTGTGTGTGTGTGTGTGTGTGTGTGTGTGTCTGTCTGTCTGTCTGTTGGGGGGTGCCTCTGTCGAGGGCGTTGGCGTTGGGTAATCAGGATTAGGTCGTCAGGCAAGTGCGGGATGGAACACGGTAGGGCCAAGGGACGGAGATCTTGGGTCCTAAAAGTAATCTGATGGACGGAAAGTGGCAGCAACACTGTCAACACATAAACAGAACCACACCACCACCACCGCAGATGACAGTTAATTAAGGTAACTACCTACCCGGTCAGGTAGGTAGCAAAGTACACTTCACACCTCAGAAACAGGGGAGCTACATTAGCAGTAACAGCTGCACAGTACAGCTACCGCAGCAGCGACAGGCCGCCATCGCAACCTCACCCGGCGGCCACGAACGGCAAGAGCAGGCACGACCAGACCTTGCTGCTCGCTGCTTGCTGCTGCTCACTGCTCAATCAACACACTCCGGCCAGTGTTCCGTGCGTTGCTTCCGGGGAACTCGAGAGTGCCAATCCACCTTAATCCAATCAAAGTCCCCGTTGTCCAATCCTAAACTGCTCTTGCTCTGGCCTGTGCAGCCCGGGAGAGTGCGAGTGGAGATGGATCCCCTTTTTTCAAGTGATTCGCGCCTTCTGTTTCGACGGTGCTTGGATGGGGTCGCTAGTCCTGACATCTGCCTCCTGGTCCAGCGTGTTTCTTCTGGTCGGTCGTCCTCGCCTTGCCAGGGAACGCGCTCCCTGCCCTCAACGTCGACAAGGCTCTTATTGCTCGGCTTGTTGTTTGTTGTTGCGTGTCGTTGATTGCCTTGAATCGGCCGTGATAGGACAGCCGGCCTTCTTGACAAGCTATCCTTACGCCCACGGAGCACGTAGCTTGGCTAATCAGCCGTCGATGTAACCCCGTCATCTGTGTTAAATTCTCGGCACAATGATCTCTACGGTATCTGAGCTGTGCACTGTCACCATCCATGTGGTGCAGTGTGCACGCCGTTGCCGTTGCCGTTGTCTCCATACTGCGTGCGTACCTTAGTAAATGGACCGAGGCCAGATTGAACGTCGCCGGCTCAAGGCCTCTCTCACGGCAACTCATCTCATCAAACACACCCTGCCCTGCCATTTTCGTCTTCATTTTCCAAGCTCCGAAGTCCAATTGCCAATATGCCCCGCCGCAATGAGCCAGCCAGGCCCGCCCATCGGAGGACCAGTTCATTCATTGCCTGCCAGCCCAGCCAACCAACCCAGCCTGCAGCCGAGTTGCATGGAATATTTCAGGGGCTCCCGCTTCCTTGTGACGGTCCATTGTCCTCCTAGTGGCCCCAGCCCGCAGACGAGCCCCGCCCGTTGGCCCGTGCCCCTGTCTCCCCTTCCCGCCCAGCGGCCAAACACCTGCGAAAAACCACCGTAGCGGGCCGGCAGAGCGCCCTGTTAGGGAACCAATTCCCACTGAGGGTCGCCCTATCGAACCTGCTGCCCTGCCCTTCAAGGTTGAGGTGCAGATGATGGGCCAGCTGCCGGGCGGTGCCGTGTTGGTACCTGCAGTGAGTCCCCACCCCAAGCGCCCGTTGCCGCATCTGAATGGGCCGCTAACATTGGCACCAACACCACCGCCGCACAGCTGCGCTGCCTGAATGGCCATACACTGACGGCTGACTACTCCACCTACGCCAACTTCAACCTCACTACGTTACCTTTCTGTCCATCTTAGGCTACAAACTACGCCGTTCGTGGCACCAAACAATCCTACGCGAATCTACGCGCGCCCCAGCGACGGTTACAAAGTGCCTAGGCCTGTCTAGAACAAAGAAAGCAAGGGGCAAAAGCAACAAAAGAGTGCAGGGGAAACTACTCTAGGATCCTCATTGAGTTGGCAGGCAAGAGATCAACCATCTCGAAACCCCCCAAAACCTATCTCAAGAAAAAGGTACTTTCGGAGTAGTCCATCCTCCGCCGTGAAAGAAAACCAGAAACGCCATTGTTCCCAGAAGCAGCAGGGCTGAGACAAACCAATCAGCCCAGGTTCTTCTTTCCGAGTCTCAGTCCATCCTGTTCGCAACTCGGCCAAAGAACAAGAAGAGCCCAAGAAAACAACCATACGATGCAAGTTCCGAGAAAAAACCTCTCAGATGACGAATGAGAGTCAAAATGCAGACGTGCAGAAGAGCAGAGCAGCGAACATGCAGAGCAGAATGCGATCCTCCAACTGAAGCCATCTCAGCGCCCCTTTCGTCTTGTTGTTTTTGTACTCGGTTTTAGTGGGCGGTAATCATAGGAGTAGTTGTCGTCAGAGCGCGACGGATGATCGACTCAATGGTCTGGTACTCGTGCATGGCAAGCTGCGAGAGATTCATGCTGTCGAATACCGGTCCTACAGGGTGGTTCAGCTCGCGCCAGAAGTAGCCAAAGTAGCCGTCCGTGGCGTCGCCGATGGCGTGGGTTTGGCACTTCTCCTGGAACGACTGAGTCTCGAGGAAACGGCTGGTCTCCTCGCGAATAATGGCTACGTACCACTGTTGGAACAATGGGTTAGCTTAGAACACTTCAATTTCACCAATTCTTACCCCACAGACTAGATGGGGATGGGGGAGGCTGAGAATGGGAAGTGGACTTGCCTCGATCACGTCCAGGGGAACGCCAGTCTTGGGAACCAGAACGTAGAGGTGGCGCCAGCTGTCGGCGAAGCGCGGCTGGCCAAAAGCTCGCTGCTCCATCTCGCCCATGTCGACGAGGTAAGCAACGTCATCCTTCTGAGCGGTCGAGAAGCCGTCACAGCGCATTGCTGCAGCAACGACTCGCTTGAGGAGGCGAGGGGTCAGGTTGAGCTCGTCGCGATGATCGCGGATGCTGCCGACAAGGATACGAAGGAGGTCGCAGGTGGCCTTGTGCATAGCATGGCGCTGCTGGACCGTGATGTAGGCCTTCATGTGCCAGGGGAACTTGGTGAGAGTGCTGATGAGGCACTCGAAGGGTCGCTGGGGACACTCCTTAGAGAAGGGCGACTACCGCGTCTTAGTTTGAGATGTGTGTTGCTCAGTCAGGGAAACTTACTCGGTGAGGGACCTCGACATGCTTGATGAGCATAGTCATCTCCTCGTTGGAGATGAAGCCCTTGAAGTTCTCCCAGGGCTCTTCGGGGTTGTGAGGCAACACCTGGGGGTTGCCTCCGTTCCAGAAGACGCCTCTAGCCGAGGGATACAGGTCCTTCATGAGGGCAGACTGACTAGAAAGCTCAATCTCGACGGGTCGCTGGCCGATTCGGGTGACTCGGCCCCGGCTGATGTTCAGCTGATGCTTCTCAACAGCCTTGGTGGCATCCTCCAGAGTGTGGAACTCGACGTAAGCATCGGTTGTCTTGCCAGTGACGCGCTCCATGATGATGTGGACAGGCTCTTCTGTGTCGTTGAGAATGCGAGAGTTACGACCAAGAACGGCAATGATCTCAGCTCTGTTTGTAACGAAGGGAATCTGCCTGTCTGTGAGTTTGGATCGCCCATAAGAAGATATGGGCAACTTACGTTTCCGATCTTGACAACACCTCTGACCAGCACGTTGCCCTGGCGAGTGGCAGGCTCTATGAAGGGGAAATTGGCCTGGTTCAGGGCGGCGTTAGCGGAAGGAAGCCCCGTGGGTCCAGCAGTCAGTCGATTCAGCTCAGGCGATCGTTGAGTACGGATGTACTCAGGCACTGGCGCACAGTAAGGCGCGATGGCAGTCTGGGGCGGGTAGCTGCCAGGATAGCTGCCAGGGTAAGGGACGACAGCTCCATTGTGTCCAGCATACGGCTGGAGAGCGCCCTGCTGAGCCATGAAAATTCCAGTGCCATTAGCAGAGTGTTGCTGGATGGGAACGCCCTGAACGTTCTGCGCGTTGTGAATTTGCAGTCCATGGCCAGCGAAGGGCTGAGCCTCGACTCCCTGGGTACCACCAGACTGATCGTCATGAGGGAGGTCATCAAAGTTGAGAGTCTCTCCAGTAGCAGGGCCGAAGGGAATCTTGCCAGTCGCGAGCAAGTGAGTAGTGTCGACCTGAGATCCGAAGAGAGGCATTTGAATAGGGCCTCCCTGCGACGCCTGGGTCACGAACGGATCCTGAGAATCGGCTGTAGTGATGCTCGTGCCGCTGGTGACCTTGTTCAAGTCGAACTTTGGCGGAGCTCCGAGGTCGGCAACATTGATGGTAGCACCGGGAGCAAAGTTGCGCGGTTCAGTCATCAAGCCGATGTTTCCCGCCTTGGGCGTGTCGCTGCCAGGGCTGGGAACACCGCCATGGATCGTTGTGCCGCTTCCTCCCTGGGAATGCGAGAAGCCACCTCCGTTGATCTGGCGAACTGGAGTTTGATGGGTCAAATTGCCCATCGAAACACTACCGCTGAGGTGCTGGCGGTTGGTTCCAGCGTTGAGCGAAGCAGAGTCACTCTGGGAGGTGCCAACATGGGTGACTCCGGTGGGTGCAGCCCAGTGGCCAGGAACGAACTGCAAACCAGACATGATTTGGCCGTTATAAGCAGCATGGCTGACTACCTCGGTGTGCTCAGCCTAGAAAAGATGTCAGCCAGGGCCTTTCTTTAATGGGGAATGTTGAAGTCAGTTGAAATACCTTTATTTCCTGAGTGTTGGGGACCCAGGGGCTGGAGGTAGGGTTTAGATCAGATGAACCCCTGCCTTGCTGCTGGTCTGAGTTGGTACTGATGAGGGCACCATTCAGGCGGGCACCACCCGGCTGGTCGTCGTACTCGCCATCTTCGACGACAGTCTGAGGGAGACCACTGGGCTTGAAGCCGCCCTGGCGGACCATGCCACGCAGCTGCTGTCTCATCTTGTTGTGCTCAACCTTGCCAGTCATTCCAGCAAGCTTGGAAAGATTGGCCATGATGAGTGACAGCCAAGCTTAGCTGCTTCCTTGTGATGGGCAAGGAGAGCAATGTTGAAGATGAAGGTCAAATGACGAGCAAGCGCCAAATGAGGGAAAGAGACAGTAGGTATTCTAGGTGGATGAGGTCAGTGACAGGATCAGAGAAGGAAGAAATTAAAGAAGTAAGTCAAGAGAAGAGAAGAGTTGTAGGTGAGAACAAGAAGGGCAAGAGTGGGTGAGTGAGAAAGGTGGGAGCAGGGTGAGGTGTGAGTGAAAACAGCGGGAGCAAGGTGGGGAGGTAAGTGAAAAAAGGCGGGAGCAAGGTGAGAGTAAACCGAGTCAAATAAGGCAGGAGCAAGGTGAGGTTAAAAAAGGAGGAAGGCAACAAACACTAAACAGGTGAGTGTAGGGTAAGTTAAAATGCGAGAGCACACGGGGAGTGAAGAGAGAGAAAAACTGAGAGTATACACGGAAGAAATAGTGAGGGAAAGAAGTGTAAAAGGGTTTGCTGAGTGAAAAACAAGGTGATAGGAAGGAGAACAAACCTTGGCCAACAAGAAGAACAGCGTAGGAGCAACAAAAGAGCCATGAAAATCATACAATTGACCAGAAGCAGTCAAGAGCGCGTGAAAGGAAAGGAGGAGGGAAAATAAATAAATAAAAATTGCAAGCTTACCAAGTTCTGATGGGTAAGGAGGAGGCAATCATCAATCAGCAATCCCTTAGTTTCAGCAAGAAGCGCAAAGATGAGGAAAGAGAGAAGACTTGGATAGCAGGCAGAAAGAGAGAGGCCTTGAGTACAGAGTCGTGCCAAAGCCTTCGCAAAATAAACGGCAGCTGGGGAAAAGAAGAAGGGTGAAGGTTGAAGGGTTTGTGTGGGAGCTCAGAGGAGTGGATTCAAAAGAGATCGAGTGGGAGATTTGAAGGAGGGTAGGAAGGAACGGACTCTGGACTCTGGACTCTGAACAAGGGAGATTACGAGATCAACAGTGGATTCTACGGTTCCCTGGCATTCCCAACTCACAAAAAGGAAGGAAGGCAGAAATCAATTCCCTGCGTTTGGCCTGGGGGTGAATATCGTGTTGTTCACAGGACTGTGGCAGGCAGGCTTTGTTTGGGCCAGGAACAGCAACTAGGCATATTCAACACAAGCTTGGAAGTTTGCCAAGAATAGAATTGAAGCATTTCTTGCCTCCCAAGTGCGATAAAATACTTCGGTATATGTTCGAATTTGGGCAAAGTAGGCTCTACTGAGGGACGGGAAGGAACCAACCACAAGCGAGCGCAACGAGAACATGACCGAGATCGTGAGGCTAACTGCTACCAATATATTAAAATATTTATGAGAGAGAGGTTGCCGAGTTCAATCTGATGGAGCCGGAGATCACCGCCCTTGGCTTCGTAGTCTAGAGTGGCTATTCAGCTCAAGATCGCTGTCACGGAAAGGCGGCAGATTGAAGTACGTACCTGGATGCCTCTCATGCGTTCTTGAATCCCAGGAACCTAATAAGTCCAGAGGACGCAGGATATGGAAACCGGGTCCAGTTTTCGAATAGATATTGAATGTCAAGATGGAGCCATTTCATCTGCCAAGCGGCTATGAGAGGACTCCACGACACAACCAAACCGGACATTTCTGATGATGAAGACAAGCAAATAATATAGAGGCTTTTATTGGCGAAAGCTAAGAATTGAGGGTCATGATCATGTCTGGATTTTGTATCAAAATGAGGTCCCATATCGCCGTTTCCACTCCGCCCCGGATTTGCGGACCGATGTAGAAGTCGGATCCAATGTGGATCCCGGCATTCCGGCCGCGCTCTAGCCAACGTCAAACTCCAACTCGTGATCCTAGCTCGGAACTTCAATCTGGCCAGCATGTCGGCCGAGCAGCAGGGCGACGACTGTCTGTGCTCCTTTATCGGCCGGCTTTTAGCCTGTAATACGCTTGCGTATGGGTATCTTAATCGAACTGGATGGATATACGGTCAATGACGTCAGGAGCGTGTCGCTGAACCGGAGCAACTTACGGGCGTCAGGAAAGATTCAGCAACGAATCTGGCTCTCGCGTTCAACTAAAGAGTGTCAGTGGAACATTCGATGCCCTTGTGGGGCCGTAGGCCCCGCGACGCCGGGGACTCACGAAGAGCTTCATCTCCGAAATCTCCTTATCGACCTCCTCCATGAACTGGATAATAAAGTCCACCAGCTTGTGCTTCAGCATCTCTTCCGTGTGAAAGTTGGTAATCAAGAAGGAAATATCATATCCCTGAAGCCAATTGTTAGCTGACATCGTCTCCAGTATGAGTGTTGTATGCCACGTGGCATTGAGCCGCCTGGAGGACTTGACGAGCAACGCCAGCGTCAGGCCCAACATACCTTGATAGGCTTCCTCCTAAGGATAAAGAAAGACTCCGCTCGCTGCGTCAAGAAACGGGTAAACTTGTGGACCAGGATGTGCTCGATCTCGTCGGCCTGCTTGATCTTGATGGATATCCGCACAGAGTTGATGCTCGGCTCGATCAGGACTCTCTCGTTCTCGTTGCGGGCGATGGTCAGGGGGGTCAAAAGGACTTCGGGGGACGTCTGGGCTTCGATCTCGGGAACGTTGTGGCGTTCAGCGGTTTGGGATGCGAAGTTGGAGAGCGTCAGGGCGGCCGTCAGACTGCTCCGGACGGCCTGGAGGTAGGGTCGCAACGATTGAGACTGTTACGGCATGATCAGCGAATTGAGTCGTTGATAGTCGAGAGTGCATCCTTACCATGATGGCGAAGCCTGGCCGCGTCCAACCTTTGAGATGCTGAGAAGTTGGAGTTGGATGTTGACCGCGGGGTTCGTGAGGTTGGCTCAGCCGGAAGCCTGACGTTTAGTAGTGGGGCGGGAAGCACCGCCGTAGCTCCACCTCGTGCGTATGTACCAGTAGCTGTCATCGTACCTTGCTGAATCAGCCGGGATCACCTTCACGTGACCTAGAAGCTTCCTTATCGTTCTTATCGTGCTTGTCGTCCGCATTCGACCGTGTTCTAACATATTCGGAAAGAATCCCAATTTCGGCCGTGACCAGCTATCCCAAGAAAAGGAACCAATTAGCTTATTACATTTAAGAAAATAGCCATTGAGAAGGCAAATTTGCAATACAGTAGCAGCGGCGTTATGCAACGCAACTACGTACTTGCAACTAAGGAGAAGAGGCGGGGATACTCTGACAAGGGTATATTGCAATAATCGAATCGGTAGCTGAAACGGACCCTGCAGGTATACCGCTTCCAGGTTCCCCGCTAACCTCCATATGTTGCCTTGTACTACTCGAGGTATCCGTACTGACGCAAACCTTTTGGCACCTTCCCTTCAACAAACTTCTTGACTTACTTGTTTCGCACCTGGGGTTTCTTAAGACACACCACAAACATCGTATTCTTCTCTGCAACAAGTTCGTCTAGCATTGCAACGAAACGATGGCATCAATACCCGGTGAGCACGACAAGCTTTCAATACATTAAAGCTTATTAACATTGGCTGCAGTCACCGTTAGCCACCAAGGCACGAAGTATCAGGTCGAGATCGACACCTCCTCCAATGGCGAGACTTTCAAATACCAACTTTACAGCCTGACTGGTGTCGAGCCCGAGAGACAGAAGATCCTGGTCAAGGGCAAGCAAGTGAAGGATGATGACGACATGTCAAAGTTCGGCTTGAAGGCCGGCGCAACACTCATGATGATGGGCAAGCCATCTGGAGAAAACGCAGACCTCGGCCGCCCGAAGGAAGCGATCAAGTTCGTCGAGGACATGACCGAAGCCGAAGCTGCCCAACAGGAGGGTGCTACCCCCGCCGGCCTCACCAACCTCGGCAACACCTGCTACCTTAATTCGACTCTCCAGACCCTCCGATCGATTCCCGAACTCCAGACGGCCCTGGCCACATACAAGCCAAGCAGCGGTGGTGGCAGCAGCTTCGGTGGTCTGGGATCCGCGGATCTTGTTACTCCGCTTACGGACCTCTACAAAAACATGTCGGAGACACAGGGCAGCATCTCCCCTCTCACATTCCTGAGCACGCTGCGCGCGATCTACCCTCAGTTCGCTGAGAAGTCCAAGTCCGGAAACGGATACGCTCAGCAGGACGCCGAAGAGGCCTGGTCTCAAATCATCTCCCAGTTGAAGCAGAAGCTTTCCGAGTCGGAAGGCACCTCGTTCATCGACAGGTACATGGCCGGCGAGCTCCAGTCCACCCTTGAGGCTGACGAGCAGGCCGCCAGAGATGGTGGCGAGGAGGTCATCAAGTCGAGCGAGACCTTTTTCAAGCTCAACTGTCACATTGACGCCAGTGTCAACCACTTGCGTGATGGTATCCTAGCCGCCTTGTCGGAGAAGCTGGAGAAGAAGTCGACCGTCCTCGACAGAGACACCACCTACACCAAGAAGTCTCAAATCGCACGGCTCCCCAAGTATCTCACAGTCCACTTTGTACGCTTCTTCTGGAAGCGAGAGGTGCAAAAGAAGGCCAAGATCATGCGCAAAGTTACATTTCCGCACGAGCTTGATGTTGTCGAGTTCTGCACCGATGAGCTGAAGAAGGCTCTTATCCCCGTTCGCGACAAGGTTCGCGAGATTCGAAAGGACGAGGAGGATATTGAGCGGGCCCGCAAGAGGCGCAAGATCAACCCGAACGACCGAGGCGACATTGCTGGATCCTCCGGAGGCCCCCCGGAGAAGACGGCTCTGGAGAAGGCGAATGAGAAGAAGGCTGAGAAGGCCGGAAAGCCGATCGCGACCTCGTCCGATGGCGACACGGAGATGGCTGAAACATTCAAGACCGACGCTGAGGTCGAGGCTGAGAAGGACGCGGCCCTCCTGGCTGCCAAAAAGGAGCTCTTCGCCTTGGTCAACCAGGATTTGGCGAAGGACGAAGGCGCCAACCAGTCCGGTATCTACGAGCTGCGAGGCGTCGTCACTCACCAGGGAGCGAGCGCCGACAGCGGCCACTACACTTCGTACGTGAAGAAGACTGCCCCTGTCGACCCAAAGACCGGCAAGAAGGGCGAGGAGGACGGCAAGTGGTGGTGGTTCAACGACGACAAGGTGTCGGAGGTGACCGCCGACAAGATCGACGCTTTGGCGGGCGGTGGCGAGTCACACTCTGCTCTGATCCTCCTTTACAGAGCCATTCCGCTGCCCATGGTCGAGGAGACGACCGAGTAGGCTTTTTCAGCTGTCGGAGCTGTCGAGAGCATCGGCCTTGGCGTTTGCGAGCGGGAATGAGGTTATGGGTGGTATACAGTAGGAAACAGTGAACAGGACATGAATTCCGAAGCATAGATAGACGGATTGATGAGTGTGTAATGGCTACAGTTTATTACGCACATTATGCGGTTGGTACAATTATGGTTACATTGAGTGGTACAGGGCGGTCCGTCTTCACGTGGCCGTATTATGCAAACTCGCGAACTGCGTATATCCCCATCCAAAACTTCTATCCGTGTGACCATTTCTCATGCCTGTCGGCTCTTCCTCACGCGATCCTGGCTGCAAGCCAGGCCAGTATCGTGGGCGGGTAAAATTCTTTCGGGCTGTCCTTACGGCGCCCGGGATCACAGACCCCCAAGCCGGAGCTTTTCTTCTCCGGCCTCGATCAGCTATCGGGCTTTTTGGATTCCCTTTAGCGTATCCTCTCCTCCAGGGCACTCAGCTTCCTCTCCCACTTGCCTCGCTCGGAGACAAGGAGCTTTCGGTGGCCCTCAAGCAGGGCGATCTGCTCTTCAACGGGGGTCCCGCGAAATTTTTGCCGTTCCTGTGAGAGGCAAGAAAGGTTAGCACCTCAGAAGCGCAAGAAGCGCAAGAAGCGCACAAATTTCATGATTGTTTCCGCTTACCTCATTCCATTCCTGTTGCGTCTTGAGGCCAGCGCCGTATATCGAGCCGGTGAAGACGACGGCTGCGAAGCCGGCTGCTATGAGGCCGGCGCGAAACTTTGCGGACCCGCTCATATTCGTTCGAAAATTTCTTCTTCTTCCTCCTCTGGATCAATTGGTGTCGGTGGTTCACCAGTACTCCCTCCAAACTTCTCTCGCCTCTCTACTTCTCCTGTCGTTGGCGTAGTCCGGGCGACGATTCGAAGCCGTCAGCTCGTCGACAGCCGGGGCGAAAATGTTCCAGCGAGAGCGTGTCGAAGACGTCGACGACGACGAGGAGACGACCGAAGAGTCGGTAGTCGTCGAGTCAAGAGAGTTGGCTCGTGTGTGGCCTCGCAATCTGCCCAGCGGAGAGTACGAAGATCGGCGTCGCAGGGACAGAACCGTCGCGGGCGGCTCGCCACACTCGGAAGAGTCGGAGTCGGTTGCTGTCGTAGACGGCGTCGAGGGCTCGGAGGGCCAAGCTTCGAGCTCCAGGGAAACGGGCGCGATCGCCTCAGGGGAGGCTGTTGAGCGATGCAGGGCAAAGACGGCGGCAGAGGCAGCGGCGGCGCTGGGGCGGCCGGAAGCGGAAACGGGGCCCCGCTGAAGACCAAGACGGTGGTGCTGCTGCTGTGGTGGGAGCCCCAGTGCTCTTAGTAATCGTCTTCCGACTGGCGTGACGTCGTCGCGTTGGGCCATGACTGATCCGGAGTTGGCAAGAGGTCTTGGTAAAAGTGGTATGGTGAGAAGGAGACTTCTTTAATATGCAGTGTCCTGATCTCTGCAAACTTTTTTCTTACATCTCTCTCTCTCTCTCTCTCTCTCTCTCTCTCTGTTCTGGCCGTTTCCCCGGTGCCCTTGCGACTATTGGAACACAACCTGAAGCGAGCAGTGAGATAAGGCCCGAACTGCCTTTTTCCGTTAAACCCCCCACCCATTGTTGGTGGTATTACAGCGGGTTTGGGCTTATTCATTGCCTACCTCAGGTGCGCGAAACAAACTTCGTGAGAGCATCTTCTGGCCCCTCACCCCCCTTCCGGGCCATCCTGTGCCCTTTTGTCTTTATTGCACCCATCATCCCTCCCCTTGCGTCTTGCTGCCCGGCAATCACGCCTGCTTTTCCTTGCGCTCCCTCGGCAGCAGACGCCGTAAAACAAAGACAGCCCACACATTTCCCATGTCCTTCGGCCGCCGGCCCAGGTAGTCTGATCTGGCCTGCGTGGGGTCACCCTTCTTGCCCCTGTCTGTCTCAACCCTTGCTGAAACATATCCCCATCTCACGGCAGCCAGCTGGGGGTTCTTTTTCCGCTCTGCCTCTGACTCTATCTTTCCTATCCTCGTCTACCCTGGTCACATGAAGCCAGACGTCTGTCACAGAGCCTGGCGGTGATGGGCGATGGGACGCAGCAAGTGGCAAGTGCACGCGAAAGGAGTGCCGAGACGTCTCGTTCTCGGAACAAAAAGAAATAATGAGAGGCGAATCACGGGACGGCGATGAGCAGAAAAGGCTTGTCTTGTCGATGAATCAACGAAAACCGGAGAAATCGCGAGCGCAGAGACGAGACAGGCATGGGAAGGAAGGAGAAGGCGAAGGCGAAGGCAAAGGGCAAAGGGCGAATGACAAGAGTTCTGCACCGCCTCCCCCGCATCGCATCGGGTAATTGGGCTTGGCTGATATCGCGGGATGATGGCTAGGATCATCGATTCATCAGTCAAAGTTGGCGCTCGCATGACGACCCTTACCGGCCCACGTCAAACATGCACTGATTCACTCTCCTCCCAAGATTGCCGCTTCCTCAGTGCGGGAGCTGAAGATGGGCGGACCGCGGGAAGGCGGGACGGCTGGAAAGCCAAACCGCCGAGCCAAACGTCACTCGACCCTCATCGTCTCAACTTTCCCGTCCACTTGACAGACACTTCCCTCATGCGCGAACGCCACAGCCAGCCAGACCACGGCAAATGCCAACATCTCTCCTACCTGGTAGACGGTAGCTAACTCGGAGCCCCCTACGCCCTCCACCAGCCGAGAGACAGAATCGAGGGTAGCAGAGATCGCATAAACTCCCTCCACACCATCTCCCGACCCATCCGCGCGCCTTCCAAGCCCCCATCCTAGGTTGCATCCGCTGTCACTGTCAACCGCCTCCCGCGGTGTCCAAGACAGAACGCCATTGCTGCTGCGCCGCCGCAATGTCGACTCCGCGCGCTTTCGTCATCCGCCACGGCGAGACAGAGTGGTCCCTCAACGGCCGCCACACCGGCACTACCGACATCCCCCTGACCGCCAACGGCGAGAAGCGTGTCCGGGCCACCGGCCGGGCTCTCGTCGGCAACGACCGCCTCATCGTGCCCGGGAGGATCTCTCACATGTTCGTCCACCCTTCATCATGCTGCTCCGTTCCGTTCCTCGGTCATGGCTAAGCCCTGCTGCATGAGCACATGATGATGCGCACATCTACCCCCAATGTAACATCTCAGAGCGACTGCTAAGCGAATCCCAGTTACGTCTCTCCTCGCAAGCGTGCCCAGCGCACCTTTGAGCTGCTCAACCTCGGAATCGACGATGCTCTTCCTTGGAAGCACCACGGCGAGGTTGAGGGCGGTGGTCCCCATTGCAACGCTCACATCGAGGTCACCGAAGACATTCGCGAGTGGGACTACGGCGACTACGAGGGCATAACGACCCCAGAAATCCGCCGCATCCGCAGGGAGAAGGGTCTGTCCGAGAACTGGGACATCTGGCGCGATGGCTGCCCTGGTGGCGAGTAAGTGGTGTCTCTCGAGCCCCTTTACCCCGGATGCAGGATGTCATTGAAACGCAACCCTCGTTGCGACCTGGTTCAGTGACGGGCGGTAGCGGATGATACGACACCATTGAGAGTGTAAGCTAACTGCGGATACTGCTCAGGAGCCCTCAGGACGTCACAGAACGTCTGGACCGTCTGATCAAGGACATCCGTGACAGATGGCACCGCCCTGTCATCGGCAACAGGAGCGCTCCGGATGGAGACGTACTCGTCATTGCCCACGGCCACATCCTCCGCGCCTTTGCCATGCGCTGGGCCGGCAAGACGCTCCAGTACGGCCCGGCGTTCCTGCTCGAAGCTGGAGGTGTCGGCACTCTTAGGCGAGTTCTCCCGTGTTGTCCATCAGACCAGGACGAAGCTGGCATGATGTCAAGATGAAAGTGACTGACAGGCAACAGCTACGAACACCACAACATCGACGAGCCCGCCATCCTTCTGGGAGGCGCCTTCGCCGTCGACATCAATGAGGAGTAATAGACGCATCAGTAGAGTCATAAGATGGGGCGGCAGTCACGTCGTTTGTGCCATTGAGTTTCCTTCCTAGAGATAGATGTTGTTGCCAGCCGGAGTTCCTTCAACCCCCTCTATAGAAATATTATTTCTAACACTGTCTAGACTTTTATTCCGCGTGCTAGGAACACCCGTCTCCTCATTCCATTACCATCCTTCGGCTTGCCATGGCCGTGGTCGTGATCGTGGCCATGATCATGTCCATGACCCTCGCCATGCGCATGACCGTGGCTGTGACTCTCATCCTCACCGTCTCCATGACCATGACTATGCCCATGTCCATGCCCGCCAAAAACAACCCCGCTACCCAGCTCCTCCATGGCAAAGTCCCCGCCGGCGCCCGCCTGCTCGAAGATGGCACGCATCCGCTCCTCCGAGAAGCCGTGGTGCTTGACCGTGTGCGCGGCCGGCACGCCGGCGTGCATCTCCTCGTGCGGCAGGAAGTCGAGGATCAAAAATACGCCGCCCGGGCGCAGACGGGCGACGAGGCGGCGGGCGGCCAGCTCCGGGTCGTCGAAATGGTGGAACCCCAGGCCGACGCCGGCGGCGTCGAAGCCGCAGAAGCGGGGGCCGGCGAACGCCGCCGGGTCCGGGTCCGAGGGGTCCGTGAGGTCGCCCTGGTAGGCGCGCATCTCGTCGGCGCTCAGACCCTATTTTTACGCGCCGGCTCAGTGGTCAGCTAAGCTCATATTTTTTGGGTGGTTTAGTTCCCTAGTGGTCCCTTCAACGGCGCGCATAATGCTGAAGCAAACTTTTTGGGGGAGAGTTTGTTTCTTTGGATTTTCTTTTTTTCTGATCATGCAGTTCTTTTGTGCATTCCCGGCCCGTCGTTTGGGCATGGATGTCGGGTTGGGATGAGATGACATAGGGCCGGAAGCGTGAGGGAGGAGGGGATGGGAGGGAAGAGGGGCGTTGGCGTATGGATTGATTCGATGGATGGAGGGATGATGGAGGGAAGAGGGGCGTTGGCGTATGGATTGATTCGATGGATGGAGGGATGATGGAGGGATGAGCGGGCGTCGGTCCCGTTCGGGTACGTGTGGTATGTGTGTAAGGTGTAAGTGTGTGTGTGTGTGAGGAGCGTGGAACGGGTGTGTTTCCAGAAATCATAATTCGAAAAATAAAAACAAACCTTGCTCTTTCACCGCTTCAGAGTTGAGGTCGGCAGGATGAGAGGACGAAAGGCGGAGAGAGACTTTGTGTGTGTGTGCATGCGGGTGTGGGTGTGTGTGTGTCTGTGTGTAAGGCGGAGGGCGGCGAGAGACGGTATGAAGCTTTCCCTTGCTTACCTGGTTCTCGGCCCGGGCGTTGTAGGCGGCTACCATGTTCTCCGAGATGTCAATGCCGACGCAATGCGTCGTGAACTGGGCGAGGGCCTAGACAAAGATAAAAAAAAAAGTGTTTGTCAGTTCGGGTCAGGCGTGTTGGTTCCTCGACCCGTGTTTGGGTATCAAGAGCAGACAGCCGGGGGAGGGATGGAGGGAGCGGCAGAGCGTGACACAACAAACACGCAAGCAAGGGCAAACAACCGCCCCCCCCCAAAAAAAAAGCCGGGACGGGACTTGACTCGAAACCCGGAACCGAGGGGACAAAAAAAAAGAGGACTCACCCTTGATACCAGGCCGGTGCCACAGGCGTAGTCGAGAAGTCGCACCCGCTTGCTGTTGGCAGCCGCCGGCGCTGCTTGTGCTGCTTCGGCGCCGGGCTTCCCGTCCGTGTTGTCATCGTCCTCCTCTGAGTCGTCATCATCATCCTCGACCACCCAGTCCACGCCGATGAAGTCCTTGCGCTTGCGAATCTCCCGCTCGAGCTGCACGATCGTCCTCTCGTACTTGGAGTCGTACTCGGCCGCAAGCTTGCTGTTCGCACGTCAGACATCATGCCAGGACCGGACGGGAGATGGATATATGCAAGGATGCTCAAAGCCGAACGACAGCGGGACGGTCGGCGTCGTCTCATCTCTCTCTCTCTCTCTCTCTCTGTGCACATCTCTCTTTGTCTCCCTCTCTCGCCCGTCGTTCCTAACTCGGACGATATTGCAAATGGAGAATGCCCGCCCCGTCTAGTGATGCTACAGCACATCGCCCACCCCTCCCCCCTTCTTCCCGTCGTCGTCCCCTTGAATGAAATGGTTTTGGGCTGTATCTGCAGGAACCCGGGAGGGAAAGAAAAAGAGTGGGCAAATCGGATGTAACTTGGGGCCTGTATCGGCCGCGGATGGGTGGACGGGGCCGGCAGGGTGTGGGTGTATGTGGCTATGTGTGCTATGTCTACCTATGTGTATGTGTCGGTCGGTGTACTCACTCAAAGTAAGCCTTGTTGGCGCTGGCCGTGTCAGTCATGGTAGCGTGTGTGTGTGTGTGCTGTGTGCGTGTGTTGCCTGTTGACTCCTTGTTCTTGACGATACTCGCGGTGGAATTTGCGGGTAATCTCTGGTCTCGGTTCCGGTTGTATACGTCTTGTTTGTTGGGTTGAGGTTGCTTGCTTTTTTTTTCCTGCCAAAACCTTTCTCTGCTTTCTTTTTTCCCCGCCTTCGGTTGGGGGACTTTGGGAAACGAAAAGGAATTATTCTTTCGAGGCTCGGCTGCGCAAAGAAATCGTAACTTTTTTTTTGGTGGATCTGTAATTTTTCGCTTTATTATTTTTTCAATTCTCTTTCCTTTTCTCCCGACATTCAACTCCGCAACGTTGCTTTTATCAGCACGGCGGAGAGTTCTCGGTCACTTCGCAGCGGGAATGGTCCGGCCGGGCCTGGCTGGAAACCTGGAACTCGGCGACCCCAAGTGCTCCAGTCCCACCGCTAAGGGCCCGGAGATGGTCCCCGAATTGACGCGGGGTCGCACACAGGTGGAGGCACGCAAAAAAGGAAGCCAGCTGGGCAGATGGATGAACTCACCTGAGCAGTCACGTGGACAAAATTGTCTCAGACAGCCCCATCGTGAACTTGAACCCCCTCCCGAGTCCGGCGTCCGAAGTCGACCGAGGCGAGGACCAGACGGGAGAGGCCTGTCCCGTCGCCCCGTCCACACAAAGCAGCCGTGTCTGACCACAAGCTCGCCGAGTCGGGGGTAAGTGGAAGCCCAGCGAGGCCAGGACCGCGCGGACACCTCGTCTGTCTCCCGAACGAGGCAGCCAGCCAGCTAGCCATGCAGCGAGAGACCCTGGATTTGGGTGTCCCTGTGCTTGTGCGCCTCTCAACGTCTGTCTTGCCTGTCTGTGGCGACCGAGACCACCCCGGGCGGGAACACGAAGACGCACCCGGGGCCCAAATCAGGTTACAGCCACGGGCCCGGTAGGAAAGGGGGGGCAGGCAGTCCGAGATACCCACTGCAAGCGTGACAGGTTGGACGACAGGACCTGACACCTCACACACCTAAAGTATATACACATGCATAGTATACGCACGCACGCCGTATATACTGAGCACGCACACAGATGCAGGTGTCCTGCAAGCAACGAGTCTCAAACGCGGCCGATGAGAGTTCGAGACTGAGAAGCCGCATAGCATAGCATAGCATAGCATAGCAAGCAGCACCGACAACGAAGGCGAGACAGAGACAGGGGGTGAGGGGCGTGGGAGAAGGCGACCAGCGCCGTTTTCCATATTTGACTTGGGACTTCGGTGCTGCTCAGGCATGAGGCATGAGGCATGAGGAGAAGAAGGAAGAGGAGGACAAGCAGAAGCGGAGACGCAAAGGCCGGAGGAACGGGGGCCAGACGGTGTGACCGGGGCTTACGGGGAGCCGGGCTTGGATAGACAGCTGCCGTGGACAGGTTTGGTGGTAAAAACAAGCGGATCGACGCCGATCCTGCTGCAGGCCGCATCGGTCCGCAGCTTGTGACTGCGGCACCATGCGGGCGGTGACGGGCCCAAGCGGCCATGTTGGAGTCGCACGAATCCCATCGCCGCTCCTGAATGGTTCGAGCCGCTCCTGGGTGCAACCTGCCATGCAACTGGCCCGAAAGAGGGCGCGTTGAAAAGCAAGCCGCTCGTGAGGTCCGAGTCGGGTGTGAGCGACGTGGACGCTGGACGATGCCCGGTTGCCTGGGGGCTGGGCGCGAGGGGGTCCAAAGTACTGTACATGGACATGATGCATCATCAATGGACGGCTACGGCAGCAGGACCATTTTTACTGTGGCCTGCATCTGCCGCAAGGTGTCGGCAGCTAGGACGGACACGAGCCGGGGGCGCGAGGGCCAAGACGCTTTCGCCGTTCGGCGATGAGCGGACGGGCGGGGAGAAGGAAGGGGTTCAAGTCGGACGGGGATGGTGAGGAGGAGAGGCAGAGGCAGCAGAAGCAGCAGTAGAAGCAGAAGCAAAAGCAGCCAGCCCCTCACGCTATGCATATCCCCCGGTAGGTCGGTCAGATGACGGGACATTCTCAGATCTCTCATCTGCACTCTCTTTTTGTCGTTTCGGTGCCTCTCGTTGCCATGGTTCGCGCACTCTCCAAGGTGGGGATCGGGGACTCGAGGACCTTCTACCCGTCGGCCGCGATGCAAAAAAGCCTCGTATCCTGCAAAGCAAGGCTGCTCTGATACACGTCGTCGTGACTTCGGCCGTTGGTGTTGCTGCTGCTGCTGCTGTTGCGAGACTTGGGACGGCATTCCTGTCAGATCTGACAGATCATCTTTGCTCGTTTGTCAACCAACAAACACCTACATCGACGACAGCAAAACGTCCTGGGCTCATTAGCCATTAGCCATTAGCTGCACCATGTACACCCAAACTAAAAGTGCGGATAAACCCGACCTGGACGCGGAGACTCGGCTGGTACCACAAGGACTGACGCAAGGAGGGTGGAGAATTAAACAAATAAAGGGAGAATTAAAAAAAAGAATAAAAAAAAAGGGCTCAGACGGGACGAGTGAAGCCCGAATCGCTCGTTTGTTCTCGGTGCTCAAACCACGACCAGCAGGTCAGATTTTCTGCTCACCGCTGCTTTGCCGCCGCGATGCGTCCGCTGCCTTGCCCATCCCATGTCTGTACCGTCTGGACCAGCCATCCTCGTTGCCTTCATGATTGCTGGACCCCATACCTCCCCCACCATCTCGTGTAGCGTGTCGCTCACTCAGCGCGCTCACGTTTCTTCTCGGTGCACAGCGAGTCTCCTTCGCAGTAGCGTCCTTTTTGGATGCTGCCACATTTTCAGCCGACAGCCAACCGTCCGTACCTCCAGCTCACCCCCCCCCCCCCCAATCCCAAGGGCTGCTCGCTCTCTCGCCGGGAATTTTCTCGTCACGTCGGGCTTAGACGAGGAGACAACAGAGCAGGCCATCAACCTGGAAACGGCCATGCTCATGCTTCGAGAAAAGCAAGACACCAACAAATCGGATCCGTGGTCTGTTCGACTGACTGGTGGTAGACCACCAAGAAAGTGCCGGGTCAGGCCGGTTCGTCTTGTGCTAGGCTAGGTAGTGTGGTGTATCCGTGGTGTACAGGCAGTAGTGGTACCTACCTTACCTTGCCGGCGGCCAAGGTAAGGTAGGGTAGGGTACATACTCAGTAGTCGGGTATCCTCTAGTGCTGCCCTCAATCGCCGTTGAACCTGGAGCAGCAGGGCGCTGCTGCTCCGCTCTGCTTAATTAGCGAACCGGCTGCGGTACACTACTGCGTACTGCGTGCTGCGGAGACAGTACGGATACATGGCATGGCAGGGCATGGCGAGGGCTGGGCTGGGGGAGTTAATGCGCAGCGGGAAGTCTGTTGAGTAACCGTCAATCGTCCATCCGGCATGGGTCCGTCCTAGCCTGCCCTTGGTCTGTACCGTACCGTCGTGCCTTGACCCGTCCTCTCCTCGTCCTGGCTGCGGGTGAATCTCTCCACCGTCTGCCCGTCCAGCCTGCATGCCGCCGAGGTCCCGTGGAAGGTGGTTGATGTGACTAGACACACGGATGTACAGGGAAGCGTCCATGCATCTGCAGGTTGTTAGGCACGCAGCACTGCTGCTGGCGCCATGCAGACGCCGGCCGCCAGTTATCGCCCAACAACACAGCTTGTTCGTCAGACGGTCGTTCCGGCTGGCTTCAGGGCCAACGGGCGGAAAAGCATCCACGTCGCGGCAGGGCAAGGCAGGGCAGAGCAGAGCAGAGCAGGGAGGGAGGCGTGTGTGTCCCATTGGGAGCTGTCGACAGCCATGCTACTGCGTACTGCGTATGCCTGACCTGGCCTGGGTGCATGCCGCTAGAATCGTCCCAGTAGTGCGTGAGGTCGGTAAGGTAGGTAGCGCAAGTTGCTGCTTATCTCCGGCATGTACCACGACTGCGAGTAGAGGAGAGTACTATGCAGTACTCCCTCCGTACTGCGTGCGTATGCCTAGATGATGGACATCACCCATGACTCTGGCCTGCGCTTCTCTTGCCCGTCTGATATTCATTGATTGGAGCCGTTTTGGCTGCTCCAGCACAATTTCCACCTAACGTCTTGACTCAACAAAACTCCAATCTCCTCCCTACTGTTTGATCTCGCCAGAGGTAGAGGTGCCAGGTCTGCCCGGCCGGCAGGCCGTGGACAGCGTTGCAGCATGTGCGACCTCGTTTGCATCACACTGTATCAGGAAGTCACATCTTCTCCCGGTCGCATCGCGTCGGCTGCCGGAGGAGGAGGCCAGACAGCAGCAGAGCAGCAGCAACAGCCGTAGCAGGAATCGATGCCGCAACTTCTGGACCTGGAAGAGGACGAGGACGAGGAGAAACAAGCAGCAGCTAGGCTCGATGAGAAGGTGTGGTCAGTTCAGGCCTTGACAGGCGCCCTTGGGCGGATGGCCGGATCCTTAGAGCGGCCGACACGTCGTCGCTGTCGTTTTTAGCCTGTCCCGTCTGGTTTCGCCGCATGGTCGGATTGAATCATCTCGAGGTCGAGGGCCTGTCTCCCTTGCATCCAGGCTGCCAGCGCGCTGTGTACTCGTCCGGTATCCGTACTCGCTCGCTCGCCACGCCGGCCTGCGACGGCCCAGGGTCTCTCTCTCTCTCTCTCTCTCTCTCTCTCTCTCTCTCTCTCATTGGCCCCCATTTCTTGGTCGCCAACCATCCATCGTACCGAAATGCACCCAATCCAACCGTGAGCCAAGCAAAGCCAGAGGCAAAGGGCACAGGCAGGCTCGCGCAGGGACCAGGCCGCCAGGTAGCGAGGAGGGCCAGGATGGGGGTTCTTTTGACAAGCGGTCCGTGATCCAAGTCGCCGCCTTGATCGGGCCAAGCGGGTGTTGTCTCCTTTTTCCATGGCCCGCCGTGGAGTGTGAGAACAAGGGAATCGAAGGTAAAATTGGGGCTTCCTCGCGGGAGCGACGGGCCAGCAGCGGCTGCATGCATACGCTTCTCATCACGTGACCCTCCCTAACTTAATGTCCACCCGACCGTCCAATCATCGTGGCCCAGCCCAGCCCGACGAGCACGCCCGCCCTGTCTATGGTGAGATAAGGTACAAGCTGCTCAGGTAACTCAGTTCAGATCGTTGTACCACACCGATGGGTGAGCTGGTCCTGAGTCTGGAGACCCCTCGATATTGTTGTAATCCATCTCTCTGACCGCCCCTGTCGCCTGCCGTCCTGAGCTCGCCGACGCCCTGCTGCTCTGCTCTGACGCGTGCCACGAAGCCTCTAGCCGTCATGACTTCTGACCAAGTTTGACCAAGTCTGACCGGTCCTGCCATGGCCGCGGAAAGGGCTGGATTGCAATCGAGATGAACCCCTGGCCCAGCCCGACCAGTCCAACTCAATCTGCCAAACTTGAGCCACCGAGAGAGGGATTCGAAGCTCACCCCGTCAGCCCGGGCCAGCAGTTGGCATACGTGCAGCTGACTTGCATGGCAGGCAATAGTGGCAGTCTTATGAACCGTCTGCCCGAGTCGAGCCAACCAGCCTAGCTGCGAACTTGGCGAGACGGAGGCAGTCGCTGGTCCGTTCCGTCTCAACATGGCGTCTGATCCAACTTTGAATGCGAGGTAGACCGTACGCCCATCGCCGCACCGTCGTGCGTTGTGCAAAATAGTTCGTTCCATCCAACGCCGCTATACCTCCAGTCCATGTCAGTCGGACGAAACGGCTGTGCGAGGCCCGGCCCGTTACTCGATCATTATGGTATTCATCGTCCGTCCCACTTGGTCTTGATTTTTGACAGCCCGTCTTGATCTCATGGCCAAGCCACCGTTGTAGAGATCCGGCCGGTGTCGTGCCAGCCTGCTGCCGTCGTCGCCCAACGAGGTGCGACGAAACCAAATCTGCTGTACTCGCTGTTCCTTGCATGCAAGATGCTACTCCAGCATGCGTCTCGCTCCTTTCGCCAAAGTGGCCAACGGCTGTCGAGGGTGCGTTGGCATGCATCAATTCTTACTCCCTGTGGCGGCCGGTGCCTCATTTTGACGCAGACCTGATCGGGCAGCAGCTTGACAGCGAGTCTGCAGCTCCAAAACTGCATCGCCTCAAATGGATCGACCGAGCCCCGAAGAGACCATCAGAGCATCAGACCTTGGAATCTGAGTAGGAGCTGAGACAAGGGCCTCGGGCCTCATCGAGAGAGTACCTTACTTAGCCAGCCTCTTCTCCCCACTCAGATCAGGGGCTTCGCTGTCTCGATAATTCCGAGCGTCGGTCTTGCTCAGCATCGTAGCAAATAACTGCCAAATACCCATCCCTGATAAAGCATTCATGTCGCCATCGCATCCAATTGGCATAAACCCCGAAACCAAACCGCTCTTCTAATGATAGTCAAGGCCGCGTCGATATCTGCTGATCGTGAGGGGCCGTCGGGAGGTTCGCAAATATGCAGCTGAGCAGAGAGTCCCGGCAGCACAATGTGAACAAGGCTGGAAAAATATGTCAGTCGAATCCGAATGTCCCTGAGCCATGTTTTAAGCGCTGACTTGCTGCTTTCTTAGCGAAAAATGCATTCGTTGAAAGAGTCTGTAGCTCAATGAAGTCCAGACAATCCAATTCTCCGGCGTCTGCTACATGCCTTGGTATGCCAATATCGGTCCTGTGTTCGGGCTGCTAGTCAATCATCGCCGTGAGACATAAATCGGGTGGGCTTTCCCACAATCGTCCTTCTGCGTCCCGATTTCTCCGGTGAAAAACAAATGCTGCACCTAGTGCTGCAGTAGCTTGCTGGTCGATTTGCGCTAAAGTCAGCTGGATGAACGCAGGGCGACCGCAGCGTAATTCTAGGCAAAAAGAGCCTTGTGAATCATGCCTATTCTCGGCCCCAAGAAATGCATTCCGGTTACCGAAGGTGCATCGTCGTCCTGATCGTTCCTGAGCAGGACTGCCCCCGATTTTAGGTTATGGCACTTTTCCAACAGCCCGTTAAATTAATGCCTGGTGCGTTAAGGAAGTCGGGCAATGTTATTAAATCTTTGGCAGCTTGTCACTGAGCCAGTAGAATCAAAATGGGGATCTGGCGCCCGGAGGGCTCCTGGTGTACTTTAGCGAAATATCGTAAGATGGCCGGACTGGGTGGAAACCCAGCAATCCATATGCTCTCAGCTGAAGACTAAGCTTCTTCTTCCTCTTCTTTTACTTTTCTTTTCTTTTCTTTTCTTTTCTTTTCTTTTCTTTTCTTTTCTTTTCTTTTCTTTTCTTTTCTTTTCTTTTCTTTTCTTTTTTTTTAAAAAAAAAAGAGAGGGGAAAAAATGCCGGATTCGCCGGTTGATATTCCAGAGTCGCCTAGCTCAAAGCGTCATGAACCGGCAAACGTCGAAGGCGTTCGTGTTTATGTACTTGGACGTGGTTTCTTCAACCACAAACAACCCTCGTGCCAACTTTCCAGCAACAAAGAAGATCGAGATTCCATTGCACCTATTTTATTCTAAATTTGGAGAATTGTTTAGCGGAGACTCTGTTACTGTTGGGCATTGTGTCTGTCGTTGTTACTCAGTCGAGACGAACGAACACAGCCCCCTTGATTTGCTACCAAAGCCTATTGTGTCGCCCAAACAAGTCGAAGTGTGCGGGATTGCCAGGAGATACTTGACCCAGATTATTGAGGGTAGACTAAGAGTTGCGCAGAGAAGAAGAAAAGCATAGGACGAGAGAAAAAAAGAGCAAGTATGTGAAAGAATTAAAAAAAAAAAAAGGAAATCAAATCAATTACTGCATAAAGAAATCTAGCCGAACTCGTGATGTTGGTAGTAATAGTGACGGTGTATGAATAGGATGTGGCCATGGAAATTGAGTCAGACGGAACAGCCTGATCGGGACATCTTGGCTATGGCTGTCGTCGCAGCAGTGCATGATACTGCTGCACGATATCCAAGAGAGGTTGGTTCAGTTTCATGGTTCAATCAAACAGTCGAGGTCGGCTACATGGATTACACAATGCAATATCCGTTTTGGGAAATGTGCACAACGCCCGGCCAAAACCCTTGCCTCTTCGTCAGCAGTCGTTGGGCATGACTCTACTCTGGACAAGCTTGCGGTGAAGCGCCGTCCTACAGACAAGTAAGATAGTGTATGTCTTCGGGATGCAGGTGACGGGAGGAGGATCGTTGGATTTGGGAAACATGAAAGAATGGAATTCTAGCCGGGCGTGATTCGCTCCAGCGAGCGGTCAAGCCGAGTGCTGTGTCATTTATTCGAATTCTTGTCCCGGCGCCACTTCCAAATGGTATGACGCTGCAGCTCACGTCGAAATCGGTTAGTTTGAGCATGCACGCCTCAGCAGAGGTGGTCTCGCTGCATCATTATGGGTCTTTTGGCTTGCTGCCCAGTGACGGATGGTGCGCAGCCGTGGAGGCGTTGATCCCGCGGTGAGGTAGATTATTATAGGGCCGTTCGCGTTGACGAGGGAGATGGATATGCGGGATATGTACGACGAAACGGCAGAAACGGGAGTATCCTTTAGGGAGCGGGCGGCGCGGCGTTGCATGGTCGGCAGCCCCCGGTCCTTGCGCAAACCCCCTTGTCCCTTTGCCTTAGCGCGTGGCCAGGGGTTAGGGGAAGTAAATACCCATGCCATCTGCTCATCGTCGGGATCCCCTGTCGGTACACCGTCGCAACCGTCCCTCAAGCCATCTGCCCGTCATGAGATGATTCGAACCCGTAGAGCTCAAGACGGCACAGAGAAAATCCTCTGACAGCGCGATTCACCAGCGCCACTTCATCCAAGGTGTGTCCAAAGCGGCGTGTAGCGACGCGAGACAAAGGGGGGCGGGGCTGTCTCTGCCCGACCCATGAGCTCGGTACGGAGTATTCTCAAGGTACCGGGTACATCAAGACTTGTGGGCACTGGCAAACACCCAAGAGAATCCATGAGCCCGGTGGAACTGGGGGGGTAGCCCCTCCCGCCAGAATGGACCGCTAGGGACGGAAAAAGAAAGTCTGACAGGCGATTGGGTCTGCCTTAGTCGCCCATGGCCCGACGGTGCTGTCAGCACAAGCCTCTAGGGCCCAGGGGCGGTGGCCACCTTGCTGCCAATGGGGGGTGGGCGGGCGTTGTGCGGTCTCTCTTTGGCCGGCCGATGGGGCGCACATCGGCCAAGTTGATCAGTCAAGTGATCACCAGTAGGTGTGGGTGGATAGCGAGCGCGAGGAGAGAGAGGGACGCAGAGGGAGAGGGAGAGAGAACAAAGCCCCTTCTCACCACGATCCGTCCGATTGACGAGCCTTCCGTCTACCCTGCAATGCCTGGAAAGGTTGTCACGCGTCGCATCTTGTGGTAAACACACACCTGAGATGTTTCCGCCGCGGGCTATTTCGAACGTGGCCGAGTCTATCCGCACAAAGCTTGCCATCAAGGGATGGATCTAAAGGAAAGCTTCGCATCGTGAGGGGAAGGAATGGCAGCGGCACGAGCGGATGTTCTGTTTCGCGCCCTGCAGGGTATATATAGTATGATGCTAACACACATCTAGCAGACTCTCCTGCGACTGATCGCCGCAGATCTGTCGGTGGGATGGTGGACGGGAGCTGCCCTAGTGCTTGCTGGTATGATTTGGTTGTTTTGCTTGGAAGTGAACAGATGGGACGAATGGACGAGGAGTGCGGATGGTTGGCTGGTGAATTGCGTCCTGTCGGTGTCGGCCACGGCACCGGAGGCTTTCCCTGGTTCAGAGCACGACGAGCGGGTCGACCAGCCGGTAGTTAGCAGAGGGCTAGTCGGCGTTCCATCAGCTCGGTTCGCGTTAAGAGAGGATGACGAAGGGTTCAAGGAGATGCGCCACTAGCCGCATGGCGTCGGCCTGAGCACAGGGCATGGCATTGGGCTGGCGTGACAGGGCCGGGCAGAGGACAGCTCGGTCGAATGCCTGGTGGATGAGACGGGGCGCTTGCACTGGTTGAAAATTGGGAATTTTGCCGCTGGCATGGAGTCAGGCAGGTCGAGTCTGATGCGGCTGGGCTGCGAAAGGTTGAGGTGATGGATCATGGATGGACGGGCAAAATCGAAAGAACGTGCGCCGATTTGCTCCCGCATCCAGCGGAGCCAACCCAAGGCGGCCCCCGGTCGTGTTTTTCTGCTGGATCATGGATGTCGGCCTCGCATCCAGATAACTCGTCACAGCCGAGCTCCAGACGGGGTGAGCGATGACAGCCAATCATCGGCGGTACCGGGCTGCCTCGGCCGGCCCAGAGTTGGGGCATCATGGCCGCGTGGGAGTTTGCGTTTTTGGGAGGGGCAGAGGGGCGGAGCCACGGAGCACGGAGAAGTGAGGGGCGCTGCTTCTAGTGTAAGAAACGTCGTATTTGCGATGGCGGAGGAAGAGTCGGAGTCAAGCTGGGTGGCTGCCGAGCGGAGCGAGACGGAGCACGAACGCGAGAGGACTGCACGACGAGACTGAATGGCCCGATCCAGGGCCGGGCCTTGTTGAGAGCGAGAAAGACAAAAGGCAAGAATGGATACCCTTGGGGGATGGAACACCCTCCACGACGTGGGATGAGGAGGAGACCGTCGTGGTGGAGGCGGATGCGGTGGTGCCGGGCGAGGGCGAGGGCGAGCGCGGCGAGCGGCGAGGTGTGAGAAGGTCCAGCGATGATGGAGATGGTCATGTACTATATTCGTGCCTCTGCCTCACGAGGCAAGGACACGCTTGGTAAGGGAGCAAGGCAGGGACGTTCCTTCCCGTCCCATTCCCACCACCCTTGCCTTGGGCAGGCTCCTGTCGGGTTCAGATTCAGGCTCAGGTACCGTCGCTTCCAAGGGGAAGGTGCGAGTGGAAAGCGGGAGGTGGAAGGAGGGAAGGAGGAAGGTGGAAGGAAGGTGCTTTCCCAATTGAAGTTGCGGACAGGCGCGGAAGGCACAAGGCAAGGCAGCCATGACCCAACACCAGGCGTCGTCGCAGCTGTGGTCGCAGTCGCAGCTGTGGTCGCAGTCGCAGCTGTGGTCGCAGTCGCAGTCGCAGTCGCAGTCGCACCGTCCATTATTGTACCCAACCCAACGTGAACATGACAACCACAGGCGACCGATACCGACACAGCCCGGCGCGGCAGGTGCACTTGCCGTTGATCATTGACGGCAACCCTCAGCCTGCCTGACCAACCCAACAACTCTGCAGATGAAAAGCCTCTCGTCGCATTGCCTGTCCTGAACCCGAAATGGCAGCAAGAGAAAATATATTCGGTCTTCCCTCTCCGGGCCACCCTCATTCACACACCACTTCGTCTCCGACTTTGCAGCCAACCCGTTTCTCGTCTCCTAGGGAATCCCACGACGGGACCAGGCGAGAACCGACAGCCCGACGCAACATGTCCCTGCGCGAGAACCTGGAAGAGGACCACAGAAGCCGGACCGCTCCTGTGCCGATTCTCTCCACGACGGGAGCTGACCGGATTGCTGGGGTTGAGTTCGCACGCACTGACTCTGCTTTCCGCCGTCGTGACCCAAAGTCTTCAACCTCCCAGTCAGCGCGAGGTAGTCCGAGCAGGCCTATCCTTGGAACGAAAACATACTTCCAAATGGGCAAATTCCGTCGACGCACCTTGGGCCGACATCGACATGGTGCATGGCTGACCAGCAGCACATGGCACTGCTCTGGGAGTTCCCGCCCGTCCCATCTGCCCTGACCTGCCCCCTTCAACCCCGCCGTTGTATCATGCAGCAGGTCACACCTTCAACGTCGCATGGATTTTATCTGTTTGGACAGACAGGGTGTGCCCGCCGACGTTTATTCCGCACTGGAGGTCACACCAATGTGATCGAACACTGGGGTATGGCATGGTGCAAACGTGACGGGATGGGATACGCAGTACGCAGTACGCAGTAGGTCACGAACCGGCCCAAACGCTACATATTCCCACCACCAGCAACAGTGACTCTGAGGCACAGAGTCTCCCACTCGCGGAATGTCGAGCCACCGCTGCATTGCCTAGAAGCCAAGGTTTGGCGGCTACAACACCAACCCGCATTGTCATGTCGAATGTCTCGGCCGTTGTGGAATTCATCGTGGCTTGCCAGCAAGACAGGACAAGGGAGCAACGAAAAGAAGAAAAGAAACGAAAAAAAGGTTCGATTGGGGGCCACGGCAACGTCGTGGAGTTCCACGAGATCCAATGCGGCGGCCCTCCTCCGATTCAGCACAATTCAACCTTAGCGGGACGACGGTTACTCGTGGATCACCCGGGCTTTGCAGCTGCTTGTGTGTGTGTGTGTACGGAGACGGGACATGGACTACCTCGAGACACATGGGAATACTCGGTGGTGAGCCGCGGGCGGGAGGGAATCTGCAAGTCGACACGCGCCAGGGCCACACCGTACCTTGCTGCCCTGGCCTGCCCATGCTCATCTTTAGCCTGCTTCCTTCCTGGTAACGTCTTCCATTGGCTCGTATCCCGTGCGATCCAACGCCAACTTGGAATCTCGGGCGAGCACGAGGTCCAGCTCAGCTGAGCTCAGCGACTTGATGGAAGGAGAACAAGACCGGGTCCGGGACCAGGACCACCATCAAGCAACAGGGTCAAGCGTGCCCGCGCAGCCACCGCCGTGGTGTGATGCACGCCTGTGATTTCCTTCGCGATTACACCACGGGTACCAAGTGCCAACACCAGCACCCGGCTCGACCCAACCTCCTCGTCACCCTCTCTCACGATGGCACCGTGGAAGCCCATGTACCGGTACCCGGATTTGCGGCCAGAGACGAGGGTTTGCACGCGGGCGGAATCGGGCATTTCGTAGCGGTGGGTGCCGCCCGTCCACCACACCATGCTAGGACCTTGCGGTCCCCACGATTGCAGACGGCGGACTCCTGGTGTATCTCATTCATGCCCTCCGGGGCAATGAAGCTTTATTTATACCAGACCGGGACGGTTTACAGCAATGCCATCGGAGCACGGCGCCTCGTGCGACGCTGGACGCGACGCCATCTCGGAGGGCGATCGGACCTCAGTGCTATGGGTACACACTGCGCTGGGCTGGGCTCCGTTGCCTGCATTATCGACCTTCGGCTCATGCAGGTGTCTGAAAACGATGACACGGCTCACAACAACCTGCTCCGTATCCCTTCCAACTGACCTGTTGGTCCTCAGAACCCCGGGACATTCCACCTCGGCCGCGCGGTTCCACCCACTCTATCCCTACCCCACAGACACTTCGGGGGGAAGAGCGGCTCACCTTGTCAATGTCAGATTGCCGCCGGTTCCTGTCCCAGTCTTAGGCCACCCCAGGCCTAAAGAGCGGCCAGTGTGCGGGCAAGCCAGCCAGGGCGGCCAGGACAGCCCAGGGCAGGGGGCAGGGAAGGACAGATGGGAAAACAAGGCTCCATCCGCACGCGGCCAGAAAGCAACATGGGGCCAGGCACGAGGTTAGGACTAAGGAGAGGGTACCCGAGTCGCATAGGTATGGTGTTACGAAATGGAGGCACCGACCGTTGGCCCCCGGGCCTTGCTGATGAATGAACCTGCTGACCGACCCATAATTCCATTGCCATGATGCCCGCCGGAAACGTGCAGACCAGCGGGCCAAATTAGCAGAGACAACTCAGAGAAATAGCAGCGGACGCCTAAAACAACAGCCCTGACTGACCGAGACCAACAACGACGACAAAACCACATCATCAGTACGACTCTATCGCGTCTTTGAAGGCTCGAAACAAGGGGGGGGGACCAAGGGGGCCATGCATGCGCTTTGTTCCCGATGGCTTGACCTGCCCAAACGGCTGGTGATTGCTTCCCGTCAGCTTAATGTCCGGCCCGACAAGAGTCAGTCGTCCCCAAAGACTACTTCGACTTGACTCGCCAGATTGGAGCTGCGTTTGTGCTGAGCTCCTCAGCTTGTCACCAACAGCTCTCTCCACTGTTGGCATGAGAATGAGGTCTAGGCGACGTTCTTCAGCCCCATTCAAGAGAGCCCGAGAGAGGAGGATACGTAGTCAAACGGGACCGAAAAAAGGGAGAATCCCCGCCGAAAGCAAGACATCATCCTCGAGTCGACAATCAATTTACATCCATCCTAACTCTCACCCTTGCCTCCCCAACCTGTCCGTCTGCGCCCCCTGCCGTTCATTCGCGCCAGGCGATGGTATACTCAAGTATTGCTTCGTAACAACAGATTGATGCGAGCCTGTCTGGATCTGGGCCTGTAGACGGTCAGCAACAGCCCGAGCCGAGGGCTAGACCACTTGTCCGCATTGCACCAAGATGCCATTATCGCACAAGCAGATTGGCTATCTCGAGACTATTCCTGAGCGTGGAAGTCGCGTCGCAGACAGCCTGATTTTCTGGATATTTCGAAGCCGGCTGCATCCACCACCGTGGGCTGGCCACCACAGCTTCCTCCTTAACTGAGGCGACCCGCTTACAGGCCCTGTCATCCATCCTTTGCTCAACCTTTCTTCTTTCAGCTTGGCGGGTGCGTCTCACAATCGGACTAGACCCGGATGCTTCCTCAGTATCCAGAAAGAAAGGTTTCTTTTGGCCAGCGGTCGGATCCCAAAACACGGGACGATTGCCATCTCCGTCACGCAGGGCTCGATCGAACGATGGACTCCAACGGTTCCCGTCTCACCCCCAACTGTCGAAAGCGGCCCATCGCGCGACCGAGTGTTGCCGGGAAATTGGGTTAAGCCACGCGCGGCCAGCATGACGGCGCAGGCCGGCGTGGAGAATCAACAGGCTGCCGGTGCTGGGCTGGCCCGTCGACGGTGGACCTGAGAAGAAAAGGAAGGTTATGGAATCGCAAGCGCCAAAGGGTGTTCCCGGTGTGCGCTTGGTCTTGGGACCCCAGATCTTGACTGCCGCAACCTTCAAAGAAGCTGACGCGAGAGACGTCGTCTGGAGTTTCTGAAACCCGATCATCGCAGATTTCCCGTCCCGGACGGTGTGGGGCGTCTTGGGCTCCTTGGACGGACCAGGCTAGGACCAGACTACCATAGTAAAGGTGAGAGGACTTGGGGATGGAGGAGATTTGGGGGGTTGAGACTTGGAAGGCCTGGAATTACGGATTTACGAAGGTCCCCTTTGGCTGCGCGCGCAAGAGAGATGCACACCATCATCCGTCTTACACATCAATTCCTCAGCACCCTCAGCCCATCCGAGTGGCCTGGGTATGCTCGGATCGAGACCCGGTGATCCATTCTGCTGCTGTCCACAAACAAGCGAGAGGCGGCGAGGCGCAGGGAGACGACATCACAGGACCACGGAGCTCTGTGACGCAGCGCGAGGCCTAGCAGGGGGCGCTGTTGCTTGACGGGACGCGCGGGTACGTACCTGGAAGAGACGGACACTAGGTCAGGTACCTTACCTTTTTACGCAGTACGTACAGAGCCAGGTACTTTGGCACACGGCGCCATATCCATCCATGATTGATATCCACACCCACATGCACACATGTCTCTCACCGCCCGCCCCGTCTGCTCGAGACGCATCCGTCCTGCACGCCGTGTTCACGCCAGCCCGGAGCCTAGCGAGCAGGCCAACTCCCAGAACGGCGTCTCCAGCACCTCGGGGTCTCTGGGAGCCTGTGGTCCCTCCTGCCTGGTCGTTCATTCGTGCCCGTCCGACCCGTCATCTGCCGCTCCGTGTCGTGTTATTAGGAGCCTCGACTCGGCACGCGAACGGGCCAGTCCTGGGATTCCCGGCCGGGACTGTTATTATGGCGGGCTCGATTTAATTTTGTCTTCTGGGTGCTTCCCTCTTCCTGTTGGGTCTCGCCGCCTTCATCTCCGCACCACCGCCCGTCCGTTCTCGCTTCCATTACGGAGCTCACGGACTTGGAGACAGCGAGATCCCCGCCATCACGGCAACAATCTCGCCTCCCGTTGGCGGTCGGCGGCAAGATCCGCAGCGTAAAGAGCCACGGGCACAACAGCGTTTGCGCATCCGCGTGTGCGCTGCGGGCTACCCGTCAGAATTGGGCAGCTGTTCTGCTTGTTGCCCGAACCGATCTGACCTGACCCGACTAAGCTTTGCCTGAGCTGGTGCTGGCTCTGGCTCTGGCTCTGGCTTGCTTTGTGACCGGCCCATCTTCCCGTCAAGGTCGGTACCGACTCAGGGGTAAGGCGGTTACTAGGCATCTATGGTTGGCGAAAACCAAAAGTCGCACGATAGCTTTGCCTGCCATGTTTGCTTCTCAACTGCCACGGTCTTCTTTTCTTCGTTTTGTTTCCTCCCGTCTATTTGATGAAAGTCGCCTTCGAGAGGGATTTGCCGGCTATTCCGAGAGCCCGGAATCGGCGCTAATCCAAGCGTGGGCGTACAGAGATCGAGGACCACAGGGTCTAGTCCTGGGTAAGAAGGGGCGTCCCGTTGTGAGACACGGGTGCGCAGTACAGCCCGCCAAGACGCGGTAGAGGGTACGGGATACGCATGAAAGAAGACCAAATCGAGACAACTGACAAGGCTCGGAGAGAGTCCTTCATCTCGCCCTGCAGATAATGAGCAACTACGCAGAGCACGTTTGCGTGGTGTCGTGTCGCGTCGCGCCGTCTCATCGGTCGAAAGGCCTGTTGATATCCGCACATGTAAAGCGCGTGGAGACGGAGAAGCTCCAAAAAGCAAATGGTGGTGTAGCCAATACGCACCCGCCGTATCGCGTCTATGAATACCTGGCTGGCCACTGACTAGACATTGGTCGCGCTGAGCAAGGCAAAATCAATCAACGTGCCTGGTCACTCTGGAAGCAAGTCAAGCTGCTGGACCGGAGCGGCAGAGGCGTCACGTCACGGGCGGCCGACAACGGTGGCAGCAACAGCTCCGGCTACCTTGTCTGCTTACTGCAACGTACTAGTAGTGCGCTGAGTACAGCTTCGCCTAACCCCAAAGCATCCCCTATCCCAAATACCAAGGTTCCAACACCTGCTTGCCCTGTCTGCGGCCAGATCTGCGACCGCCGCCCGGGCTGGTGGGTTCAGACACGGGATTAGGCGTGGCCAGTCCAGCCAAGGCGCACGTTTTCCCTGATTGGTAATGCGCTCCACAGCTTCCGCCACATTATTGCACCGCACCACGCACCTCGCCCACAGACGACACCGGCCAGGGCCGTACCTAAGGCACCTTACCTTGCCTTGCCAGGACCCGACGGGGGCGGCAGGACTGGGCAGGGCTGGGCCAAGGGGGGGGGGGGTGAGGTGCGCGGAGGGGAGGATGGGAGGGGATGGGAACGGACAGCCAGCCAGCAAGCCAGCAGACACCCATCTAGACAGGCGGACGGGCAGACAGACACACAACATTGGACCTGAGAACACCAGGACGGCAATGACAAGGGTGTGCGAGTGGTTTACTTTTACTAGAACGAACACTCAGATGTGCTGCGTCGCGTCGCAGTGGGAGGAGAGGTCAAGTGTGCAGCCATAATGCGCTGCGCTGCTTGTTGTGCTGCTCGTGCAACCCGACCTGGCCAGACGAACAGGACCGACTGACTGACTTAACCCCAATCACTTGTCTCTTTGTCGTCTTCTTCTTCTTCTTCTTCTTCTTCTTCTCTGCGTGCTTGCACTTCTTCTCCTCTCACATTCCACGCATCCCGCACCGTCTGGATCGCTCTGCCTCCTCATTTCCCAAACCTGCCACGCGCACCAACACCGGCTGCGCAGACGAGGCAAATCCAGTTGCAGGAGCAAGGAACAGCCTGCAGGACAGCACAGGGCATCACAGCACGGCTTGGTATCGCGACAACCCCAACCGGCCGCAGAAACGCAGAACAGAATCAGTTGCGCACCAGGACGTTGGGCCAGAGCGGCGACGATAACAGCGCTTTCCGCCCGCCGACCGCTGACGACGGACGGCCCCCAATTCGACTTCCCAAGACCAAGACCAAGACGCCTTGAGAGTCTGAGACGCCCACGTCACTAAACCAGACTCAATTGCCATTCAGCCGCCAACGACCAACGCGGACGCAAAAGGGACCAGAACCCGTCCATCTCAGCCTCCCGTTTACGGGATCTCCACGGTACCCTGTATTGGCTTGGCCTGTTGGTGACACATCCAATAGCTCGAAGCCATCCGAAACCCGTTCACAGAGCCAGCCCAGCCCACCAGGTGCAGTGCAGGTACGGTACGTGCCAGTTTCTTTGTTCTCTATTTCTTTCTGCATTGTCGCCGCGACCCCGGACCTCAGTTCCCTTTGTCACGAGGCCGTCCGAATCCAACGATCCGGCACGCGCCGGGGCCATGCCATGACGAAGGCGAGTAAAGATGGAGTGTCATCCGTCGTCCACTCAGAGGACCGGGACCCGTTGGCACGCGAGAGGCGGCGGCGGCGGCGGGCGGGCGGGCGGGCGACGAGCGACGCGCAAGTACACGCACGCTCTCTGTCTCGTCTCAGCACCAACACCAGCGCAGCAGCAGCCAGCAGCCAGCAGCCAATGGCCCCCGCCGGGGGTGAAGGGCGGCGACATGTCGTCCTCCCTCGCCTGGTGGGAGCGGGAGCTGGAACTCCATGGAGCTGGAGCTGGAGTTGGAGTTGGAGTTGGAGTTGGAGTTGGAGTTGGAAGAGAGAAGAGGAGGGGTGTGGGAGAAAGGGGAAGCGGAAGGGGGCGAAGCGGACCATGTTGATGGGATGGGATGGGATTGGGATGGATTGGGATCTGGAACCAACACTTCACCCCAAAGTTCCAACCGCAGGCCCCCATTCGTTTTCCCACTCCCTTGCACATTATCCCGCGCAGATGCATAATGAGCGATGCCTTTGCGGATGTCGCCGCAGGACGCGCAGTCGCGGAGTCGTTATCTTGTTGTGTCTGCTATCATCTCCCCCCTTCCCCATGTTACTTCTTATTATGGGTTCCGTTTATCCCTTTGTTTCCCCCTCCCGCCGCCCTTCCCAGCACGCCTTTCTCCGGCACCATGCCAAGGCATTTGTGCTACCATCCAGATGCTCGCTTGCGCTCTGTCCGTGGCATTTTTATGGGCGGCTCGTTGGATGCAGGAGACGATGAGCAAGTGCAGTGCAGTGCTGGATCAACAAGGGCCCAAGTGTCGTGGTGCATGGGCAAGGGAGCGCGGGGGGGAGGCAGATGGGCCGGTCAATGGGGCAAGCGGAAGCAGCAAAAGCGTTTGCGGCCTGGTTCGCCTGTTGTTTGCCCACGGTGCTACCGCCGGTCTGATGCTTTTCTCCCTCGACGATGGCTGTGTCTGGCTGCGATTACAGTTTCTGTATGGCATGGGAAGACGAGGCAAGGCAAGGCAAGGCAAGGCACGGCACGCAGGGGCGTAGGGTGTGGGTTGGCAACTGTGTTTCCACGTCTCTTGGGACGATGTAACTGGTTCTTCCCTCACCTTGCTGGCCGAGTTTTGACCTTTGCAGCATCTCGCACTGATTGTGTGTACCCTTGCGTTTGGCTTTGGAAGATGGGAGGAAAAAGCGGGAATGGGCCAGGCAGGAGTCTCGTCTGGTCTAGACTTGTATCCTCCAAGGGTTGTCCGTACTCAGATGGTCCGGCTGCCGCGTGGTCTCGTACTGCCCGTTTGCTGGACAAGCGGGAAAGGGAGAGAAAGGGAGAAAAAAAAAAAGAAAAATAGGCCGAGGTGTGCGGCGATGGACGGTCGGTGTCGAAGTTGGCGCTGGCCGGAGCGGATACCTAATGCCAGGCCGTTTTCTTCCCAGCCTGTCGGTCTGTCAGTCAGTCGTCTAGCATCGGAGCGTCTTTGCGCGACCATGGATCTCTTCTCTTGAGTGGTTCCTCGGCGGGAGGTTACCTATAGTTCAATAAATGCTAACGGAGTGCTAAATGCAGGCGATTCCCAGCTAGCCGAGGCGCCAGAGTTGGAGCAAACCACAGCCGGGGCGCTCCTTACCTAGCCCACCCTAGGTACCTACCACAGCACGCCGCCTGCCTGACCCTGCCCGCCTCTGGGGGGGAAGGGGACAAAACCAAGGGGACCTAAGGGGAAGGGAGGGGATACTCCCGCCTTCAAAAAAAAAAAAAAAAAAAAAAAAAAAAAAACTCACCCATTGGGCGGCGCGACATCATCCGCCCGCTCTGCCATTCCCGCTCGTCTCCACCTTGCACCATCCACACTACACCTGGAGGCTCGCTGAGGGGTGGGCCGAAGCCGAAGGGGGGGTGCGTGGTAAGAATTCCCAGCTCCATCTGGCACAGCGTGCAGGTGCAGGTGCAAGTGCGGGTGCAGGGCCAGGGTTGCCAACCTGCGGTACCTTGGGAACAGCAGCACAGCGGCGCGCAGCGCAGCAACAGCCCGGCAGCGGCAGCGGCAGCAGCCATCAAGAGCGCACCGCAACAGCAGCAGCAGCACCACCATCACCAACAGCAACACCAACCCCAATAGCGGCAGCGACAGCAGCGACGACAGCATCAGGTCGCGCGGGTGCGGTGCATGTGTGCAGGCAGGACAGGGCCGGCTTTTCTGGCAACCAAGTACCTCTGACTGCAGTTGTACCTTGCCGGCCGTACATACTCTCTCTGCCTTCGCCTTGCGTGTGTTCATTGCCTTGACCGTTCCTTACACTCGGAGTTGATAGGCGAGGTACCTTACCTTGAGCTGTCTCCCATCCACCATCACGTTGCCTTGCGCTGCCTTGTCTCCCCTACCTCACTCTTTTCTTTACCTGCCTACCTACATTGCCTACCTAGGTACCTACCCTACCTCGCCTACCTTGTCTACCTTACCGTACCATACCCTACCCTACCTACCCATCGCCATCATCATCGACTTCGGCCACCCCAGCTCCATCTCCATCTACCCAGCTACCTTACCCTGCCCTGCCCTGTCATCCTCGAGGCACCCGCGGCCTGGCACCCTACCTCTCTGGACCTTACCCATACATCACACCTACTTTTGCATGCGCCCATCTTGCCTTTCCTTCCCCCGCCAACCCTGTCCGCGCAGCCAGCCAGCGTACCAAACGAGACGGGACAGGCCAGACCTGGATCTTTCCTTGCAACTTGCCTCACCATTCCGCACTCACACTCCGACCTTTTACTTCCTCACTCACTTCTCCAACTTGCTCTTCCTTACTCCTTTCCTTCTCCATCCCATCCCATCCCATCTCGTCCAGCAAGCCATCCGACGACCATCACGCCCGTCAGCCAGCCCATTCTTCCAGCTTCACCAGCCAGTAACCGTCTGCCGGACTGTCACAAGAGACGAGAGAAGCGAATAAGAAAGACCGGACACTGGAAGACAGACGCACCGCTCCAGGCCGGATATTCGACAACCGCAATCCCAAGGTACTTCCTTCCTCTCTGCCCCTACCTTACTTCACCTTACCCTACGGGCGGAAAGACAGTCAGCCACAAGACAGCTGGGCGTCTAGACAGCCGGGGAACAGGTCGTGGTGGCCAGCCCAGACGGTCTCGCTGACGGAGAGTACCTTGAGTAAGTACCTTTGGCTGACGACGGAGCGCGGTAGGGACGGAAGGTACCATAGCTACCTTACCACGCCTCACCACACATTTGGGCCCTTGGGCGTGCGGCTTGCAGTTCCACGGCGCACACCATCTTGCCGCGAGCTAAGGCACCTTAGCAGGTAGCTTACAGTGTGCCCTCGCCGCGACCTTAGTGTCTGCCGCTGCCGCACACTACACACTACTGCGTACTGCGCTACCCAGCCCAGTCCCAGTCCCAGTCCCAGTCGACGACTTGACCCAGGCCAAGGCCCGGTACCCACGGCGTGTGTGTGTGTGCCCTCTGCCATCTGGCTGCCCGCCTGGCGTGCCTTCCCTTCCCCTTCCCTCCTCCATTCGATTCGCATCGCATCCTTACACTTACCCACCCCCCTGGGCCGGGGCCACACACCACGCACACCGTCCCCCCTGCTGTCTCTGCCCTGTCCTGGGTACCGCACCGCTCCTGGCCCCAATCCCCAGGTCCCCAGTCCCCAGTACCGTCCGTACCTTCCTGGTACCGCACCGTACCGCACCGCACCGCGCCTTCCAAGTACTCGTCTACTTTAGTGCTACGTCCTTTCTCTTACATGTTTGGCGCAATCCTCCATTCTCTCCTTCCACTCCACTGCCCATACCAATACCAATACCTGGGCCCTGCCTACCTCTACGCCTACCACTTACCACCGACCTACCTACCTGCCTGACCACCTCGACATACATTACATTACCCTCCAGCCTGCCTTGTCGCCGTCCACCTCTGACTTCTACTTCTACCTTTACCTCTACCTGGCCTTGCCCTCTTTTTTTTACCTTTACCTGCCGACCGGCCAACATCCCCCTTCCCACCGAGCGAGCATCGCAACCACTACCTGAGCCAACCCTGCTTTTTTTTTCTGCCGCTGCCGAGAAAAAAAATTAAGACTACTGCTTCCACCACCGTCGCCCGCTGCTCGCCCATCTCACTTACTCACCAACACATACATCATCGGTCATCACCGCGCACTCGCCAACCTGACCTGACCTGACGCTGACCACCATCGACCGGCCTCACTCACGTCCACTCCTCGACGACAAAGACGCTCTCGGCCTCCTTCGCCGGCCTCGCCGCCCCTCCGTCATCGTCTTGGAAGCCGGAACATTGTCAATTCCGCTTCCTGAAATTAATCATTCCAGCTGCGCGGGTCTACCAGCCGCATCGCACCGCATCTCGCCGCGCCACTCCGCTCATTTTTGCGCCCGCGCTCTCTCACGGCTTACACGGCAGCCTCTTCTGGCGTGCAACTCCCCCGCTACTAGCTGTGTTGTGTGTGCGGGCTTCCCATACTCGCCAACTGACTGACTGCGCCCTTCTCCGCCACAGCCCGCTTGGTCATGATTCTTGCCCTCTCTGCGCCTGACCGGGTTTTTCAGATAGTGGGCTTTGACGGATAGCCGATGCGCTTGCCATCAAACCAGGCTTCCAGGTCGCAACATATTATACTACAAAAACCCCAAACCAGTGTCTGTTCTTCTACTACTCTAGCATCGCGAGGCGTCAAGAGTGCAAGTTTCAGTCGCGGCATCCGGGAGGATTAACCGCAACCAGAGCATGGCAGAGGAGCAAGGACGAGGGCAGCCTTCCAATCACAGAGAAGACCCGTCCGTTCACCAGCGAGAAGACGAAGCTCGTCACCGGCTCCCTCCTGTGGGAGCCCCCGAAGATCCCAGATACCCCGACGACAGGCACCAGAGACCAAACATGGCCGCCCCAGTAACTCTCCCATCTATCCAAGACCCTCACGGCGCATACGGCCAGCCCTCCTACCCGAGGCACTATCCGCCGCATCCTGACCCAAGAGGTGATCCGCGCGGCGACCCGCGCGCCAGCAGCTACAATGCTTCACCCAATTCCGTGAACGGTTACCCTCCACCGCAACCGGGCCCGCACCCAACTCAACTGCCGCCGCTGCAACCCCCAGGAGGAGACCCAAGGTCCCCCTCCTACCCTCCCCCGCCAGACGCGAGGGACGACGCCTACTACAGGAGTCGCCAGCCGCCCCAGCCGCAGTATGGCGGTGAGGCTTACTACCAAGACTACCACGGCCGCCAAGGGGCCCCGCCTCAGGGTCGTTATCCCGACTACCCTCCGCAAGCTCCGGGTGTTCCGAGGTACGATTATCCGCCGGGCGCAAGGTATGAATACGGCCAAGCGGCACCGCCTCTGCAACAAGCAGCGCCAAGACAGCGAACGTCCATCGCATGCAGATATTGCAGAAAGAGAAAGGTAGGTAGTCATCTGTGTTGCAGGATCTTCGTGACGGCTAACTTGAATTGCCCAGATTCGATGCAGTGGCTACCAGAGCGCTCCTGGTGGTAAGTGCGTCAACTGCAGCAGGATGAACCAGGAGTGTATCTTTCAGCCTGTGTCTTCATCCAGCTCGACAGCCTTCGTTCCAGTATCGGCTGTCCCCGGCGGTGTTCCGCCAGGTACGCCGCTTTTCGGAGCCTACGGCCAGCCTCTGCACATGCCTCAGCCAGGCTCGCAGCCGTACCCGCCGCCGCCGCCTGGCAATGGGTACTACCAGCAGCCTCTCCCGTCGCCGACGGGCGGCTATCCGCCGTACGACGCGCAGCGGACGGGAAGACGGCGCGCAAGGGGTGATGACGAGGGCGACGAGCTTCGGCCTCCTCCACCTGACCCGAATTCGGCCGACGATCCTCGCCGGCGGTCTCCGGCCTCGAGCTCGAATCACAGCAGTCCGGGAGGCTACATGGGCTACCCTCCCGGCCCTTACGATCCGAGGGCGCCTCCGGCCAGGCACAGCCCAGGACAGCCGGCTTCGATACCTCCGGCGTCTGGAGACGAACGCGCTGCAGCCGCAGCCCAGCGCCAGAGCAACTCATCAACTCCCGCAGCGGCCTCTAGTTCGGTTATGAGCTTGAACAACTTAGTGGACAACCCGACTCCCAACGACATTGATAGGAACATGCTGGGAAGACTGAACCGGGGTCCGGCGCCGAGGAAGTAAAGCAGCGCTCTTGGGGGGGGGGTTGGGTGTTGTGCTCGGGGAAGCTAATATTTGCGAACTTCAACCACCTCGTCCGGCGCAAAAGAACAAATCTGCTGGCCAGGTATCCTCTTCGCTTTGAAGTCTTGACGACAACAAAAGAAAAGAAAAACCCCACTCTTGCCCTGTACATGGCGAGCGCGGCTGGACCTTTCACATCACCAGCGGCGATAAGGAATTGTATATGGTATAATCCTGGTTGCACACAAATCATGGGAAACGCGTTTCGTTTTCGTTGAGCGTGAGAGCTCGGAGCAAATGGGGCGAGGCTTTTTTTTTACCAAAAGAAAATGGGCGAGGATGGGTTTCCGGGCGACAACTATTCGGCACCAGCCAAACGGGTCAGCATCGTTTTGATTTTTTTCTGGTGTTTGCTGGAAAGGGGAAACAATGGGTGGGAGGTTTTTTGCTTGCTTGAGCACGGCACAGGGGAGACGCACTCCACGTCACTGGCCTTGATTTAGTTGCTCTCATTTTCTTTTCGTACACAGTCATTTCCCGAAGGAACGGAAAGGGTTAAGATTGGTCTGCCTCACGGCACACGTCTGTTGTTGAATTTTTTTTTCTCTACTCTCATACTCGACTCTTACCCCTCTCGCCATTGCACAATTATGGAGTGTGTTTTTCCTGTGTCCTTTTTTTTTTTTACTGTTGCTGTCGTTGGCTTGGCACAAGCTTTGAATGTTACCCAAAACCTCGAACTTATTACGAAGCGAAGATCGCGCAAGCGATAGGGTTGGGCGGCAAAGATATCACATTTGCGTTTTTATCAGTTTTTTCTATTATTACTATTTTCATTCTGCCGAAATACCGAATGGCACCGCGAGGGCAACAAAATCCGAGCTTTCTTTTTTATGTTCATCGTCCATTATCAGCAACTTCATATTATGTTTCCTCACACAAGTCCAACATCCACACAATGATCACCCATCAGAGAAAAAGATAATGACAGCAAGTATGGATGGGGACAAGACATGAAGAGAATAGGGGAAAAGGAAGAAGTGTTGATGGCTTTTTTTTGGTTAATGGAGATGAAAGTAGCGTAGCATACATGCCCAAAAATGCTAATGCCAAGCGTCGTCGTCGTTGTCGTCGTCTACCGCCAACAGTGACACAAGAAGCTTTCCGTTCCTAATTTGTACTTGACTCGCCGTTTATCTATCTGAATCGCCGCTGTTTCTTGCCGATCTGGATGTTTCCCTCCATCTCATCCGATCTATACATCTATCTACAACACGACACTCGTCTCTATCGATAACGTGCGTTCCACACACACACGCAAAGCTTGAGCCAGCTAGACCCGATCGATTTGGGGGCCAGGAGAATAGACAGACACAGCATACTTCCCTTCTTCCCTTTACACCCTCCTCCCCCCCCCTTCCCTTTCTAAAGAGAGGGGGGGGAAGGGGGGAGACAGCCGCAAACTAAATCCCCAAGCCAATGCTCGGAGGAGGACGGGCTTAGAGGGAGGGGAGGGAAGGAGGGGCCGGAGAAAGCCATGTCCTCCTCTTCCCCCAGATTGACCTAAAGGCCCAGCCTGCCGCCGCCGCCGCCGCCGCAGCAGCAGCGCGCGCCGTTTGGGCGTCCGTTTTAGCGGGCGGGAGAGGAAGAGTGGTACACTAAGACGGGACAACTCGGCCAACTAACCAACTAACTAGCTGGCTGGCTGGCTGGTTGCTGCTGCGACTGCTACTGCTGCGGCTGCGCTTTTTTGTTGCTCCTCTTTTTGGGGAGGTCATTGGCTTGTTGGTGCCGTGCGCTGCGTTGTTGCGCCTGCGCCTGCGCTGCGCGCGTGTGCGTCACCACCCCTCTTTCTTTCATCTACGTATCTACGGTACCTAGGTAATGTCTACTGCCCGCCATTTTGCTGCTCTCCTCTTTCTGTTTCCTCCCTCCCTTGTTCCATTAAAAAATAGAAATAAAAAACGAGAGAGACCACGCCCCCCTTTTCTCGGTCAACGGCCGGCGGGACTGGACTGCTTTGTACGGCATGGTAAGACAAGAGAGAAACGGAAGTGACAAACGCAGCAATTTTTGGGGGGCGTGTCTCAAGGGGCGAGAAAAGGGCAGCTTGTACGTAGCGGCGGGGGTAGAGCGACGCACCATACACAGAAAAAGCAGAAACAGAAAACAGAAAAAGGCCGAGGCACGTCACGACAAGACAGAAGGAGGTCCGAGGTGAGAGAATTGGCACGTAAAACGGAGACAAAAAAAAGATAGATATGCAGAGCCCACAAAGAAAGAGGACCACCACCCACGCAACACACACACACCACCCCGGAACAAAGGAGACAAAGGAGACAAAGGAGACAAAGGAGACAAAGGCCGCAATGTCCATCCGTCGGACAATCAGAAATATTAAAACCGGAGGACCAAAAGAATCAAAAATAAAACGACAATGAAATAAAGAAATCAAAGAAATCAGCTGGATCTGCGCGGTTCAAATTTTACTGGCCCACATAAAATTAACGCCTATTGATGTTCCCACCCTCTGTGCGTACAAGTATTGTTGCGCCGTGTTGCTTTCCTCTCCCCCCCCTTCTCCTTCGTTGCGTGGTTGTAAGGCAAGGCCAGGTCATGGGCGGGCGGGCGAGCGGGCGGCACAGTAGTATAGGTACGGTCCTCTGCTCACCGTTGCGCGCAGCAGGCAACAGGGCAGCATGGGCAGCAGAATGGGCAAGCCGTTTGAGGGGCAGCCAGGCCGCAGACCGGGTCAAGGCTGGTACATTTGGGGGGAGTGGAACAGAGACTTGGACCTGCGCGAGAGATGCCCATTTGTCCAAAGACTTCGGGGACCCTTAACGCTAGCCCCGGTCCTCTGCTCTGCTCCTCGGCCAGCGAGCGGGCCAACGAACCAGAGGGAGTGAGGGCGATGGGTTGGTTGAATGAGAGGTGGCCGGCCCTCGATGCCCCTCTCCGCAATCAACGCTCATGGGGACCCGGGATTGGGTTGATCCTGGTTCCTACGCCAGACCGCGCTCGCGCGCCAAGGCAAGGGGAGGGGGAGAGGGGAGGAGAAGCGGAGAGGGGACGGTTCCCAAAGGAGAAAGCGACGTTGTTGTTGAGCACTTTGGTCCGGAGAACCGGCCATGTATACTCGAGTCACACAACTACAGCACACACCGACATGACACGCGAAGGGGGGCCGCCAAAGGGGGCAGACGAGGACGCAGACCACGCTGGAGCTCTCCGCCTCGACTCTGCCTTGCCTCGCGTACAGAGCAGCGCTCGCACACGCACATGCCACACCTGCGCTTGCAGAAGAGACTGAAGACGAGTTTGGGGCCCGTCAGATGCAGATGGGCGCTTGCAGCGGTATCCATGGCTCCGGCATCGTCTGGGGGGCGGCATCTTTCTGGCAGCTAATCACTCACATAAGTCTGTGCTTGATAGATGCAGGTCGGGCTAGGTCGAAGCGCCTGGTCTCTGAGGCGCTCGATGTGAGATGCTTGGTCAGAGTGTGTTTGTCTCGGCAGGTACATGTGCTTGGAGGCGGCAAAGTCTTGAGCAGCCGCCTCTACACAACGGCGAGCCCCCAACGACAGGACACGCTCCAGCAAGATTCCAATTCTCTGCAACCACGCTAAGGGCTTGGGGTTGTCGGGCTTGCGCAACATTGGGCGGAGGCGGAGGCAAGTGCGCGGCAGAGTCTAACGTGCTAACGCAGAGACAGGGAACACATTGCGCTGAGGAGGTCCCTGGATTGCTTTAGCCCAGTTTGGACTCTTGAACTAACTTCCTTGTCCCAGCCGCCCAGCAGGCCAGTAGACGGGGAGAGACGAGCTGCGTGTATTTGGGAGCGATGTCAGTTGTTAATGGAGGCCGCGCGTGAAGGGGTACGAGGGACCGGGAAGCCGAACAGAGATAAGCGGCAAGAGAGAATAATGTGACACTCTGCCATCCCCTTCCCTGCTTCATGGTAATCCTACGGACTGTGGTCCGCGGTCCTGGTTGGCCTATTGTCTTCTTGTGCTTTTTCCTCTCTTGGGGTGGATATGAGCCATGCAGGATGTTTTGTAGCAGCCGCTTTTGGAGACGAGACTTTTCTGCCCTTACATGACGACATACAGATATTCGTAGTCATCTCTTACACCGCCTGCGTCTCGGTGGACAACGTCTCCTCTCTTTTCCCTTTTCTTCTCTGGTAGAGGAGGGGAAGAGGAGTCATCGAATCAGCTTTGCGAGAACGCACGCTTGTGGGAGAGGTATGATGGGGCTCGGCGTTAGGAAGCTCAGGGGCCTTCGTACGTATGTTCATGGCGCCAGACGCGTGACTAACAGAGGCTTGCCCCCAGCGGTAAATCGAGATTCTCTAAACACTCTTTTGGGTAAAGTCGCGAGATGGGGAAAGGGAGTGGCTTGCCGGCCGGCAGCTCGACAAAGAAACCAGCCGAAAGTAAGTCAGTGACAGAGCGGCCGACCACCTGGCTCTTGGGACACTTGGGCGGCGGCGGCGCGGTGACGGGACCCGGCGGGCTGCTAAATAAGCCTGGAGAAGGGGAAGCGAGGCTAAAGGCAGATAGAGAAGCGCTATCTGGCGGTATGGAGCGGGCTGAACGAGATGACCTGACTTAGCGGCAAAATGATCTACTGCCCATGGACCATTTTGCTCGGTGCTCAGCTTGTTCCGGAGAAGGTGATGATTTTGGCGATCGTAGGAGTGAAATAGACGGTGAGAAAAATTCATAGGCGATGGCAAAGGAGCGGAGGTGGCATGGGAGCGGGAAGGCAAAGCGTAGGGGTGGGATCTTGCAGCGCGTACACCACCACTGGAACGAGGCATAGGGGGAGGGGGACGAGAGAAAAGCTGTGGATCTGGACAAAGTCATGGTCAGGTACCATCTACCTCCCTCAATACGAGAGGTATCAGGGCAGCATCACGCATCGATGGCCGGGGCCACCGAGGGATGAGGGGAAAATCCGACAATGTCCCTATTCACAGACCTGGAGGCGGGCCGGCGGAACTCGGGATGTGGACACCAGACGTTCGTCTGGCCTCGAAGTACTAGGTATGGGCTCTGGGGTTACATCCTGACGTGCAGAAATCTCGCAGGACAGCTGTCCACCCGGAAGCGTCGAGGTACGTCCGTATGAGGCCTGTCTCTCGATATGTTCATGTGAATCCGCCGGGGTGTGCCTATTCATTGCCGTAAACGACGAGGCGCAGTATAAGGCAAACGGCCAGCCTGATGAGTGTTTATGCTTCCCGTGGGTTTGAAGGTTCCTACGAGAGTGAACCGGTTCGAAAGACGTCACATGTATTCGATGTTATGCGGCGGAACTCCCCCGAGCACTGAGGGGTATCTGCCATCTGGCTAGCCGTATCGTGTGCCACGTACCGTGAAAACTGATATGCCGGGACTGGCCGGCGATCTGACTCTTGTGTCGAGCTAGCTCAGGGACTGTGCGGCCAAGTATCGTTAAGTCGTCCCTCAGGGACGACACCTTCAGAGTGTCGAGTTGCTCTGGGCATGGGAAAACCCGGGGAGTCAAAGGTCAGACAGGAGGGGTTCGGGGGGGGGGGGGGGACGATACGAATCCAAATGGCGGATGGTGTACCAGGAGGATGACGGCAGGGCGGGAACTTGACTTAGAAGGGGTGTGTGAGAAGAGCGTGAGGGGAAAACGAAGGAAGGGATGTAGGAGGTTTTCTGACTGAAAACGGCGGCGCCATGGTTTTGTCTTTCCCGTGCGACGCGGAGGTGAGATTTGCCTTGCGGCTTCCCAGCCTGGCTGGAAGGCTTAAATCTGTGGAAAGGACGAACGTTTGGGGCGCGCCAAGCAAGGAACGCAACACGGGGAAGGGAGCAAGGAGCACAAAGCAACGAAGAGCTGGTAATAACTGCCGTCATGTGGCACTGGTTCATGGCTGCGAACAGAAGGCCAACTGGACTGAGTTGGAGTGCGCCCGCCTGCGCCCGTAGATTTATGTGGTTGTCCATTATCAGCTTGTACAATGACCAGCAAACCTTGGGCCTCGACTCGCGGAGAGCACCAAGGTTTGCTTCTGATGACACGAAAGCGCCGTTGAACCTGTCTCGATTTTTTGTTGTCTCCTCCTTCAGTGGCATTTATCTCGCTGCCGACATCAGTGTGATTTCGTTGCATCATTGATCGTGGTGGAGTTGTGGCATTGTTGTTTCTTAACCTGACATATCCCTGGCATCAACATCGCGGCAGATTGTTACGCGTCCTACGCTTTCCGGAGACGACTGCTTCTCCCCGATGATATTTCCAAATAGGATTGTTGGCTCCGGGACAGTCCGTATCCGATCCCATGTGGGTTTCGATGACATTATCAGTTCCACAAACATTCTTCGAGGTACGGACGATAGATAGCCCGACGGCTGGCTTTCGAAGAAGAACCGTTCTCCGGCAGACGGGAGAGCTACCCGCCCCAAATCTGAGCTGAATCACGCTGAGACAGTTGGGCGTGTGTCGAGTTGCCCGCAGTGCTGCGAACAGAGGGCATGGACGAGGCAGACAGCCGCGCTTCGTCTCTTCTCTCGACACGCGGCGGTTTCTTCTGCCTCCCTCGAACCGCTTGCGCTAGGTTGCTGAGGCACGTTTGTCGATCCCGACTGAATCACGGTTATTAGCAAGCATTCCTGGGAAGCGTCTGATTGTTCGCCGTGCCCTCCACCACCGCGAGATGGTACAATCCTACCGCTGTCACGGGGAACGCAATTCAAGGGTTGGGAATCATCATGAAGAAGCCGACAAAACTCGTCGAAACATCGAGGACCCCGACTCGCGAACGAAAGTGTCTTCAGACCCCGAGAAATTGCATTCAGACCCCAAAATTAGCTGATGACTCACTCCGGTACCAACATGCCAACCAGCCAATCTATTGCATCCGACATACTGTCCGCCGTCTGGAGCCAGAGGGGTGGGCAGCATTGTTGTTCACACCAGCTGAGACTCGCAAGCACTAGAGGACAGAATCTTCCGCTACCCGAGCACTTTATGAAACTCTTCTCTTGCCCCAGGGTCCGATTTCTCGGGACCTAGAACGCCGTGGACGGCACGTCCTTAGTGTCACTCAAGACAGGCTCGGGTCACATTGCCCTGGCTGCGAACATTCCTGTCAAAGTCAGACTCAGTCCGAGAAGGAACAAGAGGGATTCGGGACGGGCCAGCGCGCCGGCATCTGCTAGCCACGACCGCCCGCTGACATGCCCTTGTCGGGAGTACTACTCTTGTACGGATCGTGCCGATGGGGAAGGGCGTGGGTGGCAAAGAAGGTTCTGGATTGCTATGAAGGCTCGTGGATGCCGCGTCTAGGTTTGTCTCTTGCGTGGTTCGCGAACCCCCTTTCTTTGACCAGTTTGGTTTCTTCTTTCTCAGAGTTAGGGTTTGCATGCTAACTGGAACTCTGGTCTACAGATACTGAAGAAAGTCTTCGAGTCCCACGGAGGGGAAAACCGACGGGCTGTTAGACAGGCACCAAACGACCTCGAAATCATCGTGTATCCCAGGGGCTAAGCGAGCGCGGGGCGGCTGGAACATGTCTTACGGACCATTCCAATGCCCCTGACCGAAGCTAGTCTCGACCAGATTCTCGGGAACAATGTCTCATTATTTATGCAGACGGCCGAGTGGCGGTAGACACTCCTGGATTTACGCCCTATGTCACTGTAAGACATGTCGCCGTATCCAGACAACCCCGAGGTCCATCCGTCCTTGGCTCCCTGGCATGCAATGTCTTGCCGCACATAACTTGGGGGCGATGGGCATGTTTGACTAGCGATTTGTCACGGGACCTCGAGCTTTCACACCGTGTGGAGCATCGGCTAAATATGGCGTCGGATACGAACACTCGAACGGCGACGCTTGCAGTGCCTGATCCGGCCAAAGATGGATAGCACAGGGAGATCTTGGCCAGCCTGGATAGTGGCGTTTGAAGATTCGCAAAGGTCGATTGGGCATGCGTACGGAGTTGTTTGCTGGCCAAAAGAAGGGCCCCGAGCAGAGGCAAGCTGGAACACCAATATGGCATTCTGCGCGCAGGTCTACTTGTAGATCATGGATCACTAGCGACTTCCCGATGCCGAGGCTCTAGCGTAAGCCAGAAAGCAAGTCGTCTTGCTAAGAGAGAATGTTCGAATACGAAAGTAGATGCACTTTCCAAATTCCAGTACCTCCCGACGGCGTTCGACAACCAGACACAACATCCCTTCCACCCTTTGCTTCTTCTACTCCAGATTACTAGATTGAGTAATCATTAGTGGGTCTGAAAGCTATATTGATCCAAAATGTTTTGCTAGATTGGTGCGTATATTCCTAACGCCAATCATTACATGCGGTCATCGACTTGTACACCGGCCTACTGAATTTAAGGCTCCCAGTTGCAGGTTGAGCAACACTATTCGTACAAAAATTGAACGGAACGCTTAGGTACACCAGAACTAAGCTGTAGAGCCCAGTAATTCGTTTTGTCAGTGAGTTCCGCAGTTTCCTGAGTTGCCTCCATCTAAGAAACTCCTTTTTCAGGAGCATCAACACCACCACGGCGTTCAACCGCGCAACAAAGCATGCTGTCCAGCCTGAGTCTATTTTACTAAGAACAGAAGCTAACCAGAAGCCTCTCAGGTCCATCAGTCTTTCTGGAAAACGCCAAGAGCGTTAATGTCTACCCCAACTTGTCATGTTTCGTAACGACTTCCACACCCACCACAGCATCAGACAGACAAAAGAAACACAAAGAACACACCCCCGGATTCTCCTTGATACATAGAGGACTTCAACTTTAAATGTTTTTTTTCTGCCCAGGCTCCCTCCTGCCCACATCATCTCGGTGTGCGGTGTGAGGTGAACCCACGATGTTGCTCACCGTCACCTAGGTCTGTGCTCGGTGTGGCATCGGTGAATCAATCTTCACCTGGTACCTCCACCGACTACTCACCGAGGAGGATGTGTGGAGCACCGGGACGACAGTGCGGGTTCGCCGGTCCGGCGGCCATGCCCTGTCTGTTCAGCCCGTATGCGCCTGCCTGTCTATGCAACAAGCGAGAACAACGACCGACCGGGGGTCGCCCGGGGATCCGGTCCCCCCCTAGCGCGCCGTACTCAAGCCCCCTGCTCTCCAATGGCCCGTAACCTTCATGTACTGTCTGTGTAAGTCATTGGGGCCGGTCGAGTAAGAGGTCCCCCCGTCTGTCACCTGTCAAAAATGCCGAGGGCGGAACGGCGGAGAAGGCCTGCCGCCAGCCCCCCGGCACAGGAGCGGGCGGTTCGTTCCTAAAAACGGAGCTGTGTATACGTGCTATCTTATTGTTTTTATTTTTCGTGTTGTCTCCTCTCCGCCCGTGAGCCAGCCGTATGGTACATCACTGGTCCGGCCAAGTCGCGAACGATGCCGTTCTTGGGAGGCAGACGTCTCCTTTCTGGGCTTGACACGTCACGCGCCAAAAACCTTGCCGTTCTTCGTTCGGCCGATGTGCCAGGAAGTCAAGTCGAATCAACGAGAAGGGCATTGAATTTGATATCACAGGAGGCTAGGAAGTAATACCGAATCTGGAAATAGTTGCAAAAATTTGTTGTTTAAATTTCCCAAAAAACACATGCTTGGTGAGTGGTCATGACAGTCGTTGGTATCATTAACATTTTTAGAAGCGCCGACGTCTGCCGACTCTCCGTCTATGATTTGCCGATAGTGGCCCTGTAAAGCTTTTCCCCCTTTCTGTTGTTTTGTGTTGGAGACATTTGGTATTACACGAGTCCGACGTAGTCGCCCAGTATTAAGTCTCCTCCCTGCTGCTCCCCCCTTTATTCGTAATCCGTGTCCATGTTCGGCGTTGGGGGGTCGGGGATCGGAGTCGATGAGCGCCCTTCGACGCTCATTTCCTCGTGGTACGACATCTGCCCGTATTCGTTCCTCTCCAGCACGAAGCACCGTTCGGCGTAGACGCCGTTCTCGTTCTGCCGGCGCCATGCGGCGCTGAAGCGGCGGACCATGACCTTGCGCCAGCCGCCCACGTTGATGGTGATACGCTTCCACGGCAGCTCGGGGTTCGCCAGCTGCTTTTCGCGCACAAGGAACTGAAAGGTGCGTAGCGCGGTCTCGTAGTCGCGGTCCATGCCGGGGTGGACGACCTCGAGAGCGTGGAGGACCGTCTGGACGTGAAGTGTGAGGGTCTGAAGGCTGCGGAAGTTGCATATGGCGCGCAGGAACTCGGGAGGGTCGCATAAAGCCACGTCCATGTCGACTTCGAGGGAGTGGACGTACGGTAATCCTTGTGCCAGAGTCGCAATATCTTCGGCCCAGAGAGTCGGGCATCGCCTGTCCTCCTCCCCGAACCCAACGTGATCCCGAAACCGGAGAACCTGCAGCGAGTTCCCATGTCTCAAGATCCCGTCTAGCGGGAAAAGCTGGATATGACAGGTTATGCTCAGAGTATGCAACGCTCGAATGTGATTAGCCACGAGCAGGTACATGCCTCCCGTCGCTTCCTGCCGCTTATCCACGAGGTGAGCGCTGAAGTCTTCACAGGACAGTCGCTGTAGCCCAGTCAAGTCGGTAAAGTCGACAGATGTGAGAAAATTGAAGACGGGCACGGATATCAGATCGAGGGACTCGAGTTGGGTGAAGTCCCAGTATGCTCGGGTCTCCTCTTTGGAGTGGTTCCAATCGTAAGACTTGAGAACCAAGTCTCTCAAGGGAGGCATTCGTTCGCCTGGCGCAAACTTGAAGTTTGTGCCCTGGCCTCTGTCCTCGTAGTGAAGGGTCTCGAGACGCCGCGACTGAAGGATAAGTTGTTTCAGAGAGTTCAGTCGCGTAGTCAGCGGCGGTGCCGGACTGGCCAACTTGAGGGAGACGAGTAGGTCGGTCGGAATCGCTCGTATGTAGGTATCTCGTAGCTGGCCCTCGAACTCTCGAAGTGGAAGGTCCTCAACAAACAGTTTGGTGCCATTGAAGCGAGTCTGTTGGGGATTCAAAACATCTGACGGGAGCCAGAGTCGTCCGAGTCTGAATTCGGCGTCCACGTAGTGCCACCTGGAATGGCGGTTAGTCTGATGTAACTCACTCACACCGACGAGACTCAAAGGGTACATACCGGACAGTTTTCAGACGTCGGACCCTGTCCAGCACTCTTCGAATGCCGTCAGGGTCCAAATCGCTGCGCGCGATTACATGGTTGGTAAAGATGGAAACATTGCGGAAGAGGTTAGGGTAACGGGACTCGGCGTCAGGGGCAACGATTTGCTCGTTAAGACACAGGGTCTGGTAGGTGACGGGAGTCGCAATCGCCTCGAAGCGCCTTGATAAACAACGAGCTGCGGCAACGGCGCGCTGATCTATTTCTCGAAGCTGAGGTAGCGTGTGAGCAATTTCCCACAATACGCAGGAGGAAGTTGCAGCTGCCAAGACTGATTACAGCAGCAAAGCCGGGGAGTACGCACCTGCTCGAAGATCAGAGCCAGCAGCTCGGAACTGAGGTCATTCAGAGACCATTTTCGAGGTGGTGCGCGGAGGGAGGATGCGGTAGCCATTCGCCAACAAGTGGCGCTTCCACATAGAGGAGCAAGAGAGAGTCAGGGATGAGGTGAGGTGTCCGTGAGAGGTAGAGGTTGAGATAGAGGTAGGAGAGGTGACCTCGTGGCTGGCACGGAGGGGGGAAGTAAGGGTCTTATCAATGGTTCCATCAAAAGCGAAGGCGATGTGCTGTTGAAGAAAGCTGGGATGGTCCGAAGTCATGATCCGCCGGTTGACAGACGGGGCTAGTCTGTTTCCGGACAATGTCACGAGCGGGTACAATTAGATGACCCAAGTAGGCCAGCAGCAGCTAGCCAGCCGTGTGGCGACTGTGGGACGGAAACAAATAGAGGTGCGCCGGCGAGAAGGAGGAGGAGGTGGAGGAGGCCGGGTGGAGGAAGAGACTAGACGGAGTGAGGGCCGGGATGAGGATGAAATGGAGTCAACTGGGGGCATCTACATTAACTCGCAGAAGCCGCTTGCAAGAAGAGGGCGAAGTAGGATGCGGCCAGGGCCTTGGGCGGTACGAAGATATGACAGTACGGGGTGTATGAGGGATGATGACAAGTACCTTGGCCTCAGGAACTTGGCTTGATCTGGGGGTAGAGGCGAAAATGGAGTCTTGATATTGGGCCCGACTCGGACCGGGCAACTATGCTGACGGCGGGACAAGGAGGGAGGGAGCAAAGCAAAGCAAGCCCTAGAGAGGTCGACGGGCGACGACAGCCATAAAAGAAGCGGAGCGGATGAGTAAACGGAAGGGAGAAATGGATGGGCTAGAAGAGCGGATGGAAGAGACTTTTTTCTAAGACTAACACCCGACAAGCGCGGGCGAAGCAGAGGAACGATGAGACAGGCCAGCCACGGTAGCAGTATGGTATGCGTAACAGCCACTAGCAACAGAAGCAACCGCAGAGATGGGCGCGATACCCATGGCGTGGCATGGCACGGCTCAGAGAGGTACACCAGGCCGAAGTATGGTGCTGCTGCTATGGCATGGCAAGGCAGGGCATGGCATGGCATGGCATGGACCTGGACCTGCTCGCAACCAGGCAGGCTGGCCGGCCGAGAGGGCGGTCCTGCGTACTTGGGTTGTACCCGACGTACCTTGGTTTTGGTCTTCGCTCGAGAGTCGAGAGGCGGGTAGGGATTAGAGGAGTTTGGAACCCTGGACATGGGACAGACAGGCCGAGTGGATAGAACATGTTTCAATTGCTTGATCCGCCGTGGGACGAGGGGCCCTTGTACCTCAGGTAGGTGTCTGCGGTGAGTGCGGTCGCAGCCAGGACAAAATGTGAGAGGAGACAGAAAAAAGCCAGGTGTAATGTAATGGGCGGCGCAACCGCAGTCGGGACTGGTGTCTGGTGTGAGAGGTGAGGTCTGAGGTGTGAGGAGCTGAGGAGCAGGATGGGGAGACGGGAGGAGGTCAAGGGACGTTTCGCAAGAATGTCCCAAAAGGGAAGTGCAGCTTTGGCCAGCATGGGTGGATCCCGGCAGAGGCTAGAAAGGCCCCCTGGCTAATGCGGGGGTTGCAGCAATCCGAAGATCGCAGCCGTCTGCATGCATAAACACCGCATTGCTGCATATCCGTGCCTGCTATGCGGTGCTATGCAGTACCCTCGCCCCGCAGCCCACCAGCACGTCCTCATCTCTCTGTGGCAGCACCCAGGCCCTTCAGGACCACCAGGACCACCACGGCTTTTTCCTCTCCACTCCGACGAGCCCAAACCGGCCGCTTCCCTGCCACACGCGCTGTCGTCTCCTCTCGTTGCTCCTAAGGAAAAAAAAAAAAATCTTCCGTGTCTGCTTCTCCGGATGGACCTGCGATCCCGCCCGCCCAGTACCGCTCTCCACCGCTTCCCAGCAAAACGGCACCTGCCACCAGCGAGACACTTCGGACCAGGCCAAGGTATCCGTGGCATCCATGGCATCCATGGCAGGCCCTCCAACAACCTAACCTAACAACGCGACCCAATTCGCCAATTGCTTGCTCCATGCGACGCTATTAAACCTGCCTCATCCATCGTCATTTCCCACAGTCCCGGCGCGCTGGCAACGATGGAACTCGCCGCTCGGTACGTAACCGCACATGGCCGCTCCTGCCTGCCTTGCCAGGCCCTGTTGTTCCCTCGTCCCCTCGTCCCCTCGTCCCCTCTCCCTCGTCTCCTCTCTCGTGACGACTACGACCATCAGCTCATCATGTCATCGGATGACGTTCGATGAGACCAACATGCCAGATGCCGCGAGCCAACGGTGTGACCCAGCAACCGCTGACAGTCATTAACCTCGCAATCTGCGAGCCTGATCAGGCCTAGGGTCGCCAACGAGTATCCGTACACGACACCTGCCTGGGGTTGATGAGATGACTATATGTTTGTCGAGATGACGGGCCATTCGCTTCTTCGCTCTGCCGTCTGCTGCTCCTTTGATACGTATCCCGCCGGGCACCTCGTTCTCGCAAAGCGCGCCCGCCGAACCTGCTTCGCTTTGCTGGCCCGGCTGAGGTCTGGACATCGATGGCATGCCTTGTTAGACGGCGGCGGGCGTGTTGATTGAGTCATCGTCACCCACACTTCTGCCTCACCTGTCAGCCAGTCCACAATCCAATCGCGAGCCGCGCCGTGAAGGGTGATGCAGCTGGACGGCGGAGGCGACTTTCACGACGAGGGAAGATGGCCGCAGGGGCTGACACCTCAACTCTGGACCTCACGACCCAATCGCGGGCAGAAGAAGACCTCAGCCAAGCAGAGTCAAAGTCTACGCAGTATCCGCCGATATACCCTGCATGTCATGTCAAGCCAACCCAACCCGTCTCACACTCCACAAGGTTTTGAAGAGTGTGAACGCTTCGAGTTGTGACGCTCAGATTCCCGCCGTCAAGCTAGGAGCCCCTGTTCGACAACCTCCGTGCTCCCTGCGACTTTCGGCCCGCATGTCGTTTTGGAATGGGATGGGACTCGACTGAACACACCCACCCGCGCAAACCAACCGGGACCCATCTTCCAGAGCTACGGGGTCATCGTCTACTTCTGATACTGCTGCGTAATTGGGTAGCGTAGGAGTACCTACCATACCGTGTAGTAGTACTACCTTCATACTATTATCGGCAATATTCCGTTATCCGGGCTGCTGGCCAGCAAATGAATGCGATTTGCTCGTCTGGTTATGTGGACGGACCCCTGCTGCACCCGTTGTCGAACAGGCCCCCCCCCGGATCTTCCGCGCTGCCGCGCTGAATTGTGCTCGACAACGGGCTGAGTATTCTTTTCTTCTTCTTTAATGGGCAGTGCACCGATTCTGCACCAAAGCAGGAGGAAACAGACGCGCCAATGCGGCACAGGCATGACAGGCAGCCAAAAACAACGTTGTTACTAGAAGCAAAACCCAACAGCAACATCCCCGGCCGAGTATTGCGATGCCGTTTGTTCCACACAGACATGTTACGTGCGTATGGCACGGCATACTGTCATGTACGAGCGGGACGTTATTCGGTTGCTGCTGTGGCAGGCAGCATATCCATGGATCCTTCTACGGATGGCAAAGGCATATTCCGCGCCGGGGAAAGCCAGAGGTCAGAGCATAGCATGCTGCGTCAATTACGTCTGGCTGCAGGCCATCATTTATCACTACCTGCCGCGCTATTCATGTACATATGCATGCGTACGTCGACGAGCGAAGCCGCTTTGGGCTCGAGTCGCGACGTCGCTACCAAAAAAAGGAAAAAAAAAAACGTTGACCGACTGCATGGCGACATGCATGCGGCGACGGCTCCAATGCCGTTTAGGTGAATGATCCGCCGCCAACAGCAACGACACACCAAAAAAAATTTACCTGGACTTCGTACTGACGATGGCTTGTACACGAGTGAAACATATCTCAGCCCAGCTACAGTGAGTTAGTTAGCCAGCTGCCCGGCGGTGAATCAATCACGCTCGAAACCGCGACCATGTACGAACGGACGAACGGACGGCTACTACAATACCTCCAAGGACCGGCGGGGGCTCCGCATTGTGTTGTTTCGTGGCGATGCCGCGTCCAACAAAGAACAAGAATTACCTACCCTGCGCCCAGGTATCCATCCATACACGCGCACGCTACACCAGTAGTGTAGCGTGCAGCATGGCAGCATATCCACCTCATCTCAAGCCGTTTCCGCGGCAAACATGGCTGGTGGCCCTAGTTTTAGAACACAGGTGCGAACTCTAAATAGACCCGGCTACAACGATAGCATCGGCAGAGGCCTGTCAGCGACGCCCAGCCCGCCGCGACCCGACTCGACTCGACTCGACTCGACTCAACTCTTGGTTCTTCCAGAACAAAAAGAGGACACCGAGATGGGCGCACGGGGCCTACGGAGTTCTTCCAAGGGGATTGAGGGGCTGGTCGATCTCTGTTCCATCAGCCGCATCGTCTGATCTCCGCCCAAAGATTCCAGAGATGCGAGTGGTCCATCGCACCCATGCCCGGTTCCCTGCACAGCCCGCCCGCTAGGTTTTCCACGTTGCATCCTGGCTGACCAGCTCTTGACGACTTTCTTCACCAGTCCAGTCCCGTCACCTACCATCTGTCATTGAACTTCTTGTCGCCGCCGCTCCGGCTTCTCTTGAAAGGGCCCCAACATGCAGACGGCCGCCGCCGCCGCCGCTCGTTTCCTCGTTCCAAACAGTCGACCAACGAAACGAGTCAAAAGCCAACTGGTGTACGAATACTCCGTAGCTCGCTTTCCCGCAGCTGCATGTGCCAACCTCGGCCATAATTGTCACGACGTGGACGGGATCCGTGCCAAGCGCTGTTGGCGACGTGATCGAGCATGCTCTGTGCTTTTCCTCGCCTCCCCGCATCCTCTGATTCAAGAGTAATAGGCGTTAAGCCTACTTGAGACCATTCGTCTCCAATACCTGAGTAACGCGGTGCTTGCTTCTCTTTGATAGGGCGTTGTTGAAACAAGGCTGGCGGGGGAGGTTCCGAGCACTCCCTCCAACATGGCGCGTTCAGCCAGGCCGACCTGGGACGGTCTGCCGCCCCTACACTGGCTGTGATCAGCCTGCGGCAGACTAAGTTATGAACGTCAAGAGAAAGGGGCCGCCCTGATTTCAACCTCCCATATGCCGAGACGGGTGTTGTTTGCAGCCCAGCACGTCCCATCCCGAGGCGTTTCCCGTCACCTAGTCTTGCCTGCCGCCATTGGGTCGGAGCCAGGACCGATCGTAGAAGGCGGGATGGATCAACCTTGGTTTGCCGATGGGGAAGCGTAGCTTCTAGCGCTTCCAGTGTCGCGATTGGTGGCGCTCGCGCCTCCCATCATCTGCCCCTTTAGGACTGGCTTGCGGCTCGAAATAGGTTCTCCCGGTGTTCGCACAAGTTGGGACGACTATTAACGTTCTTTCTTGGAGGTTCAGACTATTGACCATAGTCCTACGTCTTTCCTATGCGTAGATCAAATGTCCCGAGCGTTCAAGTCAGTCTTAATCAGCAACGTGGCGTTGTTGACGAGAAAGATAAACATCGACTCTCAGACGCGTGCCCTGCGGTACGGCCCTGCCGATACGGCAAGCCACAATGGACATCGACGACGCCAAGTCGCGATTATCGTCTAATCCGGCCATCCTCATCTCCGCGGTCGTGGAGAATCTGACAGTTGCTCGTCAGCGTCGCAGGATGGTAGGTGATTCCATCCCGAGGTTGGCACCATCCGAAAGCTATTATGTCGAGTCCCGAACTATGACCGGGATAAGCTGTCCTCCACTGAGCCTCGCGCGCCGTTTGCCGCCGGCCCGATCAAAACATCATTCCCAATGGCCCTTTCATAAGCAGATCCCGTCGTATCTCTCTCTCCAGTCTCCTTAACCAACCGTGCATTCCTCTCACGGGGACTAGCTTACTGCAACCCTTCAGGTAGCGCTCCGTATGGCTTGTCGAGACGCTGTAAACCAGATGCGGACTTGAGATGATCTTTCGTGCTGGCTCTCCGATTCGCCCGGCAGGCTCGGCGAGACAGCCGACGAAATACTACCAATCCAAGCGGGCCACGAAAGTCCTACATACATGTTGTAACTCATACCTCACTTTCTTTCCAGCACGCCTGGGCTCGGAGGTTGAACTTGCCATTTGTCACGCCAACCACGAGTGGCTGTACTTCGGCGTAGATCTATGCGTGTTGACGTGGGTTGAGCGGCCGCCGAGGACTCCCGTTCTTCCCGGGCAGCTGAATTTAAGTTGGATGTTTTCCCGGTACGCATCAAGGGATGAGTCTCATCTCCTCGAGTTTACCGCACAAACAAGCGCTGGTGCTGCGTTTTGTCATAACTCAAAAAGAGCGATCTAAATAAGGTCCACAGAAATGGAAAGTTCGGTCTGCTGTCACCATCTATCATGATCGACCCGGCTGGACCTGCCAACATATGCAAGGGGCTTCACATCGCAAGGAGCTTTGCTTTCACCCACGCCACTGCAATAGCTGGGGTACTTAAGTTCCTCAAGATCATCAGGATAGTACATACGACCATACCCACTGGAGAACTCGGGATCCCGTCCGCTCTCCCATAGATAAGCCAGTGAGGGCCGGATTAGTAGTTGGGTCGGTGACGACCAGCGAATACCTGGTGCTGTATGTTTTTGCTTTGCTTTTTCCATCCCTCATGATGGAGTGAGTGAGCCCAACGAAATGCCAGTAGAACAATGGGAAACACCGACTTTAGTTAGATTTTCTGTCGACTTCTTTCAAATCCTAGCAAGTAATAACTATCATTCTAACATCCTTTTTTAGCACTAAGCGACGAAGCGTCTCTGACTGATCCTCGGGAGACATAAATAGGACACAATGCTGACAAGCTGGTAGGAGAGATCGTGTGTCGTGATGAGTGGCCAGGATGAATTAAACACATTGCCCCAGGCTTCTTCATCGCCGACTTGTAAAAGCACTAGCCAGAACACATGTCGATCTCGATTCGGGTGGATCTCAAGTCACAGTCGGCCCCACTGAGCGGAGCAAATCGTCATCTTAAGCCGTCTGCAAAGTCGCGCTCGTCACGGACCTGGCTGGCTCTACCAAACATCAACCCTGCCTCGATGAGCAAGCGCAGGGACTACGCACGTCGTGTGGTTTCGTCTTCGCGAGGAAGGCATGCAGTTCGCCCATCATCCGAGTCTGCCTCGGTCACTGCTGACACTGACGCAAGCTGTTGCATATAGGTCAAAACGATCCTGGACCTCTTGTCTATTTCTTCTTCCCTCCCAGAGCCGAAAAATCGCGGAGAATAGGAGACGACGACGACAGCGAAACGGACTTCTTGGTAAATCCCATTATTACTTCTTCACGAACTAGGCTCTCGTAGTATGATCTTGAACAATGGCAATCAAACGGGAATTCGAATGCATCAGCGTCCTCGACCATTGTTCCCCCCTCAGTGATCTGCGAACCCCGCCCGAGGGTGAGACGGAACGATGGTGACGACGGACGGACGTGCGAACGGACGCGGATACGCCCCGCCGCCCTTCGGACCCGAACAGCGAGAGGGTGGTGATTGCGGGCCTCGCTCGCCCGCCCCGTCCCAAGTCTGGGCGACGTCGTCTCACGTTCGACGCCCTCTTCCCCCAGATCAGACCGTGATTGCACGGCCGGCGTCCAAGTGTTTGCCCGTCTTCGTGTCCAAGGCCGCCCGGCGGTTTCCGGCCAATGGGAAACGACAACGCAAAGGCTCCCGTCGGCATATCTTCGTAGAGGGAAAAGGCATCAAAAGGGAAAGCAAGAAGGTTGGGCGAGAGATAGGGAGGCAGCCGAACAAGCAAAGATCTCGGGCTTGAGAGCCGTAGGCGGCATGGCACATGGGGCTTTGTCAGTCCACCAACGCTCGCCTCGGAGCTCCCATCAGCCCACCGCCTCGAGGAGAATTGTTTGCTCCCCGGAAGGGCCAGCCCCCAGCTGAATGTCATCTCTGAGGCCAATGGATGCCGTGGCATAAGCGCCTTGTTCGCACTTGGGCAGCCTTGTACACTGGGAAGTGCGACAAAGCTGCCGGTCGACATGCAGAGCCAGACTATTTGGGAAGTGGTCGCGAAGGACCGCGGCTTAAACATTAAAAACAATATCAAATTCGGGTTTGCCAAATACTGCATCTCTTGGAGCTGCGGAAAAGAAATAGATAAGAATCGATGATCAATAAACGGTCTGATTTCATTGAGGCTCCCCGGCCAGACGCCATGCTTTGCTGATGCCTTAATTCCCAATAACTGCAGCTTTGATCATCGAGGAGACGAAGCTTCCCACACCGAACAACACCGTAAACAGTTCCCCTCGTCCCCAACTGGGCAGTGAAGCAGCTCGCTGCGAAACTTGCTGCTGATCAACATATGCGCATATACACCCTTGTCTAAATTCGAAGCTCCGACTCAGTACCTGTACACCGGGTTTTTCTTCTTGGGCGTAGACTCGTAGAGATCGTCGTCAGAGTCCTCCTGCCGCGAGTCTTGACGGCTTCGGAGGTCGACAGTGTGAATAGGGTTGCTGGTTGGGGGACTGGGCGACGCGGCGGCGTCAGCGCCGTGCATCGTCACCTTGCCCACGGCGCTGTCCTGTCTTCCAACATAACTCGGCGTCGGGTTGAAACCTGGGTGGTACGGATCAAAGGCCAACCGTGGCTCCTCGCTGGGCAGTTCGACCGCGCTGCCCGACCCACCGGGCCTACTTGACGAAGAATAAGCGTTCTCCGGCTGAGGATCTCTGAAGGGATCCTCCGTAGGAGGTTCCGGGTGGGCCTTTGGCGGAGGCCCTGGAGGCGGTGCGAATGATTCTGCCGCCTTGCCCTTTCCGTTACCTTCGGCCGGCCGTGTTGGCAGCGGAGGGGCTGGTGTTGAGCTAGAAGATGACGACTGAGCCTGAGTCTGCTGCCACTGCAGCGGCCGCGTCGCCTCGGGGCTGACTGGGCTGACATCCTCTGATCGCGCGCCGACGCCGAGTTGCTTTCGTGCGCCCAGAACTGCTCTTTGATGCTGGTTTAAGGCCGACTGGAGCTGCTCATTTGTGTCGATCAAGTGCTCCATTGTATCGTTATCCGGGGACGGGTTCTCTGCCACCATGTATAGCTGTATGCTCCTCGAAGCGCTCTGGCATCTGTCGGCAAATTCCTTGATCAGGTCGTTGTCCAGTACCTCCTGCGGTGGCGTGTTGATCACCACCTGGGAAAGAAGTTTGGCAGACGTCCTGGCTTCTTCCAACCGGCTCGCTAGCTCTACAGGGTTTGGCAGAGTTCGGTTTGTGTGGTTACGAGCGAAGTAGTTTTGAGAATGAGGGTCAAAGGGCGGCGCATTCATTGTCCGAGGTTCGGGATACGCTGCTGGTTTAGGGTGCTTTTGAGAAGCGTCAGTCAGCCAGGACTTAAGGAAGTTAGGAAAGAGCCCTTACGCCATATTGCTTGTAACTGCGCTCCTTTTCCTTCTTCCACATGGATATCAGCTCACCCAAGCCTTGATCGTCGAACTTCGTGGTCTCAAAGGTATCCAGAGTCTCCATGATCATCTGCTTGACACTCGGGTCGCGGGTGGACCGGAATAGCTCCTTGACGGTATCGGCGAACTTCTTGTCCATGTTCCGGGTGAAGGTTGGGCCGGGGTTGTCGGTCAAGATGCGGATCAGCATGATGGCATTGTACTGCCAGGAGGCCTTGGCCATGTTCTCTTTTGCCAGATATTTTCGGATGATGCGTGCGCATTCGGCGGCGGCGACCGGGGAGGACTCGGCGGCCTCGACGATAGGCGGGAGGAAGAGGACTTCATCACCCTGGATTTTCGAGTCAGGCGGCAACTCTCGGGAATGGACATGGAAGCTAGACATACCTGAGCATTAGGGCCTCCAGACTCGCAAAATTGTTTCTGGCGACGACTAGGTAAGCCATGGCGATTGATCTAGGGGAAAGAAGTCTCGCATACCACACTACGAGCAGCGATAGCTTCGGGCGACTCATTCTGCGGGTCCGGCACCGACGCATCGCCGGGTCCACTGAAGCCTGCGGAGGGACGTCGATCAGCACTGTCTTCGCGATGACTCTGCATGCAACCGTGATAGCAAGACGCGGAATGTTTCTACTCACCAGTGGCTGTTCGCTTCTTGATGGTGCTCATCATGCGATTCACGCTCAGCCCCTTCATGGCCTTCATCTTTGGGGTCGGGGGCCGTTGAAGCGGCTTGCTCAAGAAGGAAGCTGTTTGGGGTACCAACACCAGTGGGGGCCACGAAACAGAGACGCGAGAGACCGAGCACCGAGGATATGATCAATAGGCGAGAAACGAAGACGAGGACGACGAGGGCGACGAGGATGGCGCCGGCGACGGCAACGGCAACACCAGGGGGGCACGAAAAAAAAGGCGGGAGGCCGAGCAACCGATTGACGAAGATGACGTTGCGGCAGCAGGTGGCTCAAACGATCTGACAGGCAAAGACAGACAGGTGGGCGTCTGTGTTGAGGGTGCAGTGCAGTGCAGTATGTAGTCCGTGGCAGCGGCGGCAGATGGACGGGAAGTTTGGAGGACGGGAGACAGTTGATGCGCAGGGCCTGGTCGAGCTGCAGCCTGGAAGTGACGCTCGGAGGTGGAATGGCCAGACGAACTGGGGGGTTTATTTTAAATTAAACCTCAGCCTGGCGTCCCGCGCGCGCTGGTCCACGGGGTCCTTTTAAGCGTGTGAGTGTGTTGGGCCGGCTGAGGACGACCTGGGCCGTTGGAGAGGGTTGGCGCGGGGTGAGAGCGTGCCGGAACAGACTACCCTACCTAGCAGTAAGGCAAGGCAGGAGCACAGCAAGGGTCGGGGTCGGCTGTTTGGGTCTGAGCCTCTGTGATGTGCGGCAGCGATGCCAATAGTGGAAGCGGTAGCGTCTTCGTCTTGCGTGTCCGTCTCGAGTCGTTTACTGCCTAAGTAGGTAGGTAGGTAGGTAGGCAGAGGGGAGAGAGTTGGAGGACACCAGGAAGGGGAGTTTGAACAGCCACAGGTCTGGATTTTGGGAAACGGATGAAGATGATCGGCAAAGCAAGCTGTGTTTATTTCCAAGAACCGCCTTCAGGAGTGTTCGGGATGGACGGGCGGCATGGGATTGGAATGCATCGGATCAAGATAGGTGCGCAGCGGTGAGGTAGAGCAGGTCAACGGCAGAAGAGAAATGACTTCCAGGTGGCCTGCCGTCCGCTGGCTGCACTGCATAAGGTACTGCGGCGTACTGCATGCCTTGCTGCGGCGGTAAGGTGCTCAGGAGAGGTACTGCGCTGCGACTCCTGCAGGCATAACGACGACTCGGAGGCAAACTGATGCTCAGGAGGAGACGGACGTACACGGTGTCTCCTTGCCCAGACCCATGTACGTACCGGGAAGGTACAGCGCAAAGCCCAGCTAACAGTGCCTTGCCTCGCCTTTCCGTACTCTCCTCTCTCCGAATCCCATCCTCAACCCCAGAATGCCGTGATGCGAAGATGTCACTCTGCTAGACCGTCGTCCCACATTTATTCTCCAACGAGTAGGTTTCCATTCCTCACCCCCAAGAGAGAGAAAGAGAGGGGGAAAAGAAGAAAAAAACAACCCCGAATTATTTTTTTATTTTATTTTTTTAACTACCGGCTTTCTTCTCTCTTCTGGCATGTCATCGCTCAGCGTTACTAAACAAAACTTGGGGCTGCCGCTCAACCAGAGACGCTCCCCGTTTTGACGTGGGCGGGTATGGAATACTGTGTAGGGCCCAGCCATCTTCATGGCATAATTCAGGGTCCTCCTCCACTCGTCATCGGACGGCATGGACTGCGGCAGTAAAAAAACATAAAAAAAGGGCACTCGTCCTTAATTGGGAGCGCTATGCACCGTGTAGCAGCGCCAAGCGACCGAGTCCAGACTGGACCCCTCCGAACCTCCCCGTCCACGCTGCGTGGTCTGCCCACCGCCGTCCGATATGTCCTCTGCCGCCGGGTCCCCGTCTGTCTGCCCCTCCATCTCCATTGCCCCTCGGCCTCTCTCAGCCAAGTCGTCCCCTGCACAGCCTCCTTTTTCCACGCAAGCACTTACACCCTCACCACTTGCGTACATATCGACAGCGCCACGAGACCTGCAACCTGCGCATCTTCAGCTGCAGAGCAGTCTTGTCTTATGGAGGTCCAAGACGCCAGACTTCGAAGGACGCGCAAATCACTCCTCTTAGCGTCCCCGCCATGCTGCATCATCAGGCTGCCTCTCTTCCCCAGTCCCAGATTCATCAGTCACCTTTGTCAGCCAAGACGGCTTTCATTCGACGTTTTCGGCGTTAACAACTCAACCCCGAGTCGGTTGTGGTACATTCGTGACGACATGGCCAAGGGTCCGACTCATCATCTAGACCCCATTACTGGCTGCTCCATTCCTGCGCAAATATGATGGCGCGCGGTTGTCTACTCTTCTCTATCGACCTGTCCATCACAAACTTGCTTGGTCATGTGCTGCCGTGTTTTTCTTCTAGACATCGTGACTGAGCCATTCAAGACGAGTAATCCTCCCCCTCATCTGACTCGCCGTCGGGCGACACGTCTTCCACAATCAGATTTCCTGACCGCCCAATCTTCTGCCCCATAGTCTCCTCCTTGCTGGGCTCGTACACAACCCGGGGCATAACCGACGCAATGCGGAACTGGTACTCGTGCTCGTACCCATCAGGCTTGACCGCATTCTTTTCCGAAGCCTCCTCTGATGCTGCCACCATGTCGTAACACTCTACGAACGCATACAGCGCCTCCATCGCCGTGTCGCTGCGGAATCGGCGTACGATGCGGCCCGCCCCGGAGGACTCGGGCATCTTCAGCGCAATCCGGACCACGTCTTTGCTGCTGGTAGCCGGCTCGTCATCCATTGTCGTCGCCCGCCAACGCTTCCACTGATGTCGCTGTTCGGCCAGCTTCGCCGCGGCCTCTGCCTCCTCCTCAGCTTTCCGCGCTGCCTCCGTGGCTGCCTTCTCGGCTTCGCGCCGTTGTCTCGCCCTCTCCCGGTCCTTTGCGAGCGATCGCTCGTAGGCCGAGTCTTGCTCATTCCTCAGGTTCCGCGCCACTTCCTGTGCCGTCCTCTCTGCCCGCACCTCAGCCAAGTCCGGCGCATACTTGTTAATGGCTGCCTGTGCTTCCGAGAGATACGTAGAAGCTGGCATGGGCCCGGCAAGTCGTTTGATGATGCTCATCCGGGTGCTTCCTTCCTTGGGTGTGAGGCACACGATGGCCGAGAAGGGGTATTTGGTGCAGTTATACTCCTGCGCGACCTGGTACGCTTCCGAGTCTAGAATGTTGCCGCCCCACAGAATCATGTTGTTTGCGGGGTCTGTGATGAAACTGACCACATCGGGGGCCAAAAGGGTCTCCCGGATGAAGGATTCTGTGTCGTCGTGTTCAGGTGACATGAGAACGACGAGCAAAAACTTGAGATCCTTCTTGGCCAGATCTTGGGCCTGGGCGATTCCTCCCTCGAACCACGGAAGCTCCGTGTTGCCGTACTCCTCCTCAAACTCCCGCTTGAACCGAGCGGCAGTGTCCCGTGGCATCAGCATACGACGCCCGTTTGTGCTTCTTAGGCCGGTACCCGGTCCTGCCGTTATAGCTCGTGGTCTTATTTGCCGCGGTAGGAAGCTGAGAATGTAGAAGACGGTCCGGAACACCTTTGATGCAATACTATAGCCGATGCTGAAGGGTGCCAGCAGCAGCCCGACCGGAAACGGAGGACGGTGAACCGTGTTCGGCTGGGGGACGATTCGCGGCGCCGGGTCAGGCCGATCTCGTCGGGGTGGCTGTGGCCGACCTGTTGAGGCGAGCAGGCTCTCTTGGAGGTTCTCGTGCCGTGCTGCAGTTCGGGGGATGTCCTGCGCCATGGCTTCGGCGACCGGGTCGGGGCCTTCGCCGTCGAAGAACTTGGCGATGGCAATCTGGATTCGAAAAGATTGTCAGCGTAATCTGCAAAGTAGATCTTGAGAGAATTCGTAAAGGCAATACCTGGACGTTCCATTGCGATCGCTGCAACAGCGGTATCGCGTCCTTGAGTTCTTGGTTGGTGACCTGGGTGTACTGCTGCAGAGCCTCTTGCTGGCTTGCAGACAGCTGTCCCAAGTCAAGGTCCCCGCTGTCCGCCATGGTGTAAGGTAGAGGTGGGTGCGTTTCGTTGGTGCAGCGTCAAGTCAGCGGTCCATGAGGCGAGCGGTTGGTGAGTTGCGGGGGGATGTCGAGGGTGTTGGGTAGAGCGAACCGCAACGAGCGAATGGTATGATTGTGGACAGGTAATGGCGCGGCTTAGCGGCGGAGAGATTAGATGGTAGGGCTGTCACTGTGATGGTATCCCGACATGGATAATCCGGCGTAGATAGAGACAAAGACAAGGGGCAGGCCACGGGTAGAGTCGACAAGGAAATTCTGGGGGTTGATATTGGGAGGAATAAAGCCGAGATGGTCGCCGGTCGCGCAGCTGAGGAAAAAGTGTAAGCGTTGACCGTGGCTTGACCTAGTCGAATGGGATCGAAAGGATGACCGTCTATGGTGATCCACCAGCGCAGCTGCCGTCGATATATGGTTCGGTGACGACACTTGTCCGAGAGTGGAGGGGAGAGCACAAAGTGAGGTGCCTGGATGGGTGCCTGCTTTTCTGCCGCTTTGGCAGTGGTTCCTCAGGTACCTTTTCTTGCAGCCAGCGACAGAGATGCGGGTTCCGCGCCTGCAGAGAACCGCGTTCGGGGCGCAACGTGTTAAGAGAGCGGCTTATCGCTTATCGCGGTACCTGTAAATGCAACCTTACCTACCCTAAGGTAGTAGGTACCTTAGAGAGTTCCTAGTGGAACTCCCATGCTTCCGGATAAGAACATATACAGATTAGTGGAATGCTTGACCTTACACTTATCCAAGCCCGAGACCCGTTGACATACATAGAATTGTCACAGTTGTCTCAGTTTATCATATCTACCTATCGGCCCTCCTGACCTGACGTATTTACCCATGCCTTGAAATATGCTCAAGCGAAGGTGACTTTCGAATGCGTGTCATGCCAAGGCAGAAGCCGACAGCGTCGGCTCCTTTACCAAGGCCTCCGAGACATGCTCTCCTCCAGATGGCGGCTCTTGAGCGGCAGACCAACATCTGCCGTCCTGCAATTTCATTTCCTAGCGCAACCTACGGTCAAGAAAACGAGTAGTCAGACGCATTGGAGGATGCGTACGTAGCCGACCTCCAAGGAAAGGGACATGAATCAGGACCGATGCACCTAGCGAGGTCCTGTCCATCGACGTTAAGTTCCATGCGGCAAGGCAGTGGGGAAAAGGCTGGGTGCTGTCTGCGTCCGTTGCCTCAGCACGCGTGTGTGCCCTGAGGGAGCCCGTGTGGGCTGCGCGCACACTGCCTTACCGCATCTCCGGTTACCTTACCTTCCATACTAGTTGCAGGAGTAGGTACTCGAATGTGAGCAAAGCCAACACCACGGGCGGTTGTGTCATCAAACCCCGAAATTGGGACTGGACTCGGCTCGTTGACAGTTCCTTCCATTTTCTGGGTGCGACCGCTAGGTAAGGCAGGTAGTCAGTCAGTGTACTGCTGCCACACCACCCCTCGCTCACATTTCACAACCTTACTCTTTGCCTCCCACCTCCCAACTCCCACCACCGCTCCCACCACCACCGTCGCTGCCGCTGCCGCCGCCGCCCCGACGGTCCCTGTTGTGCGGTGGGCTGCAATCATAATCCTCTCCTTTGCCGCTTTACCGGCGCGCGCGCGCATCTCGTCCCGCATCGCACCAACTCCAACTCCAACATCCATTTTCTCCCGCCTTACATCATCTCTTACAGCGTACTCCTGCTCGCGGCCGGCCTCAGCTTCGCCCGTGTCGTGTCCATGATCGAGACGCCTACCCCACCACGCCTGTTCGAGCCATGGCAAATGTCTGCAAGGATCAAGTGCGTACGCCCAAAATTGTTCTTGTTACGGCCTACTTTACCCCTGGTCCGTCGTCGCGCCAGCCCCACGCGAGCTCCAGTCCTTCTGCTTCTTTGCCCGCCTTTGTCTCCCCCGCCCAGCCCAAAGCCCAGTCCCAGTCCCAGTCCCAGTTCAGTTCCACGCTCAAGCGCGCGCGCGTTCAACCACCTCTCCGCGGGACAACGATCTCGACTCGACGACGATGGGCTCTGGATTTGGCTGACTCTATGCAGACGTCGTAGCGTCGACCAAGGGGGCGAAACTTTCATCTACCGACCGTACTGAACATGGCCACCTCGCGATACCCGCAGTCCGACCTCCGTCGACAAGTCGGGTCGCCGAAGCCCAAAACCCGAGGCGAGTGCACGCGCACCTCCAACCCATCTCATTTGCGCATTGCCGCGTAGCTGACTCTTCGTCAATTGCCTCAGAGAACAAAGATACGCAATGCCGAAACGTCCTGATATATGGTCACTGCCGCTACAAGGACGCCGGCTGTGCCTTCAACCATGACCAAACCCGACCCAACTCGGTCCAGAATAGCCCAGGGGGCCAAACCAACACCTCAGACTTGTAGGTCATATTCCGCTCCGATACGCACCGCTGTGCCATTGCCTCCCGAATCCCGAATCTGCTGTTGCGAAGCCTTGGGCTTTGTCGATATCCTGGGCGCCGCCCCCGCATCTCGAGGCCCCTCCCCGATGGAACGAAAGTGCTGCATAATTGTAAATGGAGTTGACACAGCGCTGCTGTTGGGCGCTTGTGACGCGTATTCTGGCAATCGCCCCAGTCTCGTGTGGCGACGCGTTGAGGTCCATTACTACTGCTGAGGAAGACGAGGTGTCGTACGTAATGGGGTGGGAGCAATTTGTCTCGGATGGACAAACAATAAGTGGTGCTCAAAATACTGGCAGGATGTGATTCAGCAATCGATTTGCAGCGCAGATTGAGACCCAGGATATGAGCCTCACAGGCCATCATTCTGAGCACATTCGGGAAAAGCCCTGCAAAATCCCCGTCCAAGGACCCTTCAAAGACCGGAGCGGAGCTCGGCAGTTGTGCAGTCATAACCCGGCTTTGTTCCCTCGCCCGGCCACGGGACCAACTACATGTCTGCAAGAGTTCCATAAGCAGAGCTAACAGGTTAATTGATATAGCACGAGAAAGACACTAAATGTCGATTCACCATCCTTCACTCCCTCCGGCCTGCCCGGGGCGGCATCGCCAAGCGCCGCTGCGAAAAAGTCGACGTTTTCTTCTCAAGCTGCGAGTGCGGCCGTGTTCACTCCTAGAGGGGCTGGCAGTAAGAGGCTCAAGTTCCTCGAACCTTGATGAGCTGCTACTGACACCAGGATAGCTGCTACACCTGCTGCTCCCCAGGATGGCGAGGCCTCCTCAACCGTATTCAACCCTGCGACATTCCGAGAATTTACTCCTCAAAATTTTGAACTCAGCACTGGTGTAAGCAACCCACACGTCTCTGGTTCATTGAAGCATGGACAACTGATTGTCACTCAGATGAATGCCAATGGAACAGCTTCAGATGCGGGTCTTCCCTATGACCCCTTTACTATCCCCAATGTCGGCCAGACTTTACCGGCAACACCATACAATCCTTACGTAGAAGACCCAACCGGTCTAGCAGGCTCGGGCGCCGCCTTTTTTCCGCACTCCAACCCATACACTGCCCCTCTCCAGCCGGTAAGAGCGGACGGCAAGATGAGCGCAGGGAAAGAGACTGACGACCACAGCTTCAATACCACCTCTATGCCCCTGTGGGACCGTACAGAGACGATCTGCTCCCTTTCCAAAGACAAGTCCACGACTTTTTCCTCCCAGACAAGCTTCGCGAAGACATGCAACGCAAGTCCGAAGCCCTGCAGCAAGTCATGCCAAGTACGTCGGCTCACAATCAACGTCGGGGACAGCGAGCTAATCCGTTGCAGACTCTACGCTGCCTCCGTTGGACAACTACTTCTCGCTTGTTCCTCTCGATACCAGTCATCGGAAGAGCTCAAGCGTCTTTGGATACACGACGTGGGTGTACAAGGCTACATCATCGAAGAGCGGCAAAACTTACTGCCTCCGAAGACTCGAAGGTACGTGCTGAGTACGGTTTTCTCTTTTTCCATCCACTGACGTGAACAGGCTTTCGATTGACGAATGAGCACGCTATTCGCTCGGTCAAGGAATGGCGACGGCTCAACAACGGCAACGTGGTGACGATTCACGATGCTTTTACCACACGTGCGTTTGGTGATAGCTCCCTGTTTTTCGTACAGGATTACCATCCGCTCTCCAAGACCCTCACAGAGCTGCATTTTCCCAATGCTGGTACCACCCACGGCAACAGGTTTAACGCCAAGACGCCTATTGCCGAAAGTGTCTTGTGGGGCTACATCTCACAAATCGCGAACGCACTGAAGGCTATTCATGCTTTGAACCTGGCTGCGCGGTGCCTCGATATGAGCAAGATTATAGTCACGGATAAAAACCGCATCCGTCTCGGGGCTTGCTCTATCCTGGATGTTGTTCACTTCGAGGCTCGCCGTCCCATACAGGAGCTGCAGCAAGAAGATTTGCTTCAGTTCGGCAGACTGATTCTATCATTGGCAACCAACACGCCACCGAGCCAACTGAACAGCCTCCCACCCAACCAGCTGAACAATCATCTCAAGGGATTGGTGGAGCAGATGAGCCGGACGTATTCAAAGGAAATCGCCGATACCGTCCTCTGGCTTCTCACTCCGGCCCCACCGGGCGCGACTCCCAAAGGAATCGAAGAATTTGTCAGGGGAATTGCGGTTCACATGGTGGCCACGCTGGACGCCAGCCTACAAGAGGCCGACACTCTCAAGTCGGAGTTACATCGGGAACTGGAGAACGGCCGGCTGGTGCGCCTCATGGCCAAGCTCGGCGCCGTCAACGAGCGGCAGGAATTCGACGGCGACAGGGCGTGGTCAGAAAACGGCGAGAGGTATATGCTTAAGCTGTTCCGCGATTACGTCTTCCACCAGGTCGACGCAAATGGGAACCCCGTGGTGGATATGGGACACATTATGCGGTGTCTAAACAGGCTAGACGCCGGCAGTGACGACAGGATCTGCCTGACAAGCCGAGACGAGCAGACCAGCTTTGTTGTCAGCTATAAGGAGCTTAAGAAGCAGCTCGGTAACGCGTTCGGGGAGCTATTGAAGGCAGGGAAGCAGCCGCCGCGAGGATTCCAAGGCTCTTCTCACTAGATACGGGAGGGTTTGGTCTTGAGTGACGACTCTGAGGCTTTGAATATGTCGCACTAGGAGAGGGGAAGGGGCTGGAAACCGAAGTGGTGGAAATACCGGAAACCGGTACCATAAATATTGGTCTACTGACGGTATTGGATACGAAATGCATGGGCCGGGGTGGTCGGAACGCGTGATAGGTGCGAGGCAAAGTGTGATATTGGAGCGTATGAGAGTGAGGCCCGACTTCTTGCGAGCCTGGAACGCATGGGAAGCGAAGTATAGATAAGTAGGGGTTCTCGCTGGGTGCGAGATGCCTCTTTTCCGAGACGTAGGTAGACACAGCGACGACGCAGAGAGTAGTAACGAAACAAATTTCTTTTTATTCATCCCCCTCGTGCTCTATGGGCACCAGTTGTGTTGTTAGGACATTGGGCTCGCGATTCCAACGTTCATCCGGTTGAAGCTGCGCAATCCCGTTCTATCACCACTGCCCGTCGCCGTTGCCTTTATGTTACGTTACGCTGGGGTCTTCTCCCTGCTTATTCTTCAGCTAACAGCCACACACATTCTTTCGGACATGTTTTGAACCCTGATTTCATGTCTTCTTGCTGCGGGTATAATATCATCGACAACTGGCCACCTGCAGTGGATATGTTAGGCATGCCTTCGTAACTCCTTCTCTTTCCCGGCATGTCGCATTTATTTTGTTTCATTTCTTCTCCCTCCTGACTTCTACCCATACTCATTCCTCCTCGGGCTGTGCAAAGGGGTTGGCTATGGGCTCGCTGCCGTCAACGGGGCTGACGAGGACGAGAAGGGTGCCACGGGCGACGACGAGGCCGAGGGACCTGGTGTTTTCGTTTCCTTCCTCGTCTGTTTCGCGCGGCTGTCAGCAAAACACATCGTGGTCTCGCCGTACGGCTCGGGGACAGGCTTTACCTCTCATGACCTCCTGGACCTCGTCCAGAACCAAGTTCATCAGGGCGTCGTATCCCTTCAGTGTGCCCGTCACTGCACATCATACGAAAGTTAGCACGAGGCCTGGATGCAGCTGGGGCGATGTAAACGAAGGCGGGAATCCCAAAGAGGAATGAAAAGGTGCGGGACAGAACGCACCTTCGCGTCCGCCGTTGAACTTGACGGTGATCTTCTTGTCCATGTACTTTGATAGGTCGAGGATGTTCTCCTTCTTAGGCCTCTCGCGGTCGCCGCCAGACCCCTGGTTTCCTCCGCGGTCGCCGCCTCCGCCGCGGCCTCCTCCTCCTCGCCCGCCGCGGTAGCCTCCGCCTCCTCGGCCGCCGCCTCTGTGCGAACCTCTATCCGCCATTTGCGCGATCAGCGGAGTGTGATGCCTGGGTGGGTTTTGTTGTTGTTTTTGCGTGTGTGCGATTGGCTTGTTGCGCACGATGAAGGGCACTCCGGCAAGGAATCGATCGTGTTTTCCGCCTGGGTGTTAGGGGCCGCGCGTGCGTGCAAGGGGTGGAAGTGACGTCGTCGAGGATGAGTTGCCGTGTGTCGCTGGGGTTGAGGTCGGGTCGGCGGTCGGTGGGAAAGGACGTGGAAAATGAGGAAGCTTGAGCTTGGCCCGGGCTGTGGTGGGGCTGGTCCCCCGCCGTCCAGTGTCCCGGCCTCCGTGATTGGCGGGGCACCTTGGGGCAAAGAGATCAGACACACACTGGTGCAGTGCCTCCACGAGTGATGCCCACGTGTTTAAGCTACCTAAGGTACCTTGCCTTACTTAACGCAGGCTGTGCGGTGTATTTTGTAAGGTTAATTGCAGTTCTGTCTACGATTCAGAGTCTATAGACCCTTCTTCTTGGGTTTCGTCCCAGGATGGGCTAGTGGAATGCAAACTCAACGAGGATAATAAGCACACGTGACCTTCGTGGTTACTAGCTGTCAACTGTTTATTTGAAAAATGGTTCGTCTCAGCATCTTTGACTGAAGGCGCAGCAGCTTGCATGTCGATACGACTTTTGGGCCGCTTGACACCCCCTTGCGGTGTCACTCTACAACAGCCCTGCGCAGACAGGTGTCTCTCCCGTCGATTCGTCACCTTTGCGAATACCTTGAACAACGACAATCTAATTTCGTCTGGACCGACCAGCTGATGGATGACTTTGCAGCACAGGAGGGGGAAAGTGAAACGGCTTGGCGCCGATAAGTCGTGTGTCGTTGAAATACGACATGAACGACGGTCGGCTAATACTAAGGGCGTCGTGTAAGTGACGGCGACGACTGGCGGAGGAGCCCCGGCGGCACGACACGGCAAGCCCCAGCACACACGCAACGGTTGAATCTGGCACAGTATGGCACGCACCACCGGACCCCAAGGTAATGAAAGGACATGTACTATGTACTGAAGCGGCGGGCTGACGAGCCCGGGATCAGCCCCGGGGCGCAATGTTCTTGCCCGATTGGGGGTGCAGGGACGCGTGGTGAGCGATATATTCTATGCGCTGCGGCATCCAGATGTGAGACGTTCGGCCGTTGTTCTGCTCTCCAGCGCGTCTTGGCACACCGCTCCGTGCCACCCAGCGCCAGCCAGGACGCGCTAAGCTTTACGTCAGGAGCGGGGGGGTTCGTCGTTCGTCGGCGTCGGCGTCGGGGGATGGGGACGCGCTCGTGACTGAGAGGATGCAGCGGGCGGGCGGGCGCAACAGTCGAAATTGCGTCTCCCCTCTCCGGTAATCTGGTTCTGGGACCACGTTACGTACCGCAGTTACGGAGCCGCGCAGCTAAGCGAATAGGTTAGGAGCGGGAGTGGAGGAGCGGCGATGGGATGGTGAGGTGGTAGGCAAGGAAAAGGAACCCGGACAGGCCAAGGGGAGCAGAGGAAACCAAACCAAACCAAACTGTAGTAAACACGATCTGCTGGGCGGGGACGGGGGCCGACTCAAACATGACTGGCCCAAAAAAAGACGTTGGACATGGCCCGTCGTCGACCGTCGTCGGCCATCAGCGTCGCAGGTAGTTACATCCCAGCGGCCCTGAGCTCTGCACGTGCATGAGGGGAGAGAATTGCGACGTTTTGGTTCTATTGTAGGAAGCGCAGAGAGAGAGACGAGAGACGATGGTGAGGGAGAAGGTGCTAAGGTTGGTTGCAAGTAGAGCGAGCGAGTGAGTCCCTTGCTGAGGACGCGCAGCAGGGGTGCGGTGAGTGGAAAGGTGAAGCACCATGTGCGATTTAGACATAATTAGAAGCCGAGAGTGAATGCATGCGGTTCAATAGCACTCCGAGGTCTGCCCTAAGAAGATGCCGTGCGGTGCAAAGTGCCGTTCTCCAAAGTCATTCCAGGTGCTGCTGCTGCTCCTGGAGGGGCTGCTTGAGTTGCCCCGAAACAAGACGGAGTCGGCGCGTTGGCAGGCATCCAGTGCCTACCTACCTTACCTATTACCTACCTTAGGTACCTGAACGGAATTTGCTGCCGGGTACCTTATCCCACAGGGTGAGACGGGACTTTCCTTGCTCCCAGGTGCCAGTGCCTGATGCCTTCCATTAGCTAAGACAGCCGGAGGCGTCGAGAATGCGAGCCACGACGTCGACGACTTGGGGGCTCTGGCCGGCCATGACCCTTTGGGCGTAGGTTTGATACGTCCCTCCCTCCCTTGCATTCCGCTCCGTCCGAAGAAGACAAAGCTTCCCAACCGTCGGGTCTCCTTGTTTCCTCCACTCCCATTTCTAGAATAGTTCCATCCGCTCAATCGAGCAAAGTCACCTGGCCCACGTCCCGGCGCCCTCCTGGCCCCTCAGCGAGCGGGCGCGCGGGTTCCTGTCCACACTGGGACGGGCGTTTCTGGCTTTGCGTAGCGTACCATGGACGGACGAACGCTGGGCGATTCCTCCGCTCCTCTGTCCGCTGGCACGGAGAGTCCGCTGATTCCTGCTGGGCTGCGCAGCTGGCGAGGCGAGGCAAGGCACATTGTGCGCGATGTAAGTGCGACTGGGGTTGGACGGCAGCTTGAGTTGGCTGGCCACCGACTGATGAGATTAAACCAGAGGAATCTCCAGCCGGCATCAACACGGTGCTCCGCGGGCCGCCAGGGACCAAACCGAACCGGATGGGCTCGGTGTCCCAGAATAGCAGGCAGGCAGGTGAGGATCTACGCGGGCATGTACGGATACGATGCTGCTGCTGCAGCCACGAGAGGCGCGCATTCCCACCCGCCCAACTCGCCATCCATTCTTCCAGTCTCTGCACTGCGCCGTAACCACTGTGCTGCTGTTGGTTTCTGGGCTGGCGGCTTACCACCGCGGCCTCGCTGGGAGTCTGAGTCTCACACACTCAGGGCGGGCGGGCGTGTCTCAAGGTGAGCCATGAAAAGTAGCTTTCCCTTGGCAACCACCAATCTGAGGTAAAATAGGTAGGTACCGGACCTTGCTACGTGAACCTGGAAGGTACCTCGCACCTCTCGACCTAGGTACGGTAATAGTGGGCAAGGTAAGGTAGCTGCGAAGAGTAAATCAAGTGTAGCAGGTACCGTCTGCAGAGGGCGCCAAGACCGCGAATAGCATGTATTCATACCGAAACACTCCAACCCGACTGGCCCAGCGACGTCGACGAACCCCAGTTTCTGGGCTGTGCACAGGAAAAGTGCTGGACCTTGGGCCCCTTCAAAAACAGTAGCTCCCTCCCGTTCCCCGCCCGTGTTATTACTCGACATCTTAATTTCAGATTTTCAGCTGCGGCCTCTCTCGGTTCCTCGCGGCCGGCCCACGACCACCGCTTCCGTTGGGCTTTCCGATCGTCCCTTCGCGTTTGGCCTTACATAAGGAACCGAGGGTTATATGGATACAGGCCTTCAACTTACCTCATCTTAGTCTCCCGAGTCCGCTAAACGACGTCGTTGCGACGGGCCCCCGCGCCACCCCCGTACCTATTACCCAAAGTTATTCGGGCACACTGTCGGGCTAATACACTAATACCTGGGAGGTACTACTACCTGCCTTACTGCAAGAGGAGGTATAGGTAGTCAAGGTACGCCGCGCTTCTTCAACGGCCAGAAACAAGCACGGCAGGGACAGCCAGACAACTAACACCAGACATACGCAGTAGACAGACACACACACTCATCAGACACACAGCCCCGAGCCTAGTCGAGTCCAATCCAGCCCAGTGGTGTGGCCCCCACCACCATCTCTTGGTCCTGTTCTTATTCCTGTGCCTCCGTCTGGGCTGCATCCAGAGTGCATGCGGATACAGACAGGCCCTATCCGTACAGCGAGACCACAATCAACATACAAGGTATATCTTTTATCTTTCATCTCTATTTCTACTACCTTACCGTAACGGACACCTACTCGCAGTACCCTAGGTACCTTATACAACAAGGTACTGAGCCTAGCTGCCCTCCTGCATGGCTGCGTTTCCGATGCTCTCTGCCTTGCCTTACCTTACCTAACCCTACCTTCCCTCGCTCACATCACATCACCTCACCTACCTTGCCTTTGCCTTGCATCACATGGCGCTAGCTGTTGGAGCTGCTGCAGCTTTTTTCGTTCCCTGCCGACGTTGCCTTCTCTGTAAGTAAGGCACCCCAAGACGTCGCCGTCACCCTCGCCGTCAAAGTTCACCCCCAAGCGACCCCCTGTCTCGTCGTCTCTGCGAAGAAGCGCAGCGCGCAGCGCCCTCCTCGGGTTCCGTTAGCCCAAGCTTCTTAGGCTCCCTCCCTCCCGACGAACGAAAGAGGACGCCGGGCCCCCTTCCACCCCCGGCCCCATCCGTTTAGTGGAACTCCTCCGCCCTTGCTGCAGCTCCCAGCGTGCCGTTTCCTTCCCAAACCCACTGGAGACTCCCATCGTGCTGCGTCTCTGTCCGGCCAGGGCTCCACTTTCGCTCTTTCTGACCTACCTGCCCAGGCTCTTCCACACCCGCTGGCTCATACAGCACACAGGGTTCGCTCGCTCTGCACACCACACAGCTCGGGGCCTTTCAGTGGGAACGCGGCACCCGCCTTCGCCTGCCATTGGCCAATTCGGCACCTTCTTCGCCTCCAGCTGCGCCCGCCGCCGTCCCTCTCGCCTGCGCGGGCGGCGCCCTCCACTGCGCTGCAGGGCACTGTCCCTTATTCTCTCACTCATCACTCATCACGGCCGCCTCCTCCCTCTCGCCCTCCGCCTGTGAGTTCCATCCTGCCCCCCAGTCCCAGGCCTGCACCTCAAGTTTGCAGTCCCGGCCCTGGCCCCGTCCGTCTCCGTCTCCCCGTACAAATCCCAACCCAAGCTCCCAATTCCACCCCTCCTCCCCTCTCCCCCCCCGTCTTTCTTGGCACTTTCGTTCGAAGCTTGCTCCAGTCAAGCTCCAACTCCCGCCGTTACCTCCCGCCGTTACCTCAGGCATTCCTCGCCTGCCCGCCGCCTGGGTCGCCACCTCTTAAGGTGCTGCTTCGCCATGAACTAACCAACTCCCAGGTTCCAGATCTCTCTTTTTACGCTCCAAGGCTTTTTAGCCTTCAAACCCGCCTCCCCCTTCATATTCCGCGTCTCGCGCAGCAGCAGCTCACATCGCCGTCTCTTTTCTTACACCCAGCCACGGGGGAGGGCCGCAAGACAGACCAACCCAACCATACAAAAGAGAAGAGAGACTGAAGGCAGACTGAGCTTGCGACCCGCGGCCGTGAGACCCTCCACACTTCGCCCGGTGACCGCTCGCCATGGCGCATGCCCAGGATTCCCAAGAGCCCCATAAACGGAAACGGGACGCAGACGACAGCGGCAGCCAGCCAGCTCATTCTGATCGCATTCCCCAGCCCCCTCCGCCTCAGTCAGGTATGTGCGGTGCGCCAGTGTGTGTGATCCATGCCGAATCTCCAACAATAAGATCAAGACAAGCGGAAGCATGAGCCGTCGATCTCATCCATCAACTGCATCTTGTCGTCGCGCCCGGAGGCAATCGAGGTTAGACTCGCCATTGATCCCTCGCCCCGGCCTGCCTGCCAGCGCCGCCGCCCTTGTCATCCCCTCCCGTCTCTCTCTCTTCCTCTCTGTCTACTCTTGTCTTCCCGCATCCCGTCCGTTGTCGCTGCCTCTGCCGCTGCCTAGACCTCTGCCTCTGCACCGCGCTCCCTCCGAGCTCTTGGCATTGCTTGATCTTCTTGTCGTGCAGTACAGCTCCACCCCAGCCGGCCCTGCTCGCACGCTGCATCTCGTACAAAACAAAACAAGTACTAATTGTCACCTCCAAGGCAATTCATCAATCATCAACTACCTGTCGAAAGCCAGTGCTGGAAAGCTTCGGCTCATTCAGGGAGAGCCTGACACGTTTTCAGACGTTCTCGGCTTATTAAACCAATATGAAGGTACGGTTCGCCCTGGCCCGACTCGTGTCATTGAATGCCAAGGCTTAACGGTCGTCTATAGGGGTTCTCACCAGGCATGAGAGTCTCGCCGCCAATCTGGGCGCTAAGTTGACAGGCCCTCGCCTGCTCAAGGCCATGGAAGGCGCCTTTGAGGGTCCAATTATCACGAATCCGCCCGTCGCATACGGCACAGCCCCTGTGAGCTGGCTGGATATCGTCAACTTCGCCAAGACGAACCCGGAGAAGTTCGTTCTTACCACCGGGCACGATGGCGAGCGCACCTGCCAATTCTATCTGAACGGCGTCCAGGTCCAGATTCTGGAAGACGACTGGCGCCTCATCATGAATGGCGCACTGGACAGATTTTCCATCGTATCTACAGCCCCCTTGGAAGAGGACGAGACAGCTGAGGTCGCAACACTAGAGATTGTAGAGCAGCGACTGCAAGTGCTCATCAAGAAGGCCGATGAGATTGCCAAGAGGGCGCGACAGCTGAACTACCACTTGAGCGGCCGAAGAGCCGGCATAAACTCGCGCCACTCTGGGCAACAGCCGGGTAGCTCAGTCTTCCAGTCGGTGAACCATTCTCAGCGCCACGTCGGCCATGGCTCCGGCTACGACCTACACGCCGATCTCCTTCAGCAGTTCCTCTCGTCTTCCCAGACTTACCCTCCTCGGGTTCCCTCAAGCGCCGGCCTCGAGACGACACATTCCGGCCAACACACACCGCCTGCGACAAATCCTCACCCACACTCGCTCCCTCTACAGGGCCGTCCGCCTGTGGCTCATGCACCACCCATCATACCACAGCGAGATTCTCCATACGACCCTTTGTCAGCACATAGGGGCGTCATTACCGCACGGATAGAGAAGTTGAGCAAAGGAGATCAGATTTGGCCGCCGTGCGACCGCTGTCGTAGGCTTAAGTCTCCCTGCGTTAAGCATTTGACGGCTTGCCAAGGATGTACTAAAAAGCACGCAAAATGCGGGTGGAAGACCATTACCGAGGAGGAGATCGCGTGGCTTAATCGCGAGACGAGCAGCAGTGCCGATGAAGCGCACATCGAACCGAACCCGGCAAACCCCGCGCCGACGAGAACATTACGATATGATCCTACACAAGACGGCGGCCGATCCAATGATGAGCCGCTGCCTTCGGCTAGCCTGATGCCTGGGGATGTCTCTCGACCAGCCAGCAGAGGCCAGCAACAGCAAGGCCACAGACAACGGTCTCCGCAGGAACCGGGATCCCGCAGCAGAACGAGTAGTTTCATGGATGTGGAACAAGAGCCACCACCTAACCCCAAGCCCTGGATGCCGGAGCAGCATCGCGGAGAGCAACTACCTCCTTTGAAGGGAAGGGATCATTTGCTGCTGAGTCACATGGCGTCGGCAGCCACAGCAGCAGCCGACGCCCGAGATGCCAGTATCACACCAGCAAGCAATATCACAGGGCGATAGCCGATTGTGGTTTATTGCAGACGTATATGTGCAAGTACGAGTGTATGAATCGACGTCTCGAGCATCGCATACCTTTTCCACCTAGAGCGCCAGATCTGAAGGATCGAATTAGTGTGTCAAGTGTGTATGTGTGCGCGTGTGTGCGTTGCGCGGTGCGGACAGGAAAGAAAAGCAGATACTCATAATGATATTAAATAAGCCTATACGTTGGTGAATGCGTTTGTTTGCGAGGCCACCTGTTCTTCCATTGTATTTACTCCTAATCAAGGTAACTCTGAAGAAGTTACCGAGGTGACTGGAAAACCTAAGTACGATAGGTAAACACAGGAAAAGGAAATACGGTCCTGGCAGCGGAGGGAAAGACACGGTATCTTTTTACACGTTTTACATGCTCGATGCTTTCAAGCATTGAGTATTATCAGCAAGTGTACGCCAGGGATGGCACACACTTCAAGAAGATGGATGTTACACGGTGCAGCGCAGCAGTGCGACCGGGGGCGGCAATCGCACCGATACCGATGACCGACGTCGTGGTGGAACACTTACAGAAGCCACAAGGAAGGACCGCCGCACGGGCCGCGGTAACCGATTTAAAGTGGGTCGACATCAAATCAGAGAGGCCGTGGCATGGGTGCGTTCCCTCATCGAAGAAAAAAAAGTTCCCTGCTCGATCAATGACGGCTCGCAGCTACTACTTCATCCACCCTCTCTCCTGTGTCTTCGACATGACCTCAACGTAACGGTTTCTAGACGTTGACATATGTCACCCCGCCACTCACCTCTCAAACTTCGACACTGCGGGATCGCCCTTTTCGTCCCCCATTCTCCCCAGCTCGCGATCCTCCAAGTAGCTGGCCCTCCCGATCGCCACTTTGTCTAATGGCTCATTCCGCCTCCGCCGAATTCATGTCTGCAACAGGCGACCGCTCGGCCTCGCGCCGCGCCCCGGATACAACCTCATATCCGACATCCAGAGAGACGGGTGATGTTATCCCCGACACAAAACAGAACCCTGCTGTGGAGGGAAAGCAATCGCCCTTTGCCAAATCATGGGTGCATTTTGTTGCCGGCGGGTACGTCCAGAGCTGTCCCCCATTTCCACTTGAAAAACTTGCAACTCGGGACTGACATGTCTTTAATGATGTATAGTGTCGGTGGAATGACAGCCGCTACCCTGACAGCACCTCTCGACGTTCTCAAGACCCGTCTACAATCCGATTTCTATCAAGCACAGCTGCGCGCTTCCCACCAAGCCCGCGCCCAGGCTGTCGGCGCCCTCAGCCCTATGAGAGCCGCGGCCTTCCATCTAAAGGAGACCTTCCAGATTCTCGGCTCCGTCTACAAGATTGAAGGACCCCGAGCGCTCTTCAAAGGGCTGGGTCCCAACCTCGTTGGCGTCATCCCCGCCAGGAGCATCAACTTCTACACCTACGGCAACGGCAAACGCCTCATCGCCGACTACGCCAACGGCGGCAACGAGGCTACGTGGGTCCACCTGTCTGCCGGTGTGCTCGCAGGTATCACGACGAGCACAGTGACGAACCCGATCTGGCTTGTCAAGACGCGGCTGCAGCTCGACAAGAACGTGGCCGAGAAGAGCGGTGGGACGACGAAGCGGCAGTACCGCAACAGCTTGGACTGCATCCGGCAGGTGCTGCGTACTGAGGGCTTTACGGGTTTGTACAAGGGCATGAGCGCGAGTTATCTGGGCGTCGCCGAGAGTACACTGCAGTGGGTGTTGTATGAGCAGATCAAGACGGAGCTGGCACGCAGGGAGGAGCGCATCATCCGGAGCGGCCGAGAAAAGAATTTCTGGGATCGGACTGTGGACTGGTTGGGCAATGCGGGTGCTGCTGGAGGTGCCAAGCTGGTTGCGGCTATTTTGGCCTATCCCCACGAGGTATGCAAAAAGTTGATGTGGATTCAGAATCGCATTCTGGTCAAGGATTGGAGGATGGTACTGACAACGGACACAGGTCGCGCGTACTAGGCTACGACAGGCGCCCATGGCCAACGGGCAGCTCAAATACACGGGCTTGATCCAGTGCTTCCGCCTAGTTTGGGTTGAGGAGGGTTTCATGGGTCTCTACGGCGGTCTCACCCCCCACCTAATGCGCACGGTTCCCAGCGCCGCCATCATGTTTGGCATGTACGAGGGCATCCTACGAATCTTTGACACCCCCTCCAGGGCTGGCACAAAATTGTAAACGAGTTACGACCTGGGCCCGACGACGATGACAAGATGTTTTTGTCTGCGCATCCGGATGAACTCTACCACGACAACGACAAAAACCCAAGTAACCCTTTCTTGGATGTATTTCTTGTACTATAAAACCATGACCGACGATCAACGACTGCGACTTTGGGACGGACCGGACACGCTTACACCATCACGCTCACCCTACACTTTGCATATCGGACACCCTTCTCTTCTCACTACCTTTTTTCCCCCCATTTGACGGGTCTTCCGGCGATGGCGACATTCAAAGAGAAAAACCCTTTTGTTACTGCCTCGGATGTACGATACGGAGCGAGCGACTCTAGATTTGATGTAAGGCTCAAAGTGGGAGGTTTCCCGGAGCCCTGGAAGTTTTTGACGGCATCTGACGGGCGTTTCGGGAGGCACCATGTACAATCAAAAGAAAACACAAACTCACACTAAAGGCAAACGCCGGGATATCTTTCTCCAAGGGAAGGGATTCATCTGTGTACAATAATGTATATGATTGAAAAAAGGAAAACAAATCGGCACTCCCAGGAGAGTGGTCCAGAGAGGGGGCTCAATACAAGCTAGAAAGGACTCCACTTGTGAGGACTTGGGCAATGAAGAGCCCCCAAAACCAAATTCAACTTTAATCCCAAGGCCTGTTTGACACCAGTGACCAACTTTACTTCACTGTGCACCAGGAAGCGGATATACAGTCTTGAGGCTAAAGAGTTAAAGGGTCATGATGTCAATTTTTGGAACGCCAACCTCCCCCCTTCGAGGAGAAAAGCAACGCTGATGCTGTCCGTCTCGGCGGGTTACGTGCTCGGCGCTGAGGAAAATAAAAAACACTACAGGGTAGAGAAACTAGACGCAACGCAGCAACTAACTGGATATGGAAATAGAAGAAAGCAAAAAGTTGGACGACTGACCACCGCCTCGCCCCGTCCCGTGCCGTTCCTTCTCCCTTCCCAAGACGAGTAAATCGCCCATTTCCTTTCATTGCCTCGTCATCAAAACCAGAAAATATCCCCATTCGGGCGTTTCCTCATGTCTTGAATTTCGGTCTGTCTCTCATCTCCCTCCTCCGCAAAGCATGGGGTCCTTGGGCAGTCCCTCCAGCTGAGTGTCGGCGCGATGGTGCTTGGGCAGTCGTTTGCGCAATTTATTCGGTGTTCGCGAAGTTGATGATGACGAGAAGGCGCCGGGCCAGCTGGCTCGGAGCTTCAGTCACCACGCATTACGGTCCCAGTTGGGGTCTATTTGAGCATTGTCAGTCCTCTGTATGCCCATTGCTTTCCCCCCACAAATAGCAAGAACGGGAGGGATAATGGGCGGACCATACCTTGCACGAAAGCAGCGAGGACCTTGCTGCCAGTCTGAAGCAACGGGTGGCCCACGACGATGCGCAGAAACTTCTCGAGGCCGGCGCGGCGACCCTCAATGACGTCGTCGCTGAAGCGGTTTGTGAAGACCTTGCCGGGGAGCGGGGGGATGGTGACGCGGGCGCTCTCGCGCTCGAGGATGTCGCGGAAGTACTCGAAGTCGGAGTAGCGGCGACGCACGCTCGACGCGCGCAGCTTGAAGGCAGGGATATTGGTGCGGCAGACGATCTCGTAGTCGGTGTACATGCTGCGGCCCATGCCGTGGGTTCGCGGGTTGCGGACCTGTGGTGAACGAACACACCAGGGCGTTAGCTATGCAGTTCGCATGTTTTGATGTGGAGGTATCAGAGCACAGATGAGGAGGCGACGGCAGGGGAGGGGGTGGACGGGGCGAGTGGGACGTTGGCGGCGGCTGCTGCTCACCTCGATCTCGAGGAAGTTCTCGGGCGGGCCGTAGATCTCGTCAAACGACTGCTGTCGTGTATCCGGCATTGCCTGCATAATGGGCCGATGGAAGCGCGGCGAGGCCTGGCTGCCCGCCTGGGATCCGGTCGGGGATGTGGGAGAGGTTGGCTCGGCGCCGGCAGCGCGAGCTGCGTTCTGGATGCCGGAATCCGTCTTGACGGCTTCTCGCGGGGGTGAGGGGCCGGTGAAGATCACTAGATCAGTCGTCGAAGGAGAAGCTCTTTTTTGTTTCCCCTTCGGTCTCAGGAGCCTCTCGGTGTGGCAGTTGTCGGCGCGATATCGGGATTGCAACGTTCCTTCTCCGTCTCAAATGTTTCGCAGTTACCTTCACACACGGTGATAAGGTAGACAAAGCGCTGCAGGTCGGATTTTGGGTGTTGCGGTACAAAAGCGTGAGGGCCGGTGAGATTGCTGTGGTAAGGCAAAAAAGTCGAGGTGGGAGGAGGTGGTGGGGAGAATGGTGCGAAGGCAGCCGATTACGATAGAAGACTGAGGGTGGTGTTTAGCTGCTGCGCAATTGCGGGGGAGCAATCACAACCCAGCCCGGCCGCAGCCGCCGCTGCATCCACTGACAGCGATTGCGAGGTGTCAAGATACCTGGTATCCAACCCGCCGCTGTGTTACTGGGTACTGGCTGAAGTATTTGCCTTCTGGCTGCTAGTTAAGAAACTTCCTCAAGCCTTCCCTTACGCTCTAGTTTCTAGTATCTATTTCATAAAATCAGAGACTTTCAGTACTTCTGCGCTTTCTGTAAAGCCAACCTCTAGAGAAGTTATGTCACCCGGCTAGGTAAGACGAGGGAGGCTGAGCCGATGTCTGTGGGGCTTCCTTCGTACACTGTACTCCCGAGCGGCGACGGCGCCCGATTCAGCAGGTGGGGGTGACGGGGCGGACAACTGGAATCTTACCTAAGGCAGGTCGGTAGGTACCTTAACACTAGGCCAGTAAGATACCCTCCGACGCTCCGACGCGACGTCGGCGTGGATTCGGCAGGAAAACGTCAATAAACAAGAGATCGGTACTCAGTTTCAGTAAACAACTTAACAACGCACAACGTGCAGGGTAGCAGCATATCACTCGCAAACACTCAATACCGAATCAATCAGCGCAATATTCTGGGGCCATGCGGCTCCCTTTTTGGGTCCGGTCTACCTGACTTTCAAGGGTATTGTAGTACGTCGACTTCCGGCCTCGTCCGTCACCTCGCACCTTGATACCGAATCCCCTCCCTGCCCCATGATATAGCTACAAGTTTTGGTTGTTACAGCGTACAATCTGATACTACGGATTATGCGAGAAGCCCAAACTTCCCCCACGACGTCTTGATGCCGTTGAGCTTAAAGCCTTCAAAGCATTACCGTTTGGAGGGAATGGCCTCGCGACCTGGGCCAGAACCAAACGCTGAGCATCGCATAAGCCCAATGAATAAAGCAACCAGTAACGCCATGTTCTCACCTCCAAAGAAGCCGATTCTGAATTCGTGCATAACACAGGTCTTCGCGGCAGTCTACAGCGAGTGCCTATGAGGTGACCTATGACTTATTACGTGACCAGTGCATCGATGGCCCGGAGCATGGTCGTCCGTGCGCCGATCTGAGTTCTGTTCGAACCGAGTCTCCGTTTGGGTGCCTATTTCTTATCCGCGAACCTTTGGTGGATGGCGCGAATTTGCTCCTCAACGTTCAGACTGTGCAAATGATTAATGTGCGCTTGGTTCTTTCCGTCGGGATTTCCGTCGAAACTGTGAATTGCCGCCTTTTTGCGCCGGGCAACCTCTTCCTCCGATATGGGCTGGCCCGTGACACCATCAAACACGTCACTTCGCTGACTTGCCAGGCGCTTCAAGTTGTTGGCAACATCAGCGGTAGACAGGTTAGTCGTAGCATATCGCGCCTCGGCCTTGGCCTTTTGGTCTTTCCATTGAGGGTCCAGGAGTTCGACTGTACGGTGTGTTAGCGTGTTCCGGTAGTAACCTTTGGGGAAGCAGGCAACGACTTACTTCGCATGTGCTCATCCAACTCATTCATGGGAATTTGCTGTTTGCAGTTCGGGCACAGCGCCGTCTGGACGCTCTGCTTGTTGGCAGCGCGTTGAAGTGCCCGCGGAACATAGTTCTCCTTAATCTTCATCGGCGCGGTACCACCACGGGCCTCTGCTCGAGCCTGTTGCTCCCGAGCGCGTGCTTCCGTCCTCTCCTGGATCCTCCGCTCCTCTTCCTCCTCTTCTGCTGATCTACGCGGCGGCCCGCTCTGGTAGGGCTGAGACATCGCGGGAGCCTGCGCCTGGTACGGTTGTTGGGGCGCATAACCCGTGTGGACCGGCAAAGTGTGGGATGCTTGCGGGTAAGCATTGTAGGTTTGCTCCTCGTCCGTCGGCATGGCTTCCTCAATCCGGAGATTCGAGCTGATCGACGCGTTGTTCCGCTCTTCAAGTGACGCGTATTGCAGGTCGGAGAGGTTTGTCGGGGGTGGCAGGTTTGCGTGTTCGTCGGCATCGGTGAAGACAATGGTTTCGACGACGACAAAATCGTTCCAGTCGATGCGGGCAAACTCGAGGCGTTTCTTCTCGTCGTCTTCCTCCTTCTTCTGCTTCTCTGTTTCCTGGAACTTCGAATACTCGGCACGTTGCTTCGCGCGACTCAAGACGTGGTACTTGTCGTCGACGTTCTGCTGCAGGTTGGCAATGCGCTCCTGCTCCAGTTTTCCACCTTCGCCGTCCAGTCCGCTGGCTCGCAGTAGTGTAGTGTATTGGTCGACCTGATGCTGAAAGAAGTTGTGGAATGTGTGGTTGGGAATAAGGAACTGGAACTGCGGGTTTCCGGCTTCGCGCTGGGCCAGCTGGGTCATGAATTGGCGGCCGTTTTTGGCGACAAACAGTGCAGTCAGTCGAATGACTTCAAGATCCTTTTGGTTGATGCGAGGCATACGAGCCGAAAACTGGAAGTCGGGAGGCTTGGGCGGGCCCTTCGGCTTCTGTTCGACGGGTGCCACGGCTTCGTTGGCGCGACCAGCAGCGATAGCGGTGCCGCGGCCGGCCTTGATCTCATCGAGTCGCCATTGATAGTAGGCGTGGTAGGCGTCTGCATTGTTCAAGAAGCTGAACTTCGGGTTGGAGCGCTCCTTTTCGCGGATTCTGTCTTCAAAAACCAAGCCGTTTCGCGCGACGTAGCCTGCCGTCTTCTCGAGCACGTTGCGAATTTCGCGAGGGGGGAGGACGACGCCGGCAGGAGGCTTCAACTCATCCAGTGCAGCAGCAGCATCGCCGTTGGTCGCCATGTTGAGCGTCGTGAGGATGCGGTGCGTGGAGCTTTACGGGGAAGTCAAGATGTTAAACAAAGCTGTCTCGCATTCTTTTTTCGGCGATGCTAAGGCAACCCCAGACTCAAGGTTGGGGTCTTAGTCAGCAATGGAGCTCCACTTCTTGCACAGTCCATGACCTCAGTTGCATGAAAAGCTGGATACGGTCGGTACCTTACCTACTGTTCCCCTTACACGGCGTAATCCCTTATTATCTATCCTTTCCTCTCAACTTGTTCCGACTAAATAATACAAGACGGAAAGGCGTATGCCGCCACAAGCCGTGTCTGCCTTTTTTTCTTGACATCGTCGTCTCTGGGTCGCCATTCATACTACGTGGTTGCACAACATGTTTTTCAAGAAGGGTCGGCGAATGGCAATTCCCTTTCAGGTTCCACGTTCGATCACTTGAAATCTTCACAGCACGAATCAAGGTGGTTGCGGTCTCACCTTCTTCCTCAGAAACACTCGCGCTTCGGACGTGGTCGGGTTAGTGTGATCACATCGCCGCTCGGCTGGGCTCAACACTTTTTAGGACACGTCGGGCCGGAGGTGTCGCGCAGAGATACAGGCAATTTGGTTCGCAAGTGGGACAGGAGCCAAGGGAGGACGATCAGAGCAAGGCGGGCAACAAGAGGAATGAAGGGAGGCCGTTGCGATTTACATGCCAATGACCCAGATGCGCCGTGGCGAGGCATTCAATGGGTGATCCACCGCGCGGCTTCTTGTCTAGATGAACCAGCCATCGCCAGACGAGCCGGGTAGGACCACGCGACGAGGGATAACTGCCGCTGGTGGGGGCGTCAGTCAGAGGCGTCGACTGCGGCGGAGTCACGATATAAGATGCGTGAGGCAAGTCGGTCGGGGCATTGCCCGTGATGCATGAACGATGCGGAGCATTTGCTGCAGCGTATAAGGGAGGCCCAGGTGATTTGTGTGAGAGGTAAGTTGCCTTACGTCCGCCGGCCGTCCTTTTTTTCCCTGCCAGGTTATCTTTTCAGCCGCATCGAAGCAGCGCACTGGCCACATTCCATCCATAGTGGGCATGGATGGGTCAGCAGAGGCACGCACCTCACCTAAAGAACTGCGAAGAGACGCTGACAGACGTGACGGCCTGGGCGCCAGACGGGAGAACAATGGGCAGCCACAGCACGTCTCCCGCCGTCTACTCTGGCGCTAACCTGGGCACGGATGCCCGGCAGGAGCTATAGCACCTCAGCAGCGCCTAGTGGGAAACCTAATTATGTTGAATGGGACACTTGTCCGTCCAGCAGAGGTTCGAACAATGCCATCGTTACCGTGTGCACCGAAGGTAGGGAAGGCGGGCATTGGGACGATACCGACGACGCCGAGACGATGGTATTCTGGAGCCAGGTGCCAATGCTACCTTACCTACCTACGGAGTAGGCACCTACCTTACCCTAGGTTAAATGTACCTTGCCCGGCCCTGCCAGGCATTTTCGGCGTCTTTCTACGTGGCAAGGCACCGCACCGCACATTAGTCGCTGGACCGCGTTAAGTGCTTCCCTCAGTTGGGAGGGGATCTTGGCCCCCAGCGGGAGCGGATCAGTGGGGGGTGGCTCAATATACGCGTCCCTGGGTGCAGTTGGGACTGGCCAGCACCTCAGCTCACGATAGGGTAATTTTAGACACCTCGCGCCCATCAGTGCCCACAGCTGTCCTGTGCTGCGCTGCAGGCGGCCTGCGGTTGGCCCATCGGCGTCGCGTTTGCCCTTTTCGGGGCAGACACGGGGGGCGGCCATGGGGAATCGTGGGAAGGAAGGGGCGTGGAAAGTTGCCCAAAGGGGGGGGGGGAACCGGCGAGAGGCAGGCAGTTCCCAGGCCGGTCCTAGCTTCAACCAATTGCTGGCTGTCAAACCACATGGGATGAGGCCACTTAAGCTACAACTTCGACCCTGACCCCCTTATCCCGTACTCCCTTCCAGCCTGGCCTTCCCCAGCTGTCATCAGCTTCCGCGGCCAAACTTTCCGTCACCAGACCGGACTGTCCTGACCTCTTCCCGGCTTTTTTCCTCCCTTTTCCAGCACCTTAGAATATACTTCCCCTTCGCCAGTGAGGGCATTCATCGAGGTCGCCCGTCAACCTGCCTCGCGCTCATGACGGCCTTTTAATGCTTGTCTTTCCTTCTTGACTTTCGTTGATTCCTTTTGATCCCTTCTGCGACTCCATCTCGCCGAGAAAATCTTGCCCTGCCCTACCTAGCTGGGTGCCGACCTCTCCACCGTCCTCGTCGACGTTGCCGTTGCTAATTGTCCTCGCCCCTGCTGGCCGGCTCTCCACGATCCGATACCTCGCCCACCATGGCCGCCACAAAGGCCGTTCGCTCTCCGAGCCCCAAGCTCGAGAAGTCGGCCAACGGCGCCAACGGGAAACCCCCAGTCAAGCGCGAACGAAGCTACAAATCCGATGGCGTTGAGGATCACGATGTCTTCCTCCTGCCCGTGTCCGATTACCAGATCATGCTTGTTCTGACCGTAGTCGCCGCTGCCGTACGCCTGTTTCGCATCTACCAGCCCACCAGCGTCGTCTTCGACGAAGTCCAGTAAGTTGATGAATCACCTGAACTCCTACCAGGTCTCGCTTCTAATCTCCTCGCTCCAGCTTCGGCGGCTTCGCTTCGAAATACATCAAGGGCAAATTCTTCATGGATGTCCACCCACCTCTTGCCAAGATGCTCATTGCTCTCACCGGCTGGCTGGCTGGCTTCAACGGCAATTTCGATTTCAAGGAAATTGGCAAGGACTACCTCGAGCCTGGCGTCCCTTACGTCGCCATGCGCATGTTCCCTGCTATCTGCGGCATCCTCCTTGCCCCCCTCATGTTTTTGACGCTGAAGACCACCGGCTGTCGAACCACGACGGCTTTGTTGGGCTCCAGTCTCATTATCTTCGGTACGAAAACCCATTTGACGCTGTCTTAGAAGGCCATTGACTGACCAATCCGCCCAGAGAACGGTCTTCTTACCCAAGCCCGCCTGATTCTCCTCGACTCCCCGCTCATGGTCGCGACCGCATTTACTGCCCTCTCATTCCAGTCCTTTACGAACCAGCATGAACAGGGTCCCGAGAAAGCCTTCCAATTGAGCTGGTGGTTTTGGCTGGCCATGACCGGTCTTGGTCTCGGTACCACCTTCAGCATCAAGTGGGTTGGTCTTTTCACGATTGCCTGGGTCGGGACCTTGACCCTCGTCCAGCTCTGGGTCCTTCTCGGTGACACTAAGAACGTTACTCTGGTATGTACAGCTCAATTTCAAGTACTATCACGACAACTAATCAGAACCTCAGCGTCTCTGGGCCAAGCATTTCATGGCTCGCGTCTTCTGTCTGATCATCATCCCTCTTGGTTTCTACATGGCTATGTTCGCCATCCACTTCCTCTGCCTTGTCAACCCTGGCGACGGCGATGGTTTCATGAGCTCCGAATTCCAGTCCACTCTCAACTCCAAGGGTATGCAGGATGTTGCCGCCGACGTTGCCTTTGGCAGCCGCATCACCATCAGACATGCCAACACTCAGGGCGGCTACCTGCACTCTCACCCTCTCATGTACCCCACCGGTAGCAAGCAGCAGCAAATCACCCTGTATCCTCACAAGGACGAGAACAACGTGTGGCTGGTTGAGAACCAGACCCAACCCCTCGGCATCAACGGCGAGCAAATCAACGGAACTCAAGCCTGGGACAATCTTCCCCAGCCCGTTTACATCAAGGACGGTGACGTTATCCGCCTGTACCACATGCCCACGTTCCGTCGCCTACACTCCCACGACGTCCGTCCTCCTGTCACCGAGGCTGATTGGCAGAATGAGGTGTCGGCCTATGGCTACGAAGGCTTTGAGGGCGATGCCAATGATCTGTTCAAGGTCGAGATTGTTAAGAAGAAGTCCCTCAGTGCCTTATCAAAGGAGCGCCTCCGCACTATTGAGACCAAGTTCAGACTGGTTCACATCATGACCGGATGCGTTCTCTTCTCCCACAAGGTAAAGCTCCCCGAGTGGGCGTCTGAACAGCAGGAGGTCACTTGTGCTAGAGGAGGCACACTTCCCAACAGTCTCTGGTACGTCGAGTACAATGAACATCCCCAATTGACTGGCGACGATGTCGAGAAGGTCAACTACCGTCATCCTGGCTTTTTCGGCAAGTTTTGGGAGCTGCAGAAGGTCATGTGGAAGACTAATGCTGGTCTGGTCGAGTCTCACGCCTGGGACTCGCGGCCTGGTTCTTGGCCGATTCTCAAGCGCGGCATCAACTTCTGGGGCAAGGACCACCGCCAAATTTACTTGATGGGAAACCCTATCGTGTGGTGGAGTTCTACCCTTGCTATCGTCGTATACGTTCTGTTCAAGGTCATCGCCGTTCTTCGGTGGCAACGCAGCTGCAAGGACTATGGCAACACCACATTCAAGCGTTTCGACTATGAAATCGGTACTGCCGTGCTGGGTTGGGCCTTCCACTACTTCCCATTCTACTTGATGGAGCGTCAACTTTTCCTCCATCACTACTTCCCGGCCCTCTACTTCGCTGTCATCGCTTTCTGCTCCATTTTCGACTTCGCGACTGCTCGAATTTCGCTCGCCGGCATTCGGAGCAACCCAATCATCAACCGCGCCAGCGCTGTGGCCATATTGGCTATCACTATTATCGTCTTTGTCCTCTTCTCGCCTCTGGCTTACGGCAACACGTGGACCAAGGCCGAATGCAACCGGGTCAAGCTGATCAACACTTGGGACTTTGACTGCAACACCTTCTATGACAACGTAAGTAACAACACCGCTGTTGTACCGGGGCAAGGAATGCCCGAGAGAGGCTTGTAACGAGTTGCAATGTATGGCATCTTTGTGTTGCAGTCTTGCCGGGGGAGATTTATAGCCAAATGAGACGAAATTCGGCTCAGTATCGTCGGAAAACGTGATCGTAGATGAGGCTAACTTTTTGTCGCACTTTAGTACTCTCAGTACACGGAACTCCTCACCCGCACTTCTGCCGCACCCACTCCGACACTGGCCAAGTCGAAGGCCCCGGTTGCCCCGGTCGGCGGCGAAGTTGGCCAGATCCCCATCGCCGATGCCCCAAAAGAGCAGCCGGAGGCGGCCGGCGTCTCCGAAGCCCCGGGTCAGAAGATTCTCTCTCGGGAGGAACGCGTCGAGTACCGGGACCAGGACGGCAACCTCCTAGACGAGGAACAGGTTAAGGCCTTGGAGGGCAAGGTCGAGTTCAAGACAAAATACGAGACGCGGACGCGCGTCGTCGACGCAAGTGGGAACGAAGTGCAGATGCCCGAAGGCGGATGGCCGCAAGAGCTTGGTCACGACCAAGAGGACAGCGTCGCCCCGCCCCACCCTGATGTCCAGGGCGTGGATCAGGAGACCAAGTCCTCGGCCAAGTCTGAAGACTCGGTTGCGCCAGAGGTGGCCGAGAGCATCAAGGGCGAGAAGGAGTCCGAGCAGAAGAAGCCCAAGCCAGCGAGCGAGGGTGGCAAGGATACAACCGTTCAACAGGAGCTCTAAGCAGGAAATTGGTCTTGGATGGATTGAGATAGCTTTACTATAAGCTTTTGGAGAGGACGATGTGTCACGATCTTCCACCTCTGTAACGAGGCCGCCATGTTGTGGGGAGGAAATTTGAATGTCGAAAGACAGATATCAAGACCAGAGGGCGAGAGATACAGACGTTGAGACAACTGTATATCAACCAAGGCTGGCTCAGAGCGTGCCAAAGCTCATGTTTGCTAGCAATCTCCCCGCTGTTTACGGGGAAGTAAAAAAAAGGGGGCGGGTGTGTGGCAGAGAAAAGAGGCAGTCGCGGCCACAGAACCAAATCTCATTTGTTGTAACACCAAGATAACGTCCATCGATACAAACGCTCGACGGAATTCTTTTCTGATGCTGTTATGTAATGCGATATTTTACGGCGGAGAAAAGAGATGGGTGAGGCGTCTCTTACTCGGTCAACATCGGATATCTAGACACGTGCTGCCTATGAAAAGGTAGGTAGGTGAGTTGCTATGTACCTTGATGGCCTCAGTCAGGCCTTGCTGTGTGTGAATGAATCAGGGTTCATTTGGAGTAAGTCTGCTTAAATCTTGTGGAATCTGGAACTGTGCCCAACTGTGCAAGCGGCTTTGTTGGGATTTTGCGTTCACCAATTCTTGCATTGGATATCCTAAGCAGTTTTGTGGCTGTTGGCATCCAACAACTCGTACCGAAATTGGCTTCCATGCTTGGCACCATAGGAGACAGCAGCAATAGTCAGTCAGGTCTGACAGGCAGTGGCGATGGTTTCACTTTCTGCCTGCACCAGTCAGTATCGAAGGGCAATAAAACGGACCGGAAAGGCCTGAGGTATCATCATCTCTGCCATTAGTAGTAGTGCGCAATGTGATCTAGTTCTGTTTCCCAACCCTGCTATTGGTCTGAATGCCTGGCCTGTCTCCCGAATGATCAACTGTTGATGATCCCTGCAACAAGACAGTTTTTGCTCTCCAAAACGCCGTTACCAATTGATTCCCGGAACAAACAAATGATATGTGCCTTGACCCATCATCCTACCCTCACCTTCCGCGGTCCATAATTTGCCCTCCCATCCCCTTCCATGCAGCCATCATTAGTAGCCCCGGCATTCCAGCTTCGCGGCATACGGCATAATTAATACAGTATCGAAAATTAGTGATGTATGTGATGAAATCGACATTTTGTCGCTTGTTTCAAGGTCGCTCAGTGATAAGGCGTCCTTATAACAAAGAGGTGCTGTATTATGGTTCAACCGGACGCAGCGACCACGGGCACTTGCTCCTGAGTGTTTGGGATGTTGATAGAGAGTCGCTTCTCCCCGTCTTTCTCTCCGTCCGCACCCTTTTCAGGGGAGAGAGATTGTGTCGAATTTCGGTTGTTTGGGGGCGGGGTTTCCGGCCGAGCAAGCGGAGTGCCCTCGTCCTTCGGTGTCTCTGTATCCTCAGACGGCAACTCGTCCTGGCTCGGTTTCCCAGCAACATCCGTCTTTGTCGCTACCGGTTCCTCCTCTCCGGCATCGCTCTCGTGACTAGTTCGGGGACTCTTATCAGAGACAGAAGCTACCGAAGGGCCAGCCGGGACAACACCGCCGCCAATGCGAGACCAAAACATCTGTTCTCGCAAGCGGACACTCTCTTCCCAAGCCGCCTTCTCCGCATCGTCGTCGTCGGCGCGGTAATGTCCATCCTTCACAATGCGCAAGAAGTTGAGAAAGTCGCAGGTGGATCTCACGCGCCCCAGACAGTACCGGCAAAGAGGGTACCGCTGTGCTGATTCCGACTCACTGGTCCGGAAACGATAAGTTCGCAAATGCTCCTCGTCCTTGCGGGAATCGCCACACAACGAGCAGGGATAGAACTGTGGCTTGACTATTGATGCAAATGGCGCGTTGGCAGGAATCGGCTCCACCACGATCGAGCCATCGCTCATGGCGTTCAAAACGCTGCGCCGAGCTAGCCAGGAGAGTCCGGGGGCGATATCCAACCGGAGTGTGGGCTCAACATCTTCTGCCAATACACGCTTGAAGAACTTGGTCTCCTTCAGAGCAGGCAGAGGCGGGCCTACATTGGCTGACGCTGTGCTCGAAACCGAGGCAGGTGTATTCGGAGTCTGAGGCGAAGATGAGGCAGGGGTTCCAGCGGCGGAGAGCGAGGCCGTCGAGGCGTTGGAAGGATGGGCACTTGAGGTGCTGCCGCCCATCCCGAGACCCAAACCGTTAAGACCAGTGAGGGATCCAGAAGAAACCCGACTTCCGGCGCGGTTTCGGGAAAGGCGTGTGAGGGCGACGAAGTCCTCGTATGAGCCGAGATCAGTTCTGAGGACCGGCTGAATGAGGTGAGTGAGACTTGTAGGATACGTTGGCGAGGTTGGGTCTGCCGGGGGCGATGGTGCAGCACCCTCAGAGCCTTCGTCGTCTTTGGTGTCGGATTTGAAGCCGGGCGATGACGGTGCAGTTCCGATAGTAGCGTCCTCTCTCTCCAGAGCCATCTGCTCCAGAACCTGCTTGAGATCGGCCAGCTGTTGTTGTTGAGAGGTCAGCAGGGCCTCCATATCGCCCAATTGGGACCTCAGGTTGTCGTTTTTCCTTTGTAGAGCTTCCTGTTCCAACCGAGCCTCTTCTTTGGCCGAAATGACCATGTTGTTGGCCTCCTCAAATAATGCCGTAGTAAGGTTTTCCAGCTCCTGCTCTATTTTCTTCTTGTCTTTTTCAACCTCCTCTCGAACCTTCTTTTCGTGTGCAACGCGTAGTAGGATGGACTTCTTCTCCTCTTCGGCCGTCTTCCGCCGCACCCAGATGTCTCCGGCGAGCATTTCACGTTGTGATGCATTCTGGTCCTCCAAGTGCTTGATTTGTTCGCGGGCCCGCTCCAACTCTTGCCTCGTGGCGGTTAGAGTGTCGTCAAGAGTTGTCTGGTGATTGATTGCGTTGATCAGCTTTGTGCTGAGGGTAGCTACTTCGTCGTTCAAGTCGGGGTGGTGAGAGGTGTCGGCTTCGCTCGCAGGACTCATAGCCCGGCTACGGGGATCAGGGAGGGTACTGAGTTCGCCATCGTCTTCCGGTGGTGATGCTGGGGTGGGCCGCAAGGACGGCGAGGAGACGACTGAGGATGACATTGTAGGAAAGTCGACGACGGATGGTGCCTTAGTGAGTTTCGCAGGCTTTGGGCTAGGAGACGGGGACCGGGCCATGGAGGAGAGCGATCTAAAATGGCCAAAAGGCCTGGCGCCGGGTTGGGGACTGGCATGCTGAGCCCAGCCAGCTACCGCGATAAAGCTGTGCCAAGCGAGGTCAGTAACAGCCATCTGACAGAGGTGGGTTGTGTAAGCTGGGAAGACTGCAGCTCGAGAGTCTCTCGAGCCGAGCAGGAGAAAACACGGTGGGCAACGGGAGAGAAGGATTTGTTTATTCAAGGACGAGAGACATACGAGTCCATTCCGGCTGAAAGTCGTCAGGCCGCTTGAGGCCTTAGACAGAAGCTATCCAGTACGGGATTGTAGCGTTCGGATTGCTGGATGGTGAGACAGTGCGTTGACGCAAGAGCTGGCACGACCTGTGGGGAGGATTCCAGGCGTGACAACAGCAAACAGCAGCCAGTTGGAATGCCGGGCAGCGAGTGCCAATTGATTGCTGTTCGCAAAAGAGGGCGTTGGGGCCTTTAGATGAAGCACGACGACATGGCGATGCTATAGAGGTTTAGATGGCGTTCCTCGTCCTGTTTCTCGGTGGTTGGCTTGTCGGGTTGAGCAAGTTATCCGAGATGGTGGGTGGTATGGGGGTCTCGGCGGATGGAGATTAATCGTTAGGTAGGTATCGAGAGGCTCTGGATCGTGAGGGGGTGGGCGTGTTAGTTCGTGTCGAGCGAGGTGAGCGGCGTGGCGTGGGATGAGTCTGGTTTATTGCAGTGAATAGGTCAAGGTCGTTAAGGAGGAAGAGAAGACGAGAGGAGAGGAGATAGATGATAGATGATAGATGATAGATGGCAAGGAAAGCCAGAAAGACAGGGAAGGCAAGGACGCTGCCGAGCAGCGGAGACGCAACCCTTTGAGTCTTTTCCAGTCGTGGCAGGAGCCGAAGTTCCTTGCCTGCTCAGGTAGCAGGAGCAGCGGCACTCCCATCACCCAGCACCTAAAAGGTTCGACATCTGGTCCCTGTCACTGGACGCTTGAGCCGTCCAATGCCACCCATGTCACCCACCCAGTTCCAGTCCTGGTCCCTGTCCCCAGTCTTTGCGCCCATCCTATTCTTCGGTTTGCCGTCGCCGCTGCACCTGGCACTGCACCAAGCGTATACTTTAGGTACCTCGTAGCGTACAGCGGCGAGAACGGGGAACCTCTCGGGCTCGTCCCAGCGCTGTTGTTGCACTGCCCCCACCCCTGTTCTGGACGCGAGCCCTGGCCAGTCTCGACCCAGTCCCGCCCAGTTCACGGTATTCTGCCCATCAGGTGCTCTACTGCGTACGACTATTTGCGCGCGACGGCAGACCTAGGTAGAGACTTGGAACAGGTCCCTGCACAATTCCACTTTGCAGAGTTGAGAGCCTTAGTAAGCCACCTCTGGCTTACATTGCACAGGAGGTGCCTATGGGCCACCTGGAACAGCGCACCAAGGTAGTGAGTAACCAAGGTACCTTAGGTGCTGTGGCTACGTTTCTATCTAAGGTAACTTATGGCGTAGAGTAGATAAGTAGATAGGTACCTTGGACATTAGTGCTAGTACTGTAGGTAGCATAGGCGCCCAAAAGGGTACCTTGCCAAGGTGGCATGGCGGATGCACCTGGAAGACATTTGTGCACGAGAAGGGGCGACCGGGCGCGCGCAGTGGCAGGCGGTGCTGAGTGTGACGACACCCACGGATGATTTGGCTGCACATGTTCCATCGCATGTTGGCACCCGGCGCCGTCGGTCGGTCGGTCTTCGGGACGCTAAGGCTCTTAGGGAAAGGCACCTGCCGCACCTGCAGCGCCAGCACTGCCCGCTGTACTTGTATCTGCGGCAGCTCCTCACTGTGCTCACCCATCGCTCAAAGTTGGGCCCAGCTCGCGTGGATGATGGTGATCTAGCTGTGGGGATCGATGTCGATGTCGGTTTAATCGGGTGGGTTGGCGCTGTCACTGTGGGCCGTCAGCAGGGGCTTGGTCAGTTACGAGTGGGCAGACCAAGGTCGCTGAGATGACGACCACTTTCATGATTCGCATTCGCCCCTCTGATTCAATTCCTCGTCACATTCCCAGCCGCGTCCGCGGAACGGACCCGGCTCGATGTGGTAGTCAGCTCGGCTAAGACGTGCTGTACCTTACCTAGTTACGGTCACATTCCCATCACTTGATCGTCTTCGTCATGTGGTTTCCCCTCTTTCTCCGCCTTGCTGTCTTTCCCGATGTCTCCTTCCGTTTCTCTCGTCTTCCCAGTTCTTCCTGCTGTGCCGAGTGGCTGCAGCGATCATGGGAGCAGATGGAAAGAGAAGAGAGCGACGGGTGGGGAGCACGGACGGCACGCTGATCCCGCGACCTCCGCAGGCAGGTGCCATCGGTGGCCAAAGTTATGAAGGGTGACTACCTAGGCACCTAGCTTGCGTTATGCATGGATGGATAATCCAGCACAAGAGCCATGGCAGGCTCTCCGCCCCTACTGCCCCTTATCGCCTCCAAACCCAAAACCCAAAACCCAAAACCCAAACCCCAAACCACAAACCCCAAACCACAAACCACAAACCACAAAACCTTGCTTCATTGCTTCGGTACGCCGCACTAGGCACCGCCCGTTCGAACGGGCCCGACGCGCACGCATCGCTGGAACACTACCGCGGACAACCCCAGCTAGGATGACAATCGTATCCGCCGTCGCTCTTCACCACCTATCGGCTTTTTCTCTGGTGTCCCTTTCGGGAGCCTCGTCCTACCAGCTGATTTCCTATTCGCCTCCCACCCCTCACCCCATCGCATCGTCGCCTCGCCTGTCTTCAGATCTGCAATGTCATCCGCGTTCGCCCCAAATATGAGTATCGTACGCTTGCTCTCTCCCCGTCTTTATTTCATCTCTCCCTGTGGAATTCTGCAACGTCGGTCCAGTCAGTTTCAGGTCGCAAAATGATCAACAACGCCCATACTTCAACGACGCATCGTCCTGACCTATTCTTGGCTCTGCTGCCTCTGGTCTCTAACGACTGCCCGCGTGCATCATGGTCATGGACCGAGTAGACTGGAATCGACGGGCTCCAACGATCCGACTCTAGCTAGGCCGGCAGCAAGAGAAGCATCAAATGTATCGGCGTCGGCGTTGGGGGCACCTCGAGCGGTACGGCACCCGAGACCAAAACCAGGACCAAGCACCTCCATGGGCATGGCATCTCAAGCTGCCTGTCAAACCCTGTCACCCCGTGTCCGGGCAGCGGCCCTGCCCTGTTCTCCCTGACTTCTGAAGCACGCTGTCTCCGTACCACGGTCTGCTTCAGCTTCACAATGCCTGTGCCCATCTCCAGGCCTGTGCGGCATCTACCGAATGGCCTTGTCGTTGTTCCGTGGGCTGCGGATACTATGCTACAATGCTGCACAACCTACTCCGTACCGCCTGCCTGGCCAACTTGTCCCAGAGAAGAGACGACGAGGAGACTCAATCATCCAAGGTACCGGTACCTTTACAACCACTTTATCCCTCCTCGCGCCATCTTACTCAGATCAGGGACAAGGGCCCTGGCAATCAATCAATTATCAGCTGCGCGCCGGAATCTCAATCGGTCGAAGACATGGTGGTCGCCCTTCCAGACCCGGCCCCTTGCTTCTACGCCTGCACTGACGCGCCTGATTGTCAACCGCCATACTCTGCCTGCCTCCTGGATCAAAGGTAACTCGGCTGGCTTGGATGCTTGCGGCTCATCTGGATGCTTGCAGCTCCATCGTACGCGTTTGCTTTGAGCATCATCGACGCCCCCAAAACCTGACTCACAAACGGGTCGAGGCCAGAACCCCGTCTGTTGGGCCGGGTTTCTCCAAACCTCTTTGTCCATAGCTCGACCTTCTCCCCAGCCCTCATCTCCGCCATCCGTCACACCCTCTTCAGCTTAGGGGACTTCCTCACGTATCCACTGGTGCCTTGGACGACCTAACCCAGGCCCTCGCGGCGTCCGTCTTCTGCTCGCCGTCGTCACTTAGTTCTATGCCTAGGCCAGATTGGCTGACGATTTCCGGCGGCCTGGAGTAAATATCCCACGTCTCTCCCACGATATCCATCGTGCCAAGCCACAGTCAAAAAAGCAAAAGCAGCCACAACTGCATGGACTTGCCCAGTACCTAGAACGCCAACGGCGCCTCCTAACGCCGTTAGGTCCTTTCCGATTTTCATCACTTCCAAATTTACTCTCCCCGATCCCTGTGAACCAAACGGCGAGCGCCCCATTCTTGACGCGACATCATTTGTGCTTCGTTTTCTTCGAAATTTGCCTTCCCCTGTCCGTCCGTTCTTAGTCTCTTCATCCCATCTCCCCCGGATCCCGATTTTGTTTCACAGACGTCCATACGGCCGCGCAGCCATCCCCCCATCCCACGGTCGTACTGTTCGCTTAGTGTTCTCCCTTTAGCTTCTCGATGCTGACGCGTCGGATCTGTCTAACCATGCCCTAGGCTCTCGTCTGATGAGCTTCACTTGAAAACAACAACACCGCCGCTCGTGAACCCTGGACCCTATTTGATCAAGGCCCTCCAACACCAGGAGCACCCCGCTTGGCATCTGAACTCCCCCCCGAGTTATGTACTGCTTTTTACTTTCGGGACTTACCTCAAGTATTCATTCCATGTCACCGTCCAGTGTGCTGAGCCAGGCAGATCCGCACCATCAGATACGCATGGAGGTGCTTGTTTCGCCGATGATGGATGTGCCTCGTCTCTGTACAGGCTAACGGCTTGTGTGCAGGGCCAAGAGCAGCCGGACGTAACTCGCTGCCACCGTTGTCAGTTGACGTACCCCGGCTTGGGCCGAGATTTGCAGACAGCTCGCCGCATCATCGGTCCTGAGACCCCGAGGGTGCCCTCGAGTCCGTGCTCGGGCGCGACGACGACGCGCATAACGTCGTCCCATGTCACTACGCTCCGTCCACTCGCATTTTTGATCAGCTTGCTTGAAACGAAAACAGACTTTACCTCGAGGGGCATCAGACGTACATATATAGCTCCCGCGACTCTTCGCGTCTCGTTCTACACATCTCCACGGTGCGCCACGAACCAATGTATTTGTGGCCTTACCCGTGCCACGCCCCACTAGCCCTCGGTTCCGTTACCCTCACCCGCGCTAGTGGGTGCTCACTAGCCGTATAATCAAACCATCCATACGATCACGAAAAAATACCGAATAATCGTTAAAAATCCACCAAAAATCGAGATGCCGCCCAAATACGATACTATCGTCGAGGGACATATTCAGGAGGCTATTTAAGCGATTGCTGTTGACCTGAATCTCACAACTACTCGGGCGGCTGAGCTGTTCAATGTGCCATGTTAGCGACTGTATCACCGTCTCCGGGGTCGCGGTACTCTCGTGGAGTGTACCACCACCAATTCGAAGTTAGACTGGGTTTAGGAAGCGGCTTTAATCGTTTACGTTGATTGTTTTGACCATATGAGTCTTCGAGTACACCAGGAAGTCCTCCGAGACGTAGCTAACCTCCTATTTTGCGAAGTGGCTGACCTGGCCTTTAATGAGCTCCCGCCGTAGGTTGGTGTTAACTGGGCTTCCCGTTTCGCCAAACATCACGGATTCCAAGTTGTAAAGTCGAAGGTTCTCGACATAGATTGTGAGAAGGTGGGGAACGTTGCCTCGATTAATGAGTGGTTCTAGAAGTTTTAGAAGGTAATAGAAGACTATGGGATCTAACTTAACGATATATGGAATATGGATGAGATTGGATTCCGAATTGGAGTGGGTAAGGATGCTTTAGTGATCACTAGACGACGAAGAGAGCATTACTTCGCTATTCTGACCAACTGCGAGTTAGCTACTGTTGTTGAGGTTATTTCCGCTGGCGGTAAAGTTATCCCACCCTTTCTTATCTTTAGTGGTGCTACTTATATGAGCTGGTGGTACGACGTCGAAGAGGTTAAAGGAGAGATGGTTATTGCGGTCTCTTTAAGTGGTTATACTAACGACTAATTGACCTACAATTAGATTAAACACTTTCACAAACATACAAAGAAGCTACAGCATAATCAGCACCGACTCCTTTTACTGGATGGATATGGATCCTATTATACTTATCCCTTTATTGAGTTCTGTGAGAGTAATGAGATTATTCCGTTTGGTTTCCCACTTTATTCTATATACTTTTTATAGCCTCTCGATGTGGTTATATTCTAATCGTTGAAATATTACTACTCTAAAGTTGTTAAAAGGGGTGGCAGGCCCGAGGCGCTGAGGGCGCTGGAGGGTGTTGGAGCCCATGCATGGCCCTAAACGATTCATGCACGTAACAAGGATTCGATGACCCCATAGCCCTGAAACAGGCCAACGTGGCATTCTCACCTGGTACTAGTTATGTACTCTTTTTAGGTAACATTTCGGCCCCTAACTCTGGGGCTAGACACAATCACTATTACAATACATTCGTTTATATATATGCATATTCGCTGGCTGTATTGACTTTTATTAGTTATGAGCTTAGTTGGTTTCTAATAGTAACTTATGATTATTATATGTTACCTATAAGATAAAAGATTGTTAATAAAATAATTTGCTGCGATTAAATGTATTATAACCCTTAACTATTAATACTTATTTACTTAGTTAACTAGTGAGGTGACGATATACTATTAATACTTAATACTTAAGTTATCCTAGGAGAAGATAGCGTTATAGTTAAGACTACGTTAATGGGGTTTAAGATAATTATTAAAAGTTAACTATGTTGAATATAATGTTGATAAAGGTCTATTTCCTACTCAGAACTGTCTTAGTTACAGACTAAAGCAATTATTACTAGGTTGGACTTTGAGACATAAAAGGTTAAAATAGTAAATTTACTATAAATCCCTGTTACGGGCTGATGCCCACGATGGCCTAAGCTTTGCCTGAGGCGTTAACCAGCATCCAATAAAAGAGCTCTCTGGTTAAAGGGGCCTCCGATCAAAGGGCCTCTAGTGACCTCCGGCGCCCCACCAGAGGTCCCCTTTGTTCTCTAATAGTATAAATTCCTATACCGCCCCCTTTACGAGGAACTTCTTCTCTTTTACTCTTTAATTTAAAATAAATAATAATAAAGTACCCTAAGGTCGAAAATATCTAGGCCTAGCCCTTTATATACTTTAAATTTAGGATTATAATCTTATTATAACACTGGGTTAAGCGCAGCTCCCTACTGGTTAAGTAGAAAGGAGTACAGGTCGAGTATAGTTCCCTACGAAGAACGACATTCCCGGGACTCTAATGGGTTAACCACTAGTTCCCCACTAATCCCTAAAAGAATAATCAAAATAGCCTAATTGCCCCGATGGACGCTACTACACCCCTGATACTCTATAATAAACCAACTATAAAAAAATTGTTAAATATTATTCTAGGATCCCTATAAGCCTAAATAATAAAGATTAACGAGAAATTAGAGAAGAGTTAAAACTAGAGGTTAATGACCCCTAGGAGTGAAACCCTTTATACTCCTAGTGGTATTCACACCGATACCCCACTAATACTTAGTAGCGAGTTAATTCACTGAAAACCCTTACTTAACTCCCTAAAGTTTTCGAGTAAACGAAAAGAATACACCTTTTAAATATAATAAATAAGAGATAGGATTTTAATAAATTACTCTTTTTACCCTATAAATTATAAACTCTGCGAAGGGCTGGTTCTAGGCCTTGTCTCAACCGAAAGGTAGCCAAATACTGTTTATTTCAAACTGAAGAGGAAAAGGGTAAACTACGATATGGCGCGAAATCTCTGCTTCCTAGGGGGTGGGCGCTAGTGGGGCACCGGTGGGGCACCAGTGCGAGCACGGGCATAGCCCGGGCATAACCACCGGGTTCGGCCCGTGACAAACTCTAATACTTAATTAATTTATACTTAAAAGTTAATTCCTAATAAGTAATTAACACTTTTTATACTATTAGAGGACCTAATAAAATCAAAAACCCTAAGGATTTTATATATTATTTTAATTACACTTATTTAAACTTAAATACCTAATCCTAAACCATTACCTAATTATAAACCTTAACGTACATCACAAGCGAGCGGATCACCTAACCGCAACCACTTCACAAATACGACCAGGAAGTAACAACAAAACCATTAAATCAATTGAAACTACTCAGAATCCTCTTCCTTAGACATCTCTTTATTCACTGGACACGTTCATGCATTATGTCCAGTGTTACCGTAGACGCCACATCGCCGTTGACCTAATTCGGTCCTCGGTTTACGACCACTACTTCGGCGCGTTTCCTCTTCCACCTAGGCCGTTGCCTCCCTCTAGGACTGTAGCTCCTTTACCTGGGATATAGTAAGACTCCCTCCTTGCCTTAGATGTGTTTTTTTTAGCTCTCCGGCGTCAACTAAGTAGGTTGTTTTCCTCTTAAAGTACTCTAAATTCAGACCATATTAAAGTAAACTTATATATAACTCTTATTATACCTTTTATAATATAACTAATAGTTTGTAAAATAGGTATCGGGGAGCTATTCTAATAATAGGAGACTTATTTTTTAATTAGAGTTAATTAAGAATTCACCTCAGTTGGGTTATTTAGTATTTTAGAAACCTAAGATAATAGTGTTATTAGGAGGGACCCCGGGGGTATTAGAGTGTATAACTTAATATCCAGCTTCGATAGGACACTCTCTGCACTTAAAGGAATAAGTCCGGACCCTCTAAAACCCCCTTAGATATTCTTTTCCGTAAAAGCTTACGTGAAAGTACTATAGAAGGCGGGGAAGAAGTCTTCTTTTGTGATGTGGGTGTTACCCCGGCGTATTTTATTCTCGATTTCTCGACTATACACCGTCTTAAGGGGCCCAAAACAGCCAACGGCCAAAGGCTAGAGCATATACGATAAATGAGCTAGTATATAAAGTGTGATAATATTATTCTTTTTATAAAATATTTCGAAATTAGTGGAGTAGTGATTTTCGTATTCATCGATAATAAGGAGGTAATATCAACCTCTTAAACACAGTTTTATATACTAATTAAAGTACTAGAGTTAATCTAGGCCTCTTTTATTTGTTGTTTATCCGTTTTCAGATATTACGATAACCTAGTTAAGTAGGAGACCCAATTCAGTGTACTAAGTAAAGAAGTAATATTAGCCTATAATAATAATATATAACGGGATACTATAACTCGACGAGCCGATAACCTGAATAATTATAACTTATTCCTAATTATTAGGTTATACTATTTTAGTATTTGAACGCTTTTTGGAGTTTGTAATAACTAATCCGGTTAAGATCCAGCCTATTATAAAACCAATCTCATCAAAGTTATAAATATCTAAGTCCTTGATATTATACTTTGTAATTATATTTATTATAAACTAAAACCACGTATTTATTATAACGGGATCTTCGTATTAGGCTCTCTTATAATTATATTTACGAAAAAATCGTATCCAGAGTTATAATTATTATTTAACAAAGTTCGACGCCTAGTACTTGTTAACCAGTGGTATACTAAGGCCAGCAAATAATCGATTAGCCATTTCTTTTATACTAATTAACCGGGGAGGAAATAATTGGGAATCTAGGTTAAGAATATACTTAATTAGCCTCTCCTCTTCTAATAATATCAAATTCCATAAGTTTAGTATACTATCCTATTATACTAAGGTACTTATTATTCGACGACGTAAAGTTAAAAATGGTACTGAGTAAATCCGGGCGGCCGCTCGGATACTAAGATTTGGGGTCTTTATGATCGCTTGGACCGCTAGGACGACCTGGGCTTCTTTGTTTGATGATGGTATTGTTTTTTGGTGGACGGATGCGTGTTGAAAGTCGGAAGATGGAATATCGCGGTTGGGTGATCCGCTCGCTTGTCTGATCCACTCGCTTGTGATGTACGTTATACAAAAAAAAAAATAAGAGTTTTATAATATTCCTACCTAAATTTAAATAAATAATAACTAATAATAGTAATAGTAATTAGCCTACTACTATATAAATATTACTCTTAGAGGTAACCTTAACCCCTTCGCTAAAGGACCAGCTACTTATAATCGAGCTTCTTAAGGATTACTTAGGTTAATTTACCTGAGTATAGGATATTACTTAGAAAGTTAAACGGGCCTTTAAATATAATTACCCTTAGAGGTCCACCCACTCCCCCACTACTCATCCAAAGGACAACAATAGAGACGTTATTATAATAGGAGTAGTTCAGTTTATAAGAGCTAAGAAAAAGATAACCACCACTAAACCCCGGAGAGGCTCCAACTCCTCTATAAATAATTAATATTCCTAATAAAAAAACCCAAAACATAATAAGGACTATTATAAATACTTTAAATATAAAAAAAAAGAACACCTTATATAAAACTACCGGAAAAAGGCCGAACACCGTTAACAGGCTAACCGGCCCTTTATAGTTAATACTTACCTAAAAGGAAATATAAAAAAAGAAGATTAACCAATAACCACTAGTTTAAGTAATAAGTATAAGTTAGGAAAAGAATAACTCTAGGATAAAATTAGGCCCTAAAGCCCACTAAGGAGCAAGTGAAGGGATAGAAGAAACACCAAAGGAGCCAGCAACAACAGGGCAAACAGTCTATAATTATAAAAATCAGAATTAATAAAAGACACTTAACTAATACCCTAGTGAACACCAACTGTGAAGTCTATACTATGGTTAACTGTTCCTTCGCATAACACCTCTAATTACTATTTATTAATATAGTAAAACACCCTATAAGAGGTTATATAATAAACAGCCCCTCACTAAGTAAAAACCAGGGAATAACCGTAATATAAATAAAAATCAGCGGCTATACATAACAAGTTTATATATATATAATAAATAATTTAAAATTGGATATATTTTTTAGGAAATCCCTAAATAATTCAAAATAAGGTAAAATATAATACTAATACTCACTAACTTACTTATAAGAAAAGCAGAATAAGAGTATACTTTTCTAATAAAAAAGAACCCGAAAACATATTAGAGATATGTCGGGCTAAACTATTACCAGCGGCACCGTTTATTATAGTTTGTTATATAATATAAAAAAGAAGATAAAAAGATAATTAGAGACCATTAATTACTATTATAATAACTAGTTTATAAGATATTAAGAAGATTCTCGTAAAGTTAGAACTATAAAAATAGGAAAATATTTCGAGGCTAGTATTAGAATGGGTATATAAGGAATTTGGAGACTTATTTAACTTAACTAAAGCATACCCAGTATCCCCCCACCAACCAGGTATAGACCACGCAATCCCTTTAGAAACAGGACCAAAAGGGAAGGAGCCCCAACTCCCTTAGGGACCTCTATACACTATGTTAAGAGAGGAGTTACTAGTACTAAAAAAATACTTAACAACTTATTAGATAAAGGGTTTATTTAAATTAGTTGCTTAATAGTTGGTGCCCCTATGTTATTTATTAAGAAATTAAGAGGTGAATTAAGATTCTGCGTTAATTATAAAACCTTAAATACTATTACGAAAAAGAATTATTACCTACTCTTATTAATATCGGAAACTCTTAATAAAATAATTACTATTAAGTAGTTTATAAAATTTAATATTATAACTACTTTTCATAAAATACGGATCATCGAAGGAGACTTAGAGAAGACTGTTTTTAAAATAAGATACGGGTTATTTAAGTGGGTAGTCTACTTTTTTAAACTCACCAACACCCTCATAACGTTCTAGTAATACATTAATACTTCTCTATGGAAATTCCTAAACAATTTTATTATAGCTTATATAAATAATATCCTTATTTACACTAGTAGCTTAAAAAGGGATTATAAGGAGAAAATACGAGTAGTTCTCTAAGCCTTAGCCAAAGCTGGCCTAAACTTAGACCTAAAAAAGTGCGAATTCTGTGTTAAGAAGTTGAAATACATCGGCTTTATTATCACTATAGGAAAGGGTTTATTGTATAATCCCAATAAGTTAAAAGCTATTAAAGAGTGGTTAGCCCCTAGGTCCCTTAAGGGTATATAAAGCTTCCTAGGTTTTACTAACTATTATTACATATTTATATTAGGGTATAATAAACTAATAAAACCCTTAACCCAATTAATAAAAAAGGGGGTAATCTTCTATTAGAAAACAACTTAAGGAAAAGCATTCGAAATACTAAAGATGATGTTTATAAAAGAGCTGTTCTTACGGTAATTTAACCCGGATAACGAAATACACATCGAAACAGACTACTTAGAGTTTATTTTAAGTAATATATTATCACAAAAGGACCCAGAGGGTCACTAGAAATTAGTAGGGTTTTATTCATAAAAACTATTACTAGTAGAATATAATTACCTAATTTATAATAAGGAACTTCTCATAGTACTCACCTACTTATAATCCTAAAAAGCTAAACTTTATAGTGTCCAATACTTTACTATTTTAATGGATTATAAGGGTCTAAAATATTTTATAAAAAAACAACACTTAACTAAGAAACAAAGCCACTAAGTAAAAGAGTTATCCTAATATAATTTTAGAATTAAGTATTAACTAGGAAAGGAAGTAATAGTACCTAATATACTATTAAGAAGGGAGTAGGATATCCCCTAAGGATAAGACGATAAGAGGGAAAAGGGCCGGGTAATCCAAATAATTCCCAACTCTACACAACTAAGTTATACTCTACCCGGTAACCCTCGAGTTAAATAAACTACCGAAGATACACTAGAAATACCACAAATTGCTATTTTTGACGCTGACCCTATATTATAAGCCCTTTGGGATAAAACTATAAAAACTAATAGAGTATACTAAGTTACTTATTTAATAAAAAAAAGAGGAGAAACTTCCCACTAAAACTTAAACTAAAGGTTTAAATTGCTAAATACGAACTCAACGAGTTGGGAAAATTAATGTAGAGAAATTAACTATGGGTACCGGGGAGGGAAAATAACGACGACTACTTAAACGAATTATAAACTAAGATTATACAAAAGTATCTCAACTCATATACTAATAACCACCTAAAATAAAATAACACATTAGTAATAATAAGTAAATAGTTCTTCTAACTAGGCTAGTCGTAGATAGTTTAGAGGTTTACATAAAACTACGATACCTATAAAAGGATATACATTTAGAGGTAAGCCAAAAAGGGTTCCTTAAACCCCTACTGATACTTAACCGCATTTACTATAACTTATTAATAGACTTTATTACTAATCTTCCTCTAATAAAAAAGAAAAAGGCCTAATACTTATGGGTTATTATGGACAGGTTATCGAAGAACCCTATGTTAGAAGAGATGGAGACTATGGACACTGAAGCTTGTGCTCAGCAGTTCCTCTCCTATCACTATAGGTTCTATAGAATACCATAAACAATAATCAGTAACTAAGGATCGAATTAGATAAGCCGATTTTAAAAGGAATTTTATAGGTTAATTAGTGTAAAACAGTTACTAAGTATTACCTATTATTCGTAAATAAATGAAGAGATGGAACACCTTAACTAGGAGATCTAAGTAATTCTTTACGCATATATAATATACACCTAGGATAATTAAGGGGAGCTACTACTCAGTATACAACTAGCTCTTAGGAACTAAATAAGTACTATTATAATAATATCCCTATTTTTTATAAAGTATAAATACTATGTTTGTCACGGGCCAAGGCCCGATCAGAGGCCTCGGAACCACTCGGCCATGTTCAACGCTAACCGCTACTTACTAAGCCTGATCAGGCCCAGGTAGACCTGATTAGGATCCAACGGATTTATGGGGCAGCAGACTTTTCCTTCCTTTCTCCTTATCTTAAAGATACTCATAATAGTCACCATAACTAGTTATAATATATATACTTAGACCATTATATTATTTTTAAGATCATCGAAGGTAATTAATTGAACACCTAGTATAGAAGTCCACGACCTGTGTGAGAGTGGTAAGAAGTTCTAGACGGGTTGACCTGAGGAGTCCCTGAACATCTGAAGCTGATTAGTATGGCCTGATCAGACCTAGAGGTTATCATAAACTCGAAAAGACGCGATAAGCGATAGCCACGCGACGATGGAAGGCAACGCTGAACTATCTGGAAACCCGCAGTAGTTGGTGCAGCTGATTGGACAGTTTGTAACCCAACTGTAGGAGATGCGGACCGCCCAAGCAACCGAGCAAGAGACCCAACGAGAGCAGATTCGATTACTGTAGGAAGCCCTAGCAGAACCCAAGCACCCAACCTTAATAATAAACTAGTCCCCGATACCCTTTATAACACTAATTCTCCCCAATTAGGCTTATATACCACCTCTAAAATAAGTTAAACATTAAATTCCTAACCCACTAAAGTTTAATGGATTATATAAAATTTTTTAATAATAGTACCTTAAAATAGGAGGGAAGATAAGTGTGAATAGAGAAGCCTTTGGTTTAGAGTTAATTATATTCACTTATATCTATTCTAGGTCAGAAAATACTATATAAGTTATGGTGAGTGCTTATTATATGTAAAAAGGGGCTAATGGGTTAAAGAACCTGGATAGATTTATGGAATATTTAAAGGGTTATTATGTGGACTTTAATACAGAAGTATAAGCTTTTGATCAACTAAGGATTATATAGTAAAAGGAGAATAAGAATTTCATTTACTTCCTCTCCAAATTTAAAAAGGAGTTCATAAAAGTAAAAGGAGGATACTAGTTAAATGTTATAAGGATTAATTACCTTAAAAAAGCTTTAAACACTATAATAAGAGCCCTCCTTATTAGTATAATTAATAAGCTAATAATATACTGTCATGATATAGCCCACAATTACTGTCCCGTAATTGTGGTTCCACTTTTGCGACAGTTATGAGCCCTTGTCTCTACGAGCCCTCTGGTTGAATGGCTAAACGCCTCGCTAAAGTGGCAGTATGTGGGCCGACCTAGAGGCCATGGGTTCGAGCCTCGTTGTGCTCACCCATTCTCGCTTCAGCAGCAAGTCACCGAAATGGAAGGTTAGACTTGCCAGCTGGGAGCGGCCGGCACCCAGTAACAGTCAACAAAGACTGGCTTGTCAGCTGCGAGTGTAAGCCGGTGCTGATTGCTTAGTCAGCAGACCTCTTCTCTCCTCGGTCTGGGGGGGTGTGTCATGATATAGCCCACAATTACTGTCCCGTAATTGTGGTTCCACTTTTGCGACATATACATTATATATACTTAGATGCTCCTAAGTATAAGCTTAGAATTGGATAGTGAATCCTATTAAGCCCACTATGAGTATTAGCGTAGGAGATCGCTAACCCCTGACTGAACAAGAACTAAGTCCCCTTAGAAGTAGAAAAGTCGATTAGAGTCCCTTTAACCTGATCAGATGGAGTAGGAACCTACGAAGGTAAATAGGCTAACTAAGGATAAGAAAGTCCGTAAACGGCTAAACTAAGAGGAAGCTTATAGATGTTATAATTATAATAAAAAAGGTATATATAATAGTAATACCCTAAGAATTGAAAAAAGATAAGGAAAACCAAGACTTCTAAGGGAAAAACTAAGGAATAAAGTAAAACGGATAATAGCTCTAATTAGAACTCTAAGAACTTAGGAAAAGAGTAACTCTTAGTAAAAATCGTTATTAGGAGGAATAAACTATAAAGGAATAAAAGGTTATTAAAAAGAGTATAGATTATAACCTATTTTATATTAATATTAGGATTAATGGGATACGTTATATAACTACCCTTGTTAATATAGGGTGTCTAATATACGCCCTAATTAGTGATACCTTCACTAAGAAACTCCGTTTACTACGTATTAGTATTACACCTTAGAATTTAATATAAGTCACTATTATAGTCCCTGGTGTAATCCATTATATCACTTACACTAATATCGATATTAATAACTATAAATAACACTGATTATTCTTTTATATTATTCCTAATTAAGAAGATGACGTTATCCTTAGAAGGTCCTGAATAATTAATAATAATGTTATGGTTTACCTAGTACGAGGTACTCTGTATATAAGTGTCGTGGACCACTAGGTGATAAAAAGGAAACCGGGTTAGGCCTAGTAAGATCCAAAGTTCCTAATCCAGTAATAAACTAGATTAGTATTCTTAGCTCTGATTAAGTGGGTATAAAAAAGAAGAGAGACCCCTTTTAGTATATCTACTCTAAATATATTCTCTATAAGTTTAACTAATATTAAGAAGGCCCTATACTAAAAATAAAAATAGACTTTAGGATAAAACTCCCTACGTATTACTATAAGTTTTTATATATTTTTAATTAAAATAAGGTTAATTAATTACCACTGCATTAGAAGAACGTCGACTATGTTATCCCTATTAAGAAGGACTCCTATGGTTAAGATAAACTAGTGACCTGGGGACCTTTATATGGTATATTAAGGGAAGAGTTAATTATACTACGCTAAACCCTTATGGAATTATTAGATAAAGGGTTTATTAGGGTTAATAGTTCCCCTACATTATCGCCCGTTTTGTTTATCCAGAAGCCTAGAAGAGGGTTACGGTTTTGCGTCAATTACCGTGCCCTTAACGCTATTATAAAGAAGGACCGATACCCCTTGCCCCTAATTAACGAGACTCTAAGGGTATTAGTAAAAGTGAAGTGGTTAATAAAGTTGGATGTTATTATTATATTTTATAAGATCCGGGTTAGGAAAGGAGATAAATGGAAGATGGTATTTAAGATAAGGTATAAGTTATACGAATAAATAATTACCCCCTTTAATTTAACTAAAGCCTTTATAATGTTTTAGTAATATATTAATTACACTCTACGAAACTTCTTAGATAAGTTCTACTTAGCTTATATTAACGATGTCCTGATTTATTTGGACGGCTCCCTCTCTAATTATAAAAAAAAGGTCAAGAAGGTCGTTAAGCGCCTAGGCGCTGCAGGCCTGCATGTGGATATTAATAAGTGTGAATTCGAGGCTAAGAGCATTAAGTATTTGGGGTTTATTATTAATATTAGTAAGGGAATTTGTGTGGACCCTAAGAAAATTAAAGTAATCTAAGAATAGGAAGTACCCTAATTAGTATAAAAAGTTCATAAGTTCATCGGTTTTGTTTGTGACGGGCTGGGCCCTCTTGGAGGCTTCGCAGCCTCTTAGCCATGGACTCCGCTTACCTAAGCCCGGCTTACCTAAGACGGATCAGCCTTAGGCCTGATCAAAGTAAACGGGTCCTGTGGGGTGGAAGATATTTTCTCCTTTTCTCTCTTATTTTGAAAATACTCGTAGTAGTCGCTATAGTTAATTATAATATACGTACTTGGACTATTATATTATCTTTAAGATCTTAGTATCATCGGAGATAACGAGAGTATGTTGGGTGCGGAAATAATTATCGACGAAAAGTAAGTTTACGACCTTGGTGGGAGTAGTAAAGAGTCCTAAGCGGGTTAACCTGAAGGTCCCTGAACGCTTAAAGTTGATCAGTGAGGTCTGATTAGGGTTAAGAGGTTTTAATAAACTCGAAAGAACGTATTCCGCATAGTAGAGTACTTTAATAACGTCGATTAGTATACTATGGTTATTATTAAATAAAGATGTACGGAAAGAACGATAATTATATTACGATGGAAAATAACGTTGACCTATCCGGAAACCTATAATAACTAGTGTAGTTAATTGGTTAGTTATTAGCTTAATTATAAGAGATGTGGACCACCTAAGCGGCTAAATAAGAAGCCCAATAAGAGTAAATTCGAATACTATAATAAACCCTAGTAGAACCTAGGTACCTAACCTTAACATTACACAAAGCCCCTATACCCTCTACAACGCCGATCCCACCCAATCAGGCCTACGCACCACCTCCTAGACAACCGAAACACCAGATCCCCGATCCACCGAAGTTTAACGGATTACATAAGAGATTTCAACAATAGCACCTTAAGATGAAAGGGAAGATAAGCGTAGATAAGGAAGCCTTTAGTTCAGTATCAGTAGTATTCACTTATATCTATTCTAAACTAGAAAACACTATATAAGCTATAGTGAACACCTATTATTTATAGGGAGGAGCTGATGGGTTGAAAAACCCTAAACAATTTATAGAATACCTAAAGGGTTACTATGTAGACCCTAACGCAGAAACATAAGCCCTCGACTAACTAAGAATAATACGTTAAAAGAAGAACGAGAGTTTTACCCACTTCCTTCCTAAGTTCGAAAAGGAGTTCACAAAAACGGGAGGAGGACACTAACTAAACAACGTTAAGATCAACTACCTAAAAGGAGCTCTAAACATTACAATAAGAACCCTTTTAATTAATATAATTAATAAACCAACAACCTATACTATATACACCTAAATACTCTTAACGATAAGATCAGAGCTGGACAGTGAATTATATTAAGCTCACCGTAAGCGTTAATATAAGAGATCGCTAATACCCGGCCAAAATAAAGTCGAATCACCAACTAAACAGGATAATCGGATAAGATCACCTCAACTTAATTAAATGGATTAGGAACCCACTAAGGTAAGCTAAATAACTAAGGATAAACTAGTCCAAAGAAGGTTAAGCTAAGAGGAAACCCGTAAATACTATAATTACGGTAAGAAGGGGTATATATAATGGAGATGCCCTAGAGACCGGAAAGATAAGGAGACCAAAACCTCGAAAAAGAAGACCAAAGAGCAGAGCAAAACAGATATTAGCTTTAATTAGGACTCTAAAGAGTTAGGAAAAGAGTAGCTCCTAGTGAAAGTCGTTATTAGGAGGAATAGGCTACAAAGGAATAAAAGGTTATTAAGAAGAATATGGATTATGACTTATTCTATGTTAATATTGGAATTAATGGGATATAATACACTACTGCTCTTGTTGATACAGGGTGTCTGATATACGCCCTGATCAGCGACACCTTCGCCAAGAAACTCCGCTTACTACGCATTAACATCACCCCTCGGAATTTAATACAAGTCACCACTATAATCCCTGGTGTAATTCGTTATATTACTTATGCTAATATTAATATTAATGGTTATAAACGACGACGGCTATTCTTTTATATTATCCCTGATTAAGAAGACGACGTTATTCTGGGTAAATCATGGATAATAGACGACGATGTTATGGTATACCTAGTTAAGGGCACCCTCCACATAAGTGTTATAAACCACTGGGTTTAAGAGAGGAAACCAAATTAAATATTATAAAACCCCGGCTTCCCAATCCAACAACAAACTAGAGTTATATTTACTGCCCTAATTAGGTGAACTAAATACAAAAACTCAACACCTAATAAAATAAGACCTCTGAACGTCTTTGCAGTGAGCCTCGCCGATATTAAGAAGGCACTTACACCTTAAAAAAGACTAACCCAAAAACTAAGCTACTTATATATTACCATAAGTTCTTATACGTATTTAACTACGATAAGGCTAATTAGTTACCACTACATCGAGATAACATTAACCACGTAATTCCCATCAAGAAAGACTCAACAGGGTAAAACAAGCTAATTATATGGGGACCCCTATATGGGATGTCTAGGGAGGAGCTAATTATACTTCGATAAACCCTCATAGAACTACTAAATAAAGGCTTTATTTATGCTAATAGTTCTCCTATTTTATTACCCGTTCTATTTATTCGAAAACCCGGGGGAGGATTAAGGTTTTATATTAATTACTAAGCTCTAAATACTATTACTAAAAAAAATAAATATTCCTTACCCCTGATTAGTGAAACTCTAAGAGCCCTAACTAAAGCTAAGTGGTTAACGAAATTAGACGTTATTACTGCATTCCATAAGATCAGGGTTAAAGAAGGCGACGAATAAAAGACGGCCTTTAAAATAAGATACAGCTTATACGAATAGATGGTGACTCCTTTTAGCCTAATAGGGGCCCCCACTATGTTCCAGAGGTACATTAATTACACTTTACGGGACTTCCTGGACGAATTCTGCACCACTTATATTAACGACGTTCTAATTTATTCAAATAACTTACTCACTAATCATAAGGAGAAAATTAAGAAGGTTTTAAGCCGTTTAGGTGTTGCCGGCCTATAAATCGATATCGATAAATGCGATTTCGAGACAAAGAGGGTTAAATACTTAGGGTTCATTATTGATATAGGGAAGGGTATCCGCGTTAACCCAGAGAAAATTAAGGCCATTTAAACATAGGAGGTCCCCCGATTAGTACGAGGAGTCCGTACCTTCGTTGGTTTTACAAATTATTATTATTAATTTATACTAGACTTCTTAGGGTTAGTACACCCCCTTATAACTTTAACGAAGAGGGATGTCCTATTCGTATAAAGTAACGAGTATGCAAAAGCGTTTAATAAGTTAAAGGCCCTCCTAATTAGTGCCCCCATACTAGCATATTGGGATCCTGATCGAGCTATTATACTGGAAATAAACTCATTAGGTTATGTGGTGGGTAGTGCTTTATTATAATACGACGATGAGGGTATTTTACGGCCTGTTACGTTCTTTTCACAGAAGAACTTACCAGTAGAATACAACTACCTAATATACAATAAGGAACTATTAGTTATAGTCCGTTGTTTAGAACACTGGGACTCCGAATTAAGGAGTATAAAGGAGTTTACTATCCTAATTGACCACCTTAACTTTAAGTATTTCATAACTAAGAGGTAATTGAGTAAACACTAGGTCAGATGGTCGGAGCTCTTATCCCGTTATAACTTTATAATCTAATTTTAACCTAGTAAATAAGTAATAGTCCCCGATACACTATTTAGACGAGAATAAGACGTTCTTAATACCTAGCGAAATAATTAATTAGAAGGATAAAGGATATAACTCCTAAAGGGGAAATGGAATATGGTTATGGTGAACCGGGTAACTCTCGAAACGAATTAAATGGATACAACGGAATCCGTGGAAAGTATTATAGTAGGTGATATGGATTAGGACGATGATCCTAAGGCTAATCGGTTAGAACCTATCCTGAACCCCTTTGAGGAGGAGCCCCTAAAGTCCTCTTAGACTAAAGGATTATAATTAAATAATTATTATTAGCTAATTAGGATAGTTGTGAAAAGGGGGGACTGTTAGTTATTATTATAATAGAAGTTGCCCATAATACTATTAAAGTACTTAGTGGACGACGATGGTAAACTCTTTTAGAGGGAGAGGATCTGGGTCCCTTATTATAAACCCTTATAAACTCGGTTAATCCAAAAGTCCCATAACTCAACACTTAGTGGCCATCTCAGTAGAGATGCGTTAAAGGCCTTAATCAGCCGCCGCTTTTACTAGCCAGGCCTATCGCAGGATGTCCGACGTTTTATAAGGAACTGCAACGTCTATGGACGGGGTAATATATGGTGGGATAAGAAGAGGGGTCTTTTAAAGCCCTTACCCGTCCCTGATCAGGTCTGAATAGAGATATTAGTCGACTTTATTATAGGGTTACTACTAACCCACCGTATAGGAGCAATAAACATTATGGTGATAACAAACCGACTATCCAAGAACGTGATTTTCGAGCCACTTAAGGATATAACGATGGACGTTATGGCTACGGCGTTAATACTTGGCCTAATTAGACACTATGGACCCCCGAGAACTATTATTTTAGATAGAGGCCCCCAATTTACTAGTTATATATAAAAACGGCTCTATTAACTATTACGGATAAAACAACGTTTATCTACGGCCTTCCACCCAAAAACAGACGGCACCATAGAACGAACTAACTAGGTAATAGAAACCTACCTCTAAGCTTATACTTTGTATACTCAAAATAATTAGGATAACCTATTTCCAATAACGATAATAGCTATTAATAACAGGGTTACCTCGTTAATAGGCCTTAGCCCTTTCTTTATTACCCACGGTTATAATATTAACCTGATTAGAGTAAGGGAGACTCTGTGGACTAAAGGAAAGACCCCCGCAGCTCGGGCAGAGGCCCTAGTTTCGAAGTTGAAGGAGGCCTCCGAATGGGCATAAGCGGTGATGGCCTCCGCCTAAGAGCGATAAGAAGTCTCGGTAAATATATAACACCAGCCTTCTAACTAGTTTCGATTAGGGGATAAGGTCTAGTTAAGGCTTAAGAACGTCCGTTCTAAGAGACCATCTAAGAAGTTAGACTAAATAAATACAAAGTATACTATGTTGGAAATAGTCGGATCCCATACCTACCAGCTTAATACACCGCTGGGTATTCATAACGTCTTTTATATATCCCTAATCAGGTATACGAGAGTTGACCCACTATTATCACAAGAACGAAACGATGCCTAACCACCGCCTCTACTAATAAATAACGAAGAGGAATTTAAAGTCGAAGAAATCCAGGACACTAAAAAGATTCGTGGTTCCTGGAAGGTTTTGGTTAAGTGGAAAGGCTACGTAGAGCTTATTTGGGAACTAGTTGAGTTATTAACGGAGACTGTAATTTTGGATTATTACGAGGTTAGTTATGGACGAGTCCCTCTAAACGAGGAGGAGGGAGAGGGGGGGTAATTGTGATGGGCTAGGCCCTCTTAGAGGCTTCGCAGCCTCTTAGCCATGAACTCCACTTACCTAAGCCCGGCTTACCTAAGACGGATTAGCCTTAGGCCTGATCAGAGCAAACGGGTCCTGTAGAGCGGAAGACATTTTCTCCTTTTCTCTCTCATCTTGAAGATACTCATAGTAGTCGCCATAGCTAGTTGCAATATACGTGCTTGGACCGTTACATTGTTAACTACTACCAGTAATTTATACCCAACTTCTTAGGGATCGCATAACCCCTAATAACCTTAACTAAAAAGGACATATTATTGGTTTAGAGTAAGGAGTGTACTAGAGTGTTCAAGGAGCAGAAGACGCTCCTGATCAGCGCACCTGTATTAGCTCACTAGGACCCTAATTGAATTACAATACTCAAGACCGATTCGTCTGGTTATGTAGTAGGAGGTGCCTTATCGTAGTATAATAATGAAGGGATCCTAAAGCTTATAGCGTTCTTTTCACATAAGAACCTACCTAGAGAGTGTAATTACCCAATACACAATAAGGAACTATTAGTAATAATACACTATTTAAAGTACTAGGATTCAGAACTACGGAGTATAAAAAAGTTCACCATCCTAACTAATCACCTAAATTTAAAGTACTTTATGACGAAAAAATAATTAAATAAATATTAAATTAAGTGATTAAAATTATTATCCTATTATAATTTTATTATTTAGTTTAAACTTAGTAAAAAAGTAATAGTTCCTAATACACTATTAAAATATAAACAGGATATCCCTAATACCCTATAGGACAACAGGTTAGAGGGTCGGAAGATTAAACTCCTAAAGAACAGGATTAACATATTATGAGTTAATAACGTAATAGTAATTAGAGAAGTGTAGGTCCGATTAGGGTAAGTAGAGAGGGTTAAGTCTAGTATAAGAGACTCCCCTAGAGATATAGATTAGGCCGACGACCCTAGCCCAGATAAGACGGAACCCCCCTTGAACCCTTTTAAAGAAGAGCTATTACGCTCCTAATAGGATAAAGCCTTAAACTAGAACAACCAATACTAGCTAATCAGGGGAGCAATACAAAAAGGAGACCAATAACTTCCCTCATAGTAAAAGTTACCAATAATACTATTAGAATATACAATTAGCAATAATAAAAGACTATTATAGAGGGATAGAATCTGGATTCCATATTATAAACCCCTAAGGATAGGTTTAATCCTGAGGTTCTATAACTCTATGTTAATAGGATATCCGGGGAGGGACACTTTAAAGGCCCTAATTAGTCGCTAGTTCCACTAGCCAGGCCTATCCTAGGATGTCCAAAGATTTATAAGGAACTGCGACGTTTATGGACGAGGAAACGTATAACGTGATAAAAAGAGGGGCCTATTAAAACCTTTACCTATCCCTGGACGGATCTGGGCAGAGGTCTCTATCGACTTTGTAATAGGACTACCCCCTTCCCGCTGTGATGGGGCTATGAATATCATAGTGGTGACCGATCATCTATCAAAGAACGTAATCTTTAAGTCGTTAAAGGACATTACAACGAATACAATAGTAAACTAATTAATCCGAGGTCTAATTAGGTACTATGGGATATTTTATATAATTATATTAAATAAGGGACCATAGTTTATGAGTTTTATATGGAAATAACTCTACTAATTACTATAAATTAAATAAAAACTTTTTATAGTGTTCCACTTAGAAATAAATAAAGTTACGGAGAGGGTAAACTAGGTGATGGAAACTTATTTTAGAGTGTACATAGTGTATACTTAGGATAATTAGGATAAACTACTCCTAATAGTAATAATAGTTATTAATAACCAGGTCACCTTATTAATAGGACTTAGCCCGTTCTTTATTACTTATGGGTATAACTTAGACCTAATCAGAGTAGAGGAACCCCTATGGAATAATAATAAGACCCCTATAATAAGAGTAAAGGCTCTAGTCCAAAAGTTAAAGGACACTTCTAAGTGAGCTTAGGTAATAATAGTGGTAGTATAAGAGAAATAAGAGATTACCGTAAATATAAAACGCTAACCATCTAATTAGTTTAAGCCTAGGGATAAGGTTTAGTTAAGGTTATAGAATATCTAATTTAATTAACTATTAAAGAAATTCAATTAAATTAATACAAAGTACACCATCCTCAAACTAGTTGGATCCTATGTTTACTAATTAAATATACTACTAAGGATTTATAATATTTTTTATATAAACTTAATTAAGTATACTAAAATTAATCCGTTATTATTATAAAACCGTGATAATACCCAGCCACCTATAATATTAGTGGTTAATGGGGAGGAGTTTGAAGTTAAGGAGATCCGTAATACGTAGAAAGTATAGGGTAGATAAAAGGTCTTAGTGAAGTAGAAGGATTATACTTAACTCACTTAGGAGTTAGTAGATATACTAATGGATATAGTGGCCTTGGACTGTTACGAGGCCGATTACGGGAATATCCTTTAGGAAGGGAGGGGAGGAAGGGGGTAATTATTATGGGCTAAGGTCTGATTAGAGGCCTCGGAACTACTCGGCCATATTTAACATTAATCGCTACTTATTAAACCTAACTAGGCCTAGGTAGACCTGATTAGGATCTAACGGATTTGTGGGGTAGTAGACTTTTCCTTTCTTTCTCCTTATCTTAAAGATACTCGTAGTAGTCGCCATAGCTAGTTGCAATATACGTGCTTGGACCGTTGCACGAATAGATTATAATGCTAGCCTTTTTTAGGTCCCATCTCACTAGCATAATGGCTACTTTAACTAAGCTTATCTTAAGCCACTTTTGTTGTTATATAAAACCCTAAGTATTGAAGAGGTCTTTTAAGATGTTATCGGCCTTAGTATAGCTCTAGAAATCCCAATTACCGTCAATTACGAAGTCAGTAGTGTAATAAGCCCGGAGTTCTACTATTATTGTGGTGCTCATCGTTGAATATTATTATAGTATAAGGTTTAACTTATTATTAGGTATTAGGGTACCTATTAGCCACCTCGGGTTTATATATCTAATACCTAGGTTAGATATCGGGCTAAGTAGTCTTATATTATCTAGTACTTTAAAAGTAGAGTTTTCTACTTGTTTAACATTACTTTGCACTTGATTAGGTGTATATTAGTGATCGGTAATACTACTTATAGTAATATAGATATTCAGGTGGTTCTGTGTATGTTGGGCGTCCTAGATGTTCGCTTGTTTTGCGGGGGTAGTCATAATTCTGGTTGTTCTTGTTGTGGAAGGAGTGTTATGACTGAACCTGACTAAGAGAAAAGAAGTGGTAATGTAGTGATGTTTATATGATTATGTGGTTTAGTTATTAGTTAAAGTGAGGGAGGTAAAGGGATTGTTTAAAAATGAGAAGAGTTTAGTAGGAAGGTGTTGGACCTGATTAGGGTTAAGGATATAGGAAAAAGAGTTCTGAGTATATAAGGGAAGGAGGGTAGGTTATTATTTATAAGGTCCGGGTAATGGAAAGTTAAGGGAGTAAATTGAAGTTGTATTTTAGATTAATACGAGAGTATTAATTAGTAGTGAGATACTACCCTGTGGATTATTTTTATTTGTTTAGTTAGTGTGTTAAGGTAGGTATATGGTTATTAGGAAGGTAGGGGGGGGGGCTGATTATTGTATTGCTTTCTTTTTCTGGTGGAGTAGGTGCGGTAACTTGTTTTAGTCTTAATTAAACTAGTTATTCCTTCCTTTTTCTGGTTACTGCTGAATCTGGGTTATAAGCTCCCTGCGTTAGTTTGTTATAAAAGAGCCCTTTCTCTCCTTCTTAGATCTACTTTTTCCCTGGCTAATAATAACCTTAACCACCTCTTATTAATTTCTATTATTATATCCCTAATTCCTTACTTTTAGACCTAATCAGATGGTCATAATACTTCCTAAGGATATTAATCATAAGCGTAAGTGCACTACTCCGAACCCTAAGACTCCATAGTTTCTCGATTACCCCCCCCTAAAGGGTGGCTAGTATATTACTATTAATAACATTAACCTTATTATAGGTCCTCCTATTTTATAGTTTTTTCTTCCTCTAAGGTTGATCAGAGTTATAGATCTCAGCCTCTCTTATTTAGGGCCATCTCGAATCACCTATTAGGTTACTATATTATGAGGTCTAGTTTACCGATATTATTAAGTATAGTAATACTCGTATGAAAGTAGCTTAACAATTCAGGTAGGCCCTTCCCACTTCTTATCTAAACCTAATTATATATAAGTATAATCCTAATGGTATGTTTCGCTATTGGGTCTTTATTTTATTAACTTACTAAGGATACTTTATATTTTTAGAATAAAAGCTTAGAGGCCAGCTAAATACTGGTATAACTCTTATTGTTTATACAATTAGTGGTTAGAATTGTGTTCCTTGTTACTATTATGAGGAATAGTAGTGTACGTTACTCGTTAACCCTAATCACGGTGCTACTATAGCTCCTTTTTAGGAGTATATGCTTTTACCTAGCGAGTACAATAACACTTACTCTAATTACCTTTTTCATAAAATTAGAATCCACTATTATTACTATAACCCTGATTTTTATGTAATGTATAGCTACGGTGCTTAGTTACCCGATGGAAGTGTTTATAATAAAATTAGTTGATTAATTATCCCTAATAATACCCCGACAATTAATTCGTAGTATTACTTTTAGGAGGACATAATTATAATAAAAGCGGAGTAATAATAGGAACGCAGTTATAGGAAGGCCTAGTCCATCTTATGGTTAATGTTATTTAGTGATAATAAGTGGTTTGTGACTTTGAAGGATATGGAGTATTCGGATTAGCCCTAATCGGGCTTATGTATACTAGTTAGGATAGGAAGTAGGGCACTAGTCTTTGAATTAGGGTACTTCTCATCCTTAAAGTACTTCTAAGGGTCTTAGGAGGAAGGGCTTTTTATCTATTACTATAATAAATATTATGAGTTTTTCTTTAATATAAATAATAAAATATAAAAAGAATATAATAAATAAACTCTAATTAGGGGTAAAGTACTTATATAAATGTTTAAAGGTGATGTTGAATGCCATTAGTGCGTCTTTGAAATGTAGGAAAATGTTAAGGAAATACGTGGTAATGTCGTCCTATGTCAGTAAAATGTTGCCATAATGCAGCTTGATGCGTGTGAAATATAAGGAAATGTAGCCAGATGCGGCTGATTAGGGCTATGATATAAGTAAAATGTAGTTAAATGTAAGTTAAATGTAAGGAAATGTTGGTTGGATGTTAGGGGGGGGGGGGCTAATGTAAGGGAACAGTGTATAATATTAAGGTATCTGGTTACTTAAATAATAATTCAAAAAAAAAGAATAACAATTTTGTAATAATTGTATAAAGAAAATATGTTTATTATTAGCTGATTAGGTCCTGGTATTAGTAAAACTTTGGTATTATGCTTTTTTTGTTGTTGATAGTGGTTATAGGTCGATTATAACCCTCTTACTTAAATGTTCCCATATTTTAATATTCTTTTCTAATTCTTTTCTTTTCTCTACTTATTAGGTTTATGCTATTTATAGTCTTGTGAAGGGTTGTGAAGTGGTCTGATTAAGTGTGTTATTATTATCGTCGGCTCTTAAGCCGTCTAGTAAACTTGGGAGGGCATTTCATAACTTGTTATGGAGTTTATTCTTTACTTAATAAGGGTTTTCTGGTTCCCATAATCCGTTATTTTATTATATGAACTTTTTAAAGTGGTATCCTTTGTATGTTTATTGTGTTATTTTGTCCTTAGTTAGCGTTTCTAGGTGGTATGAAGAAGTCGTTGGGTGTATAGCCCTAATCCGGAGAGGGCTAGTCCATTGGTAATGAATCTTTTGCTCCTTCGACTTATTAATAATTTGTTTTTCGTTATAAACCAGTATAAGGTCTCCTAGTTATAATTGCTCCTTCTAAAGGGTTTTTATGTGTATATTATTAAATTGGTTAGTCCGTTGTTGATGGACTTTAGTGATGCGAATAGCAGCTTCCTCCCTGTCTTCGTCCAGTTGTTGGAATACACGGATCTACGCTGAGAGCTCCTAATTAGGTGTATGGACGTCGTTCTAGTTAAGAATCCTTTATATAAGGGTGTTAAGTTTAATTAGAGTAACGGTTTTATAGCCGTTTTTTAAATAGAAGGGCGTAAAGTTAGTTGGCCCTCTAATAGTTGTTTAGTTTATAAATAACGCTGTGTGTAGTATGGTGCCCCAATTCCTTTTCCCTTCGTTTGACCAGGTTAGAAGAGTATAGGTAAGTACTTGGTGACCTTTTTTATTAAGCCCGTTGGCCCTGGTATTATACGCTGAGATAATTTTTTGATGAGAGTTATACTTTTAATTTAGGTCTTTTATTGCCCCTTTGTTCTCTGATCCTCCGTCGATAATTATTATCTTATAGACCCCGTGGTAATAAATAACGTTTTCCTATAGGAAATTCCTGATGGTCTTAGATGTTACGGAGAGGGTTTAACGGGCTTTTAACTAGCCTAATAGGTGATTCCTTACTTTGATTAGGGCCAATTTACTAATCTATTGTATATTAAGTGAGATCCGGGTCTAGGGTAACCCTATAGGTATTATGGTAATATACTAGTCATCTTAGTAGCCTGGTCGGGCTAGTTAGTAAGTCGGGTATTTAGCCATTTATTTTTTAATATCCTCTTATACCCCTTACTAAAAGTAGAGTTTAAAGACCCACTAGAACGTTATATTACGTCCCCAATAACCAGATTCTCTATGGGTTTGTCTGATTAGATCTTTTCGGAGTTTTTCGTTATCGACAACTCGTCGGGGGGTTGGGTATCAGCGGGTTAGGTGTTAGAAGAGGTAACCACCCTTTATTATAAACATCCACACCTAGGCCTTAAATCTCGGGTAGGCCACTTTTATAATTCTATTTGGTTATAATAGGGTATTTAAATAATAAATAATCTGTTGTATCTCGTTTAACCAGGTCTAATAAGGGCTAAGCTATTCGTGAGGTATAGAAAAGAGAGGGGAGTTTAAGGGAATAGATGTAATGTTGGGTTAGGTGGCTTAGGACGCATAAGCGGATGCCAGGTAGATTTGTGCATCGATGAACTCTTCCAGCTTATTAGGGTCTTCATATTCAGCCTAATTAGACGGGCCTAGAGGCTTGCACAATAACCCGTCTACTACCGTATTCTTTTTCCTAGGTAAGTGTTTAATATCAAAGTCAAAAAGCTAAATCCATGCGATCCATTATGTAAATAGAGCACCTAGTAAATTACTTACCCCGCCATTTAACTAACCGATTAGGACCTAAGTATTAGTCTCTAGGGTAAATTATACACCGTAAACATATATCCTAAGTTTTTTTAAAGCCATTAGAATAGCCCTTAATTTAAGTTTACCTAAGTTGTATTTAAGTTTAGTGCCCTTTTAGATACTATTTTCGTACTAAGCAACTATATAATACCCGTCGACTAATTAGTAGAGCACCGCTCCCTAGCCCACTAGGTTAACATCGGTGCAAATAATAATCTGACCAGCCTCAGGGCCGTAATTAAGCCTGATCAGGATAGGAGACGTTATTAGGGCGTCTTTTAGGACATCTATTACTCGTTATTGGATACGTCCCTAGGTGAATAGTACGTTCTTCCGTAAAAGCCCATACAAAGGGGCCACCTTTTCAGTAAACTTCTTAACCCAGGATTAATAAAAAATAATAATACCCAAAAAGGACTGGACGTCCCTAATACTATAATAGGTCGCCTATTCTATAATCTTCTGAGTTTTGGCCTAATCAGGCGCCCATCTATTATAACTATAGAGATAACTTAGTATCACCACCACTTCTTATGCCCATTAAAACTTCTCAGCCACCACTATACACCCTATTAGTTCAAGGTTAACCAGAACTTTATTAATATTAATTAAATGTTTATATATAAAGTGTTATATACTAGGGATTAAGGTAATCTCTTTATTATTATATTAGGAGGTAGGGCCTTTAATAGTAATATTATTAAGGAAGGTTTTGTAGTAATGGGGGATGAGATTATATAAGATTCTCGTTATGATCCGTTGGAAGTATACTATAGAGTTAGTTTAACCCATTAGTAAAGAACAGAATTAAAGTAGCCCTAAAGGTGTTAAGAAAGTTGTGTAATCTCAGCTTACTGGGTCAAGGGGAACCTAATTATAGCCTAAGAAGAAGTCTAATACCAAAAAGAACTAATAGCCACCGTATTCTTCTACAAAAATGTTTATATTAAGGGGGATAAACACATCTCGGATCGTAACACCATTAAGCTTCGTAATAGAGTTAATAAGTTAGTAATTATTATCCTTTTTTTTAATAAGAAACCAAGGGTTCTTATACGCAGCCTGCGATTATTCGAGTATCCTACACCTAATCCGGTCTCGTAGCATCTCTAGGACATGGTCTTATAGCGTTGTAGTGAAACCGGGCAGGGGAAGCGCGCGGCTCATCTTCGGGATGATGGTTAGGGCACGGCGACGACGACCCCTTATAAGGAGAGACTTTCTTTTAGTATTTTAGACTCGACCAGGCCTCTACACGCAGCACAGCACACACCTCGGGGGAGCCTCCTCGACAAGAATATTCACTCGTTTTGCCCATTTTTGTTATTGACGTTACTATCGTGACCGTGGCGTACAATGCTTTATACGGAGGTCGGTTTACCACTGAGCAACAAGGCAACCTAGTCTCGGATACGCTTTCCCTGGCCTTTTGAGCTTATTCCAGACCTGATCAGGTCTAGAATACTCGATTCCCCTTGAAAGCAGCGTCCCTGAGGCTGTTCGGTACGAGTTAGTCACCTCTTCGGACCCGTGACGAGAGGTGCGCGACTTGTGGTCAGTAGAGTGTGTGTGTTGTTATTCGTACAATACATGCTGTTCACTGCATCCCCCGCTCCGTTTCAGTAGGGATTAGGATACCCTTTATTTACTATACCTTATATAGAACTATCTTAATCTCCTATAGTAAGGCCACTAAGGGGTTAACACTACTCGTATAAGTCTAATCCTATACTAGTACTATTTTTTTATTTAATAGAATTACTTTTAGTAGATTTTTTTTGGGTTAATGTAGGTGTGGGTACTTCTAGAGAATCGCCACTTTCCTCTTATCTATGAGGTGTATCCTAAGGGTTATTTTAGTAAAGTGTGGGGTAATTAGGTCTATAAAGTGTCCAGTTTATTATCTTATTTTCAGTTCCACGGCCTTCATCTTCTTAACCTTCCACAAAGGGTCTCCTTTTAGAATTAAGTTATTTAGTGGTTCGTCGTTAATTGGCCGGATCTTCTGATCTTTTCTCTTATATATTATAGTAATAATAGAGACAGGCTGATCAGGTGCGGGGTTTATTAGAAGGTCCTGATTTTGTCGGGCTTATTGTTATTTTTATTATTACTCGAAGGCGTAGTATGGTCGGAGGAGGCTAGCCACCAACTTGTCGATCTCGCACTAGCACTTATCTCTACGGCGGACCTCCTTCCTTATTATTACCTTAGTTAAGAATACGTCAACTTTCAGGGGCTAATTAGGTTTATATAATATCTTCGTTTTTATTTCACAGTTTTTATAATTATATGAGTAATTACTAATTACTCATATAACTTTATAAACTACCTTAATCAATAATTAAAGCTCGGGCTTTACTAATATCACCATGATCTCGGCTACTATGTCTTTGTCCAGGGCACACACAATTTTATCCCCACCTTCTAGGTCAGGGTAAATCTAATTAGGGCTAAGGTCGTATATTCCCCTAACAAACTCACTAGCATTATCACTAGGATTTAGTTTTCTTATTCCTTTAGGGCGGCCTAGTAGTTTTTCTAGTTAGGGAAATAGAACTCTATTCCCCCTTCTAATCTAAGGTTTATAAAACCCATTAGAATATGAATTATTACGTTATCTATTCTAATTACGGCCCTAATTAGGTCATTTATATACTCCTAAGTAACTTAGCTAGTAATAAAAAAGGGTCCTCCAAGCAAGGCAGTGTTAGCGAGGCTCATACTGTTCTCTGGTGCTATAAAGAAGTTGGTCAGAACCTTATAATCTCTAATCCAAACGTGGTTACAGACGCCTCCATTAAACTTTAAGCAGCTGTTCTCTTCTAGTGTCAAGGTCTATATAAAAACCATTATTTTCGTTGAAGGTAGGTCGTTCTCCTTAATATACTAGTTATTAATAATATTAGTTATTACCCTTGAATTAAGTATCACTATAATCTTCTTATTTTGATTAGGTGAAGAGCTATTAATAGAGACCTCGATTTTAAAGTGTGGAGTTATCTAAGAACTAGGAAGACAATTCCTTTCCTCACTTTCAATAAGGGGGGCTGAAGCGCTGACCTTAGTAGTATACACAATAGGAATCTAGGCTTTATTAGGCTTATTATTATACTTATCGATAATCTTTATGGCTATTTTTCGGCCTATAATATTATTAATAGTATTAATTAGGCCCTGGGGTATGAGTAGGTAAACATCTCTAGTCTAGGTTTTGTCGGAAAGGTGTTAAGTAAGGTTGGTTATATAAAAGTGGTATACGGGCCAGATTTTTATTGTAATATGGTTAGGCACTTAAATAGAACTACTAAACTTCTAAAGAGTAGCCTGAGTAGTAGTTGTATTATTATCGGCTACTTTTTATGCCTAATTAGGTATAGGGGTAAGTTTTCCGGTCCTTTCGACGTCCATAATAGTCTAGGTTGCGAGCAGAGTTTAGTTACGGGGGTTATCCCCTACTACTTAGATAACCTCTTCTACTTCTAACTTATGTAATTTTAACAAAGTTGAGCTAGTCTTCCTAGAAACTAGCTTAGCGATTCTACCCTGAATAATCTTTTAGAGTTAAGTAGGGTTACTGCGTTTTAATTGAAAAAGGACTATTACACTTTTACTACCCAATCTAATAACTACAAAGGCCTTAACCTCCATAGTTATGAGAATTATCGCTGTTATTTAAGGGGTAGGTAGGTATATAAAAATAAAGCCTATTATCGCTGGGGAAGGCACACTCTAAGGTGTCTGGACCTGGGGGGTATAAGGATAACTAATTCCCTTATCTATAACCTCCTTAGCCATCACTACAACCTTTAGGAACAATTACTAGTTAACCAGGTAGGTAACTAATACTGGTTTATTAGGCTAATAATAACGCCGAGCATCCTAAATAATTATATCCGGAACTTAATTAGTTATCCCTTAAACTTTTAAAAGGTTACCGTATCGATAATTTCCTCCGTAAAAGGTAATTAATCTGGTTTGGACATCTTCTTATAGTTAGGTGTACTTCTAGAAGAGGCGACTTATATACTTATTATACCAATAATAATCCAGTGGTCTAGGTATGAACCTAGGTTTTTAGAAGTTAGAAGGGCCTTATTATTCAAAATTCTGGTGTAAAGTATTATATAATTATTAGTATGAGCTCTGCTGGTATCCACTAAAGTACTATTAATTAGGGGGGGGACAATTCGATAAGTAAGTCACTTAGTAGCCCATATAAGTAACTCGGGCTAGCCCATAAGCCTGATCAGATGTCTATGGACGAGTCTTAAGGGCCTGAATAGCTAGTTGGAGAGCATTAAGTTTATTAGCAAGGTTACTAATATTAACTAATTCCTTAATAAATACCTCTTTTACTATAATAAGTTGGTGTTTAATGTCCAGGGTTGCTGGGCGTCTAAAGTGGGGGCTATGTAGTTAATCAGGGCTAGAGTTACTGGTATGGATAGTATTAACGGCTCGAGCATTGTTATCCAAAGCGGTATTATCTCCAAAGGCGTTACCATATCAGAATTCCTGGTTAATCCATATAAGTAAACTAATCTTATATTTACCAAAGTCACTATACTCAAAGAGTTAGGCCATAATCGTCACCATCTAAGTTACTGTACTTATTGTAGTAGATTTAGAGAAGTGGCGGGTAATAATTTCGATAAGCTCAGGGTTGGACATCACAGGTTTATTCCGGAGGAGGGCTTTGGCCTTAATGTTTTCGACTTTCTAAAAGAGCTTTACTACTCCTTTAAGGTTATTATCCCTAATCAGGCCTCCTTCACCAAACTGGTGAAACTGTCTATTCGGTCAAAGGGTGTAATCCTTATCCAGGTGACCAAAAGTGTTAAGCATATACTTTTTAGTGTATACCTAGGTAACTCCTAAGGTTTTAGTTTTAATAGTTACTTAGTATTCGTTAAGAAAGTACTAAAATAGTATTTTCGTCTTTTCCTTATTAGAGAAGTGGGTAAAGTTAGCTTATACTTTAAACTTCTCCATAAAATCAGAAATATTATTACTACGAAACTTAGGTGCTCCTTAGGCTCTGGGCTAGGGTATTTTAATAATTGCCCCTTTATTCTTATTACCGGTCACCTCCTTAAGGGCTTCAACCAGCTTAGTATAGGGGGCTATACTCTGGGCCTGATCAGAGCTTAATAGAGTTTACGAAGCAGGTTACTCGTCGATCCTTTTGCCCTTAACGTTGGGGACGTTGCGGGAGGGTGAGGGCATATTGTTCTACGAAGCGTCCCCATCCTTATGAGTTTTAAATACTTAGGGTTATATATTCTAGAACGATTTAAAAAGGTCTATAGGTATTGTTATAAGTTGTTCGGGCTAATTAGGTTGGATATACTGTGTAATTGGTTATTTTATAATACGGGGAGGTTAAATAAATGAAAAGGGATTGTTTGTGGGGGGGGAGTTAGCTTACATCGGGGAACATAGTTCTAATAAAGTTTACCAAGTAACTTTCTTTGTTATTATTATTACTATTTTAATAATAAGAAATACGGTAATTAGGCCGAAGTGCATAACTGTTCTTCCGAATACCCTAAGGTGAAGGGCGCTTTACTTTATTAACCGTCCTAAGGGAGTAAGATCTGCGAAGTGTAATCCCACTTATGATGTTGTGCTCTTAATTAACGACCATTCTTTTATATTTACTAAAACTATTCTATTTATTTATCTTATTCGAACATAGCTGATCAGGCCTAGGGATTATATCTAAATTAACCTACTTAAATATTAACCTTTTATGTAATACTTAAGGTCCGTACGGTCTATGGTATAAATCCTAAAATAATTCATAATTGTATTATCATTTTTACTATTTATTCATATTATTTTTTCCTTTTTTTTAGGTTTAGTGTCCATTTATAGGGTCTAATCAGGTTTATAGGCCCATACTTAACTCCTTGGCCATCGTTATTCAATTATAGTCCACTTTCTTTTTTTCGTTCAGGTATTACCTAACTATTTTTCTTAGTGTTTTAGCTAAGCCCGAGGTTTTTCGGGGTTCTTTGTATACCTATGTTTAATACGTTAAAGCCGTTATAATTATTTAATTAAGCCGAATATTCGTTGTTTTATTAATATTATACCTTTATTATATTGTATAGTAAAATTGGGGAGGGGATAATGGTATCGTAGTAATAAGGAAATTGGGCGTTCAATTTGCCCACGAAGCACTAGTGCAACAGAGTGGGGGATATAGTAAATAGTATATATTATATTGTATAATACATATACTCTATTAACCACAGGTTGTGCACCCTCCATCCCAGGTTCGTGAAGGTGATTAACTTATACGAAATTGCTTAATTAGAGTTATAATTTAAGTAAAGAAACACTTTAAAACCTAATTAGGGTTAAAAAGGGGTTCTTACCTTGGATATAGATACTAGTGAGTATTAGGGCCTTATTTATTCGGTGGTAAAGTAACCTCCGTATTATTCGTAGTATACGATCTAAGTAAACGGGTAAAAAGAGTTCTAAATACGTTTATCTAATTAACGATATTTATTGACGTTCCGTGGTGTGTTGTTTTATGGTCCCTTATTATGTCCTCCGCTAGAAATGCGTCCCCAGTTCCCCTCTCTCAAATAGCTCGCTATCGCCTGACTAAGGAAAAACCCGCTTAGCGGAGGCATTTCCCCCTGCACGGTTTCAGTAGAGGTCTTTATTGACTTTGTAATAGGATTAACCCCTTCCCGCTGCGATGGGGCTATGAATATTATAGTGGTGACTGATCGTGTGACGGGCTGGGCCCTCTTGGAGGCTTCGCAGCCTCTCAGCCATGGACTCCGCTTACCTAAGCCCGGTTTACCTAAGACGGATTAACCTTAGGCCTGATCAGAGTAAACGGGTCCTGTGGGGTGGAAGACATTTTCTCCTTTTCTCTCTTATTTTGAAGATACTCGTAGTAGTTGCTATAGTTAGTTGTAATATATGTGTTTGGACCGTTATATTATTTTTAAGATCTTAGTATTATTGGAGATAATGAGAGTACGCTGGGTGCGGAAATAATTGTTGATGAAAGGTAAGTCTACGACCTTGGTGGGAGTAGTAAAGAGTCCTAAGTGGGTTAATTTGAAGGTCCCTGAACGCTTGAAGTTGATTAGTGAGGTCTGATTAGGGTTAGGAGGTTTTAATAAATTTGAAAGAACGTATTCTGTGTAGTAGAGTATTTTAATAATGTTGATTAGTATATTATGGTTACTATTAAATGAAGATGTATGGAAAGAACGATAATTGTATTATAATGGAAGATAACGTTGACCTATCCGGAAACCCGTAATAGTTGGTGTAGTTAATTGGTTAGTTATTAGCCTAGTTATAGGAGATGCAGACCACTTAAGTGGTTGAATGAGAGGCTTAATGAGAGTAGATTCGAATACTGTAATAGACCCTAGTAGAACCCAGGCACCTAACCTTAATGTTATACGAAGCCCCTATACCCTCTACGACGCCGATCCCACCCGATCAGGCCTATGCACCACCTCTTAGATAACTGAGATATTAGATCTCCGATTTACCGAAGTTTGATGGATTACGTAAAAGATTTTAATAATGGCACCTTGAGATGAAAGGGAAGATAAGTGTGGATAGGGAAGTTTTTGGTTTAGTATTAGTAGTGTTCACTTATATTTATTTTAGATTAGAAAACACTATATAAGCTATAGTGAGTGCTTATTATTCATAGGGAGGAGCTGATGGGTCGAAGAACCCTGAATAATTTATGGAATACCTAAAGGGTTACTACGTAGACCTTAACGCAGAAGTATAAGCCTTTGACCGACTGAGAATAATATGTTAAAAGGAGAACGAGAGTTTTGCTTACTTCCTTCCTAAGTTCGAAAAGGAGCTCGTAGAAGTGGGAGGAGGATACTGGTTGGATAACGTTAGGATTAATTACCTAAAAGGAGCTCTAAATATTATGATGAGAACCCTTTTAATTAGTGTAATTAATAAACTAATGGCTTATATTGTATATACCCAGATGTTTTTGATGATAGGATTAGAGTTGGATAGTGAATTGTACTAAGTTTGCTGTGAGTGTTAATACAGGAGATCGCTAATACCCGGTTAGAACAAAGTTGAGTCATTAATTGGATAGGATAGTTGGATAGGATTACTTTAACCTGATTAGATGGATTGGGAACCTATTAAGGTAAGCCGGATGGTTAAGGATAAACTAGTTTGAAGAAGGTTAAGCTAAGAGGAAACCCGTAAATGCTATAATTGTGGTAAGAAGGGGTATATATAATGGAGATGCTTTAGAGACCGGAAAGATAAGGAGATTAAAACCTTGAAAGGGAAGACTAAAGAGTATAGTGAAATAGATATTAGTTCTGATTAGGACTCTGAGGACTTGGGAAAAGAGTAACTCCTGGTGAAAGTTGTTATTAGGAGGAACAAGTTGTGGAGGAATGGAAGGTCGTTAAAAAGAGTATGGATTGTGACCTATTTTACGTTAATATTGGGATTAATGGGATATGTTATATAATTGCTTTTATTAATATAGGATGTTTGATATACGCCCTGATTAGCGATGTTTTCGCTAAGAAACTCCGTTTGTTACGTATTAGTATTATACTTTGGAACTTAATGTAAGTTACTATTATAGTTCTTGGTGTAATCCGCTATGTCACTTATGTTAATATTGATATTGATGGTTATAAATGATACTGATTATTCTTTTATATTATTCTTAATTAAGAAGACGACGTTATCCTTGGAAGGTCCTGGATGATTGATGATGATGTTATGGTTTACCTAGTGTGAGGCACTTTGTATATAGGTGTTGTGGACTATTGGGTAATAGAAAGGAAACTGGGTTAGGCCTAGTAAGATCTAAAGTTCCTAATCTAGTAGTAGATTGGATTGGTATTCTTAGCTCTGATTAGGTGGGTATAGAAGAGAAGAGAGACCCCTCTTAGTATATCTACTCTAAATGTGTTCTCTATAAGTTTGGCCGATATTAAGAAGGCCCTAGTACTAAAAATGAAGATAGACCCGAGGACGAAACTCCCTACGTATTATTATAAGTTTTTGTATGTTTTTGATCGAAATAAGGCTGATTAGTTATCACTATATTAAGATAATATCGATTATGTAATTCCTATTGAGAAAAACTTAATAAGGTAAGATAAGTTAGTTATATGGGGACCCTTATATGGGATGTTTAGGGAAGAGTTAATTGTATTTCGATGGACCCTTATAGAACTACTGGATAAAGGCTTTATTTGTGTTAGTAGTTCTCCTGTTTTATTACCTGTTTTATTTATTTGAAAACCCGGGGGAGGATTAAGGTTTTGTGTTGATTACCGGGCTCTGAACGTTATCACCAAAAAAGATAGATATCCCTTACCCCTGATCAGTGAAACTCTGAGAGCCCTAGTTAAGGTTAAGTGGTTAACGAAGTTAGACGTTATTACTGTATTCCATAAAATTAGGGTTAAAAAAGGCGACGAATAGAAGACGGTTTTTAAAATAAGATATGGCCTATACGAATGGATAGTAACTCCTTTTAGCCTAATAGGGGCCCCCGTTATATTCTAGAGGTACATTAACCATACTTTACGGGACTTCTTAGATGAATTCTGTATTACTTATATTGACGATGTTTTAATTTATTTAGATGGTTTACTTGTTAATTATAGGGAGAAAGTTAAAAAGGTTTTAAGTTGTTTAGGTGTTGCTGGCCTATAAATTAATATTGATAAATGTGATTTTGAGACGAAGAGGGTTAAATACTTAGGGTTTATCATCAATGTAGGGAAGGGTATCCGCGTTAACTTAGAGAAAATTAAGGTTATTTAGATATGGGAGGTCCCCCGATTAGTGTGAGGAGTCCGTACCTTTGTTAGTTTTGCAAATTACTATTGTTAATTTATACTAGACTTCTTAGGGTTAGTATACCCCCTTATAACTTTAATAAAGAGGGATATCCTATTCGTATAGAGTAACGAGTGTATAAAAGCGTTTAATAAGTTGAAGGCCCTCCTAATTAGTGCCCCTGTACTAGTATATTGGGATCCTGATTGAGCTATTATATTAGAAATAGACTCATTAGGTTATATGGTGGGTAGTGCTTTATCATAATACGACGACGAGGGTATTTTACGGTTTATTGCATTCTTTTTACGGAAGAACTTACTAGTAAAATGTAATTACCTAATATACGATAAGGAATTATTAGTTATAGTCCATTGTTTAGAATACTGGGACTCCGAATTAAAGAGTGTAAAGGAGTTTACTATCCTAATCGACCACCTTAACCTTAAGTATTTTATGATTAAGAGGTAATTGAGTAAACGCTAGGTTAAATAGTCGGAGCTCTTATCCTATTATAACTTTATAATTTAGTTCCGACCCGGTAAATAAGTAATAGTCCCCGATACATTATTTAGATAAGAATAAGACGTTCCTAATACTCAACGAGATAATTAACTAGAAGGACGGAGGATATAGCTCTTAAAGGGGAAATGGAATATAGTTATGGTGAACCGGGTAACTCTCGAAACGAATTAAATGGATACAACGGAATCCGTAGAAAGCACCATAGTAGGCGATATAGATTAGAACGACGATCCTAAGGTTAATTAGTTAGAACTTATCCTGAACCCCTTTAAAGAGGAGCCCCTAAAGTCCACTTAGATTAAAGGATTATAGTTAAATAATCGTTATTAGTTGATTAGGACAACTATAAAAAGGGGGGACCGTTAATTACCATTATAATGGAAATTACCCATAATACTATTAGAGTATTTAGTGGACGACGATGGTAAACTCTTTTAGAGGGAGAGGATCTGGGTCCCTTATTACAAACCCTTATAAACCCGGTTAATCTAAGAGTTCCACGACTTAACACTTAGTGGCCATCTCAGTAGAGACGCGTTAAAGGCTTTGATTAGCCGCCGCTTTCACTGGCCAGGCCTATCGTAGGATGTCCGATACTTTATAAGGAACTACGATGTCTATGGACGGGGTAATATATAGCGGAACAAAAAGAGGGGTCTTCTAAAACCCTTACCCATCCCTAATTAGGTCTAAACAGAGATATTAGTCGACTTTATTATAGGGCTACTATTAACCCACCGTATAAGAGTAACGAATATTATGGTGATAATAAACCAATTATCTAAGAACGTGATTTTCGAGCTATTTAAGGATATAACGATGGACGTTATAGTTACGGTGTTAATATTTAGCCTAATTAAACACCATGGACCCCTGAGAACTATTATTTTGGATAGAGGCCCCTAATTTACTAGTCGTATATGGAAACGGCTTTATTAACTATTACGAATAAAACGACGTTTATTTATGGCCTTCTACCCAGAAATAAACAGTACTATAGAACGAGTTAACCAGGTAATAGAAACCTACCTCCAAACTTATACTTCGTATACTTAAAATAATTAGGACGACCTACTTCCAATAACAATAATAGTTATTAATAATAGGGTTACCTCGTTAATAAGCCTCAGCCCTTTCTTCACTACCCACGGCTATAATATCGACCTGATTAGAGTAAGGGAGACTCTGTGGACTAAAGGAAAGACCCCCGTAGCTCGGGCAGAGGCCCTAATCTCGAAGTTAAAGGAGGCCTCCGAATAGGTATAAGTGGTGATGGCCTCCGCCTAAGAGCGATAAGAAGCCTCGGTAAATATACGATGCTAACCTTTTAACTAGTTTCGACTAGGGGATAAGGTCTGGTTGAGGTTTAAGAACGTCCGTTCTAAGAGATTATCTAAGAAGTTGGATTAGATAAATACGAAGTATATTATATTAGAAATAATCGGATCCTATACTTACTAGCTTAATACGCCGCCGGGTATTCATAACGTCTTTTATATATCCCTGATCAGGTATATGGGAGTTAACCCACTATTATTATAAGAATGAGACGACGCTTAACTACTACTTTTATTAGTAGACGATAAAAAGGAATTCAAAATTAAAGAGATTTAGGATACTAAGAAGATTCGTAGTTCCTGGAAGGTTTTGGTTAAGTGGAAGGGCTATGTAGAGCTTATTTGGGAACTAGTTGAGTTGTTAACGGAGATTGTAGCTTTGGATTGTTACGAGGTTAGTTATGGATGAGTCCCTTTGAACGGGGAGGAGGGAGAGGGGGGGTAATTGTGATGGGCTGGGCCCTTTTGGAGGTTTCGTAGCCTCTTAGTTATGGACTCCGTTTACCTAAGCCCGGCTTACCTAAGACGGATTAACCTTAGGCCTGATTAGAGTAAACGGGTCCTGTGGGGTGGAAGACATTTTCTCCTTTTCTTTCTTATTTTGAAGATACTCGTAGTAGTCGCCATAGCTAGTTGCAATATACGTGCTTGGACCGTTACAGTAATAAATAAGGGATAAGATTACTATGGATAGAGTGTTCTACCCTATTAACTAGGAATTATAGTACCTAATTAACTCTTATTTAGATACTAGTCCTTAGTAGGTAGTTACTATGTTCTACATAGTTGGGGGGCCTAGAGGTTAACGTAACCCCGAAGATTTTATATCCTATTTTAATAGGATTTACTAAGACCTAAACACCTAACCCTAAACCATAGCCTAACTATAAACTCTCCGTTAAAAAAAATAAAAAGTTAATTATTTTTTTATTAAAGTTTAAACGAATAATAGTAAATGTAGGAGGTAGTTTATAACCCGATACTATTAAAATTATTATATTAGAAAATACCCTTACTTCCCACTTAAAGGAGCACCTAATCACCATTTCCCTATTAGGGGAGTATACTTAGTAACTTATTAGGGTATAGGACGTTACCTAGAAGTTAGAGTATATAATACCCATTACTACTAAATGGGAGTATCGTTAATCCCTAACCCTAGCCCCTCTATGGAAGGATTATAATGGAGATGTTCAGATAACTAGTGCTACCCGTACCTCATCGACTTGAAGAGAGGAGAAGGACCACCACCACCACTGCTCCTCGGGTAGCCCGCCGGTGGACCGTTGTAAGTGTTTTATTATAAAAAAAACCATATTACTAGGAATTACTAAAAGAAGGTTCCTAGGTAGGCGAAGGTTACCTATACTAAGGTGATGAAAAAGTAGAAGGATCCCGGGTTAGAAGAAGAGGACTAAAAGGTCACTAATACCTCCTTTAGTGAGGACGACTTAAGAAAAGAGTAACTCTAGTATAAAGTCGGGTATTAGAGTTGACGAAGGAGGAAGCCAAAGAATAGGAGTCCCACTAAGAAGAGCAGCAGCAGAGGAGCCAAGGGTTAGCCACTATTCAAGCAAAGATTAACAAAGGACACTTAATATACGCCCTAATCAATACTAGCTACGACGTCTACGCAATGGTAAATCAGTCTCTCTCTAAACGCCTCCGACTACCGTTAATAGATCGAAAAAAGTGTGCTCTACGAGGGTATACGTAAAACGGGCCATCACCTAGTGATACCCAGGGTATAGTTATCCTGGATCTGGAATTAAGTGGCCATACTTAGAAAGTTTACGTATACGTAATAAAGGGCCTAGACCCCCTCATATTTCTAGGGAAGCTATGCATAAAAGTGAACTGTGTAATATATAACACCGTTACCCAGTGGGTACACCACGGTAAGGGAAGAGTAAATGTATACTTCTCTAATTAGGAAAAAACCAGTTATTATAAAGGAAATTTACATAACCCGATTACTAATAACCCCTATATTTATAATTATATGCTAACGAGTAAAGTATTAGAGGGCACCAGAGGCCTAGGTTATAGTTATAAGCTTAAGGGATATCGAGGATATACTAAAAAAAAAAGTTCATAAATATAAAAGAACTCATCCTAGGCTAGGTTTATAAGGAGTTTAGAGACCTATTCGACCCAGAGAAGGTGTACTCGGTGCCCCCTAGGAGGCCAGGGGTTAACTATAAAATCCCCCTTATTAAGGACGCTCATGACCAGGAGCTTATACTTCTATGGGGACCCTTATATGGGATGTCCTGTGAGGAACTCTTGGTCCTAAAGAAGACACTAGAGGACCTACTAGACAAAGGGTTTATTCGAGCTAGTAGCTCACTAGCGGGTGCCCTAGTGTTGTTTATTAAGAAGACTGGTGGGGGAATTCGGTTTTGCGTTAATTACTAAGCTCTTAATAATATTACGAAAAAGGACTATTATCCACTATTACTTATATTAGAGACCCTTTAATAGGTAGTTATTATATAATAGTATACGGAGTTTAATATTATAGTTGTGTTTTATAAGATTCGGATTATAGAAGAAGACGTTAAGAAAATAGTGTTTTATATATGATATAGACTCTTTAAGTGGTTAGTTTACCCCTTTAGACTTACCGGGGCCCCAGCTATGTTCTAGTGGTATATTAATACAACTCTCTAAGATTTCCTAGACGACTTTGTTACCACTTATTTAGATGATGTCCTGATTTACACATCCAAGTTAAAGAAGAAGTATGAAGAGAAGGTACGGGTGGTCCTCCCGCGCCTAGTAGAGGCCGGACTACGATTAGACCCTAAGAAGTGTGCTTTTTTAGTTAAGACCGTAAAGTATATTGGGTTTATTATTACCGCTGAGAAAGGGATCTTATGTGACCCTGAGAAGTTAAGAGTTATTACTGAGTAGTTATTCCCTAGGACTATAAAAGGGGTTAGAAGTTTCCTTGGGCTTATAAATTATTATTGTATTTTTATACCTAACTATACTATTATTATTAAGACCCTTACGAGGCTTACAAAGAAGTTGGTTATATTCTATTAGGGACCTAGTTAAGAAGAAGGATTCTAGGAGCTTAAGCGGTTATTTAGTATAAAGCCGGTACTTCGCCGCTTTGACCCTAAAGGAAAGACAATAGTGGAGACAAATTATTCAGGGTTTACCTTAGGTGGTACCCTTATGCAAAAAGACCCCGATGGGCACTAGCACCCCATCGCGTTCTACTCATAGAAGTTATCACTAGCCGAGTATAACTACCCTATTTATAATAAGGAACTACTCGTTATACTCGTATACCTTAGGGCTTAGAGAGTAAAATTATAAAATATAAGTAATTTTAAGATTTTTATGGATTATAAAAACCTTAAATACTTTATAAGGAAGTAGCACCTCACTAAGAGGTAGAGCCGGTGAGCAGAAGAGCTAGCCTAATACGACTTCTATTTAGAGTACTAGCTAAGAAAGGAAGTAATAGTCCCCGATGCCCTCTTTTGAAGGGAGTAGGACGCCCCCTAGGGCTGGGACGATAAGAGAGAACAGGGACGTGTACTCTAGTTAATACCTAACCACGTTATCCCTAAGGAAGGAACTAGTGCCCCCTAGGTGGGCCACACCATAAATAACTTCCTAGTACTCTTATATATAATAGTGTTTATAAATAATAGCGAATTATAAACACTTTAGGACTAAATTATTAAAGAAAATAGGTTATGTAACGGTCTAAGCACGTATATTACAACTAGCTATGGTGATTATTATGAGTATTTTTAAGATAAGGAGAAAGGAAGGAAAAGTCTGCTACCCCATAAATCCGTTAGATCCTAATTAGGTTTAGTAAGTAGTGGTTAGCGTTAAATATAGCCGAGTAGTTCCGAGGCCTCTAATCGGGCCTTAGCCTATAATAATTACCCTCTTCCTCCCCTCCTTTCCTAAGGGATATTCCCATAATTAGTTTCGTAACGGTCCAAGGCTATTATATCCGCTAGTATATCTATTAGTTCCTAGGTGAGTTAAGTATAGTCCTTCTACTTCACTAAAACCTTTTATTTACCCTATACTTTCTGCGTATTATGGATCTCCTTAACTTTAAACTCCTCCCTATTAGCCACTAGTATCATAAGTGGTTAGGTGTTATTATGGTTTTATAATAATAACGGATTAATTTTAGTATACTTAATTAGGTTTGTATAAAAAACGTTATAAATCCCTAGTAGTGTATTTAATTAGTAAATATAGGATTTAACTAGTTTAAGGATAGTATATTTTATATTAACCTAGTTAAGCTTTTTTAATAGTTAATTAGACTAGATATTCTATAACCTTAGCTAAACCTTATCCCTAAGCTTAAACTAATTAAACGGTTAATACCTTGTATTTACAATAATCTCTTATTTCTCTTATATTACCACCATCACCACTTAAGCCCACTTAGAAGTGTTCTTCAGCTTCTAAACTAGAACCTCTACTCTTATTATAGGGGTCTTATTATTATTCCGCAGGGGTTCCTCTACTCTAATTAGGTCTAAGTTATACTTATAAGTAATAAAGAATAAGCTAAGTCCTATTAACGAGGTAACCTAGTTATTAATAAGTATTATTATTATTAGGAGTAGTTCATCCTAATTGTCCTAAGTATACACTATATATACTCTAAAATAGGTTTCCATCACCTAGTTTACCCTCTTTATAACTCTATCTATTTCTAAGTAAAACACTATAAAGAGTCTTTATTTAATTCATAGTAACTAATAGAGTTATTTCCATATAAAACTCGTAAACTACGGTCCCCTATTTAATATAATTATATAAAATATCCCATAATACCTAATCAGACCTCGAATTAGTTAATCTACTATTATATTCATTATAACATCCTTTAACAACTCAAAATTCACATTCTTTAATAAACGATCTGTAACGGTCCAAGCACGTATATTGCAACTAGCTATGGCGACTACTATGAGTATTTTTAAGATGAGAGAGAAAAGGAGAAAATGTTTTCCGCCCCATAGGACCCGTTTGCTCTGATTAGGCCTAAGGTTGATCCGTTTTAGGTAAGCTGGGCTTAGGTAAGCGGAGTCTATGGCTAAGAGGTTATGAAGCCTCTAAGAGGGCCTAGCCCATCATAATTACCCCCCCTTTCCCTCCTCCCTGTTTAGAGGGACTCGTCCATAACTAGCCTTGTAACGATCCAAAGCTGTAGTCTCCGTTAATAACTTAACTAGTTCCTAAGTAGGCTCTATGTAGCCCTTCTACTTAACTAAAACCTTTTAGGAACTACGAATCTTTTTAGCGTCCTAAATCTTTTTAATTTTAAATTCCTTTTCGTTATTTATTAGTAAAAGTGGTGGTTGGGCGTCGTCTCGTTTTTGTGATGGTAGTGGGTCGACTCCCGTATACCTGATTAGGGATATATGAAAGATGTTATGAATACCCGGCGGCGTATTAAGCTGGTAAGTATGGGATCCGATTATTTCCAACATAGTATACTTTGTATTCATCTAATCCAACTTTTTAAATGGTCTCTTAGAATGGACGTTCTTAAGCCTTAATTAGACCTTATCCCCTAGTCGAAACTGGTTAGAAGGCTGGTGTTGTATATTTGCTGAGGCTTCTTATTGCTCTTAGGCGGAGGCCATCACCGCTTATGCCCATTCGGAGGCCTCCTTTAACTTCGAGACTAGGGCCTCTGCCCGAGCTGCGGGGGTCTTTCCTTTAGTCCGCAGAGTCTCCCTTACTCTAATTAGGTCGATATCATAGCCGTGGGTAGTGAAAAAAGGGCTGAGGCCTGTTAACGAGGTAACCCTATTATTAATAGCTATTATTGCTATTAGAAGTAGGTTATCCCAATCATCTTAAGTGTACAAAGTATAAGCTCGGAGGTAGGTTTTTACTACCTGGTTAGCTCGTTCTGTGGCGCTGTCTGTCTCCGGGTGGAAGGCCGTAGATAAACGTCGTTTTATTTGTAATAGTTAACAGAGCCGTTTCTATATACGACTAGTAAATTAGGGGCCTCTGTTCGAAATAATAGCTCTCGGGGGTCCGTGGTGTCTAATCAGGCTAAGTATTAACGCCGTAGCCATAACATCTATTGTTATATCCTTAAGTAGCTCGAAAATCACGTTCTTAGATAGTTGGTCTATTACCACCATAATGTTCGTTGCTCTTATACGGCGGGTTGGTGGTAACCCTGTAATAAAGTCGACTAATATCTCTATTCAGATTTGATTAGGGACGGGTAAGGGTTTTAGAAGACCCCTCTTTTTGTCCCGCTATATATTACCCCGTCTATAGACGTCGTAGTTCCTTATAAAGCATCGGATATCCTGCGACAGGCCTGGCCAGTGAAAGCGGCGGCTAATCAAAGCTTTTAACGCATCTCTACTGAGATGGCCACTAAGTGTTAAGTCGTAGAACTCTTAGATTAACCGGGTTCGTAAAGGTTCATAATAAGGGACCCAGATCTTCTCCCTCTAAAGGAGTTTACCGTCGTTGTCCACTGAGTACTCTAATAGTATTATGGGTAACTTTTATTGTGATGGTAATTGATGGTCCCCCCTTTTCATAGTTATCCTGATTAGCTAATAATGATTATTTAATTATAGTCTTTTAGTTTAAGTGGACTTTAGGGGCTCCTTTTTAAAGGGGTTTAGGATAGGTTCTAACCAATTAGCCTTAGGATCGTCGTCCTAATCCATATCACCTATTATGGTGCTTTCCACGGATTCCGTTGTATCCATTTAATTTGTTTTAAGAATTACCCGGTTCACCATAACCATGTTCCGTTTCCCCTTTAGGAGTTATATCCTCCGTCCTTCTAATCGATTATTTTACTGGGTATTGGGAACGTCTTATTTTCGTTTAAATAATGTATTAGGGATTATTACTTATTTACTGGGTTAGAATTGGATTATGAAGTTATAATAAGATAAGAGCTTTAACCATCTGATCTGGTGTTTATTTAATTGCCTCTTAGTTATGAAATACTTAAGGTTGAGGTGGTTGGTTAGGATAGTAAACTCCTTTATACTCCTTAATTCGGAGTCCTAGTATTCTAAATAATGGACTATAGCTAATAGTTCCTTATTGTGTATTAGGTAATTGCATTCTACTGGTAAGTTCTTCTGTGAAAAGAACGTAACAGGCCGTAAAATACCCTCGTCGTCGTATTATGATAAAGTGCTACCCACTATATAACCTGATGAGTCTGTTTCTAGTATAGTGGCTCGATTAGGATCCTAATATGCTAATACGGGGGCACTAATCAAGAGGGCCTTCAACTTATTAAACGCTTTTACATACTCGTTACTCTATACGAATAGGATATCCCTCTTCATTAAAGTTATAAGGGGGTGTATTAACCCTGAGAAGTCTAGTATAAATTAACGGTAGTAATTTGCAAAATCAACGAAGGCACGGACTCCTTATACTAATCGGGGGACCTCCTATGTCTGGATAGCCTTAATTTTCTCTGGGTTAACGCGGATACCCTTCCCTATATCAATAATGAACCCTAAGTATTTAACCCTCTTCATTTCGAAGTTATATTTATCGATATCGATTTATAGGCCGGCAGTACCTAGACGGCTTAAGACCTTCTTGACTTTCTCCTTATGATCAGTGAGTAAGTTATTTGAATAGATTAGAACGTCGTCGATATAAGTGGTGCAGAATTCGTCCAGGAAGTCCCGTAAAGTGTAGTTAATATACTTTTGGAACGTAGTGGGGGCCCCTATTAGGCCAAAAAGAGTCACTATCCATTCGTATAGGCCGTATTTTGTTTTAAAGGCCGTCTTTTATTCGTCGCCTTTTTTAACCCTGATCTTATGGAATATAATAATAACGTCTAATTTCGTCAGCTACTTAGCCTTAGTTAAGGCTCTTAGAGTTTCGCTGATTAGGGGTAAGGGATATTTATTTTTTTTGGTGATAGTGTTTAAAGCTCGGTAGTTGACATAAAACCTCAATCCTCCCCTGGGTTTTCGAATAAATAGAATGGGTGATGAAATAGGAGAGCTATTAGTACGAATAAAGCCTTTATCTAATAGTTTTATGAGGGTCCGTCGAAATACGATTAGCTCCTCCCTAGATATCCCATATAAGGGTCCCCATATAACTGGTTTGTTTTACTTTATTGAGTCTTTCTTAATAGGAATTACGTGGTCGATGTTATTTCGATGTGGTGGTAACTGATTAGCCTTATCTTGGTTGAAGATATACAAAAACTTATGGTAATACGTAGGGAGTTTCGTCCTCGGGTTTATTTTTATTTTTGGTGCTAGGGCCTTTTTGATATCGGCTAAACTTATGGAGAACGTATTTAAGGTGGATGTGCTAAGAGGGGTCTCTTTTCTCTTTTATGCTCGCCTAATTAGAGCTGAGAATACTGATTTAATTTATTACTGGATTGGGAACTTTGGATCTTACTGGGCTTAACCCGGTTTCTTTTTTGTTACTTAGTAGTCCGCGATACTTATATGTAGAGTACTTTGTACTAGGTAAACCGTAATATTATCGTTAATTATTTAGGACCTTTTAAGGATAATATCGTTTTTTTAGTTAGGAATAATATAAAAGAATAATCGGTGTTATTTATAGTTATTAATATCGATATTAGTATAAGTGACGTAGTGGATTATACTAGGAACTATAGTGGTGATTTGTATTAAGTTCCGAGGTGTAATGCTAATGTGTAGTAAGTGGAGTTTCTTAGCGAAGGCGTCGCTGATCAGGGCGTATATTAAATATCCTATATTAATAAGGGTAATTGTATAGTGTATCCCATTAATCCCGATATTAACGTAAAATAGGTTATAATCCATACTCTTTTTAACGACCTTTTATTCCTTTATAGTTTGTTCCTCCTGATGATGACTTTCACTAGGAGTTACTTTTTTCCCGAGTCCTTAGAGTCCTGATTAGAGCTAATGTTTGTTTCGCTGTACTCTTTGGTCTTCCTTTTCGAGGTTTTGGTCTCCTTGTTTTTCCGGTCTCTAGGGCATCTCTATTGTATGTGCCCCTTTTTACTATAATTATAGTATTTGCGGGTTTCCTCTTAGTTTGACCTTTTTTGGACTGGTTTATCCTTAGTTATCCGGCTTACTTTAGTGGGTTCCTAATTCATTTAATTAGGTTAAGGTGATTTTATTTGATTATCTTATTTAATTGGTGATTCGATTTTATTCTAGTTGGGTATTGGCGATCTCTTATATTAACACTTACGGTGAGCTTAGTATAATTCACTGTCTAGCTCTGATCCTATTATTAGGAGCATCTGGGTGTATGTAGTATAGGCCGTTAGTTTATTAATTACACTAATTAAAGGGGTTCTTATCGTAATATTTAAAGCTCCTTTTAGGTAGTTAATCCTAATGTTATCCAGTTAGTGTTCTCCTCCTACTTTTATGAGCTCCTTTTTGAACTTGGGAAGGAAGTGGGCAAAACTCTTGTTCTCCTTTTAACGTATTATTCTTAGTTGGTTGAGGGCTTGTGCTTCTGCGTTAGGGTCTACGTAGTAACCCTTTAGGTATTCCATAAATTATTTAGGGTTCTTTGACCCATCAGCTCCTCCCTATGAATAATAAGCGTTCACTATAATTTGTGTAGTGTTTTCTAATTTAGAGTAGATATAGGTGAACACTACTAATGCTAAACCAAAGGCTTCCCTATCCACGCTTATCTTCCCTTTTATTTTAAGGTACTATTATTAAAATCTTTTATGTAATCCATTAAACTTCGGTGGATTGGGGATTTAGTGTCTTGGTTGTCTAGGAGGTGGTGTGTAGGCCTGATTGGGTAGGATTAGCGTTGTAGAGGGTGTAGGGGCTTTGTGTGACGTTAAGGTTGGGTACCTGGGTTCTACTAGGGTCTATTATAGTATTCGAATCTGCTCTCGTTGAGCCTCTTATTTGGCCACTTAGGTGGTCCATATCTCTTATAGCTGGGTTAATAACTAACCGATCAACTATACTAGTTATTACGGGTTTCCGGATAGGTCGACGTTGTTTTCTATTATAATATGGTTATTGTTCCTTCTATACATTTTTATTTAGTAGTGATCATAGTATACTAATCGACGTTGTTAAGGTACTCTATTACGCGGAATACGTTCTTTTGAGTTTATTAAAACCTCCTAGCCCTAATTAGACCTCGCTAATCAGCTTTAAGTGTTCAGGGACCTTTAGGTTAACCCGCTTGGGACTCTTTGCTACTCCCACTAAGGTCGTAGATTTACTTTTTGTTAATAATTATTTCCGTACCTAGTGTACTCTCGTTATCTCCGATGATACTAAGATCTTAAAGATAATGTAATGGTCTAAGTATGTATATTGTAATTAGTTATAGTGATTATTATGAGTATTTTTAAGATAAGAGAGAAAAGGAGAAAATGTTTTCCGCCCCATAGGACCCGTTTGCTCTGATTAGGCCTAAGGTTGATCCGTCTTAGGTAAGCCGGGCTTAGGTAAGCGGAGTCCATGGCTGAGAGGCTGCGAAGCCTCCAAGAGGGCCCAGCCCGTCACAATTACACCTAAGAAGGGTAATCCTTTTACTTCCCCGAGAACTTTAAGGGTATTAATAATAGTTTATAACGCATCGGTATCTCTATTATAAGATAGTGGCTACCCACTAGCGGGGCTTCGATGCCTACATATTCTATAGGGGTCGGTAACGTTACCCCTAAACCTCGGTTTCGCTCCAGCTCATTAGAGAGCTTAGTAATCCTCGCTTATAGGGGTCCGAGGGCCTCGTTTAAAGTTAATTATAATTAGGCCTGCAGTTCATCAGTTATTATGCTAACTAATATCCTCTTCTTAATTAGTGGGGAGTTATACTCTACTTAGCGTCCAACGTTCATTAATCTATTATTAGGGAATTACACTTAACCTGGGATTCTATTTTGTATTTAGTAAAAAGCCGGGCTTAACCTAGTGGTATCTTATATAATAAATAAAACTAAGCTTGAAATATGCGAAGGGCTGGTCCTAGGCCTTATTTTAACTGAAAGGTAACTAAATATTATTTATTTTAAACTAAAGAGGAAAAGGGTAAACTACGATATAGCGCGAAATCTCTGCTTCCTAGGGGGTGGGCGCTAGTGGGGCACCGGTGGGGCACCAGTGCGAGCACGGGCATAGCCCGGGCATAACCACCGGGTTCGGCCCGTGACAGTTATTAAGGAGGTATATTATTAAATAAACGCTGAGATTAACGAGGTTATTAGGAAGGATACTAACTTTTAGTGATAACTGAAACGGAGCGGGGGATGCAGTGAACAGCATGTATTGTACGAATAACAACACACACACTCTACTGACCACAAGTCGCGCACCTTTCGTTACGGGTCCGAAGAGGTAACTAACTCGTACCGAACAGCCTCAGGGACGCTACTTTCAAGGGGAATCGAGTATTCTAGACCTGATCAGGTCTAGAATAAGCTCAAAAGGCCAGGGAAAGTGTATCCGAGACTAGGTTACCTTGTTACTCAGTGGTAAACCAACCTCCGTATAAAGTATTGTACACCACGGTCACGATAATAACGTTAATAACAAAAATAAGTAAAACAAATAAATATTCTTATCGAGGAAGCTCCCCTAAAGTGTATACTATGTTATATGTAAAGGCCTGGTTAGGTCTAAAATACTAAAAAAAAGTCTCTCCTTATAAGGGGTCGTCGTCGCTATACCCTAACCATCATCCCGAAGATGAGCCGCGCACTTCCCCTACCCGGTTTTAATTATCCCCTTATCTTAGTTCTAAGCTCTAGCGTACCAAAACAATCCTATAAACGGGCAAACTAAATAAAAAAGAAAAGGAAACTAGTATACATAAAACCTGATCAGGTGTATTAGTTATGAAGATCATACCTCTAGCCTTCCTTAAGTGGTTCCTCCAGCCTCTTTTAACACTCCCTTTCCGCTTTCTCCACCACTATTACTTTGTTCTAATACACCACCGCATCGTTCCAGTTATATCCTTACCACTAATTAGGTCTAATAGGTTCGAGGAACAGCTCCCAGGCTCTTATTCAATACACCACAAATTAGTATAGGTCATCGATCCTATTTATGAACTCCTCCCTAGTATAATCGGTAATCTTCTCACAACTAACCTTTACGACCTTTTTCCGTTTTTAGTACTCAGTTTTATACCCATACACGAAGACCTCCCAATTAACCTCATAGTCCTATACTCGTCTTCGGGCTACTTATGTTAAAGCAGTTAAATTATACGAGTAAGGGGACGTCGAGGTCACCTCTAATTATAGTAACTAAGAGAAAAAGGGTTTATCGGGTAAATTGTCCAGCGGGTTAGATAAGCCTAAAGATGTGTTAGAATCGGTACCATTAGTGATCGATAACGGGTTATTATTGTTACGGGCTGATGCCCACGATGGCCTAAGCTTTGCCTGAGGCGTTAACCAGCATCCAACAAAAGAGCCCTCCGGTCAAAGGGGCCTCCGATCAAAGGGCCTCCGGTGATCTCCGGTGCCCCACCAGAGGTCCCCTTTGTTCTCTAGTAGTATAGATTCCTATACCGCCCCCCTTGCGAGGAACTTCCTCTTTTTCGCTCCTTAGCTTGAAGTAAACAGTAATAGAGCACCCTAAGGTCGAAAACACCTAGGCCTAGCCCTTTGTATACTTCAAGCTTAGGATTATAACCTTACCGTAACGCTGGGTTGAGTGTGGTTCCCCACCGGTTAAGTAGAAAGGAGTATAGGTTGAGTGCGGTTCCCTGCGAAGAATGATATTCCCGGGACTCTAATAGGTTGACCATTAGTCCCCAGAAGAATAATTGAGATAGCCTAGTTGCCCCGATGGACGCTGCTATACCCCCGATGCTCTATAACGAGTTAACTATAGAAGAGATGTTGAACACTACTCTAGGATCCCTGTAAGCCTAGATAATAGAGATTAGTGAGAAATTAGAGAAGAGTTAGAATTAGAGGTTGATGACCCCTGGGAGTGAAACCCTTTATACTCCTAGTGGTATCCGTACTAATACCTTACCGGTGTTTATTAGTGAGTTAATTCGCTGGAAGCCCTTGCTTAATTCCCTGAAGTTTTCGGGTAAACGAAAGGAATACGCCCCTTGGGTGCGATAGATGAGAGATAAGATTTTAATGGATTACCCCTTTTACCTTATGAACTATGAACTTTAGTATTTAGTTAATTTATGTTTAGAAGTTGGTCCCTAATAGGTAGCTAGCACCTTTTACACCGCCGGAGGACCTGATGGAATTAGAAACCCCGAGGACTTTATACGTTACCTTAATTGCATTTATTTGGATCCGAACACCTAGTCCTGAGTTGTTGCCTAGTTATAGACCCTACGCTAAAAAGAGAATGAGAGTTTTGCGATATTTTTACCTAAGTTTGAACGAATAATGGTTAACGTTGGTGGTGGTGATTAGCCCGTCACTATGCAAATATTATTTTTAGAGGTAACTTTAACCCCTTTGCTGAAGGACCGGCTATTCACGGTCGAGCTTCCTAAGGACTACTTAGGCTAGCTTACCTGAGTATAGGACATTGTTTGGAAGGTTGAACGGGCCTCTAAATATAATCACCCTTAGAGGTCCACCTACTCCTCCGCTGTTTGTCCAAAGGATAATAATGGAGATGTTATTATGACGGGAGCGGTTTAGTCTATAGGAGCTAAGAAAATAACCACTACTAAACCCCGGAGAAGCTCTAGCTCCTCTACGAATAATAACCGTTCTTAATAAAGAAACCCGGAACGCAATAAGGACCACTGTGAATACTTTGAGTGTAGAGAAGAAGGACACTTTGTACGGAACTACTGGAAAAAGGCCGAACACCGCTAATAGGCCAACCGGCCCCTTATAGCTAAAACTTGCCTAAAAGGAAATGCAGAAGAAGAAGATTAACTAATAACCCCTAGTTTGAGTGATGAGTATGAATTAGGAAAAGAATAACTCTGGGATAAAGTTGGGCCCCGGAGCCCACTAAGGAGCAAGTGAAGGGATAAAAGAAACACTAAAGGAGCTAATAATAGTAGGGCAAATAGTTTATAATTATAAAAGTCAGAATTAATAAAGGATACTTAACTAATGCCCTGGTGGACACCGGCTGTGAAGTTTATGCTATGGTTAACCATTCCTTTACACAACGCCTCCGATTACCACTTATTAATATAATAAAACGCCCTATAAGAGGTTATATAATAAGTAGCCCCTCACTGGGTAGAAACCAGGGAATAGTTGTAATATAAATGGAAATTAGTGGTTATACACAATAAGTCTACGCATATGTAGTAGACGATTTAGAACTGGATATATTTTTGGGAAATCCCTGGATAGTTTAGAATAAGGTGAAGTATAATACTAGTACCCACTAATTTACTTATAAGAAAAGAAGAATAAAAGTATACTTTTCTAATAAAGAAGAGCCCGAAAATATATTAGAGATATATTAGACTAAACTATTATTAGTAGCACCGTTTACTATAGTTTACTATATAACATAAAAAAAAAACAAAAAAATAACCAGAGATCACCAGCTGCTATTATAGTAACCAGTTTACAAAATATCGAGAAGGCTCTCATAAAACTAGAACCACAAAAATAAGAAGATATTTCGAGGTTAGTACTAAAATAGGTATATAAGAAGTTTAGAGACTTATTTGACCTAACCAAAGTACACCTAGTACCCCCCCACCGACCAGGTATAAACCACGCAATCCCTTTAGAGACAGGGCCAGAAGGGAAGGAGCCCTAACTCCCTTAGGGACCTCTATACACTATATTAAGAGAAGAGTTACTAGTATTAAAGAAAACACTTAACAACCTATTGGATAAGGGGTTTATTCGAGCTAGCTACTCAGTAGCCGGTGTCCCCGTGTTATTCACTAAGAAACTAGGAGGTGAATTAAAATTCTACGTTAATTATAAAACCCTAAACACCATTATAAAAAAGGACCGTTACCCATTCCCACTAATATCGGAAACTCTTAGTAGAGTAACCACTACTAAATAGTTTACGAAGTTTAATATTATAGTTATTTTTTATAAAATACAGATCGCCGAAGGAGACTTAGAGAAGACTACTTTTAGAATAAGATACGAGCTATTTAAGTAGGTGGTCTACTCTTTTAAGCTCACCGGTACCCTAACAACGTTCTAATAATATATTAATACTTCCCTATAAAAATTCCTAAACAACTTTATTACAACTTATATAAATAATATCCTTATTTACACTAATAACTCGAAAAGGGATTATAAGGAGAAAGTATAAGTAGTTCTCCAGGCCCTAACCAAAGCCGGCCTAAACCTAAACCCGAAAAAGTGCGAATTCTACGTTGAGAAGGTGAAATACGTCGGTTTTATTATCACCACGGGAAAGGGTTTATCGTATAATCCCGATAAGTTAAAAACTATTAAGGAGTAGTTAGCCCCTAGGTCCCTCAAAGGTATACAAAGCTTCCTAGGTTTCACCAACTATTATCGCATATTCATACTAGAGTATAATAGGCTAGTAGAGCCCCTAACCCGATTAACGAAAAAGGGGGTAATCTTCTATTAGGGAACAACTTAAGGAGAAGTATTTAAAACACTAAAGAGGATATTCATAGAAGAGCCGTTCCTACGGAAATTTGACCCGGACAACAAAACACGCGTCGAAACAGACTACTCAGGTTTCACTCTGGGCAGTGCATTATCATAAAAGGACCCAGAGGGTCACTAAAGGCCAGTTGGGTTCTACTCACAAAAACTCTTATTAGTAGAATATAATTACCCGATCCACAATAAGGAGCTTCTCATAATACTCACTTATTTATAATCCTAGAGAGCTGAACTCCGTAGTATCCAGCACTTCACTATCCTAACAGATCATAAGGGTCTAGAGTATTTTATAAAAAAGTAACACCTAACTAAGAAATAAAACTACTAAATAAAAGAGTTATCCTAGTATAACTTTAGGATTAAGTACTAACTAGGAAAGGAAGTGATAATACCTGATGTATTATTAAAAAGGGAGCAGGACGTCCCCTAAGGATAGGACAATAAGAGGGAAAAGGGCCGGGTAATCCAGATGATTCCCGACTCTGTACAACTAAGCCGTACTCCACCCAGTAACCCTCGAATTAGACAAACTACCAAAGATACACTAAAAATACCATAAACTACTATTTTTAACGCTAACCCTACACTACAAACCCTTTAGAATAAAACTATAAAAGCTAATAGAGTATACTAAACTACTTATTTAGTAATAAAAGAAAAGAGGAGAAATTTCCCACTAAAGCTTAAACTAAAAATTTAAATCACTAAATACGAACTCGATAAGCTGGGAAGATTAATATAAAAAGATCGATTATGGGTACTGGGGGGGGAAAACGACGATAACCACCTAAACGAATTACAAACTAAAATTATGCAAAGGTATTATAACTCATACACTAGTAGCCACCCAGGACGGAATAGCACGTTAGCAATAATAAGTAAATAGTTCTTCTGGCCAGGCCAGTCCTAGATAATTCAGAGGTTTATACGAAACTACGATACTTATAAAAGGATATACATCTAAAGGTAAACTAAAAAAGGGTTCCTTAAACCCCTACCGGTGCCTACCCGTATCTACTACAACTTATTAATGGACTTCATCACTAACCTTCCTTTAATAAAAAAGAAAAAGGCCCGATACTTATGGGTTATTATGGATAGGTTATCGAAGAACCCCACATTAAAAGAGATGGAGATTATGGACACTGAAGTTTATGCTTAGCGGTTCCTCTCCTATCACTATAAGTTCCACGGAATACTATAAATAATAATCAGTAACCAAGGATCGAATTAAATAAGCTGATTTTAGAAGGAATTCTATAAGTTAACCGGTGTAAAACGATTATTAAGTATTGTTTATTACCCGTAAATAGATGAAGGGATAGAACGCCTTAACTAGGAGATCTAAGTAATTCTCTGCGCATATATAATATACACTTAGGACGATTAGGGGGAATTACTACTTAGTATGCAACTAGCCCTTAGGAACTGAACGAGTATTACTACGACGATGTCCCCATTTTTTATAGAGTATGGATACTACGTCGACCCTTTACTAGTAGTAAAAGGAGATAGTTAACTAGAAACGAATTGAGAGGAAACAGCGAAGTAGCTAGTTTAGAGGATAAAGGACGCTATAGAGTTTATTTAAGTAGTAATAGCAGCTACTCAGCAGCGAAGTAAAGACTCTATGAACTACACTAAGGGACCAACTGAGTAGTACGAAGTTAGAGATAAAGTGTGGTTAAACGTCACCAACTACTCATCCCCAAGGCTAAGTAAGAAACTAGTATAGTTTCACCATAAATATAAAGTTATATAAGTGATCTTAGTTTACGTAGTAGAGCTAAGTATATTAACTAGTATTTATTTACACTTCTACGTAGACCTCCTTTATAGGGCAGCTAGTAACCCGTTACTAAGGTAAGAAACAACTAATGAATAACCACCCCCGATTCGCAACATGAACGGAGATCCTGAATAGCTTATGGAAAACATATTAACGGCAAGGTGGTAGCCGGTGGGTAAAGGGCACCGTCGCCAGGCCCTAGTTAAATAATAAAGTTATATAGAGCTAACTTAGGAGCTTATGGAAGTAGTATCAGAGATAAAGGCTTTAGATAAGTATGAATAGCGGTATAGAGAAATTAATACAGCGGATAGGGACCTAGTGTACGCCCCGAGAAGACGTCGGAGGGCAGCAAATTAATAACCGCTGGTGCACTAATAGAACACTAGTAGGGAGGGAGGGGAGAAAGGAGGGGGCATTTATTACGGGTTGATGCCCACGATGGCCTAAGCTTTACCTAAGGCGTTAACCAGCATCCAACAAAAGAGCCCTCCGGTCAAAGGGGCCTCCGATCAAAGGGCCTCCGGTGACCTCCGGCGCCCCACCAGAGGTCCCCTTTGTTCTCCAGCAGTATAGATTCCTACACCGCCCCCCTTGCGAGGAACTTCCTCTCTTTCACTCCTTAGCTTAAAGTAAACAGTAATAGAGCACCCTAAGGTCGAAAACACCTAGGCCTAGCCCTTCGCAATTATTAGTGTTCTAAGATTAATTAGGTGGAGGTGGTTTCTTAGAGGCCTTTTTCGGCTTCTTATTAGCAGCAATAATATATTTATTAATAGACTAGCGAGGTTTATTATAAAGACTATAATCCATCCCCACGCTATAAAACTCCTGGGTAATCCAACTAATCCATCTCTAGTACATAGCTCTAACGCGGTTAGTAGCGGAGTAATAGGTCCAGGAATGTACCACCTGCAGCGTATTATAATTTTCTCGAAAAATAACTCAAAGCCATTCTACTATAAAAACACCACACCCATAATCATCAGGCTACTAGACCGTATCAACAACGCCCGATACTACTCGAATAACCCCGATCAGATCAGATCCAGCACCCATAGCTTAATACCATAACGTTAAGTTATACATATCGACTAAAAACTATTATTCCGAAAACCCTGCGCTCCACATACTATTAAACCAAAAAGTGCAACCTAAGACTTAGTTAACGAAGACGTTTATAAAGTGATTTCCGTTATGGGCCGTAATAAAGTAGACCAAATTAGTTCCGTGGATATGTGTTTTTAGCTAGTTGGAGCATGATCTGAGTTATTAAGGGGTTAAGGGTATATCTCCCTAGGGTTATATAATAATCTCGATGTTAATACCCAGGGCTTCTAAATCTCACCAAGCTATCGTAGCAGCGGTTTCCACTTCCCTATATTTAAACTAGTCCCTTTATATAATATTCCCCTGTATATTATAATAGTTTTTAAGAATACGGGTAGCCATATTCGGGGCCTAACCCATCCACCGTCCCTAATTATCGAAACCGGCCACCCATCATATTCATAGAATTATAGTTATTTCCGAACTTTGTGCGGGAAGCCACGAGGGAACTAGAACTAGTATCTTATTATTTAGTGTAAGTGTATTTTATAGGTATACGGGGTTTATATATTATTTATTAGGATCCGTAACCCCGGTGAGTAATCAAAGTATTATTAGTAATATATATTAGGAGTTTTTGGGTTTTATAACACTTCCTTATACTAGATTAGGCGTAAATTATCGAATAGGGTTAAGTCCTATGGTTATGAACCTATAAAGAAGGGTCCTAGTATAATTGTTATCCTAAAAGTTAACTTAGTTTAGAATAACCAATATAATAATGTTTATGCGTAGGTAGTGTAATAAAAAGAGTAGAGAAGTTGACGATAATTATGTAAAGTAGGTTAAGAAGGAAGCCTTATTTCTAATCAGGTTGGGTTTATTATAGGGAAGTGGAAAACAAAAGGTGAGGGTCGAGGGGTGGGTTATTTGTTTATTGGCGCAGGGTGAGTTGATTCCTAAATTAGAGCCAAGGGTAACTCTAGGTAAAAGGTAGGTGATCTCGTGAATTGAAAAGGGAAGGGTAGGTCGCTTTTTGTACCCTTCCTTCCGACGAAAGAGTATATTAAAAGGAAATGAGTTAGTCCCTTTTCATCTAATCAGATACCTATTACGGTTCCTTAGCTAAGTCGGAAGGTCCTCTGGTGAATTAGTGCTACCCTTAGGGCCAGTATAAGAGGGCGCCTTTTTTTTTCCACCTTTCTTTTCCTCATAATAACCACTACTATGTCCCCAATCTTGGCTCCTTAACCTGATCTGGTGCTCTATAACTCAATAGTATACCTCCGAAGGACATTAACCATAAGTGCAACTAAACAACTCCTATTATAAAAGCTCCTTAGTTACTCAACTACGATCCTCTAAAGGACGAAGGTTCCTTTATTACTATCACCCCCGTAAACTTCATTATACATCGTTCCTTCCTAACTTCCTACTTTTAGTAAACCTAATTAGAGTATTAGATCACCACTTCCCTCGTTTAGCGCTAACTCAAAGATCCCATCGGTCACCTTTATACCAAAGTTTAGTTCACTAATACCATCGAGTATAGTAATACTCGTACTAAGGTGGCCCAACGGTTCTAGCTCTCACTCCCCGCATCTTATCCCTTAGTAATTATAAAAAAGTACTCTAAAAACAGTACTTTCAATCATCGGATCTTTATTTTGCATTCCCATAATAGTCACTTCGGGCTCATCACTTAAAAACTTAGTGGTTAACTAAACACTAGGGCTACTCTTATTATCCACGGAGTTAGTGGTCGGAACATAATTCCTTATTATTACTACGAAGAGCACTAGTATACATTACTTTACGGGCCTAATTAGGGCACCGTCATAACTCCTTTCTAGGAATACGTCCTTTTTCCCGGTGAATACTAAAACACCTATTCTAATTACTTATTCTACGAAACCAACTCTGTTTACGATTATTACAACCCCGCTTTTTATGCATAGTATAGGTATAGCACTCAGCTTACCAATAGTTCTCTTTATATAAAGGGTAACGAAATCAAATCGGCTATCCCTAAAAACATCTCCTCTATTAACTCAAAGCACTACTTTTAGGAAAACCTCACTACCCTTACTAAGTCTCAGAAATAAACATATAAACGGTCCCACACAAAATTAATCTTAGATATAATTTTCTTCGGTAATAGTTCTCAATATATAAAAAAAAAGGATATAGTAGGGGAGGATTCGGGCTAATTAGGTGAAGGAATAAAAGAAAAGAATAAAAAGAAGGGCTGGTATTATATTACTCTTTTATCCCTAAAACATTCCCATTAGTCCCTTACTAGAAGGTTTTCTTTCCTAAAAAGCATAATAACAACTTCCACATTAATATTATATATATTTACTTAGTTCATAAATTCTAATAAAATACAAAAATAAAATAAAAAAAAAGCTAAATAAATGTCTAATTAGGGGTAAAGTATTTAGAAAACGACGCCAAATAATGTTAAATATTAAGAGAAGGTAATGTTATAGTGTTTATGTTTTGTCCATACGTTCTGCTATATCGTTCTATAAAGGGAAATATAATTAAAATATGGTAAAATACAGGGAAATACACTAAAATATCTGATTAATAATAGTAAACGCATCTAATCAGGTCCTAAATAACGAGGAAATACAGCTAAATACAAGGAGATGTTAGGGTATGGGTGGTTATGAATGCGTTATCCAGGCCATTGTCCTGGGTCGCTCATCTAAATATATCCCTAATCCCAGTAAAATTCTAAACATTTTAAATAATAAACAATTTCAAATAAAATAAAACATTAATTTAAACCTTTCTAATTAGGTTTTTATTTTAGTAAAATCCTAGTATTTTGTTTTCTTTATTTCCGTGAGTGGCTTTAGGTCAATTGCTATCTGTTTACCTAGCTGCTCTTATACCTTTATATTCTTTTTTAACTCTTCCCTATCCTTTTCCTACTTCTATTATTCTATTTATAATCTCGTAAATGGCTTTAATGTGGTCGGATTAGGTTTATCGTCGTCGTCGTCGGCTGTGTTTATATTATTTGTGAGATTGGGGAGGACTCGTCGGAGTTCATTTCGAAGTACTGTTTTTGCCCATTACGGATCTTCTAACTCCTATAACCCTTCATCTATTTGCACAAATCTCTTTAGGTGATAACCTTTATAAGTGTATATAGTTATTTCGTCCCTAGTTAACGTTTCTAATTAATACGACCTAACTTTTAGGTATACTAATTTAATTCGGAGGGGTCCTATTTATTAGTAGTGTATTTTTCGTTCTTTCGATTTGTTTATTACTCGTTTTTTATCGTAAACGAGAACAAGATCTCCGGGCTATAGCCGTTGTTGCCGCAAGGTCTTATTGTATACTTTATTGAACTGATCCGTTCGTCGTTATCTGATCCGGGCTACACGAAAAGCTACTTCTTCTCTATTTTCGTCCAGTTATTAAAAAGCTCTAATACGAGTTAAAAGCTCCTAATTAAGTATATGGACGTTTACCCAGTCCAGAATCCTTTATATAAAAATATTAATTTTAATTAGTGTAATAATTTCGTAGTCATATTCTAAGTAAAAGGGTGTGAATCCGGTTAGTTCTTTAATTAATGTTCGGTCTGCGAATAGTGTTATGGGTAGTATAATACCCTAATTCTTTTTCCCTCCGTTTAACCAGGTTAACAGTGTATATACGAGCATCTAATGTCCCTTCTTATCTAACCTATTCACCCTGGTGTTATAAGCTGAGATTACTTTTTTGTAGTAATTATATACTCAGTTAAACTTATCCACTACTCTTTTGTTTTTAGACCCTCTATTAACGATAATTTCTTTATAAATCCCGTACTAATAAATAACGTTTTCCCATAGGAAATCCGCTACTATCTTCGAGGATACGGAAAGCGCCTAATGGGCTTCGGGCTAGCCTATGAGCTAATTTCTTACCTCGATCAGGGCTTATTTACTAATCCATTATACATCGAGTAAAATCCTTAACCAGGGCAGTCCCGTAGGTGTTATTATAATATGTTAATTATCCTAATAGCCGGGTCAAGCTACTTAATAAGTTGGGTATATAAAAACGGTATGCCGGCTACATCTTTATGGCTATGTGATTGGGTATTTACACCGAACTACCCAATTTTCGAAGAGCTATTTAGGTAATTATAGTATTATTATCCACTACTTCCTGGGTCCGATTAGGCGTAGAGTTATGTTAATCTATTATTAGAACGTTGCGTTACGTCGTCATCACCTCCCTTATCTAAGAACGAGGCACCTTGGATCCTTCTCATAAAACTTTTTCGACCTCTGATTTATGGGATTGGATCGACGAATTACTGTCTCTTCGAGAAATAGGTTTCGTAATCCCTCTTTGGATAACTTTCCTCGTCTATTCAGGGCCGTCCCGACTTCCTCGTAGAAGGATCCCCGCTGCGTTATTGCCCGATTTAGTGGCTGCATAGGTCTTAGCTTTGGAAGTTACTAGGATCGTTACTACTATTCTAAGCTTTAGAAAGAACGCTGATACGTATGCGACGGTACTAGGAGTAAGCACCGGCTAGGGTACTTATATTAACTAAGAGAAGGGTCGGCTAATTTAGTTATTTAGAACGGTCCCTATTATAGTTATAATGCTTGGGAACGACTACTGGTTCTTCAGATATCCAAGGATTACTGGTTGGTTAGGTTGATATTTATTTTGGGTTTCCGAAACGATGTAATCGGGGACCTGATTAGTCTCCCCTAGAGGGTTAAGGAGGTCTCCGTATCGGTAATTATTATCGTAGAACGTGAATAAACTAACTTGAACGTCCTCTAAGAATTACTCATATCACCAAAATTACCAACCCAAACACTTATTATACCAACAACGTCCTACTAATCCAAGAATAAACCCCGGTTTATTCTAATTAAATAGTCCCCTCTATATAGGATTATAGAGCTACTATCCAGGTGATTGTGGGTTATATAACTAGTGAGGCGGGCCCTACTAGTATAGCGATCCCTGGGGATTCCAGTTTATTAAGTACGCTAACTAGTAATAGATTTGTGTAAACGGGGTGTTCTAAGCCTAATCAGGCTATTATTAATAGTTCTCTATAGCTTAGATAACTAATTAGAGGGTATCCAACTTATTAGTAAGATCATCGATTCTAGCCGGGCCCATCACAATTATATCCTTACCTAACTAATACTACTAAGTTAAAGAGGGGGACACAGCTCACTTTATAAGCATAGTATAAGCCTAATTAGGCCCAGAGTTTCGTTACACTACTAATTGGGGATCGTCGTCCAAGGAAATGCTATCACTAAAGGCCTTACCCCACTGGGATTCCTGGCCAATCTAAATAAGTAAACGGTCCCGGTAATTATTAAAGTCTCCGGAATTAAACAGTTTTCCCACGGTCGTTTTCATCTACAGGGCTACGTTGGTCGTCACCGTCTTTGTAAAGCAGTGTATAATAGTTTCGATTAGTTCTAGGTTACTTATCACCACCTTCTTTCAACGAAGAACTTTAGTTTTAATATTTTCAACCTTCTAAAAGAGTTTCGTTACTCCTTTGAGATTATTGTTCCTAATCAGGGGTCCCTTAGTAAAGTTGTAGAGTTACTTATTTAGTCTAAGGATATAATCCTCGTCCAAGTAGCCGTAGGTCTTAAGTATATACTTTTTTATAACCCCCTAGGAAATCAACTCAATCTCCACTTTAATAGCTTCCTAATACTCGTCTACTAAGTATTAGGGGAAAGCCTTTATTTTGTCCTAATTAAAGAAGTTAATTAAGTTTATTTAGGTTTTAAACTTCTCTAAGAAACTAGAGATGTTATTATTAGTAAATTTGGGAACCCCTTTTATCCCTGGTGCGGGCATTTTGAGAACGGGCCCCTTATAGCTTATAATTTAGATGATCCTCGCTAAGTCGATAATGGGATCCGAGCTAGAGGTCTAATTAGAGCTGGACGGAGTAAGGGAAGGGTTATTCTTATCGATCCTCTTACCTTTATCGTCCTTCGTATCTCAATCTAGGCCGAACAAGTCATCCGAGCCAGCGTCTTCAGCGTCTTCCTCGAAGGCTCAGGGTTACATATTCCTAAACAATTCTAATAAAAAGGCAAACATAATAGCGTTCTAATTCAGCTAATCAGGTCTAATAACTCATAGTGATTACTATTTCTATTCAGAGTTTAGGTATAGCAGAGGTGGATAATGGCTTTTCAGAAAAGAAAGGGGGGGGGGTGGTTTTAGGGGTTATAATTCTCATAAAATCCATAATAATATATACTTAAATCCCTTAGCAACAACTAAGGTTACTAGGGCAGCGGTGGTTAGGGCTAAACGCAGGATTACTCACCCATAACAACTAAAGTAAAGGGAGGCCTACTTAATAAAAATTAATAACAATCTTAGGTTAATAAAACATAACCCCACTTACGATGTTAACCGGTGGCCGGTCACCCAACATTCTAAATTTATTAAGGTCGTACAATCCGTCCATAACATCTAAGAATAACTAATCAGGCCAAGGGTTCACATTTAGACTAATCCATTCATCCACCTACTATTACTTAAATATTCAAAGTCGAACAAATCAGTAATAAAAATTCCAATATTCATCATCATATCTATCGTTCTTGCGGGTTCTTCCAGCTAACTATTCTTTCTTCTAACTATCATATAAGCGTTTCTTTCGGTCTAATCGGGTCGTATCGGCTAATATCTCATCATTTAAATTATATCTCAAAGCTTCTTATGTTCTCTTTCCCTTGTTGGGTTCGTGTTTAGCCCATATCAGTTAGGAGGGAGGGAGGGCCGATAATTACGTAAAATAATCTTTTAGGGTCTCTAGTATTCCCAGATTCTTTTTAACCGAAAAGCATCTTGTTCTTTTAGTCAAGCTAAAAGAGATCCTATTACTCATTTTCCTTGTGTATTCTTCGTTATTCTTTTTTAAAAAGGAGGAGGGTGGATAATATAAGTGGTAATAAGGAGATTGGGCGTTCAATTCGCCCACGAGGCACCAGTAAAACGGAGCGGGGGATACAGTAAACAGCATGTATTATACGAATAACAATACACACACTCTACTGACCACAAGTTGCGCACCTCTCATCACGGGTCTAAAGAGGTGACTAACTCGTACCAACAGCCTCAGGGACGCTACTTTCAAGGGGAATCGAGTATTCTAAACCTAATCAGGTCTGGAATAAGCTCAAAAGGCTAGGGAAAGCGTATCCGAGACTAGGTTACCTTATTGCTTAGTGGTAAACCGACCTCCGTATAAAGCATTATACACCACGGTCACGATAGTAACGTCAATAACAAAAATGGGCAAAACGAGTGAATATTCTTGTCGAGGAGGCTCCCCCGAGGTGTGTACTGTGTTATGTGTAGAGGCCTGGTCAGGTCTAAAATACTAAAAGAAAGTCTCTCCTTATAAGGGGTCGTCGTCGCCGTGCCCTAACCATCATCCCGAAGATGAGCCGCGCGCTTCCCCTGCCCGGTTTCATAACTTAAAGACTCTGAGTTTTATAAGGATATTTAAATACTATTAATTATTATCCTTATTAAAGATGTTTTAATTATAAGAAAAGTGTTTTCAACGAGAAGTATAGCCTTAATACTAGAACCTTCTACGAGAGATCTAAGTAGTTTAACTCAGTTACTAATAATTTAGATATAGTTAATAGAATATAAGTCTCTCCGGGCTAGGGAGAGATTTTATAAAACCTCTCACTCTATTAAAGAATTCAATAAGACAGTAACCCCTTAATAGTAGGTTAACCTTATAAAGATGTATAACGATAATATAAGGTAGAGGTGAGAAGTATAATGTTTTGGATATTAAACTCTGCATTTTCTAGGAAACTTATAGGAAGATCGGCGCCGACTAATTCCACGAGGTGAGCTTTTTGCTGACTATGCTGAAAAGAAGGGCTATAATACTATATTACGCTCAAATTAGCAGTACAGAGATAGCCCGATTAACTACGAAGGTTGTTAATAAGATAAGAGGTTATTTTAAAAGAGACTAATACTAATAGTCTTATATGATTGATTAGAATAAAGCAGACCTCACTAAAAGTATTTAGAAGAACTTAGATAAGACGAAAGTTGAGGTACTTGAAATTATTTTTAAGACCCTTATAAACCTATAATAAGCTCTCACTCTAGTACACCAGGGTAACGAAGTTCTGAGAGATAAGCTGATCGGCGTTACCCTTACTATAAGGGAGTGCTGGATGGGTGTTATAGCCGGAGCGAAGACCTCTAAGGAGCTTTATAACACCATAAAGATGAGCTTCAATTTAGAGGAGCGTAGTAGAGAAGCCTACCGTTAATACACAACATCAAATACTACTCTAAATAATACCCTTTAAACTAATAAACACTTTAATAATAAGAGCAGAAGTAATTATTATAAAAGTAGATAATAGTAGTGAGAAGGCTCGTATAATAATAAGATGTACTACGTTTATGGTAAGGAAGGGTGTTGATTAATAAAATACTCTATAAAAGAAAGGAATAAGGTGTTTAAATGATATAAATTAAGCTAATATATTACCAATACCTCCCCCATAGTATATAACTACTTTTTTACTGAATAAGAAGGGTATAAAGACCTAAATAATAAGAATAGAAATAATAAAAACCTTTACTAATACCTCTTTAACGCTATAATTAATGAAAATAATAAGAATAACTAGGAATTTTATATCTTATTTTTCGATTATATAACTACTTTAACTGGTGAAAAGTTTGCTCGAATACTGAGTAATTAGGCCGCTTATTATATAATAATGAAGAGGGATATTAGTAACGCTGTACTTTCCCTAGAATCGTAGATTTATAGAGTTTTTATTAGTGATAACTGTTATTTAGTAGTGGTATTCTAAGGTATTATGCCTAACACAGGAGCAGTAAGTATATTAATAATAGGGTACCCTTAATTCCTTGCCCTATAAAAGATCGACACTAACGTGACCCTGGATATATTAAAGGTAGGCTAGGCGAGTATTACCTTTAGTGATAACCCTCTCCTATACTTAATAGAGTTAACTATTATTAATTCCCTGTTTAAAGGTTATATTCTTATATTATAAAGGTGAATACCTTATTCCTCTTATATTTAAAAAATATGGATCACTTAGGAATTAAGTTTAATAAGTTTAATAACTTTTTATATTAGGAAAATATTAAGGTCCCTATTATCCGGAAATGAGGATATCCATAAATACTCATTTATACCCCAGAATAGAGTTTTACTTAAAATTACCTTATAAAAGCCGAATTATATATATATATATATATCACCATTTCGGCCACTCATCAGTTTAAAAGCTCTATATAATACTAGAGAAAGCCGGTAACAAAGTGACCTACAAAGTAATTCAGAAGCTCACTAAGCATTACCACTAATGCTAAATAAATAAAAAGGCCCTAAGACGTTTTAACTTCACCCTAAAAAACAACATTAAGTTTAATTATAAAGTAATTATTAATGTTTTTTACCTAAAATGTAATAAACCCATCCTTCAAATTATAAATACTACTACTACTTTTAATACTACGAAATTCCTCAATAATATAACTACGAGACACATATAATAGATACTCCGCAAATAATAAATCGATACTTACTTTAAGCCACTTAACAAAATTATTATAAATACTAACACAAACTTCAATATAATAAAGTTCAGGAATTCTACGACATCTATAGTGATAGAAGTTAAAAAAGTGCCCCTAGAAGCCTATAACAGCATCGGAAAGGTGAAACAATACTATATAACACTATAATAAGTATATAAGATAATCCACTAGGAATCTCCTTCTACACCACCAAAGATTACCCTCTAGAGCGCCGTTAAAACAGTAAATAATATAGTAGGCCCTAATAGCCTCGTCCCGACCCTACTCATTTTCAGCGTATACCTGCGTTTAACACCTAACGCTACGTCATTATTAGAAATCTAATAAAGGGTAGAGGCTACTAAGAAAGTTATAATTAAATTATATAATCTCTATACTAAGTGAGTAATCATAAATACTCTTATAATAAGAAACGGCCCTAATACTATACTAACTAGGGAATTACCCCTCTAATTACTTATTAAAGTATAATATAAAAAAAAGGTTAAACTAGCCCGTTTATACTTATCACCTATAATAGTGAGACCTACGTCGTTAAACTTCCTTTTGGCCCGAGATCGTTCCGGATAACCATCGTAAAGCTATTCTATAGTAAATTTAATAATAAAAGAGGCCAGAAAACAATAAACGATAATAAAGAGCCCCCTTAACTTAAAGAAGAGGTAGCCTTGGACAAAGTTATTATCTAGACAAATATACCACCCCTAGAGGAAGAGCTTATACTACCACCTCGATACCCGAGAAATAGACCTAAAAAGAATATATAAATTAACTTCCTCACTAAAATTAATCACTTTAATAATATTAATAGCAGAGTCCTTAGAACGGCTATGTTTCTAAGCGCTAAAGAGGAAGTAGACTACGCCCTAGTACTAAAACTATACTAAAAAGGGATAATTAATACCCTAGGGCCACTATTCAAAGAATCCACTAAAAAGAAATTAACACTCTAGTCGAGTAAGGAGTTTCCGAGTTCACCTAGTATAACGAAAAGAAATATAATAGTATTTAAATCTTTAAATTATAAATTATTAATAAAGTAAAAGGGAAAATAGAGATCCCTTATAAAAAAAAATCGAGACTAGTTGTCCAGGGATACACCGACAATAGCAAAAAAGTTATTCTTACGTAGTCCTCAACTATCCAACAGGCTAGTCAGAGACTAATTCTCGCCGTCGCCCTATCCCTCATTTAGACGGGCTACTATTCCTTATAAATAAGAGATATTGTCACGGGCCAAGGCCCGATCAGAGGCCTCGGAACCACTCGGCCATATTCAACGCCAACCACTGCTTACTAAGCCTGATCAGGCCTAAGCAGACCTAATCAGGATCCAACGGATTTGTAGAGCAGCAGACTTTTCTTTCCTTTCTCCTTATCTTAAAAATACTCATAGTAGTCACTATAATTAATTATAATATATATACTTAGACCATTATATTATCTTCAAAATCATTAAAGGTAATTAATTAAACACTTAATATAAAAGCCCACGATTTATATAAGAGTAATAAAAAATTCTAAACGGGTTAACCTAAGGAGTCCCTGAACATCTAAAACTAATTAATACAGCCTAATTAGACTTAAAGGTTATCATAAACTCGAAAAGATACGTATATACACCCATAATAGAGTACCTCAACTACGTCATTAAGTATACTATAATTACTACTAAACATAAAACACTAGGATAAGTAATAACCATATAATAATAAAAGGTAACGCTAAACTATCTAAAAACCCATAATAGTTAATACAACTGATCGGATAACTTATAACCCAACTATAAGAGATGCGGACCACCCAAGTAACTAAATAAGAGACCTAACAAAAACAAATTCGATTATTATAAGAAGCCTTAACAAAACCTAGGTACCCAACCTCGATAATAAACCAGTCCCTAATACCTTTTATAACACTAATTCCCCCCGATTAGGTTTATATACCACCTCTAAAATAAACTAAACATTAAATTCCTAATCCACTAAAGTTTAATGGATTACGTAAAAAGTTTTAATAATAACACCTTAAAATAAGAGGGAAAATAAACGTAGATAAAAAAGCCTTTAGTTTAAAATCAACCATATTCACCTACATCTACTCTAGGCTAGAAAACACTATATAAGCCATGGTGAGTGCCTATTATACGCAAGGAGGGACTAATGGGTTGAAGAACCCGGATAAATTCATAGAATACTTAAAGGGTTATTACGTAGACCTTAACGTAGAAATACGAGCCCTCAACCAATTAAGGATTATACAACAAAAAAAGAATAAGAGTTTCACTTACTTCCTCCCCAAATTTAAAAAAAAAGCTTATAAAAGTAGGAGGAGGACACTAATTAAACGTTATAAGGATTAACTACCTCAAAAAAGCCATAAACACTATAATAAGAGCCCCCCTTATCAGCATAATTAATAAACCAACGATATACACTATATACACCCAGATACTCCTAAGTATAAGCTTAGAATTGGATAATAAATCCTATTAAGCCCACTATGAATATCGGCATAGGAGATCACTAACCCCTAACTAAACAAAAACTAAGTCCCCTCGGAAATAGAACAGTTAATTAGAGTCCCCCTAACTTAATTAGATAGAGTGGGAACCTACGAAAACAAATAAACTAACTAAGGATAAGAAAGTCCATAAACAGCTAAGCTAAGAGGAAGTTCGTAGATATTATAACTATAATAAAAAAGGGTATATATAATAATAATACCCTGAGGATCGAAAAAAGACAAAGAAGACCAAGACTTCTAAGGGAAAAACTAAGGAATAAAATAAAACGGATAATAGCTTTAATTAGGACTCTGAGGACTTAGGAAAAGAGTAACTCTTAGTGAAAGTCGTTATTAGGAGGAATAAGTTATAGAGGAATAGAAGGTTATTAAAAAGAGTATAAATTATAACCTATTTTATATTAATATTAGGATTAATGGGATATATTATATAACTGCCCTTATTAATATAGGGTGTTTAATATATGCCCTGATTAGCGATGCTTTTACTAAGAAATTTTATTTACTATGTATTAGTATTACACTTTAGAACTTAATATAAATTACCATTATAGTTCCTAGTATAATCCGCTATATTATTTACACTAATATTAATATTAATAACTATAAATAACACTAATTATTCTTTTATATTATTCCTAACTAAAAAAACGATATTATCCTTGGAAGGTCTTAGATAATTAACGATGATGTTATGGTTTACCTAGTACAAGGTACTCTGCATATAAGTGTTGTAGACTATTAGGTGATAAAAAGGAAATTAGGTTAGGCCCGGTAAGATCCAAAGTTCCTAATCCAATAATAGACTAGATCGGTATTCTTAGCCCTAATTAGGTGGGCATAGAAGAGAAGAGAGACCCCTCTTAGCATATCCACCCTAAACGTATTCTCTATAAATTTAACCAATATTAAGAAGGCCTTAACACTAAAAATAAAAATAAACCCAAGGACAAAACTCCTTACGTATTACTATAAGTTTCTATATATATTTAACCAAAATAAAACTAATTAACTACCACCATACCAAAAGAACGTCGACCATACTATCCCTATTAAAAAGGACTCCTACGGTCAAAATAAACCAGTAACCTAAGGACCTTTATATAATATGTTAAGGGAAGAGTTAATTATATTATACTAAACCTTTATAAAACTATTAAATAAAGGGTTTATTAAAGCTAATAATTCCCCTACATCATCGCCCATTCTATTTATCCAGAAGCCTAAAAGAGGGTTACAGTTCTACGTTAATTATTATACCCTTAACACTATTATAAAAAGGACTAATACCCCTTACCCCTGATCAGTAAGACCCTAAGGGCACTAATAAAAGTAAAGTAGTTAATAAAGTTGGATATTATTACTGCATTTCATAAGATCCGGGTTAGGAAAGGAGATGAATAGAAGACGGCGTTTGTAACGGTCCAAGCACGTATATTACAACTAGTTATAGTGATTACTATAAGTATCTTTAAGATAAGGAGAAAGGAAAGAAAAGTTTGCTACCCCATAAATCCGTTAAATCCTAATTAGGTTTACTTAGGCCTAATTAGGCTTAGTAAACAATAGTGAAACGGAGCGGGGGATGCAGTGAACAGCATGTATTGTACGAATAACAACACACACACTCTACTGACCACAAGTCGCGCACCTCTCGTCACGGGTCCGAAGAGGTGACTAACTCGTACCAAACAGCCTCAGGGACGCTGCTTTCAAGGGGAATCGAGTATTCTAGACCTGATCAGGTCTGGAATAAGCTCAAAAGGCCAGGAAAAGCGTATCCGAGACTAGGTTGCCTTGTTGCTCAGTGGTAAACCGACCTCCGTATAAAGCATTGTACGCCACGGTCACGATAGTAACGTCAATAACAAAAATGGGCAAAACGAGTGAATATTCTTGTCGAGGAGGCTCCCCCGAGGTGTGTGCTGTGCTGTGTGTAGAGGCCTGGTCAGGTCTAAAATACTAAAAGAAAGTCTCTCCTTATAAGGGGTCGTCGTCGCCGTGCCCTAACCATCATCCCGAAGATGAGCCGCGCGCTTCCCCTGCCCGGTTTCAATAGTTAGTGTTAAATATAGCTGAGTAGTTCCGAAGCCTCTAATTGGGCCTTAGCTCATAATAATTACCCCCTTCCTCCTCTCCTTTCCTAAGGGATATTCCCGTAATCGGCCTCGTAATAGTCTAAGGCCGTTGTATCCACTAGTATATCCATTAGTTCCTAGGTGAGTTAGGTATAGTCCTTCTACTTTACTAAGATTTTTTATTTACCCTATACTTTCCGTATATTACGGATCTCCTTAACTTTAAATTCCTCCCCATTAGCCACTAATATCATAGGTGGCTGGGTATTATCATAGCTTTATGACGGCAACGGATCAACTCTAGTATACCTAATTAGGCTTATATAGAAGATATTATAAATCCCTAGTAGTGTATTTAACTAGTAAACATAGGATTTAACTAATTCGAGGATGGTGTACTTTATATTAACCTAGTTAAACTTTTTTAATAGTTAATTAAACTAAATATTCTATAACCTTAACTAAACCTTATCCCTAGGCTTAAACTAATTAAATAATTAGTATTTTGTGTTTACGGTAATCTCTTATTTCTCTTATATTACCACTATTACCACCTAAGTTTACTTAGAAGTGTCCTTCAACTTTTAAACTAAAACCTCTACTCTTATTGTAGGGGTCTTATTACTATTCCATAGGGGTTCCTTTATTCTAATTAGGTCTAAATTATACTTATAAGTAATAAAAAACGAGCTAAGTCCTATTAATAAGGTGTCCTAGTTATTAATAACTATTATTATTACTAAGAGTAATTCATCCTAATTATCCTAAATATATATTATATATACTCTAAAATAGGTTTTTATTACTTAGTTTACCCTTTTTATAACTCTATTTATTTTTAGGTAGAATATTATAAAGAGTTTTTATTTAATCCATAGTAATTAGTAGAGTTATTTCCACATAAGACTCGTAAACTACGATCCTTTATCTAATATAATTATATAAGGTATCCTATGGTACTTAATTAGACCTCGGATTAGTTGGTCTATTATTATATTTATTGTGATATCCTTTAATAACTTAAAGATTACGTTCTTTGATAAACGATCAGTTACTATTATAACGTTTATAACCCTATTATAGTGGGAAGGGGGTAGTCCTATCATAAAGTCGATAAAGACCTCTGCTCAGATTTGTTTAGGGATAAGTAGAGGTTTTAATAGGCCCCTTTTTTTATTATATTATACGTTTCCTCGTCTATAAATATCATAATTCCTTATAAATCTTTGGATATCCTGGGATAGGCTTGGCTAATAGAACTAACGGCTAATTAGGGCTTTTAAAGTGTTCCTCCCCGGATATCCTATTAACATAGAGTTATGGAACCTCTGGATTAAACCCGTCCTTAGGGGCTCATAATATGGAATCCAGATTCTATTCTTTTATAATAATCTCTTATTATCGTTAATTATATATTCTAATAGCATTATCGGTAACTTCTATTACGAGGGACGTTATCGGTCTCCTTTTTATACTACCCCCCTAATTAACTAATATTAGGTATTTTGGTTTAAGGTTTTATTTTATTAGGAGTATAATAGTATTTTTTTTTAAAAGAGTTTAAGGAGGGTTCTATTTTATTTGGGCTAGGGTCATCGGTTTAATTTATGTTTTTAGGGGAGTCTCTTATATTAGATTTAACCCTCTCTATTTGCCCTGATTAGGCTTGTATTTTTCTGATTACTACTACGTTGTTAACTCGTAATACGTTAATCCTATTTTTTAGGAGTTTAATCTTCTAACCCTTTAACCTGTCGTCCTATAGGGTACTAGGGATATCCTGTTCGTATTTTAATAGTATATCAAGAACTACTACTTCTTTACTAAGTCTAAACTAGATAATAAAGTTATAATAAAATAGTAATTCTGATCACCTAATCTAATATTCACTTAATTATTTCTTTATTATAAAGTATTTTAAATTTAGGTGATCAATTAGAATAGTGAACTCTTTTATACTCTATAATTCTAAATCCTAATACTCTAAGTAGCGTATTATTACTAATAGTTCCTTATTGTATATCGGGTAATTACACTCCATAAGTAGGTTCTTACGTAAAAAAACACTATAAACTTCAGGATCCCTTCATTATTATACTACAACAAAACACCTCCTACCACATAACCAAACAAATCGGTTTCGAGTACTATAGCTCGATCAGGGTCCCAGTAAGCCAATACAGGTGCACTAATTAGGAGCGTCTTCAGCTCCTCGAACACTCTAATACACTCCTTACTCTAAATAAACGGTATATCCCTTTTAGTTAAGGTTATTAGGGGTTATATAATCCCTAAGAAGTTAGGTATAAATTACCGGTAATAATTAGTAAAACTAATGAACTCACGGACTCCTTACACTAATCAGGGCACTTCCTATCCCTAAATTACCTTAATCTTTTTAAGGTCTACACAAATTCCCTTACCAACATTAACAATAAACCCTAAATACTTAACACTCTTAACCTCGAATTCGTACTTATTAATATCCATATATAAGCCTATAACACTTAAATACTCGAGGACCTTCTTAACCTTCTCTCTATGATCAGAGAGGGAGTTATTTAAATAAATTAGGATATTATTAATATAAACTAAGTAAAACTTATCTAGGAAATTTTGTAGAGTATAGTTAATATATTATTAGAATATCGCAGGGGTTCTAGTTAAACTAAAGGGGGTAACCATCTATTCGTATAACCTATACCTTATCCTAAACGCCGTCTTCTATTCATCTCCTTTCCTAACCTAGATCTTATGAAATATAGTAATAATATCTAGCTTTATTAACCACTTCACTTTTGCTAGTGCCCTTAGGGTCTCGCTGATTAGGGGTAAAGGGTATCGGTCCTTTTTTATAATAGTGTTAAGGGTACGGTAATTAATATAGAATTATAACCCTCCTCCAAGCTTCCGGATAAATAAAATAAGTGATAATACAAAGGAACTATTAACCCTAATAAACCCTTTATTTAATAATTCTATAAGAGTTTAGCGTAATATAATTAACTCTTCTCTTAATATATTATATAAAAGTCCCTAGGTTACTGGTTTATTTTAACTGTAGGAGTCCTTCTTAATAGGGATAGTATAATCGACGTTCTTCTAGTATAATAATAATTAATTAACCTTATTTTAGTTAAAAATATATAAAAACTTATAGTAATACGTAGGGAGTTTCGTTCTCAGGTCTATTTTTATCTTTAATATTAGGGCCTTCTTAATATTAGCTAAATTTACGGAGAACGTATTTAGGGTAGATATACTAAAAGGGGTCTCTTTTCTCTTTTATGCTCACCTAATTAGGGCTAAGAATACTAATTTAGTTTACTACTAAATTAGGAACTTTGGATTTTACCGGGCTTAACCCGGTTTTCTTTTTATTACCTAATAATCTATAATACTTATATATAGAGTACCTTATACTAGGTAAAACGTAATATTATCATTAATCATCTAAAACCTTTTAAGGATAACGTCGTTTTCTTAGTTAGGAATAATATAAAAGAATAATTAGTGTTATTTATAGTTATTAATATCGATATTAGCATAAGTGACGTAGTGGATTACACTAAGAACTATAGTAGTGATTTACATTAAGTTCTAAGGTATAATACTAATATATAATAAGCGGAGTTTCTTAGCGAAGGTATCGCTAATCAGGGCGTATATTAAACACCCTATATTAATAAGGGTAGTTGTATAATATATCCCATTAATCCCAATATTAATATAAAAAAGGTTATAATCTATACTCTTTTTAATAACCTTTTATTCCTCTATAACTTATTCCTCCTAATAACAACTTTCACTAAGAGTTACTTTTTTCCTAAGTCCTTAAAGTCCTAATTAGAATTATTATCCATTTCACTTTATTCCTTAGTTTTTCCCTTAAAAATCTTAGTCTTCCTTATCTCTTTTCAATCCTTAGGGTATTACTATTATATATACCCTTTTTTATTATAGTTATAATATCTATAAGTTTCCTTTTAGTTTGGTTATTTATGGACTTTTTGGTTCTTAGTTAGCTTATTTGCTTTCGTAGGTTCCTACTCCATTTAATCAGGTTAAGGGGACTTTAATTAATTATTCTATTTTTAAGGGGACTTAGTTCTTATTCGGTTAGGGGTCAATAATCTCCTACACCGACGCTTATGGTGGGCTTAGTAGGATTTATTATCTAATTCTGAGCTTATACTTAGGAGTATCTAAGTGTATATAATGTATATCGTTAGCTTATTAATTATGCTGATGAGGGGGGCTCTTATTATAGTGTTTAGGGCTCCTTTAAGGTAGTTGATCCTTATAATATTTAATTAGTATCCTCCTTTTACTTTTATAAGCTCTTTTTTAAATTTAGGGAGGAAGTAAATAAAACTCTTATTCTCTTTTTATTATATAATCCTTAGTTAGTCGAGGACTTATACTTCTATATTAGGGTCCACGTAATAACCCTTCAAGTATTCCATAAATCTATCCGGGTTCTTCAACCTATTAGCCCCTCCTTATATATAATAGGTACTCGCTATAATTTGCATAGTGTTTTCTAGTTTAGAGTAGATATAGGTGAATATAATTAACTCTAAACTAAAAACTTTTCTATCTATACTTATTTTCCCTCCCATCTCGAGGTACTATTATTAAAACTTCTTACATAATCCATTAAACTTTAGTGGATTAGGAATTTAATATTTAGTTTATTTTAGAGGTGGTATATAAACCTAATCGGGGGGAATTAGTATTATAAAAGGTATTAGGGACTAGTTTATTATCGAGGTCAAGTACCTAGGTTCTATTAAGGCTTCTTATAATAATCGAATTTATTTTTATTAGGTTTCTTATTTAGTTGTTTAGGTAGTCCGCATCTCTTATAATTGGGTTATAAGTTATCCGATTAATTATATTAATTATTATAGGTTTCCAGATAATTCAGCGTTACTTTTTATTATTATATAGTTATTACTTATCCTAGTGTTTTATATTTAGTAATAATTATAGTATACTTAATAACGTAGTTGAGGTACTCTATTATAGGTGCATATACGTATTTTTCGAGTTTATAATAACTTTTAAGTCTAATTAGACCGTATTAATTAGTTTTAGATGTTTAGGGACTTTTTAGGTTAACTTATCTAAAACTTTTTATTACTCTTATATAAATTATGGACTTTTATATTAAGTATTTAATTAATTACCTTTAATAATTTTAAAAATAATATAATGGTCTAAGTATATATATTATAATTAATTATAGTGACTACTATGAGTATTTTTAAGATAAGGAGAAAGGAAAGAAAAGTCTACTACCCCATAAATCCGTTGGATCCTGATCAGGTCTGCTTAGGCCTAATCAGGCTTAGTAAGCAGCGGTTAGCGTTAAACATGGCCGAGTGGTTCCGAGGCCTCTGATCGGGCCTTGGCCCGTGACAGCGTTTAGGACAAAGTATAGGTTATATAAATAAATGGTTACCCCCTTTAGTTTAACTAAAACCCCTATAATATTCTAATAATATATTAACTATACCCTATAAAACTTCTTAGATGAGTTTTACTTAACTTATATTAATAATATCCTAATTTATTTAAATAGCTCCCTCTCTAATTATAAAAAAAAGGTTAAGAAGGTCTTCGAGCACTTAGGTGCTATAAGCTTATAAATGGATATTAATAAGTGTAAATTCGAGGCTAAGAGTATTAAGTATTTAGGGTTTATTATTAATACTAGTAAGGGAATTTACATAGACCCTAAGAAGATTAAGGTAATCCAGGGATAAGAAGTGCCCTAATTAGTGTAAGGAGTCCATGGGTTCATCAGTTTTACTAACTATTACCGATAATTTATACCCAACTTCTTAAGGATTATATAACCCCTAATAACCTTAACTAAAAAGGACATACTATTCATTTAGAGTAAGGAGTGCACTAGAGTGTTCAAGGAGCTGAAGACGCTCCTGATCAGTGCACCTATATTAGCTCACTAGGACCCTGATCGAACTACAATACTCGAGACCGATTCGTTTAGTTATATGGTAGGAGGTGCCTTATCGTAGTATAATAACGAAGGGATCCTAAAACCTATAATATTCTTTTTACGCAAAAACCTACTTACGGAGTATAATTACCTAATATACAATAAAAAACTACTAATAATAATATACTACCTAAAGTATTGGGATTCAGAACTATAGAGTATAAAAGAGTTCACTATCCTAACTAATTACCTAAATCTGAAGTATTTTATAATAAAAAAATAATTAAGTAAATATTAGATTAGGTGGTTAGAATTACTATCCTATTATAATTTTATTATCTAGTTTAGACCTAATAAAAAATAGTAATTCCTAATACACTATTAAAACACAAATAAGATATCCCTAATACCCTACAGAACAACAGGTTAAAGGGTCAGAAAATTAAACTCCTAAAAATTAGGATTAACGTATTACGAATTAATAATATAATAGTGATTAGAAAAGTATAGGCCTAATTAGGGTAAGTAGAGAGGGTTAAGTCTAATATAAGAGACTCCCCCGGAGACATAGATCAAACCGACGACCCCAGCCTAGACAAAACAGAACCCCCCTTGAACCCTTTTAAAGAAGAGCCATTACGCTCCCAATAGGATAAAGCCTTAAACTAGAACAACTAATACTAGCTAATCAGGGGAGTAATACAAAAAGGAGACCAATAACTTCCCTTATAGTAAAAGTTACTAATAATATTATTAGAATATATAATTAACAATAATAAAAAACTATTCTGGAGGGACAGAATCTGGATTCCGTATTATAAACCCCTAAGGACGGGTTTAATCCAGAGGTTCTACAACTCTACATTAACGGGATATCCAAAAAGGGTTACTTTAAAGGCCCTAATTAACCACTAGGTCCACTAACCAGGCTTATCCCAGGATATCCAAAGATTTATAAGGAACTACGACGTTTATAAACGAGGAAACGTATAGTATAACAAAAAGAGGGGCCTATTAAAGCCTCTGCCTATCCCTGGACGGATCTGGGCAGAGGTCTCTATTAATTTTATAATAGGATTACCCCCTTCCCACCATAATAAGGCTATGAATATCATAGTGGTGACCGATCATCTATCAAAGAACGTAATCTTCGAATTATTAAAAGATATTACAATGGATATAATAGTAAATCAACTAATCCGAGGTTTAATTAGGTATTATAAGATACCTTATATAATTATATTAAATAAGGGACCATAGTTTATAAGTTTTATATAGAAATAACTTTACTAATTACTATGAATTAAATAAAAACTTTCTATAGTGTTCCACCTAGAAATAGACGGAGCTATGGAGAGGGTAAACCAGGTAATAGAAATTTATTTTAAAGTGTACATAGTATATACTTAGGATAATTAGGACAAACTACTCCTAATAATAATAATAATTATTAATAACTAGGTTACCTCGTTAATAGGATTTAGCTTATTCTTTATTATATATAAATATAACTTAGACCTAATTAGAGTAGAGGAACCCCTGCGGAATAATAATAAAACCCTTATAATAAAAGTAAAGGTTCTAGTTTAAAAATTGAAGAACACTTCTAAGTGGGCTTAGGTGGTGATAGTGGTAATATAAGAGAAATAAGAGATTATTATAAATATAAGGTATTAATTATTTAATTAGTTTAAGTTTAGGGATAAGGTTTAGCTAAGGTTATGGAATATCTAGTCTAATTAATTATTAAAAAAGTTTAATTAAGTTAATATAAAGTATACTATCCTTAAATTAGTTAAATCTTATATTTATTAGTTAAATATATTATTAGGGATTTATAATATTTTTTATATAAACTTAATTAGGTATACTAAAATTAATCCATTATTATTATAAAACCATAATAACACCTAATCACCTATAATACTAGTGGCTAATAAGGAGGAGTTTAAAGTTAAGGAGATCCATAATACGTAAAAATTATAAGGTAAATAAAAAGTTTTAGTGAAGTAGAAGGACTATACTTAACTCACCTAGGAACTAATAAATATATTAGCGGATATAGTGGCCTTAGATTGTTATAAGGCCGATTACGGGAATATCCCTTAGGAAGGGAGAGGAGGAAGGGGGTAATTATCACGGGCTAAGGCCCGATTAGAGGCCTCGGAACTACTTAGCTATGTTTAACACTAATCACAACTTACTAAGCCTAATTAGGCCTAGGTAAACCTAATCAGGATCCAACGGATTTATGGGGTAGTAGACTTTTCCTTCCTTTCTCCTTATTTTGAAGATACTCGTAGTAGTCGCCATAACTAGTTGTAATATACGTGCTTGGACCGTTACAGATATTACTTAGGTGTACACCTAATCAATAACAAAGCTCAAAAGAACAACCCTTGCGAAGCTACTGGCCCAGATTAGAGACAACTACCCCCTAGGAACTATTATAAATATTATATAACCCTTATATAGAATCACAGAAGCCGGAACCCACTAATACACAACCTATAGCAAGTATTATAAAGAGAAGCTCTAAATGAGGACTTTTATATATAACCTCTACTTATTAATATTAAATAATAAAACGCTCTCTAAATAAAATAAATAAAAAACTCTATAAAATAACGTTTATAGTAAAAGAGAAGTAATACCTCTCTATTAAAACACCACTTATTTTTAATAAAGGAATTACTTTAATTAATGGAAAAACTATATTCTTATACTAAAAGGGCTAAAAAACAAAATTACGCCCAGTTAATACTAAATCTCATATTATAAAAAAAAAGTAGCACATCAAATAATATACTAAAAAAGCATATATTACTTCGACCTACTAGCCAGAGGCAGTATTCGAACTCTCAGTAGCAACTCAGTACCATAAAGCGACACTAGAACAAGTTAAAGCTCTAAATTAACGCCTAACGTAGTAAATTAAGCACCCAGACCGAGGGCTCACTTATATACCCCTCAACCTAATTACTATTAAGCTCTTTATTTATATTAACGGATCTTTCACTAATAATAACAATCTAATATCTTAACTCAAATTCGTTATTCTTCTTATAAACAAAACTCAGAGAAAAGAAAAAATTATAATAAAAAGTAATATAATCTATTATTCTTTAATAAAATCTAAAAGCGTTACGAAAAGTATACTCGTATTTAAGATTTATAGTATAGTCACTAGAGTTAACATAGCCTATACCCTTTCTACTACCCTAAAAATTATCACTAATAAGCTCCGAATACCTATAATCCCAACAATTATTTATACTAACTCCTATTTACTCTATAAGTATCTTATAAAGCTTAGTACTATAAAGGAAAAGTGCCTAATAATTGATATTATGGTGTTAAGGTAGTTATATAAGTGGTGAGAGTTTTATGAGATCCAATAAATCCACGGCAACGATAACCCTGCCAACGAGTTCACAAAGGTAGCACTAAATCGAGCCCTCGTAAGACTTATCGAAGACACAAAGGCGATAATACGGATAGAGGGATAGGTAACGAGGTCCTAAGCGACGTCTATAATGTTAATAAAAGGAGGAATATAAGGGGGGAAAAGGGGGATTTACTATTACCATTATTAGGGACGGCGAAATAGACATAACTCGTGGCCGGGCCTAGGAGACGCTCGTTTTTACTAGGAGGCGGTATAGTTAAAAGGGGCGATTCTGCTACTTCCAACCACCTTATACACTCGTTTCTTCATTTAATTTAATCGCGTTTTTAAGTAATTTGATGCCCGCATCGAATAATGCTTAAAATTACCTATTCAATGTTAAATAGCGATTTTACGATAGAAAAGAGAGTTATTAGTATCGGAATACCACCGTCTAGTTGGTGACACCTATTACCGTATATCACTGATTAGCCCGATTAGCGAGCTAATCAAAGGTCAGGGATCGGATTCAGAATCACGGCCACCAACACCGCGTTCAGCCTCCAATTCCTAATAAGAACAACAGCAGATACAACGAATATATCGTTATTTACTAACTTCCAACTACCAGGCCTGGTGAGGTGAATCCAACAGGTATAATGACAACATTAAAGCTAATAGTGAATAAACGTATTGCTTGGATTCTTTTGGCCTTACTATTTTATAAGTCCAGCAATAATAATAATAATAATAATGCTAATAATAATAATAATAATGCTAATAATAATAATAATAATGCTAATAATAATAATAATAATGCTAATAATAATAATAATAATGCTAATAAAATTCATATCTCCCGGATAACAAAATCTTTTTTGAATGCTAACAGGGGAGCTTTTTTCTGTCAGGCTCGTTATAGCCATGTAAGTATGTTGCTTGGAATAACATAATCCCAACGACCATTACCAAAGGGACGACTCTTGCTGTCAGAAACAAACGATGGAGGAAATAATAGAGGAAGAGTTGGCGCCCCGAGGCAAAGAGCACACTGATTCGACGACGAACAGCTCCGAGTTTGCCAAAATAATGCGGCAAGCCGCCCATACCCAGAAGTGCTGTGTTGGATAAAGAAGAAGACGGGGACTCGAAGCTTTCCTTGGGCAACGTCGGACCAATCGCACCGGCTGCCAAAGACTCACACGAGCAGTCAGGAGACGAAACTCAGAAAATGAAGTCATAAAAGCCATGTATTAAGGACCAGCTACCTGATTTGTTCTTACACGGTCGCCCCAATGATGCCTCAGCTGGCCTCAACAAGATCCTCTATTTTCGATACGGAGGAACTTGTCTAATCGCACAGTCAAGGCAACGAACCCTCGAGTAGTAGATCATCCAAAATACTTGCTACTCACTCGCCGGCCGTACTTATAGGATTTATGTGTCTATGAGCCTGTCCAGACCACCGGACTAGAGCACCAGTAAGTAAAGCGCAGTGCCATACGTATCGGGACCCAAGGAGTTAGACCTCAAGCAGTTTTCGTAAACTCAAGCTTCCTTGCCAGCCAGCAACCAACCGTAGCACCCGTTACGCAACTGTCGTCCCCTCGGTGGAACACGACAGTCCATTCACCCGGAGCTGGCGCGTCCATCCCGCGCGGACACGCGAGTACCCATACATCCTGTCCGATATATCGCATCAAATGGGCTGGTCCCTGTCCCAAGAAACCATCAAAACAGCCACAAAGCAACCCCCCTTGCTCACGACAGTGGAAGGTAGAATCAATGTCAGCGCAGTGGTAATCGCCGTCAAACGCCCTGTAATCAACTGGCCCGCCCGGGGTGAGGCGGGAAGCCTTGATTTCCCGGTTCTCCTTTAGACGAAGGATCTTGAGCTGATCTCCATCAAGTTCTGCAACCATGCCAGGGGACTCTCCTCGCTTGGGGCCTGTCAGGGTAATCGGCTCTGGTGACCCGGTGTACGAAACGAGAACCTTGCCTTTTGCACCTTGGGAAACCGTGATTGCCAGCTGCGTTTGTTCGTCCAAGAACGTGCCGATCCAAGCAGAATCCGGGTCGACAAGAGTGGTCTCTGATCTCTTCAGACCAAGTAGGCTCCTAATAATTTCGTCGGCTGGCGCTCCTGGGCTGCCCTCGTGGTTGAGCAGGACAACGACAGATAGTCGTTCCTCTGGAGCCTGGACTCGATAGAGCCGGAATCCTCGCAAAGCACCACTGTGGCCAACCACTTTCACATCCTCGATTCTGCCATGGCCCAGCCCCTGACCATACGGGGCTGGCTTGCCATCGTTGTAGGATGGTGGCGTTAGAGCTGCTTTATACCAACTCTTTCCGTCGGCCAAGAGTCGATCCAAGTATTGCTCGTAAGCGACCATGTCGCTGAGCGAAGCCACGATACCGGCGTCTCCCGCCCACTCGATCTTGTTGTCTGCGGGAAAGAAACCACGCTGCTCGTCTCCTTCGTAACCAATGCATGGAGAAGGTAGCTGTGCAGTATCTGCACAAAGACGTGCTGTTTTCATCCCCGCGGGCCCAAAGATGCGTTGTTCGAGCAACGAATCGAGTGACTCCCCAGTCACCTGCTCAATAACTCGGCCTAAGATGTGGAAGTTGGTATTGGCATACGAATATTCCGTCCCGGGTTGGAAATGGAACGTCTTGAGCCGCTCTCGCATCGGTTCACTGTGGTCGACAATTGAGAAGCGACCCTCTGGCTGGGCTCCCCACAGGACGCTTAGCGCCCAGTAATCGCGGATTCCCGACTGGTTGTTGGATAAGTGATCGATCGTCAGGCCGTTGTCTCGAGTCAAGCTTCGAGGTAGTAGCTCTGCCATTTTTGCAGAGAATTTCTCTCTCATGTCTCCTTGCTTGGCCAAGTCAGAAGGCGGATTGTACTCCAGATCGAACAGGAGAGCGCAGAGCATCTGCTTTGAGATTGAGCAGATTGGCAGTAGCGTGTCTGAGGTCATGGGGATCTTGCGGACAAGGTCTGCATACCCCCAGGCACGTTGCCCGATAAGATTGCCATCCTTAAGCACAGCGACTGCGCCGCCTGGTCCACGGACGCGAGAAGGAATGTTTTCTAGCGCCTTTTGCGCGGCCTGTTCAGATACTGGCATTGGCATTGATTGAGAGACGTTGTTTTTGAGTGGCAGTTGTGGCAGTTGTGGCAGTTGATGCTCATCCAGTGGAGTTAGATGCTTCAGTGGTTCGAGTTTGATGATCTCACCGAAGTATCTCGCGACCAACATATTGTAGCAGCGGGCTATGCCAGTCATGTGACTGCATGCGTGATGACGACGCTTCTGTGATGCGGCCTCGCCGCCTTTGTTCTGCCATTTCAACACTTTTCTTTTTTACTTCAAAGCATTGGCGGACAAAACAGAAGAAAAAACATATTTCCATAATTTAAGCTTCTTGTGTTTCTCCTCAGCAGACAAGGGGTGGTGAGCCTCCCTCGCTAGATTTTGTAGTTCGACATTTTATCAGCATAAAAAGTCCGCGATGTAATCTTGTGTTTTAAGAAATGTTACGAATAAGATCGTTTACTGGTCGAATTTCGGTAATAAATGAGCCTGAGAAAACCGATGCATTCGATCACCTGTTTTGTAAGAGTTAGCTTAGCGTTGTACTTACCAGTTCGCATATTGCTGGGAACAATCGGCTGATATCGTCTCTTAATTGATAGCTGGCCCACCGTTTACGGAGACACAACTGCGAAACTTATTGGCGTTGAAAGTGTGAACCTGTTTGACGGATTCAGCTGATGGCGCCATCTACGAACGGCGCCGGACGATGACATTTAGCTCGACTGGCCGTTCCGCACTGTATCGCGACAGTAGGGCTTGGGTACGCCCTTGGATACGCCCTGGAGCTAGTTTAAATATGGAAAACTGCAACTTACTTGATTTCAGCCATCGAGGTTGTCAATCACCTGGGTTGAAGTTGATCAGTCGAACTTCATATAAACCCGGGCTTGAGCATTGCGCCGGTCGGTCGGGGACGTTAGACAGATACCGGCTTCCTAGTCTAGTGCTGCGAAATAGAATAGCGATAAAAGGTTAGTCGTATGAGTCGCTGAGGATGAAGCTCTGCTCTGACGTATTACTCAACAGTTTTCCCGGCAGAACAGGGAGGAACACGGCGCCGCATCGTTCTCCACTCACAGCCGCGCCTGTGTGTGGGGCCGCACCGGGCTGTGTGCCAGGTCCCTTTCCCCATTCGGTCCCTGGAAGCGACGGAGAAGCGAGTGCGAGACGCCCATCCCAGCAAGCCCGCTTCCAGAATGTCCGGATCCCCCTCACTCGTGACAAGCAGGCCTCATAAGTGGCCGTGATCAATGAAAACACTTACCATCACTGGCAGCAGCGGCCCGGTCACTAGTCCCTCCGGACTTATGCGGTCGTAGAATGTTACTCGACGAGTAGTGGGAGAAGTGGCAGAAGTAGCTGAAAGCGCCACACACACAACACAAAACACGCACGTATACACAGAATTACACATCGTCTGAAGTCTTATACGTGTCATGTGTCGCCGTATTCGCAGTCCTGTTGCCTCCTCAGCTGGCATGTCTCAACTGTCGTCATCGCTCATCCTAATAGCCGTGCGCGCCTTTTGGATTATGGGCAAGGTATAAAGATTCCCCCAATCCCCCCCGTGGCATGAGTAGCGCACACGTAGGCATCGGCTCAGCCACCCTTTCCACAACTCTGAACAATCAAGAACAAAACGATCCAGGGTCACTGTGGTTTTCACCTCCAAGTGGAATATCCAAATTTCAAAATTTAGCGACAACAAAAACAAAAACAACTAGCTTCCCCCCGGACAACAAAACACAATGTGCGGTTGCAAGAGACGTCGTGCCGCCCGCGCCGCCTGGCTTGAGCAGCGTGCTGCCAGAGGTGGCGGCGAATGCGGTCGCAGATTCGGTCCCGGCTACGGCCCGCCCTTCCGCCCACCGTTCATGGGCGGGCCGTTTGGTCGATGGAGAGACTCGCCTCGCAACGACGTCCCCGGCGACCCGTCGCAGTTCGAACGAGTCCCATCGAGGGACGTACTAGCTGTCCGAGACATCGAAAAGGCAAAGGCTCCCCAGCCGGATGCTGAGCCTGCAGGTGCCGGACGTGTCTCTTTCATGCCGAACCCCTTCAGCCGATGGCGAGAGTCGGTTAGAAGCGACGCCAAGACGGGTATCAAGAGGGAATCCACCGCCACTATGCCACCGCGCTACTCACCTGGCGTCCCGGAGGCCCCAGCGATGAATGGCGAGAAGCCGGCGGGGATGCGTGAGTCCCTCCCGCCAACGTACGACGCGGCAACGAGACATTGAGCACTGCAAAGAGGACGGAGACGCAAAGAACCCTCGCTCGGATCGGAAAGCCCGAGGTTAGGTGCCTAGGAATCCTGCAACAGGTCGGTTGAAGATGCAAGGCCGAGGAACGCATGTGGCAGTGTCGAAGAGAATTAGGTCCGATATTAAAATTTACGTCATCAAACTACCTGTTCTGGGTATTCTGGGACATGGTTGCATATACAAGTCCAACCTGACAACATAGAAGCAACCACCATCTGTTTTTGTGCATCGAAGTGAATGGTTCTGTCTACCCAAATCTTCCCGAAGACAAATATTATACATGTAGGAAATGGAAATACACATGTCCCAGGGGACTAAGAGTGCAGAACTGATTGGTTCTAGTCCCAGTCTTCGTAGCCACCGGCGCCGTAAGGATTCCACTCCTGGCCAGGATAACTTGTCGCGCTCATTTGGGGCGCATCTGTGTCCTCTTCCTTTCTGTACTTCGTCCCTGACTGGATCTCCTCATAGGGATCAACCAAGATTTTCTCCTCCTGCGCCTCCAGCCGCATGGTTCTCATGCGTTCATCTTCGGTATCTTCTAGCTCTGCCCTCGTGCTCTTGCCTCGGGTCAGCGTTGTTGAGTTCGCACCGTTCACATTGCCGTTAGTATGAGTGACATTGCGTGGCGCTTCATCAGCCGAACTTTCGCTAACTTGGCTTTGTCCAGTTCTTGTCGCTGTTATCGGGTTGATCGGGGGCGGTGGCGGGCCAGATAGCAAACGGGGAGGGGAATCGTATATGTCTTCTGGCGTATCTTGATTCGCGCTCTGTACGTTGACGCTCAAGCGTGAAGCTCCAGGGGCTGGCGGCTCCGACGTGGCGCTCCTGTCTCCTACAACCTGCGTGCCTGGCGAGGCGCTACGCGAGTTGTTTCCTGTAACGCTGCTAGTGTCGACTGCGAGGCCATGTGCCAGTGTCTGCGCGTGTGGACGAAGAGATGCTGCCGCATTTGATGAGATCTGGTTTACGTCACCAGCGGGTATCTGCCCTTCGTGTGGGCTAGAGACAGTCGGTCCTTCTAATTCTCTGCTCTGCGATGGTTGAATCTGCGGGAGCGCCCCGTATGGACCGGCTGCATTGGTGGCAGGGACCGGCTGCTCTTGAAGCGGTTGCGTTTGTACATTATTCTGCAGATCAATTTGGTGACTGATGTGGGGGGTGACCTGGGGGTTAGATTGAAGATGGCCTTGAGGATGACCCTGAGGATGGCCCTGGAAATTGATCTGAGGGTTGAGAGCTGTACCCCGACCTGCATTCTCGCTCGCGAGGCGAAGTCCCCTCGCGTCCTCCTGGAAATATTGCTGATTGTGCCCATGAGTGTTGCTGGGGCCAGTGAAACCTGGCGATGCGCCATGGCTCACACGCGACAAATTGGATTGGTGAGAAGCTGAACTGATGCGACGGTCTGCCTGTAACGGCGCCTCAGGTTGAATGTGATCTTGAATGTGATGCTGGCTTTGTGGCACCGAAGACGGCGGCTGGCTGTACGACGACACTTCTGATGGGTGCCTCTGGACAACTGAGGGCTGGCTCAAATGTTGCGTCAGTGGTGGTGTCTGATGGAGCGGGTACTGAGCAGGGGGCGACGGGCGTCCGATGTCATAGGGAGAAGGTGCTACGCCACCTTCACCATGGACAGCAGCGTAGCCTTTGGGAATGGGGACCTCGTCGTACTGAGGCTCGACGTAAGGCTGAGGTTGAGGCATGCCGGGATTTGATCCAGCGGCAGCGGGAACCGCTCGAGTCATAGCAGAGTCAATTGGTGCTCTCTGATATTGTGGCATCTGGTTTAGGCCTTGGGATACGTCGGAGTTTGCGCTTGATAGACCGTGCTGGGGGGGTGGTCGCTGCCCAAAAGATGCTGCCAATGAAGGGGATTGACGCTGCTGCTGATACATGAGATGTGGCCCTTGCATTTGTTGAGGACTTCGTTGAGTTGGAGCTCCAGATGGTGGCAGCGTTTGTTGTTCAGGCCTCGTCTGGAGGGGGTGGGTTTGGGTCCCTGGGCTATGCTGTGGCATATGCTGCGGTTGCTGCGGTCGAGGCTCTGGTTGTTTCGATGACCTCTTGAAAGCATTCAAGATAGATTTCGCTGTTGATTCTTTCGCAGTGCCCTGGTGAGATTGGGACTGGAGCGCTTGTGTGGAGCTTCTGTTCTTAAACCACTTTGACATTGAGCTCTGTTGCCCCTGATCACTTGCCCCCTGCGTAGAGGTTTGCTGACCTTGTGCTGGGAATTGCGGTGCCGACGATTGCTGATTCATCTGCGGCCACGCTTGATCATGTTGACCTAAGTCTCGACCCACAATAGATGGAGGCTGCTGGTGGCTGTGAGGCGTGAATGAAGGCATTGGTCGATCCATTTGATCGTACTGCTGCACATCTCGTGGGCCAATCGGGCCCAGTGATCCCTGGAGTGGGCTGAGAGCAGGCTTCTGCCCAAGTGGTGCCGCGGGGGCGGGTGGGGGTCGCATTTGGGACGCAGCTGGCGGCCTTGGCGATGTCGAGATGCACGAGCGCTGTGACATATCTGACTGACTGACCAGGACGTTGGGCGATTGTGCCCTGACACCTGGAGCATCAAGAGATGCAGGCTGATCCGAGAGGCGCCTGACTGGGCTAGCCCCCTGGATTCCGAGAGCATGAATAGTGTTCTCTGGTGCTTGGGGAAGGGGTGGCGTTCTGGGGTTGACCATTCGCTCCTGTCCACTCTCGAGCCTTGCAGGCGGTGTGTGTGCTGTCGCCACTATATTTGGTCGGTTCTGTTGAGCATGAACCTGCTCGTTCAACTGCCCAAGGTGCGACAAGTGGTCAAGGGCTTTCGGGATTGAAGGAGACGGCTGTTGCTGGTCTTTTGGCCTAGACAACGCAGGCGAGTTTTGTTCTCTGGGTGCTTGGATTGCCGAGATGTCTGCGCCCTGTACAGGCGGTTGCGCCGTTTCCAGGGGCCGGTTTGGCTCTATCTGTTGCTGTATGAAAGTTTGCGCTTCCGATCCTGGGGTGCCGTGGTCTTGATGTCTGTCGCTCTCCGCGTCGGGAATTGGCTGCGCCCCCGTCATATTTGGGATGAGGCTGTGTTGCGTGTCTGAAGCTGGCGCTGGATGCTGTGAAGACTGTGAAGGCTGCGGAGGCTGAGATGAAGGCAAGAAAGACCCATCTGGCCGTTTTTGGATCAGCTGGGGTGGCGCTTGGGAATGCGTTTGGGATCCAGAGTCATGCACTGGCTGCACTGCTGGCCCCTGAGGCGGGAAGGATTGTTGCGGCTGTTGGCCAACCTGCTGCTGTGGGCTTCGCATACGTGGCGGTCCCATTTGGCGGTTTGGCCCTAGGGACGAAGGGGGCATTTGATGACCAGCCTGTTGGGTTCTGGGTTGGCCTGGGACCTGGCCGTTTTGGTGGAAGCCAGGCTGGGCTGGCTGCTGAGTCTCTTGTGTTTTGGAAGAACGGTGCCCAAATAAACCAGAGAAAAAACCACCGGCCGAACTTCTCCTGCCGCGGTCCTCCTCGACAGTCTTCAAGTGCTTATTTGCCTGCTGCAAATTGTATGGCCCAGATCCCGTAGTGTTGCTCCGCTCTCTCCCACGAGGTGCTAGCAGACCAGGTTGGTTCACTGGTGCTCCGAAATGGTTACTCTGAAAAGATGACGCTACAGAATGAGAAGTCCATGGCTTCTGTGGTGGCTGTAAATCTTGTTGGCTAGAGCTGCGGTTGAACATCTTGCCCGCGAAGCCAGAGAAGCGTTTCTTTGGAGGGACCATGGCACCACCTGTCGATTCGTTTCCAGCGGTCGAGGTCGACGAACGAGACAGACTGGGCAGACCTGAGGAGGAATCATTGACAGCCGGACCAAGAAATGAGCGTTTTCTCTCTGTGTTGGGTTGCTGGATCTGAGGAGAGGCACCGGGGTTTGGGCTTGCTTTGGGTGATGACGTGAACCCGTCAGCTTCACGACCCTGAGGCGAGGTAGCATCTCCAGGTTTAGATCCTCGAAGATTAATCAGGAAACTGGATCGTCGCCTCTCCCGTTCTTGCACCTCTCCTGTGGCAACGCTAAACTCAGATTCTCCATCTCCAGGCGCATCAGAGGCAGCTGGGTGGCCGGGTGGCGCTTCCTCTGCCTTGAAATCGTGCCTTTCCCTTGACGATGAAGTCCGCGAGAAGCGACCGCCAATTTCTTTGAATAAGCCGGAGCCGCGCTTGCTTCTGCCACGGTCGTCATCTCCCGAAGGTTCCATGCTGCTCACTTCGGAGTCGATCGTCTGAGTCCTCTGCAAGGGCGCATTATCTCGGGAGTAAAGATCATAAGAACTTCGGGATCCGGTTGGAGAACCAGGGTTTAGGTACCCCTGTGGCGGCGAGAACAAACCCGGATATCGCTGGGCTGATGAGGGAGGCACCTCGGAGAACTTCTGTCGAGGTGGCAGTTGCGTTTCCGGTCGCGGACCTGCTGGTGTGGGTACTCCTGTCTCCTTGTCATAGCCAAAGAACGGCTGATGGGGAGAAACTGAGCTGCCCGACTGGCGGCTGCGGCTGGCCGGCAGTAGCGGCTCTGACAAATGGGACTCCTCGAGCTTCCAAGGGCCTTGCGGCGGGAGGTGCTGGATGGGGTTGCCCCCCAAGGCAGCGGACGTTATACCCTGCTGTGTGCGCATGCCTGGACCATACGGCGCGCCTCCCGTTCGCCCCTCGTTCTGGGCCGCAAAGTTCGTGTTGATGGGATCTGGGACGGGCCTGCCAGGCCTGAACGACGCTCCGGGGCCAAGAGGTCTCTTTTCGTCATCGGGCCTCCAATCAACCCCGGTGCTCTCAGTTGCGAGGGTCGCTGCCTGGGTAGAAGTGGCCGAGGGAGCGTGGTGAGACATGGCGCTGTCTTTGCGCGAAGCTGACAGCCCAGTCTCAATCCGAGCAGGTTGTGCAGATTGAGTAGGCTGAGGAGGCAAATTAGGCTCTGGCCCTCGAACATGCGCCGAGCCAATGGCCCCAGGGCCATGCTGGTCAGCAGTAGCACTGACTGGAGACGACACAAAAACGTTCCCGTTGCCATTTTCGTCATCCTCGTCAATGGAGAAGCGCGTCTTGGCTCTCCGAGTAAGGTTGACGCCAAAAGTGGAACTTCGCCTGATGGGCGGGAGGCCGACGAAAGACGACTGGCGCTGGGGCGATTGAGACTGTTGCTGCGAGGGCAGCTGCTGGCGGGTTTGGTATTGCGCCTGATACTGCGGCTGCTGGTGTGCTTGCTGCGAGGACGAGGCGACGTTTTGGTTCGGAGCGACTCCCGAGTTATCCTTGTGGTGCAAGATCTCCCTGCTTGTCTCGACAGGCTGAAAAGGACGCGATAGCTGCGGTGATTCGGGAGACACCAAGCGAACCTGTCCCGAAGGAGGGGATTGCGGCGACACCACGACCCAATCATCGGATTGATCATCATCATCAGTGGTGTTCTTCGCTCCCGGAGCGGCTTGGGCGGTTTGCGCCTGCTGTACGAGAGGATCCTGAGAAGGAGCATTGGGAGTGTGACGCACATGGGGGCTCGGGTCTCTAGACTGCCCTACCTCGAAACCCTCCTCTTCGACCAGGGGTGTGCCTGTGAAAGGGTCCCACGACGGCTGGGTCTTGCTGATGGGCCTCGGGACTTGGAGGTCGCCGCCGCCGCCGTCAACGCCCTCATCGCCGGTCTTGCCGTGGGTCTCGGGCTGGGCCTTGGGGGCCGACATGGACTGCGTGTCCGAGACGGGCGACACCGGCTCCGACTCGCTGTCCCGGCGAGCACCGGCGACGTGCTTGGGGGTCTGCGGCCGGGGTGGGGCCCAAGCCGAAGCCTGGTTGCCCTGAGTCAAGGCATCGAATGGGGAGATCCGCGACGTCTGGGGTAGTTGAGGCGGTGGAGTCGGAGTTGCCGGATGTTCCGGGATGGTCTGTGGATTGGAGGTAGGGCCTGAAAACGATCCTGAATGCGAGGCCGAGTGCGCATGACCATAACCGTCGGCACGGGGTGGCGAGCGGGTTCCGAGACTAATGCCCCATGACGTACGCCGCTCTTGTTTGGCCTTGGACTGGGATTGGGCCGGCGGGGGAGAGGAGTCGCTCTGTGGGAGAACAAGCAATTAGAGATATTCACCATAAAATGCCACGTGGAGTCTTAATGTCCGAGGCACCACAGGGGTTACATGACCGTGCAAAATGAAGTCGTAGCATTCCTTATTCATACAGTCCCATCATCCTGGCCAGGAAGGGAGACACATAGCTCATAAGTGATTACCAAGGGGGGTGAGAAGGAGAGAAAACAGCGTCTGCGAGAGACGGGAGCGAACGCCCGACCCCAGCAATTAGAAAGAATGCATGCCCTGTGATGCGGACGATCCCAATTGAGAGGAATGTTAAAGAAATACCTTGTCCCCAGTGCCACGGAGCTTGTTCTTGCCCTTGCTCAATAGACCTTTACCCGCCTTACCCGCCGCAAGCAACAGTTCCTTGCCCTTCGCCCCAACTTGACCGCTCGAATGCTTGAAATCGCTTGAAGGCGAATGGGACGACGCCATGGGCGCGCTGGCCGCGGGAGGACGGCCGCTTGGGACCGCGCTGACATTGGTCGAGCTTGCGTTGAGATACTGCTGGTAGTACGGCTGCTGAGAAGCCGGCTGCGAAGAGGTTGGCGAGGACTGGGGTTGGCTAACGCTTGAGACATTGGTCCCGAAAGATGCCGTCGCGTTGGCGTGCTCCGGGTGCTGATACTTCAGGGTGATGAGCCAGTTGTCCAGGCCCGAGTCCATCGACGCGAACTGGGCTCTCGTCTCATTGTACTTGTTGATCCGGTCTGATGCGCTTGAGAGCTCCATGATCTCTCTGAACGTTGCGACCTGAACAGGCGCGGCCGGCTGTTGTTGAGGCGGCACGGGAGACGCAGGCGGCGGCGTGGCCTCCGAAGACTGGGCCAGCGCCGGGTGGTCACCTGGCGGGGGACTGGGGGATACGGGATTCGACGAGACCCGAACCATTGACTTTTCTTCCGCGAGCGACAGTCGCCGGGTCGGTGCGGCGGACGCATTGTTCTTATCAGTCATGACTGACACGGGCGACGGAGGCTCCATGACTTCTGAGCCTAAACGGTCTCTCGGCACCGAGCTAACCTGCGACACTTGATGAGACATCGAGCTTGTATTTGGTGGCGCTTCGATATGCGTCGCGTCTGTAGTGGTGGGAGGCTGTGAATGGTCGGCCTCTCTACTCTCTTCGGGCTGCGCCGGTTGCGCGGGCTGGTGAGCCTGCGCAGGAGTTGATGGACTCGCAACAGCCACGGAGGCCGGTGGCGGCTGAGTGTCGGACAGAGGGTCCTTCGGGGCTTCTGCAGGTTCCGGGGCGACCTGCTCCGAGCCCGCTTCCCAGGAAAATCGCCGACCAAGCGCTGGGGCTGGATCCGTGGTCTCCTTGCGAGGGCTCAGCGGAGGCACATCGGAGATGTCTTTGGTTGCTGCAGAGGCCATGTCTTGACCTGGCTGCTTTGACGGCAAGTTAGGCATGTCGGGCTTGTCATCAGTCGCGGCCCAGTAGTCATCGTATACTCCATGCAGGTAGGTGCTCTCCCGGGGACCATTGTCTTCCCCAGCCTGGCCTTTAGTATCATTCAAGTCACTTGTGGGACGGACTGGACTAAGGCTGCGCATGATTTCTTCCCTCAGCTTGTCACTCTCCTTGACAGGGGATGGAGAGGTAACTGTGCTCATGGTTGACTCGCGTTGCAGCTTCTCCGGTGCCACAAAATCTGATGGCGAGTTGTCTGACGGCGAGTTGTCTGACGGCCGAGGATTCAAGGGAGCCAAGGGCTTGATATCCGCAGCGGGTTTGTCCGCGCCCTGGTTCGAGGTCTCGGATATGGAAAATGGTATCGACACTCTGTCCTTCACAGTTGCAACACCACTGCCATGCATGCCATCGTCTTCGTTGTCGGATATCGGAGAAACCTCGCCGGGATCCACGCTGACCTTCTTTTCGACAACAGCAGGTGGTGTCTGTTCACCGGCATCCGAGCGAGTTTCGGTAACCCAACCACCGGGGAGGGAGGGCCGTGATGGCAGGGAAGCCAGGGTTGGTGCGACCGGCTGCTGAGGGCTGTCTCTGACTGACGATGCTTGTGCTGGAGAGACCGATTCCTTCCTGTCGGGTTGCTCCGGCACCCGTGGGGATTCGGTTCGCTGTGGGGTTGAGCTGGTGGTTGACAGTGGTGCTCTCACCTCAGCGGGAACGACGGCGGCGGCGGCTGCTTTCTCCATGGGCGTACTACCGCCTGAAGTTGAGTAGACGTCGGGATTCTGCTTCAAAGATGGCATCGGCGGCGCATCATCTGCGAACTTGGCGGGGTTGGAGAAGAAGTCATCCCCAAAGAGCGACATGCGGGCTAAGTCTGGCAAACGAGGGCTGGTAGAATACCGGCGTTGCTGCTCGGCTTCCTCGTTGCTTGGGCGTTGTACCTGGGGTTCGGGCACACTCAGATTGCCTTGTTGAGGGCTCCCGGATGACGGTGGTTGGGCTTGGGGTTGCGGTTGTGCAATCAGGCGATCGAAGCCGTACTCGCTCTTTCTTTCTGCGACCGTTTCCAAAGCGGGTCGCTGGCTGCCTGGAGCTGCGTCTTCACTGCCGCGCGGCGCCTGCTCGGCAGTCTCAAGGCCTCGAGCAGGTGACTTTGCCGGCGAAACCGAGCGGTCGGTCCTTGGCCCGCCCGCACAGTCCAAGCTCGGCCTCCCCGACTCCGTGGATCCTCGCTCCTTGTCCTTGTCGTCATCTAGGCGACGATAAATATCCGATGGTCGAACGAACGATGGCGCCTTCGCATTCGAGGGTGTGCCAGGCGACCTGGTATTTGCAGGAGACGCCGACCGTTGCTCGATCCACGGGCGTTGGGTCGAGCTTGACCGCGAGTTCGCCGACTGACGATCAGCATCATGCTGACCCATGCTGCTCTTGCGAGGGGGGAAGCGGGTGGCCTGTGATTGCGGCGGCGCTGGTGAGGTTCGCCGGCCACTGACTGGAGATGACGTGCCTTGAGGATATTCGTGGCGTCCAGCGAAAGCCCCTACACCCGGGCCGATGCCAGCGGACTGCGGCGATACCAGTTGTTCATACGGACCCTTCTCGGAAGCACTATCCATGGAGGACGGACCGGAAATGATGGGAGGCCCCTTATCATTCGAACCGGGATGCATGACTGCCGGTGCGGGCTGCGGCTGGGTCTGGATCTGAAGAGGCGGAAGCCCAGCAGTGGCTCGAGGACTGGATGACGGCCCCGACTCATTGACGGGTGGCTGCGGCGGTCGCATCATCGATACAGGTCCCGCAGATTGGGGCGTCGGCGGTTGATTCGACGGAAGCGTCGCCGCTGTTGTCTGGCTGGGACTGGGTTGACGGACGCCAGGCATCGGCCTAAGAGGCGGTACAGGCTCTTCGGGCTCCTCGTCGTCGAAGTCGTTGCCCCAGTCATCGCCGTCATAGTTCTGGGTCTTGGCCTCGACCCATTTCTTGGTTTTTGTTCTCTTTACATTGGTCTTGTAGGATGCACTCGTTGGGGTATCTGGGCTTCTAGAGACAAGCAAGCAAGCGCAATCAGCATCAATGAAGACAGCGAGGCAGGCCGGCGGAGGGAACAACGAAGGGCTATAGAGGACAGAGGGACTCACAGAGGCGTCTGGCCATGAGGCCTGAAGCCATAATTATACGGGCCAGACATTGCGTTGTCCAAGTGGTCGCGTCGGCCGTCTATCTCTTCATGTCTTCCTTGCGCACGGGTGCTGTGTGTGTGGTATTCCGAAGCACTACAGCGACTCGGAAATGGGTATCGTCAGGCGCGCGGCTGCGGTTGCTGGTTCGTTCAATCAATCGGGCAGACTGGGGATGGACCTGGTCCACCTCGGGTTCGAATTGCTTCGAAGGAGGGCACGACGGAGTGCTCTGAAGGGAAAACAGCAACAACAAAAGAAAGGCCGAGAGCAGATGGTTCCAGAGGCCCGAGTTCAGGCAAAACTGGACAAAACGGGCCGGGACTCGGTGGATGGTGTAGAAAGGTAGTGTAGTTTGCCAGGTTGGGCTGGAGAGGGCAGACCAAAGAAAGACGGGATGATAATTTGGGGGCTTGGGCGAGGTGGCTTGGGGCGGACCGTCGCCTTAGCTCACCTCACATCACCTCACCTTACCTCCCACTACAGCAGAGGTACTTCTCTTAATTACCTAGTAATCGCAGCTGGGCTGCACATTCGCAATCTGTGCCAGGATATCCTTGCGGCCGTGTGACTCCATGTCACTCTGCAGCAAATCTGTGGTGGACAAGTACTCGCCTAGCACCGAAGATGGAGCCGTTGGCCGTGCTGAAAAGAGGGGATCGGGCTGGGCTGTTTTCCAATCGAAGCTTGAGGACGAAAGAATGCGACCCTTACCGTGCAGGGCAACAGGGGTCGCGGCTTTGTGGTGTGGCTTGTCCGCCCGTCTGTGTGCGCGCGATCTGTGTTCTGCGAGCGCGGACGCGCGGGATATGCTGCATGCATATATGCCAGTTCAGACAAGACGGCAATTAAGGCAGGAGCGCGTCTTGACTCCCGTCGAGAGCATACTATGCAGCCGTGCTTGGAGGGGTCGATGGCTGGGAGAGCATGTCAATATGACGCGCAGTTATGGAAGCCATCGTGGCCGTTTGCTAGCCCCTTGTACAAACAGCAGTCCATGAAAATGGATTCGACCGCCGGGCGCCGTGCGACACGAGCGTCTACTGAGCACTGCAGCATCCGTAGCCAGATAAGCCTCGTAATCGATGTCGCTGGTTACCTTAATCCCACTTCAAAGTGGCATTTTGTACCATAGCCTTCTCTTCGCCCCCATCCTTGCGTCGCTGATGTGCATCCGGAAACGCACCGTTTCCGAACTTGAACTTGCACAATCAGCGTTGTAGACACCGAGTCCCAGACGAATACTTGTGTTGCGGGCTGCTGCCTCAGGTAATTAATCTTACTGCCTGGGCTGGGCTCCCAGCCATGCGCAGGGGTGACTGAACATGCCAGATACTGACCTCATAACAAAGCCAAGAGATATTCCCTTCATCTGGCATTCGTATTTGTAAACCCATTTTATGCACTTGCGGCTGCTTCCATAAAGGTGCTTGCCATCTTTCCTAGAGCTTGGACAATTCCTGTTGGAAGAAGGGCTGACCAGAGTTGATGCCAGCCAAGGTTAGGTAGGTAAAGGTATTCCGTCCCGTCCGTGCCACAGCACGGTTCATAAGTGGTCCACCTCGGTCCGCCAAACGCCCCGCGTCTAAGGTTAAGTTAAGTAAGCGCCTCCAGGTAAAGTATCTACCTATACCTACTAATAGTGTACCATCCGCCACCAAACTACCAAGGTCCCAGTGTACCTCTCTGGAGACCACCTAAGGTGCCTTAGTGCCTACCTAGTTAGGTATAATATGCCCGTACCTATACCTACCTTAGGTTGCTAAGGCACTTGCCAACGTCAGTCATCTTAGGTAAGCAGCTCTCGATGTGCCAAAGCTGAGCAAGGTTCCTGAAAGTACCTTACCTGCGAGTGGGGCTTGCGTAAGGTGGTCATTTTTAGGTGTGGCGGTGCACGTATGAGCAACACCTTTACTCTTCGAAACAAAAAACCACGTTGGCGGATGGATCGGACACCCTGGCCCCGTCGCTCCGACTAGACTGGACGCTCTGGAACTCCGCCGACCTCGACGCCCATCAGGGACGGTACCTTATCAACGGCTTGCGTGTATTCTACAGACCTTACACCCATTAGACAAACATTTCGCTCACGCGCATCGCACCGTATTTCCCCTTGTACATCATTCTACTGCCGTAACATTTCCCTTCTTCGCAGCCACAGCCCGTTCCCGCTACGCGATCCTGCCAATCTCCCACCCCTGATTAACCCCCCTCGATTCTCATCATCGCGACGACCGTTCCTCCGCAGTCACAAAAAGCCCTCGACGGACCCATACGCGCTGGTCGCCGCCCTCTTGCGAAAACCTTGGTTCAAGCGATCGTCCTCATTACAGATATCACCATGGCGGTCGCATCGATACAGGATCGAACCGCCGAGTTCAAGTCGGTCCTCGCGCAAGCGCAGCGTCGCCAGGCCTCGAGCAAAGTCGGCGCTCAACGACGATCCCTCCTAACAGACTCTCAGAAGGCTGCCGCCGATGGCGACTCCAGACCTCGACGATCCGAGTTTGCGCGCCAGGCGGCGCAGATTGGAAGGGGAATCTCGGCTACTATGGGCAAGCTGGAGAAACTGGCGACATGTACGAATTTATCCGCTGCTGCCACTTATATACACGCGATAATTGATGCTGATGGTTCTGTTTCACAGTGGCGCGACGCAGAACTCTCTTCGACGATCGACCAGTCGAGATCAACGAGCTCACCTACATTATCAAGCAAGATCTGAACTCGCTCAATCAGCAGATTGGCGGCTTGCAGTCCCTGACCCGGCAACAACACCCCAAGGCTGACCAAGAAGGAGAGCACAACAAGAACGTCGTCTTCATGCTCCAGGGCAAGCTGACAGACGTTTCGGCCAACTTCAAGGATGTACTAGAGGAGAGAACTAAGAACATCCAGGCCTCCAGGTCAAGAACCGACAACGTCCGTGACGCCCTTACCCATATACCTTGGCCGTCCGGTTGTACTAACGTAGGCATGTGTTTGTAGTTCATCTCTAGTGTTTCGCAACATGCGCAGCCGCCTTTGCAGCAGTCAGCCTCGCCCTTGTATGGAACGCCGCAACGAGGGACCCCATCCCCAGGCGCCGATCTTCTATCTTTGAACCCCCCCGGAGACCAGCAACTCCTTCTGATGGAGGAGGCACAGCCGCAAAACACGTATATTCAGGAGAGAGGCGCGGCGATAGAAAGCATCGAGTCGACGATTGCGGAACTGGGATCCGTAAGTCCCATGCCCTCGTACTCGCCCCTTCTACTTTGTCAGCCTAGGCTCACAGATTGGCACAGATTTTTGGACAACTGGCAACCATGGTGTCCGAGCAGAGCGAGATGATCCAACGCATCGATGCGAATACGGAAGATGTCGTCGATAATGTTCAAGGGGCGCAGAGAGGTGAGTGATTGCGCCATTATGGAAAAGAAACGGGAGGTCTTGGTATCTAACTGTGAATGCAGAACTGCTCAAGTACTGGGGCCGCGTCTCCAGCAATAGGTGGTTGATTGCCGTATGTTCTACCCCATCCTTCGCCTTGTTGCCTGACTGCGCTCGGAGGTGTTTCACAGCGCAGATGCTAACAAGGGGAACAGAAAATGTTTGGTGTGCTCATGATCTTCTTTCTGTACGTTGTCAGCCTCCCCTCAAGGTTGGGATATTTACTGACCAGGTCCACAGACTTTGGGTTCTCGTTGCTGGCTGAGAGAGATCTGCCGGCAGTGGTTCGAGGAGTTAAGATTGAGATGGGCGTTGGCTTCTGTAATACCAGTGCGGACATGGATGCCGCCAGCTGTACGATGACATTGGGACGACTACGCGGCACAGCTATAGAGCTTCTACCTTGCATACACTTAGATCTATTAATCACGAAAGAGGTTAACTTCGGCGAACGGGTCAGCGTGTATGGTGATTGTAGGGGTTTAGATTTCCGTGCCTGGCGGTTGAGTCGCCGGTACTGGCTCCCACAGGGCGGATGAGGTACACTATACATCTCGATTTTGGCATTTACCTGCATTACCTACCTAACTACCTTACCTGTATGTAGTCTGATACTTGTGTACCTAGGTGCCTTAGCGCGTAAGGTAGGTAGGCCCGCGGGGACTGGGATGGACCTCGGGCTTGATTCCGGAGGCTTTGCCCGTAATTAACCCCTAGCCAAGCTTAGCAGCGAAAAACCGGCAAGTGCCAACGAGACCCGCCGGTAACCGGCCTCTGCAAGGGGGGAAACGTCCATCCCACGTCCGTCCGTCCCTTATCCAAGTTTCCACCTCAACGGGCGAGTCCAACGCATGCACGCACACACTGCCTAAGTAACTGCTAGGTAAGTCCAACCCAAATAGCGGGTCCCCTTTTCATGACTCGGCCCAACAATGCCCGAGACCTGCTCCGATGACGAGCGAATTATCCATGAATGGAACTCCCAAGTCCCACCTTGAACGAGGGGAAGGGGGAGGGGACCCATCAGCCGTCCTGGACAAGCCGGGGAAATCCACACGAAGGACAGCTGCTGGAGTGTCTGGACCTGGTGGCGGTATCATGCTGGCCCGAGGGTGACACGCAAATCGCGGTCCGTTACTTGAGAAGATGGAGGAGGAGGGGTGAGAGGAGAGGCTGGACAGAGTTCCCGAAGAGTGTCGTGTCGAGCATTTACCCGGTCGTGGATCGCGACGCACATAAATTTGATAGCGTTTGCTTGGAGGGGTTCGCTGGCGATATATATAACAGGAGCACGCGCCCATTCCCGAATTGCAACAAGTGACGTCTCACATCCCTCTTCCATTGATTCTACTTCATCCCGATTGTTCTTCCTGGTTGTATGCTAAGTGTCCCGGTCTCGAGAACACTCACGCTCAAATTACCCCGCCCCCGCTTTCCAATCCAGGAATACACGCGATACCCTCGATACCAAAGACACCAACGATTTTCCTTTCAAACCCCAAATATGGCTTCGCAGACCTTCAAGCTAAACTCGGGGTACGAGATTCCCGCCGTTGCTCTCGGTAAGTCGCGGGCCTCGCCTCGCCTCGACCTGCGACGTCAACTGCGTGCCGCGAACGCGCCTCACTGACAGTTGTCTCCCAACGCAGGTACATGGCAATCCGCCCCTGGCGAGGTCCAGCAGGCCGTCTCCTACTCGCTCAAGGTCGGCTACAAGGCTATTGACGGTGCTTACTGCTACGCCAACGAGGACGAGGTTGGCCAGGGCCTCAAGGAGGCCTTTGCCAACGGCGTCAAGCGCGAGGACATCTTTGTCGTTACTAAGCTGTGGGCTACATACACCACCAGCGATGAGAGGGTCAAACTCGGTCTGGAGAAGAGCTTGAAGAGCTTGGGACTGGACTACGTCGATCTGTTCCTTGTTGTAGGTTTGCGCCTCTCGGACGAGCGTGAGATACAGGCGAACTGACGAGGGAAACAGCACTGGCCCGTCGCCATGAATCCCGAGGGTAGGTTCTGCAACCTCTTCACCAACAGATCAATACACCCGGCCCTCCGACTAGAGTACAAGAGAACTCGACTAACTTGGCCTCTCACAGGTAACCACGATAGATTCCCCACCAAGCCCGACGGCAGCCGCGACATCATTCACAGCCACTCCCACGTCGACACCTGGAAGTCGATGGAGAAGCTCCTTGATACGGGCAAGGTCAGGTCCATTGGTGTCTGCAACGTGAGTTAACCCCTATCACCTTCGCAGTCGCGCAAGCCACTCCAGGTTTGGCGCAACAAATGCGCATGCATGGTGCTGACAACCCGCCCGCTCGCAGTACAGCAAGAGATACCTCGAGGAGCTCCTCCCCCAGGCCAAGGTCGTCCCCGCCGTCAACCAGATCGAGAACCACCCCAGCCTGCCCCAGCAGGAGATTGTCGACTTCTGCAAGGAGAAGGGCATCCACATCATGGCCTACAGTCCTCTCGGCTCTACTGGCGGTCCCCTGATGAGCGCCGCCCCCGTCGTCAAGATCGCCGAGAAGCGCGGCGTCAGCGCCTCCACCATCCTCCTCAGCTACCACGGTATGGCGCCCTTTCTCCTTGCATGCTCCTTGCGACTTTTAGCTCACACTACATGCCTGCTAACAACTTACGTTTGTAGTCGCCCGCGGCAGCACCGTCATCGCCAAGTCGGTGACCCCCGAGCGCATCAAGGCCAACTTGGAGATTGTCAAGCTCGACGACGGGGACCTCAAGGAGCTCCGCGCGTACTCGGACGACTTGACGGCCAAGAAGGAGCTGAAGCGTTATGTCTACCCGCCGTTCGGCATCGAATTTGGATTCCCCGACAAGTCTTAGATATTTACCATTTCCCAATTAGACAGCGTAAAAATAGAAAAGTGAATTTAGACCATGCCGAATGATTTCATCGTAAATGACGAGTGATTTCCATAGCCGCCGTGCAGCATTCGTTAGCCAGAGATCGATCACCTTGGTTAAGATTGTGCCAAGAGGAATCAAATGAGTTTTATTGATGAACTATGTCTTCCATCATAATGATATCTGAGTAGAAGAGGGAAAAGACACCGGAAGAGCTGAGAAGGCATCCATGGTGCTACGTGTGTGCTCTTACGGTCCATTTGCGGCACAGCCAGGGGCGCAATATTTGACAACTCCAAATCAGTCTATTACTTTTTGTACCTTCTTCACGTTCTAATTCGACGTATCTACCAGAACCTTCAAGACCAAGTTGCCGCTCTCGTCCTTCACCTTGGCCGCCATGTTGAACGCATCGTTGATCGTGCTCAATCCCTTGTAGCGGTGCGTGAAGAGCTTCTCCAGTGGCGGCAGGCCCTTGGGCTTAGTCGCAATCAGTTCGATGGCCTTGGGGTATGTGTTTGCATAACGGAAGACGCCGATGAAGTCAACCTCGCGCAGAGCGGCGGCAGAGATGGGAAGGGTCTGGATGGGGGTGCCCATGCCGATGATGAGAATCTTTCCGCCGGGGCGGGTGGACTAAGACCTCAAATTAGCAACAACCGAACGGGCCCGTGACGACCGGAGTACTCACAAAGATGGACGTCTGCATGCAGGTCTCAACACCTGTGCACTCGTATGTCGCAGTCACCTCGCCAACATCCTTGCCGTCGATCTTGGCGAACTTGACCTGTTCGGCCACATCTTTGGCGTAGGCAAGCTTGTCCTCGATTGTTTGCGGCCGCAGCGCCGGCACCACAACACCAGCATCGGCGAAACCGTTCTCGAGTGCAAATTTGACGCGGTCCTCCTGGATGTCGGCAATGACAACCTTTTGCTGGTCAGCCTTGCTGACGGCGGCGCACAGCAGGCCAACGGCGCCGGCGCCGAAGACGAGGACGGTCGAGTTGCTAGGCAAGTTCGCGCGGGATCTGGCGTGCATTGCAACGGAGAGGGGCTCAGCCAGGGCACCGAACTCGAGAGAGACGGCCTCGGGGAGCCTACACAAGAGCCTGTTAGCACAGGAGCCCTCAAGACATGGGTGTTTTAAGGTCTTACTTGTGGCACCACTTGGCCGGGTGGTTGATCAATTCTTGGAGAGTTCCCTGGGCATGAGGGAAAGCCTTTGCTGAGCTTCGGAATTTCATGCCCTTGCAGATGTTGTAACGCCCAGTGGCGCAAAGCTCGCAAGCTTCGCAGGGTTGTCCGACCTCAAGAGCGACGTGATCTCCCACGGCAAGGCCAGTGACGTCTGACGCAACGGCCGTGACAACGCCGCTGGATTCGTGACCCAGAGTGAGGGGCTCCTTCACGAGAATGTCTCCATTCCGGAAGTGGTTGTAGTAGTGGAGGTCAGAACCGCAGAGTCCAGTGGCCTTGACGGCGACCTGGACCTCACCAGGGGCAAGGGCCGGCAGAGCTCTCTCTTCCTGCGCCAGTTAGATACACGACGACACGAATTGACTTGCAGGCGGAGCCAACTGACGAGCTTGAGGTCCCTCGCACCGTGGAGAACAGAGGTCTTGACTTGAACGCTGGACATGGTTGGTGGATGCGCTCGTATGCGACAGTGGTGGTGATGACAACGAGGGAAGGGCGCAGAACAGAAGCTATTCAAGCAGGCAGAAAGGCTCCGGCAACGTCGTGTTTGCATGAAAGTATCTCCAGTGCTTTCAGAAATGAAATGGGAAAAGTAAGTGGGCGGCTCGGTCAATTATCACTATGTTTTGGTGAAAGCCGAGGTGAGGCAGGGAGCTAGCAAGCTGGGTAGCAAAGACAGGTCCGATATCGACGGATCGGATAACACGATGGACCAGGACCGGGCACGGTACTATGGGCGATTAGACGTGGACGTGATGGGCGGAGTGATGCAATGCGGAAATGCGGGTTAGTGATGGAGGGCTGGGGAGCCAATCCAGTGGTCGGTGGGGGAGCGACGAGCAAAGCGACGGGATTCCCAGGCCGACTGGTCTCGACGGCCGAGTACAAGTACCTTGCCCCGACTCGCGGGCCGCAGCCGGTGCGAAGGGAACTGGAATCACTGCGTATCCACGAGCTTCAGGCACTGGACGTCAAGTACCGAGTACACCACGCTCTCAGCATACCTTGTCTGGCGTGCGGGAGCGGACATGGACCCGGTTCGTGTGGAGATGTGGCGATGTGGAACTTGGACAACACCAGTCGTGGTTTGCTGCTCTCTGTTCTTGGTACCAGGAAAACAGTTGAGGGCGCGGCATTCTGTCCGAAAGAGGCTGCGAGGGGCATCGTGGGCAGCGGCAGCGGTGGTGGACGGAAGTGCATACGAATAAATGGAGGGGCAGGGTGCGGTGTCTCCCCTCACGAGGAGGGGGAGGGGTAAGTACACTAGTGTAGCGTGGAGGCTCAGTTGACCCCCATCCGTTCCAGGCAATGCCCGCCGAAGTCCATGCTGAGGGTGTCCGGCGGCGTCTCTTTAGCTGGAGAAAATGGCCGCCAGGGCCAAACAGGGCAATTCTGTCCTACCTTAAGGTACCTTGACGACAGGGGAACTTACACGACGGCCTCTGTGCTACGCATGGCAGCAGACCAAGCAAGAAGAGGCAATTCCAATTGCGAGAAACAGGCCGTCGGTGATTCGCAAAAGGCTCGGATTCTTTTCGTTCCAGGCCTGCATGGGTTTAGAGGTGAAAAACTGTGACGGATCATGGCCGAGAGCTGCGTGTTGAATCTCCCTACCGCCCCCCATTTTCTCCCCTTCCTCACTGACATTGGATGTCATCCCACCCAGCTCCGATATGCGGGGGGAAGACAGCCGATCCCACTCCACGTCTTCATGGAGTCCATCTGCGCATTCCTTACGTGGGGGCATTGGGCCGAGTCACCAGGCTATTTATTGCTCCGAGGCATCGACCCCAACAAGCAGAAGCAAGTCCTACTCGCAGCATGTCTATGTTGGTGAAGGGGGCGGCGCATCGTTGGCACAACGCAACGACGTCAGAGGCCGTTGGAGACGTCGCGAATCCCTGCAGCTGAGGGGTAGCGGCGGGCACCCTGCGCCGTACTCGGTATACTACGCAGTAGGTACCTTTATAGGGCCTCACCACCAAAACTGCCCCGCACTCGCGCGCTGAATCGCGAGACTGCCTACCGTCGCTGCGAATTGCCCCGCGTGTCACGACTGTCTAATCCGTCACCGCTGCTCAGGCCAGGAATAAGTGTCGCCGCGAATCCGCTGCTTTGGGAGGAAAAGACGGGCTTCGACCGGGGATGACTCGGTAATTCAAGAATGCCTAAGTGGCTCTGTCCAACGTGTAGGTACCCCTAGCGCAACTTATCTCACGTAGCTCCGGGCCTGTTGCCCAACTTTCGTCTCCAAACAATCTTCACAACCTTGGCCAAGCTCTGCCTCAGTCATTGCCCCTCATCAGAGGCATTGCGACTCTGCTCCCATACAGATCTCATCTAATAAAGGCACGCTCGCATCGAAAGCTTGCGCTGCGCAGACCACCCCCCTTCCTCAAATACCCCTCGCTACGGCCGTTTTAATCGTGCGTCCTTCGTCACCCCGCTTACAGTGCCCTTCGCGATCCTCTCAACGCGCACACACCAGCCACCATGGCCTCACCGTTCTTCTCCCTCGAGGGCCAGACCGCTCTTGTCACCGGAGGCACCCGAGGAATCGGCGCCGCCGTAGCAATTGGCCTTGCTGAGGCCGGGGCCGAGGTCTTACTGGTTCAGCGCGACGAGTCCAACACGTCCACCAGAGACGCCATCCAGAAGCTGGGCCGCAAGTCCCAGATCTACACCGCTGACCTGGGCTCCCAGGAGAGCGTCGCCGCTCTGGTTCCCAAGGTGCTCAAGGACGGCCACCAGATTCGCATCCTCGTCAATTGCGCCGGGATCCAGAAGCGTCACCCATGCGAGAAGTTTCCCAACGATGACTTCAACGCAGTAAGTGAACTCTGCCTGCTGGCATACTAGCCGAATGGGCGTAACGTGACATCAGCAATCGTCGTTGTGCTCACACGATCCCGTCATCTAGGTTATCCAAGTCAACCTTAACTCCGTCTTCTCTCTGACCCGCGACGTTGGCGCCCACATGCTCACCCTCGAACCCTCCCCAGTCACCGGCCGCAAGGGCAGCGTCATCAACTACGCCTCCCTGCTGTCATTCCAGGGTGGCTTCACAGTTCCAGCCTACGCCGCTTCCAAGGGTGCCGTCGCCCAGCTGACCAAGAGCTTTGCCAACGAGTGGACGTCCAAGGGCATTACCGTCAACGCCATCGCCCCGGGCTACATCGAGACGGAGATGAACACGGCTCTGCTTAACGACAAGGAGAGACTCGCTAGCATCAGTGCAAGAATCCCCGCCGGTCGCTGGGGCACCCCCGAGGACTTCAAGGGTACCTCGGTGTACCTGGCCAGCAAGGCGAGTGGCTACGTGAGCGGCCATGTTCTGGTTGTCGACGGCGGTTGGATGGGCCGATGAGATTGTTCAAAATGACTAAGGCAAGGCTTGAAAATAATTAAAAAGAAGGAAGAGAGAGGGAAAAGAAGGGAAAAGCAATTGGATGTTCAACGTCACTGGTCGTGTCTCTTCATCTTGATTCATGCATTTATGCTTGCTATATCGACTACTAACGCTGCGCGCACAGAGTGCTCAGATGTTGCTCGCCATGACGCTTTCCATCCAGGGGTACACTGATGCGTTGGCCATAGGGTATCCCATATGCAATGCTCCCGAAAAGAACCTCCCTTCCTTGGGCGTGCCGTACTCGAACAGCATCATCGAATCCTCAATAGGCATAAGTCCGTCCAGAGTGCCCTGAGAGAGTCAGTGTCATCGCCTTGTATAGAAGACTCTAGATTGCTCGCTTACGTTAATCAACAGCAGCCGAGTCGAGGGCTTCTCGATGATGCCGGTCTCGAGCAGAGAGAATTTCTTCTGCACACCAGCCTTGTACTCGGCGACCGACTTGAAACCGTGCTTCATAGCCATGGCGGGGGTCAAGCTTGGACCGTCAGTATCAGTTCGCGAGTACCGGAATGGGCCGGGCTTCACTCACAGGAAGGGGTATTCGTGACCGTCAGCCTTCTCCAACCACTCGGCGTCATAGAAGTAATGACAGCCGGCGCCTTGGGCAATCGAGCCGATCAAGCGGTCCTTGTGGGTGTGCGCGATGCGAATGGCGTAGTATCCGCCTGAGCTGAGGCCCCAGACCATGACATGGTTCATGTCGAACCGGCCGTCGGCTGCCATCCAGTCGAGGACGCTGCTCCAAAGGCGGTCGGGACTCTCCGGATCGGCTGAATCGGCAGGACAGTCGGCGGTCCCGGGGATCTCAACGATCACACTTCCCCATCCGCGGGCCAGGAACTCGTTGGACCGGACCGTGTTGTCGGGGCGGTAGCCGTCGAGACCCGTCATCAGGATGACGACCGGGCTCGGCTTGTCCTTGGAGGCGCCGTGAGGCAGCCTGACGTATGCCGGGATAGCCTTCCTGTCCCCGCCCTTTGCGTGGGCGTGTGGGATGGAGATATCATTGATGGGGCATTCCCAGGACTGTGCCGCCTTCATATACACCTCCTTCTGCGCCTCCCACGCCTTCCACTTAACTGGGCAGCTAATCTCAGGGTACGCTGTGATGTACGGGAACCGGGCAATACGGTAGACAGTGCATGCACGGAGGTACAGATCGCTCGCCTCCTCCTTCTTTCCGGCCGCCGTAGCCTTGTCACCCTTCTCAGTCAGGGACTCGGCGACGGGGAAGAAGGCCTCAGTGTAAGCGGTCGAAGTTCCGTCATTAATGTCATTCTAGTGGGTGGTCGTCAGAGTCGCCCAATTCGTAGTGTACTCCTGTACTTACCTTGATCAAATGCTCGAAGACAGGCTCCAAATCTTCGAATTGGCCGTCGTGGAAGGGATAGACACTCTTCGTGCACTACGGTTTGGCTGGTCAACGTCTGACAATGTCGTATGTGTATTCACACGTCGTACCGGAAATTTCCACTTGGTCTCCCAGAGAGCCTTAATACCCTGGTGGTGAGGCATGGTCCTCTCAAAGGCCTCGGTGCCCATCACCCATTGCCGCTTGCCATCTTGCCCGGGTAGCTTGTGCGGCGACATGGCTAAGTGGTCAAATAATGACACGGACGGTTCGTTGTTTCGTGAATAGTGGCAGGCGGCCCTTGGCGATAAATATGGGCTTCACTTTGTTGCTTCGGCGTCGCACTACTTCGCGGCTGGGCGACCTGTTGATAACCCTGGGGCGCCGTGAGTATGTACAGATACATCGAGGGCATCGAGGGTCAAGTTGGGCAGATATTCACGGTTGCCGTGCATGTTGGTGTTATTGCCGGGGGCATGACTTACTCGGACTGGAGGGAAGCAATTCGCACTCGAGCGATGGCAGTATGCAGGTCCTCAATCATGATGGGAGGCAAGAACGAGAACGGCACAGAGAGCTTATTTATAGAGACGACGTTGATCTGCAGTCGCGCGTCGGGCCCAATGAACGCGCGCTCGGAGTTTAAGGGGTGGACTTGCAGACTTGATATAGTTTGGTGGTGGCTCCTCGGACTCTTGTGGTTGGGGATATCCGTTGTCCGATCGTGGAACTAAAAGGGACGTGGAGGCCGGCGTGCATCTTATACGACGGGACGGACGGCGCCTTGATCAGCATCAGTTCCGTCAGCCATTTACGACGAGCGGCGCTTTGGCCACGCATGTGAACATCTGAGAGGCGCCTCAGTCCCGACTCTGACAATTGACCAAGCCAGCGTAACGTGCGGTGTGGTACGTCAGATCCTCTCCTATAGGTCCAGGGGTGTAGAATGGAGGGGAGCTCCGAAGAAGAGCGGCGGAAGGACGAGAGGCGAGTTGTGTGTTTCTTTGATGCGCGGCTCAGCTCTGCAAAGATGACGGAGGACAGCCGGGCTTGCTTGCTGTGTGCTCCAGCCGGATCCGTACTCAAGCCTCTTCGGGCTTTCCCTCCCCTCCCCAGAGACATTGTCACCGGAAACTAACACGTGGACAAAGAAACGAGTAGACATTGCAATTAGAGTGCGAAGACAACTGAGCCATGGGGCGTGTGAAAGAATACGCAGTGAAAAAGGTGGCTTCGGAGGAACGGATCCGATTCATGACATGTGAAACGCGGGGGAGAGTGCTTCTCGACAATCCGCGATTCAATGGTGTACGCCCGATAGTCTGTCACGGGCACGGCGGCTAGAAGCAGACTCGGGTTCTTTGGGGGCCAGCCGGGCTCCCCCCTGGTGGCGCCTTGGAAAGGGTCTAAATCTGTCAGTGGTCACGGGGTGCCAGCCACTTGCACGCAGGCAAGAGTCAGCAGTGATCTGACTGCTGTCAGAGATGACGGGGCCGTGCAGCCAGCTGGCCTGGGATCGTAAATGGAACACACAGAGTGAGAATGAGATAATGGGAAGCCACGACAGGACACAGCAGCGGACAAGTGAAGCGAAACTGAGATCGGGTTTGGAGGGCATTGGCCGTGTGCGGGTGACATGTTTCGGTGCTTTAGGTAGCCAAACACTTTCCCTGGGCAACGGGAATAGAACGATTAGGTAAATAGGCAGTGTAAGGTAGGTTATGGTTGGTGCGCTTTTATTGTTCTTTTGTTTCGATATTGCTGCTTATTGCTGTCCTTCGGCAGCGGGCTTGGTGCTCGTGGTCTAAAGCTTCAGTCCTGCAGTTACCCAACATCAGCCAGTCACCGATGCAATCCACTTCTGTCTAGTACAGCACCGAGTTGATCCGAGCTGAGTCCAGCCGCGTCGAGACGAGTCAACCCCGACTTGTCGAGTCGGTATATGAGAACGCACGGCACGGCCCAACGCGGCTTGGCGCGGGTAAGGCGTGTTGAAAACGGGAACAGGCTGGCTACTGGGCCTTACTCTTGTCTCCCTCATAGTAGTGCGCCATCTCCAGGCCAGCTCTCCGAAAGCCGCACTTCACGTAAAACCCCTCGTTGGCCTCGCTACAGTCAAGGATGCTCTTGTAGCAGCCCACCTTTTCTGCGATGAAGTCAAGAGCTTGGATGATGCGCAGACCGAGCTTCTTGCCCTGCTGGTCTTTGGCCACCGCGATGTCCTCGATGTGGCCGACAAGACCAAGGCTGTGAATACTGCATTCGGGAACGCCGGTCAGCACGGGTCGGTGGAAAGATGCATGGGTGAGACGGGAGGTAGGCAGCAAGCAGCAGGCAGCGCACCAAGCTTTCCCCCAGCCCCAGGATGCAACTCACAACTTGCGCTCGACAATCAAGGCGCCGGTTCCGACGACAGTTTTCCTACTCGTGTCCTCTATGACGAGAACGTAGTATCCGTCATTTGAAGACAGCCAGTTGTAGCGCTCGGCGAACTGCGACTCGCTGATCTCACCAACGGTGGTCAGGATGCGCAGGCAGTCGAGAAATCCGGCATTGTAGTCGGACAAACGAAGAGCACGCAAGACGTAGCCATCGGGGAGCGAGGAGGCGACGGTAGGGGAAATGAGGTCGTCGGCGAAGAGTCCCTTTTCAGCCATTGCGATTGCGGAGCGGGGTGGATGCGGTCAGTAGCAGCAGAGGCAGCGAATCTCGGTCTGCGGATAGTGAAACGACCGGATCGAATCGAAATCAACCCTGCGCGATGCGAGTTGGGGGTACGGCCAGGCGATTCTTGAGTTGATTTGGCTGTGACGCTTTCGTTGGGGGGGGGAGACGACAACGAGGATGGATTGTTGGGTCGCGGGAGCAAGACAGTGAAGCGGTGAAGGAGGAAAACAGATGGGGATGGAGGAGAGAAGAGGAGTGAGAGAGAAGGAGAGAGGAGAGAAAGAGGAGACGGGAAGCGTGGTGGTTTATTGACGCGATGTTTGCAGACTGGTTCCTTATCCGTTGGGCTGGGCGACCACTACCTTCCACGTATTGCGTAGTGCCGCCCCTCCAGTCAAGAGCCCCCCGTAACAACGAGGTGGGCAATCCGCATCGCAGATCTCCCAGGGAAGGTGGGCTGGCCATCAAGGCGCTGGACCCCTGTGCCTGCCTGTTGGGTACGGCACGGTGCGGTGGCTCGCAGCCTCCAAATGCATGCCCCTCCCATCGTCATTGAGCAGGGCGCATCGCGTGGGATACTGCTTCTCACGTTCGGTTGTTGCTTGTCGATAGATAGGTAAGGTACGGTGGTATATCATACGGAAGGGATTGGAGCGCTGACAATCCACTTGGAGTCAGCAGAGAGGATTACCTTACTTCCAGACGGGAGGCATTGGAGGTCTCGCGTCGCAGGAGAGCTGTAAGAAGCGAGTACCTTAGGTGCCTAGGTAAGGTACCACAGCAGAGCTGGCGGGGGCTCTCTGCTAAGCCTTTGCATGCCGGGGAAGCTACGACGTCTCATTGGCTGCGCGTATTGAGCTGGCCCCAAGCTGCATCACAGCTCAGGGCGCAGGCAGGGTAAAAAAAAAAAGGGGGGGGGGGGCCGCCTGTGTATCCATCCACACGGGATGATCTCACGCCTTGGCTGTGCCTGCCGACCTTACTTACATACGCAGTGCTATGCAGTAGGTACCTTGAGATACTATTCATAGCACGCGCCCATCCAGATGGTACAGCCATCTGTCTGGGGGAGCCGGAACGGATCCTCTTGAAAAATCAACTTCTGTCTTTTCGAAAGGATGTGGTGCGACTATGTTACAGTCAACGGCATGATGATGTATGGGATACTGGATGCTGGATGTTGGACGTGCCCGCCCAACGGACCTGTCGATCCCGATCGCCCGAGACTGCAGCCACCATGGTGGCGTGCAACATCAACATCCCTCAACTCTGAGATGCAGACGATGCAGAAGATGATGGGAATAGGCGAAAGGGTCAAAACCAGACCGCCAGCGGTGCCCCTCATGCTGCGTCTGCGACTGCATCCCGTCAACGAGCTGTAGGGTTTGTCGCTTCATGTGGCGGTCTGGTCACGATCTCCGACCCTCTGACGACGCGGTGTCTGTCTGTCTTAGGGCTGAGAGCGAGGGGTTCACACGTCCTTGACGTCGCCAGACAGAAGAATGCTGGGTTGTTTTGGTCGGGACCGTGGTATCGGCGGGGGTCCTGCAATTAAGAACAGGAGGAGCCGCACAGATGACGGTGGAAAGATAAGGTACCTTAGGTAATGTGAGGAAACAAAACAAACACGAAGACCTGGCGGGGCTCAGGAATGGCTTCCTTGGATTGTCAGCGTGGAAAGGGGCGAGGTTGTCCGTGCCAGCGATAAGAAGCTCTATGGGAAGGAAGCTGTACCAGTACCAGTACTTGACATACTAGGTACGTAGATTACCTTACTGTGAGCAGTGCCCTAAGGTAGGTAGCTAGGCTTGGATGATAGTGAGGGGACAGTTGCAGCATTTCCAACAGCCTGGAATGCCACAGTTTCAGCTTGTGTTCTAGTGCGAGTTGTCCCAAGCTGACTCGGCCTTGTGTTTACCTACCTTGCGGCCCCACTCCTCCCTGCTTATCAATTAGAACGCGGGCACTGGACCGGGCTCGCTACATTGTACCTAGGCGCTGGAAGACGTGAATAATGAACCTACCCACCTACCTACCTAAGGTACGGCAGACAGTTGACAATGAGTGGGTGCTCCTGCGCGCTCCCGAGTTCGTGGTTGGCTTTTCTCTCATTTATGCTTCTTACCTTTGGGCGTTCTAGTACCTGGTAGGCAACGTACCTTGCTCAACCCCGGATTCTCGTGACGCTCCCTCGGGTCTACTGCCGGACACCTGCTCAGAGGTACCTCTTCCACTACAACCTGGAAGGTACCTTACCTGCCTCGGGTATCTTATCTACATCACTAACACAACACAAAAGAGCCGAAATCTCAACGGTCGTGGTCAACAACATCCGAGCGCTCGCAACACCAGGTAGGCACTGTGTAGACGAGCAACGAGCTACGGCTGGGAGTTGGTCACGGTGGCCCAAGGCAACTGGCCCCCTTTCGCGGGCCTGCTTCTACGCCATCGGCGGTGGCGTCGGCAAGTGCCATGTTAGCGGTGCTGGGTGCTATTCTCAGGTCGGGCGAATCCATCTCCAGCTTCAACTCCAAACCACCTAGCCAACCTTAGCACCTCCCTCCCATCCCATCCCATGCCATCCCATCTCATCGCATTGCGCACATCCCCCATGCCACCCGCTACGGCATAGTGCCATCCCCACACCAGGTACCTCACTGCAGTGCTGCATAGTATGTGGCCCTAGCAGGCCAACAACACTTGTGAATGGGCCCCAAGGCAACCTACACTTAGGTACTTCGGCGTAGTCGCCCGTCCAGCGCCGTCACCAGTGCAGTTGTCGCCGCCGTCGCGCGCATGAACATCCCCCACAAAATGCAATCACATGCTGCCACACCCAACGTCCCACTTACTCCTATTGGAGCCCTGGCGCGGCAGCGGCTCAACACGTCAACCCAGCCGATCGCTGGTCAACACATTTTACCTACCTGCCTTACCTCACTTCAGTTCAGTACCTATACACACACACACACACGCACACGTACACGCACACGCACTGGACACGCTCCAGCGTCAGCACCGGCACCCAGTACCGGCACCCAGTACCAGCACCACCACGCAGCACCACCACGAGGTACCACCACCACTACCACCGCCCACCAAAACAGCCCGCGGACAAGGTATCCTGCCTCGCCATCCCCTGGTTTGCCATACCTTCCTTGCCTTCCTTGCCTGCCTTACCCGCTCTGCCGACCTTGCTGTCCCCGTCCGACCTTATTTTGCACAGAGACAGCCCAGCCCAGTGCCACTCTTGTTTTCCACCTCACCTCCTCTATCTCACCTCCTCTATCTCACCTCTTATCCCTTGACCTCCATATCGACGAGGTACTTTTCCTATTCTGGCTTGCTCTCTGCTGCTCCCGCCGAGGTGCTTGAACGTTGCCACTGGCGGCCGACTTGACCTGTCCTGTCTACTTCTGCTTGCCCCTTTCTTCACCTTCATCTTCGCCTCATCTCAACTCAACTTGTCTTTCCTTTCTTCCCGTCTCTTTTCTCTCCTGGCCAGCGCCTCTCTTTGCCCAGAGCGCCTCGGTCTTTCTTTTCGTTCCCTTCTCTCCCCCCCTTGCCTCTTCTTCGATGCTCACCACCCGTTGCCACTGCCTTTCCTGAGTTACGTGCGGTAGGGCAACGAGTGTAATATGTTGGCCACACCTCTCGCCCCCCAGCCAGCTTGACGTCCGGAACTCTATTACCCACCGCCATCTTCCTCGTCTGTCCTCGATGCCCCGTGCCTCTGTATGCGAGTTCTTACGTCCGAACCCGCATCCGCACTAGCTTCGTCGGCGCCTCTGATACCGGCAGCCATGGATTCAGACGACGACTTGGACGAGTCCTCCCACTACTTGGTCCATGTCCCCCTCGAAGCCCAACAGGGCCGGACTGTACTCCCGGCTCCCATTGCAAAAGCCGTCAGCCTTGCAACTCGCTCGACTTGTCTTGCCATCCGCGTCGGCACCCTCATCAGCTCCTATGGCTTTGATGCTGCCAAGTTCACCACACTCTCCAGTCTGGAGTTGGGCCGCGGCATGCTCGAAGGCATCCTCAGCAGGGCCGGGAAGGACATGCTCACACGATCCAACAGTGAGCTGGCCAGGGAAGACGCCGAGACTGTCCTTGAGAGGAGCTTGGAACACCTGCACCATGCCATGTCCCAGATTGTCTTCTGGACTACTACCGGCTTCCAGATGACGGGCACCACCTTCTCCGTCGTCTCCGAGATATCCCAGCTTTTGCTCTCGTCTCTCGACCAGTTTTTCGGCTCTACCGACTCGTCACGCGCCATAGCGAGCATCATCACACTCATCCGCCGCGAGTTCCAAAACCCGGCAACCGGAGTCGAAGGGGAACGTGTTGGCGTTGTGGACCTCGTCATGGGCTTATGTGCCCTAGCATATCTGCAGCGCAAGTGTCGCCGCTTTCTCGAAGAGGAGACCCGCCGTCTTGGCTTCGAGGAGATTGTTTGGGACGTGGTCGTACTTAATGACGGCGAGCGGGTCGATGTTCACGAGAACAGCTTGTACGGAGTGCACAAAGGCCGCTACAAAAGCAAAGGTCCTGATATTCTGGTCTCCATGCCCGGCGAACAGCCTAGCCCCAATATTCTGGCTACTCTTGAACGCCATGGAGGCCAGGACACCAGCGAGGACGAGGACGAGGACGATCTACCGGAAATCCGTCTCAAAACCCAGATTATGCGATCACTGCCCACGGACACGAGTGTATCCATCTCAACGACCACCCTGACAAGGAAGATGATAACCGTCGACTTTACTGGGCCTGAGCCTCCCATGGTAACGCCTCCCCCAGGCGTCGAGGTCGTCGAACGAGAAGTCCTCCCTTCAACAGAGTACGAGACGGAGCAGCCGGCACGTCAGACGACAAGTATCGCTGATGCTCCTACGTATCGCGTCGTCTACAGGGTGGACAAAAGCAAGCAACGGAGTACAACATATCGCGGGTTCGAGGAGCCGGAACAGGCAGCTGGGAAAGTGGAATCCCTGGACGACACTGAAGAGTCTGACGGCCACGGCCGAGACTGTGACAAGGACGAACCTCCGCCTGTACCCCCCAAGCCAGCGCCCCCTCGGAACTCTACCGGCACGACATCGGGGTCAGAGGTAGCGTCTAACCCAACCCCTCGTCGCACAAAAACCGGCCCTGGGTTCCCCTCGCCAACAGCTGGCAACCGAGCCTCACAGATTCCAGCGCCCAAACACAGCCCGGAGAATGCCCCTAATCAAAAAAGACAGCGTGCGCCCCTGGCTCCCTTACCGGTGAAACCCCGCCAGGAGACTGCTGTCTCGTCTCATTCTGAGGCCAACAAGCCGTTGCCCAAAAGGGCCAAAAACGAATCCGTGGCTTCGACAAAGTCGTCCGACAAGCCTGCGGATAAGAAGGGCGGTCTCAGGCAAGCACTCAAGAGGGGCACCAGTTCCAACATCTCCAACTTATTCAGCCGAGACGGGCCCGGTCCTGGCTCTGGGATCACGCATCACAGCGGGAAGTTGAAGCAGACAACGAAGACCAGTCCCACGGAAAGGGTCTCGCGATCAACTGGCCAGTCTAGCCGTCCGTCTCAAAGTCGGGCGATGGGACCGACCGTTGCCTCGAACTCTCGAGGTCGTAGCTACGACGTTCCTTCGCCCGTGCCTCGCAGCTCTTCGCGAGCTAGCTACATATCTGTTCATGAGCGTCGGCGAGATTCCATGGTTTCCCAGACAGACACGTATTCATTTCATGCAATCGACGGATATCGACCTCAGTCTCCGGGCTACAATCGCCGTGATGGTCAGGGCCACGTTGGCATTCCCAAGTCACGGTCGGAAAAAGACATGAACGAACAAAAGCCTTCTTCGCCCATGAAATCTCGGAGAGCCCGTTCACATGTCAATACGCCAAGCCTCTATAGCATCGCGACGACTGGTTCGCAAACATCTCTGGTGCTGTCTTCGTACTACCAGAAGAGTGCTTATACAGACTCGGAAGCCATCAACACTCTGAGAAGGGCCGGGACAGTCGACGGTGTTTTCCCAGCCTTCCATTTGCTTCGCAATGTCACACGATATATGCGCTTCTCCTCGGCATCCTACGGCTCGAATTTCCTCAAGTTCATGGGCATCTCCAAAGAAATGCCTATATTTAGAACACTGGACGATACCCATCACGAAATTCGAGCCTTCGCTCACCACACCGAGTCCGAGGCCGCCAGCATTCTGCTGGCTTCGTTTGTCGATCCACAGGGAGGATCTGACACTACTGGCTCCACGGGAACCGGTGTCCCGTTGGTGCACTACATTTCGCTGGACCACGAGTCGAAAGCAGTCGTCCTGGCATGCCGCGGCACGCTTGGATTTGAAGACGTCTTGGCTGACATGGCCTGTGATTACGACAACCTGTACTGGAGAGGCAAGTCCTACAAGGTTCATAAAGGCATACACGCATCTGCCCGGCGTCTACTATATGGTGGCGACGGCCGCGTTTTGTACACACTCAAGGAGGCCCTCGACGAATTTAGCGACTATGGTTTAGTCCTGTGCGGCCATTCGCTCGGGGGCGGCGTTACGGCACTGCTGGGCACGATGCTTGCAGAGCCATCTTCTACCGGCACTGGGTTCGTTACGTCATCTGAACCGCATCGCCGCCTTCTGGGGGATGGCCGCTTTTTGGAGACCGACACGACGCACGTATGCTTGCCGTCAGGTCGCCCCATTCACGTCTACGCCTACGGGCCACCGGGTACCATGTCACCTTCCTTGCGAAAAGCCACACGAGGCCTCGTCACCAGTGTAGTTCATGGAAGCGATCTAGTTCCATTTCTCTCTTTGGGCGTACTGCACGATTTCCAGGCCGTGGCCCTCGCTTTCAAGAGCGATAATCATGAGGCTAAGGGAGAGGTCAGGCATCGGATCTGGCAAGCGTTCCAGTCCGGTCTAGCAGACAAGTGGTATACGAACAGCAGCCGCTCGACCGTCGCCGAGGAGGACAAGTGGAGTATCTCGGCCTTGACGACACTCCGTTCCAACATGATGAGCCTGAAGCTCCTACCGCCGGGTGAGGTCTTCATTGTGGAGTGCACTCGGGTTCTGAGGCGCGATGCTTTCCTTCTTGCCGATGAGGAAGATATCGGCCGGCCTGCCCAAAGGATTGTACTCAAATATGTGAGGGACGTCGAGTCTCGGTTTAGAGAAGTTCGGTTTGGCACAAGCATGCTCATCGACCACAGCCCTGCGAAATACGAGGAGGCGTTGAATAAACTGCGCTTTGGAGTTATTTAGATGGATTAAAGAAAAGGGGGGCTGGTCGGCATCACTACTACACATCATCTTCTCGTTTCCTTTGTCTTGGGCACAATTACCCGATCTAACCACAACCTATACCCCCCTTAGTATGATATATCGTCATGTCTTGTTTTTCACGCATCACACACATCGTGTATTTGAAATAGGCGGTACCATCGTTGGAGAGCCGGAAGACACGCCATTACTTCAAGTCGACTAATATGGGCACGACCATGACCCCAACTGAAGCCGGCTGTACAGGCCGAGGAAGTCCGTGAGTTAGGTCCTATTGATATAAGAAAGCAACAATCTAAATAATGCAGTTGGTCATCTTCGTGAAGTTTACTGCGGCTTTTCCGTCGTGATCTTGCCGTCCTTGTCGTAAAAGATCTCCTTGACTTTGACGGATCTCAGGTGGTCCACGCCGCTGCTCAGCTCGCAGTCGTGATGGAACAACCACCACTGGCCCTTGAATTCGACTATGGAATGATGCGTCGTCCACCCGAGAACCGGCTCCAGGATGCGCCCGCCGTACGTGAATGGTCCCAAGGCGCTCTCACTCGTGGCATAGCAGAGGTAGTGGGTGTCACCGGTCGAGTAGGAGAAGTAGTAGAGGTTGTCCTTCTTATGCAGCCAGGCGGCTTCGAAGAAGCGGCGGTCGTGGTCGTCAGCCGGGATCGGCTTCTTCGTCTCCGGGTCGAGGATGAGGATCTCCTGAACCTCGCCATCGAACTGGTGCATGTCCTCAGTGAGCTTGGCCACGCGAGGGCCCAGTGCGTAGGCTCCCTCGCCGCTGGGTTCCTTGGGACCCAACCATTCAGCATCAAAGACATCGTTGCCCTTCTGGTAGCATTGCAGCTGGCCGCCCCAAAGGCCGCCGAAGTACAGGTAGCCTTGGCCGTCGTCGTCTACAAAGCTGGCCGGGTCAATGCTATAGCTTCCCTTGATAGGTTCGGGGTCCGGCTTGAAGGGGCCCTCGGGGTTGTCTCCGACGGCGACACCAATGCGGAAGACGCCCTGCTTGTCGCGGGCGGGGAAGTAGAGGTAGTATTTGCCGTTCTTGAAAGCGGCATCGGGGGCCCAGAGCTGCTTGGACACCCATGGGACGTCCTCCATCTTCAGAACGACGCCGTGATCGACAACAGGCTCCAGCGGGTCCAGCGATGAAGTGCTGAAGACGTGGTAGTCGGCCATGTCATACTGGTCACCATTGTCGTTGAACTTGATATCGGTCTCGCGGTCGTGAGACGGGTAGATGTAAATCTTGCCGTTGAACACGTGGGCTGAGGGGTCAGCCGTGTAAATGTGGTTGATGAGGGGCGCCATTGTCGATGAGGATGGGGAGGAGGGGAAAGGGGAGGGGGAGGGGGAAGCGGAGTGCGGGGAGTTTTTGCGATACGGAAATTGGAGAAATCGAGTCGGGACGTGCTTGACAGAGATATTGCGCAGGGAAAGGGTAGTGTTGCTCAAAGCCTCAGCAAGGAAAAGACTGCCCCAAGTTTGCCTTCACTGAATCATCAGATGTAGAAAGGCCATGGAATTTATATGCCAAACCGTCCCCCCCAAACGGGACGGCGGGTATGGATGAATAGGGGGAAGGTATGTTGGCCCGGCAAGGTGGACCGCGGGACAACTACCTTAGCCAGCGCTTTTTTTTGGAATTTACCCAGCGCATTTTCCCGGTTTGCCCCATCCTGGACTTGGACTTGGATCTGGACGCGCCCCAACTTCGCAACAGACCACCGCCCAGCCGAGCGGCACGGCATTGTCGCCAAGGCACGTTGCATCTGGATGGGTGGGCCGATTGCTCGGGTTGGCCTGACATGCATGTGGTTCTTCATTCAATGGAGAATCGAAGGAAGCTCATGCCATTTTTGTTCACATAGCAGGCGGGGTGGCGGCACTGACGTCCTCTGTCAGATCTCAAAGTCGCGTTTCTCGTTTCTCTCTGCTGGCAAACATTTCGCGGTATGGCCGGAGCCCGAGAGCTCTGCAAGGCTGTTGAATGACGAGGACGTGAAAACCAGGCAGTTCAACGCACAAGGTTCAACCCTCATGACCCCCCAAGTTGAGTTTTGCTCATTCGAGACTGGATTGAATAATCGACGAGCGATATGAGACACTAAGATTGCATGGACTGCGAATATACAGTTTCTCAACAGGTGCCAAAAGAGCCAAGAGCGTAACCGAGCTTGCGAGCAGCACAGCCTGCCTCACAATCGCCTCGTCTAGAATGCAGACAATGGATCGTAGTCGTCCTGTTGGAATATCTTCTCCATTTGCCGCCTTCGAATCCCAACATTTCCTCCGTCGAAAAGAGGTAGACATACTGCATCATTGAGCAAGCGAGCTAACGGTTGGTCTTGCCGGTAAGATAGCCTGTAAAATCATCAGCCCCCAGATGCTCCGGGCAGGGAACATGCGATAACTCACATGCCTACGGCGCTCATAGCATCCGTCACGCTCTTGACACAATTGTCGGATGCAAAGACTTCGCAGCGAGACACAACTCCTGCCGGGCCTTGAAACCACCGGGGCCATTCTCCAGAGAGTGAAGCGCTTTCCGGGTGAGCAGGCGACTTGAATCGACCCTCAATTTGATATTGATGAATAGATCCGCGACACTCTGTCTCTGAATGATCGGAACCGTGCCTCCTCGTGTATCCTTCCTCGCAAAATCGAGCGCCGCTGTGAACGCAGCACGCATGATGCTGACCGAGAACGAGCCAACCAGAGCGGCAGAAGCTGTGAAAGACTGCTCCACCAGGATCGCGGCTGCTTCGCCGACCGCGAGAACATTCTCGTTTGGCACTCTGAAGTTTGTCCATCTGCTATGCGGGCCAGTAGTGGCTGGATGGCTCATTAAGTCTGGCTCGTCGAGGATATCGTATGCACCAGCATTTTCTGCAATTATGTCGCGGGTGACCAGGAAGATGATGATGGCTTCAGACGGATCGGCAAAGTCACCGTCAACTTGGCGGCAGACGACACATTGTAGATCCGCTCCTTTGCCGTCCCAGCCGCCGCTGTTTGTTGTCCAGACCTGGTACAAGTGTCAGTCAAGGGCTTTTATGAGAGATTCGACCTTGACTAAGGGAAGAATCTTGCTGATGGGGTTGTGAGCCCGAAAGGCTCAATGGCGCCCATCCATCAGTAGTAATCCAAGAGAATCCTTACCTTCTCCCCATCGACGACCCAAACGTCTCCCTCTTTCCTCACCGTTGTCCGCAGCCCTCTTGCTCTTCTCTCAAGCCAGTTAGCAGTGCCGCCGGGCTCCGAATGAACCAAGCTAGCCAGGGGCTCTGCTTCACCCTTCAGGAAAGGTGCGAGAAACTTGGTTTGCAACCCTTCGTTCCCAGACATGATCAAGGGTGTGAGCCCGAGCCCGGTGCCCGCTACTGTTAGTGTAACACTTGGATCCGCGGCATACAATTCTTCCAGAACAATAGCCGCATCAAGCAGAGATTCACAGCTTCCGCCGAGCGGGACAGGGATCTGGCCTTTGATCTGGCCGGTTGCTACTGCAAGTCGATAGAAGGATCGGATTTACCGGAAGCGCTCTTGTTTGGTCGACTTCTCCGAATAAACTTCTCGCGCTTCTGTAAGAACATTCTGTGCGTACGCTCGAGCTCCATCGCGAAGTTGCTTCTGTGTTTCGGAGAGGGTGAAGTCGACCATTGTCGTGGTGTTTTTATTCAACAGGGTTAGTATCAAGAGTAATACTAATAGTAGATGCCAAATTCGGATTTTGCTGTAGAGGATGACCCCGCCTTGTTCACCAAAACTGGCTTATCTCAAGACTTTGTATCCGGCTCGCGGGGTTTGACTGGCCAATAGACCGTTGCCACGACCGATCGACAATTCGACGTTTATCTTACAACCCTCTAGCCCATTTTCGGCATGAAAGGATAGCTGTTTTCGTGGCGGCAGTAAGCATGGGCCTGGGCAACATGAAAGCCAAGGCTTTGGCTGTAAGCATAGATGCGAGTGGTAGGGCCATCCGAAGAAGTACCTCCCGCACTTGCTGTGTTCGTCGGGCCGTCGGGGTTTTTTACGGGGAGGGGGAGTTGGCGACAAATGGCCGTTATAAGGCAAGACGAGCTTAGCCAAAATACCAAAGATGGACCGCAGTGCTGCATGTCATTAACGAATGGGTAGTATTGGGTTGGCAACAATCACAATCCTAGCTCAAAGAGGAGGGCCGGTCCTGGTAGGTTAAAAGTCCTGGATGCCAGTTTCACCCTGCTTGGGGATCTCGGAATGGGCGAGGCGTCCTCTGCCGTCGGCATCGTCAACGTCGCTGGCCCAGCTGGGATCTTCCGCATCGAACCAGGCGTCCTCGGCATCTCGTCTCTCCATAGCGTCATAGTCATCGTTGTGATCAACCAGGCTGTAGTCAAAGTCATCGTCATGGCCATGGACGAAGCGCTCGGTCAAGAACTCGTTCCATCTTTCGAGACCCTCCTCTTTTGTCTTGGCTTTGGACAGATCGGACTCGGTGGTAAAGTCTTTTGCGCGCTCAGTTGGCACCATAGCGTCGCTGCTTGACGACTTGGCGAGATCAGCAAGGCGAGCCTCTCCTCTCAGCAAAGATTCTTCTAGGACGCGGGAGTAACCCTTGGTCCGACCCTCAGCCTCTCGCTCAGCAGGAGTTTGAAATTTCCGGACCAAGGTATCGTAAAGCAAAGGGTCTAGGTGCCATCAGCAACAAGCTCGATGCTTGCAACGACCTTAAACATGAATGCTGCGATCGTAGGAAGACAGACCAGCAAGCTGATGCTCAGAACTCTCTAAATAGTTTAGATTCCTGTTGAGAAACTCTCGTCGACGGTTGTGCGAACGTATGTCTTTGGTCTTTGACAATGTCTTTGATGGGCGAGGGGCAGGCTTATCATATAGCGGGCTTGTTGATTCCGAGAAGGAGGGCATGTTGGGCGAGCAGGAAAGGCCACGTTTGGGCGCGAAGGTCAATAGCTGAGTGAGTGCGTCGCCGTCGTATGAGTTTCCAGCTGCTGCGAAGTGCGCCTGGACGTCACTGTCTCCTTTAGAATGTGGATCGAGGGTTTTTGGGTGTGGCTACGGTACCTAGGTAAGGTAGGTAAGGAACTGGCAGTGAGACCTCAGATGAGGTGCCTATTGGTGGCCGTGCCTTAGGTAATCACAGAGGCCCTCGGGATCCGCCGGTGCAAGATTTCGATGCTTGAGGTAGTTCACATAAGGTAGTAGGCTTGGAATCCTGGATTTCCACCCCCTAGGTAAGGAGGATGTGGCCGCCGCTAGGCGCCCTGAAACCCACCTTCGTATTTGGTCTCCAGGGCTTCCTTAGTAGACATCCGCTGAAGAGGACCAGCACAACGGGCGGCGCCAAGCAAGCAAGCAACAGCAGCAGCGGCGGCGGCGGCAGCCCAGGCAGGTGCAGTGCGGATGCTGGTGCGGGTGAGGTGGCCTGGCAGGGATAGGGGCCAATTAGGGGATGGGGAAAAAAGGGGGACCCCGAAAATGGCTGTCCAGCCCATGGGAAATGAGGAAGAAAAGCAGGATTTGGGCCCGACATGGACTGACGCCAACTCCCGCCTGCCCCCATTTGCTTGCTCTTGCTTTTGCTCTCCCAACTGCCTGGCTGTTTTCTTGGGGTCGCCGACCACCCCGGATTTCCTGTTCCTTGGTGCCAGCGCAGTTGGACTGGATATGTGCTGCAACCCGCCTCGAGACAATCATTTGGCAATTGAGGCGACCTTCTCTTTTCTTTTCTTTTCTTGCCTTGCTCTCCACCTCGTGCCCCTGTCGCATCGCGCAAGGTCTCCCATCCCACAGTCCCGGAGGATAGATCAAAACCTCACTCGAGGTGCCTGCCTACATATTACCTCGTGCTTTAATATACGGCGTACGATACATTGCCAAAATACGTCTCGCCGTATCGTCCCTTGGTTTCCATTGGTGTGAGTGAGAGGATAAGGATGAGCCGGTATTGCTGAGGTCCCTCGCCTTACACTATCTCTGACTCTGACTCCTGTATGTCCCCAACGGCTCAAGGTACAGCATCACTGTCTTTTATCCCTTTCTTGCCCCATCTTGTCCTTTCACATATTCACTTCCCACCCGGTATAAGGCAGTCATAGTCACAGTCGCAGTCATACCTAGTCAGTCCGTCATCTTCCCCAGGTTGTCTTTGCATTCATTGCTCGGCCCGTTTTTGTTTTTATTTTTATTTTTCATCTCCCGTCTCTCGGGTCTCTTGATCTTAGCCGTTCATCTGGTCTTGTCTACTCTGAACATTCATTTATGGGCCCCTAAGAAATTCATTTCTTTTGTATTCCATTCTGATACCCAACAAGAGAGAGGCCGAGTGACACAGAGAGGCCCTCTGTCCGTTCTGGAAGACCGAGTTTGATATCAACCCACCTGACCAGAGAGATATCACCCGCCACCGCCACAAGACACGACGCGACACGACACGATCCCAGGCTGTGGCCCGCTCCCACACACCCAGCGCCCCAACACCTCAACCCTCGCCCTCCCCTCTCGCTCGGGAGTCGCGCCCTCTCCCGCGCTGAATGTGAGCCCCCATGGGTACTGCCGGGGACATACGAGCTCGCCTCCGAGCAAAGTTTTCCAGAAGAAACTCGACGGCGCCGTCGCTGACGTCCACCAACGGCGACGCCCACAGCTCGCAGCCGGATGGGACGAGTCTCACGCGGCAATCCTCGGCTGCTGGAACCGCCTCCAGCTCCCAGAACCAACACCTGCACCTGCAACAGCCCCATCACCAGCCCCAGCTCCAGTCCCAATCCCAGCCGCAAACCCCGTGCCCCGATAGCCCTGCACCAGACCACCCGCGACAGCAGAGATTGAAGGCAATTACGGTTACCGACACAGATGCCCCCCCGCAAACACCACCGCAACATCAAACCCGCCAACATGACGACGGCACCAGTCATGGCGACAACTGTGATGCGCCACCTTCTCTGCCTGTGACGGAGTTTCTCACCGAGAATACGGGTGAACAGCGGCCCAGTGATATTGGAGACGGGGACGGGGACGGCATGGACGCCCACAAGCCACACCCCAGCGCTGACTCGCTTGGCTCGGCGCCGCTTGCCGCGTCTGACCGACGCTTAGCTGCCGAACCGACAGGAAACGATCTGCGATCATCTACGGCTACTACCGCCAGCAGCAACCTCCCAAGCATTCACGAGGACCAGACCTTGGCTGCTGCGTCGTCGCAGTCATCCGTACCCGAAGACTGGAACAAGCAAGACCTGCAGCAGCCGCCGCTAACGCAGCCGCAGCAGCCGCCCCCTCCCAAAATTGGCGCCGCCACCCTCGAGGTTGATCCTGGGCACAACAACAACAACAACCACGGCCATCTCGACCCCCTCAGCCATGCCATCGGCACCGTGACACCACTCACATCCAACAATTTTCCGAACTCCCCTTCGTCGCCCCGACCAGACGGTCCTCCCCGCCGACAGAGCCTCCTCCCCAACCGCCAAACCACTCTGATTCGCACCTTGCTTGACGCTGCACAGACAAACCACGAAGTCGACCCTTCCATCGCCGAGTCGCTGCTGCCCATCAACGGAAACATGCTCACCCGAAAGGTCTGGGTTAGGCGACCCGGTGCCTCTCCTACGCTGATTACAATCAACGAGGACGACTTGGTTGACGACGTGCGCGATATGATTTTGAGAAAGTATGTCAATTCGCTTGGCAGGCACTTCGACTCTCCAGATCTCACTCTGCGCATATGTCCCCGTGAACAGAGGCAGGATCGCCTCCTAGGCCCGGAAGAACCCATGGGACGCACCCTAGACGCCTATTTCCCTGGCGGGCAGACTGTCGACGAGGCTTTGGTTATCGACATACCTACCCGACGGACGCCTAGACCATCCCCTCGCGCTCCGCTACATGCCACAGCTGTCTACTATACCGAGGACGGCAGGCCATCCGAGGCTGGCGAGGGCTACTTCCCTCCTGTTGGGGCCCTTCCGTCCCCTAATCTGCCCGTTCCAGTCGTTGCGCCCGTCAGCGTTGCTCCGGTGCATTTTTCTCACCCCGTCCATGCACATGCTCCCCATACGCAGCACTCGATCGCTGTTCTCGGCACCGGTCAAATACCCCTCATACCCTCACCGGGGGGCACGCGATCCCGCGCATACAGAGAACGGCCCGAACGTCCACGTTTAGGAAGAACACACACGTCGTCACCCACCATACTGAACCAAGCCAATGCCCAATCCATGGCCGCCGCTGCCGCTGCTGCTAGCCATCCCGCCCACTCGTTTCATCCAAGGCTGCCACCCTCGAGGACGCACTCTAATGCTTCAGAGCAATCGGCCATTGCACCGGCGGCCCCGCCGCTTCCGACCCCTCCTCCTCCGGAAGTCCAGCAGGTGCAGCAAGTAGCCACTCCTCCACCAAGGGTTGCCTCTCCGCGGCCCGCAAGCTCTCGACCCAAGAAGACCAAGAAGAATATGGATCACCCCACGCTACCAGCTGGCATACTCAACGGCGGGGTACCGCCCATCAACGTGTTGATTGTTGAGGACAATCCGATCAATCTTAAGCTCTTGGAGGCTTTCGTCAAACGCCTTAAGGTGAGATGGAAGACGGCCATCAACGGCCGGGACGCAGTCTCCATGTGGAGAACCGGCGGCTTCCATCTGGTCTTGATGGACATCCAGCTCCCCGTCATGAATGGTCTGGACGCTACCAGAGAAATTCGGAGGCTAGAGCGAGTTAACTCGATTGGTGTCTTTTCGTCGTCCGCGTCGAGCGTGCCCGAGGCCACAAATGGTGAACTAGAAGAGAAGGATCGGTTGACAAACATGGAGTTGTTCAAGAGCCCTGTCATCATAGTCGCTTTGACTGCCAGCTCCCTTCAGAGTGACAGACACGAAGCCTTGGCTGCCGGCTGCAATGATTTCCTCACCAAGGTATTTGCTTGTCATTTAGCCCAGACCCTTCAGAATCTCAGCTAACTGTATCGCGCAGCCCGTAAATTTTGTCTGGCTGGAGAGGAAAGTTATGGAGTGGGGCTGCATGCAGGCTCTCATCGACTTTGATGGCTGGAGGAGGTGGAAGGATTTCTCTCAACAAAACGACGAAACCGAAGCAGCCAAGAAGTCTGCTGCCTTGAAAACAAAGGCGAAAAAGAACCGGCTCTCGATGACATCTGTGCCCGCATGACAGGCAGGCAACTTTGATGATCACAGGTGTTGCCAACACGGCTCCCTTTGAGCAGTTGCACTGCATCTTTTCTGGACACTCTGCACTATAGGAACATCTTTCACGCAGGGCACCTCGGCTGTTCTGCATCTCGAAACTGATACAATTGCTGGGTTTGCTTGCTCTGCAATTCGTTTTCCTCTCAAGATCACTGCCGGAGAGGAAAGAGCAACTGGACCCGATCATATATTTTAATGACATGTAGGCTGCGTATTATCCGTATAGCCTGGATGCTCGCAGTCCAATTTCATTATGTCAACTCAAGGGGTTATTGCTACTTACCAATTGGCCTGGGAAGAGGCGCGGTCAGTCTTTGGCGCAACGGATTCGCGTCGCCCGGCCAAAAGGATATACGGAAAGAACGCGCAGAATGATACCATGCGGTGCACACGCACGAAGAGTAATTATAATCAGCAAAGACATGAAACATTCAATTCGCTTATGTGTAGCTTATACCTCGAAATGACTCGGTGACTTCGTAACGTCTGCAGCAAGCACTGCTCCCTTGCTTCCACCCGCATTGGCTGACTAAGGCCAAAATGACTGAGGCAGAACTTTTCTGGCCCGTGCCCCTGCTCCAAAGAAAACGAGGGAAAATTTTGGACACGAATCGAGATTTTCTCCCTCCACATCACAACCACACCATCTCACCACCATCGGCTCCCCAATGGTCGCTTCGCCGTAACCCGGTGTATATAGGCGCGCATCTGCGGCCAGACCACGTTGATACCAATGCCGCCGCGAGCTGGCTCGTCATTAACGCCATTGGCCCCTGCGGCCAAGTGGTGCACTGCTCACGCGAGCAAAGCCTCACGGTCTCGGCCAGCCGCCCAAGTCGTTTGCACATTTTCAACCACATCATGCCTCTCCAGAAGGACAAGGGTACAACATGACTTTTACAACTGGCAACGGACTCGCGGCCTACCATTCCGCGACGCTCCGCGCGACGGTCCCAAATACGTTGGCGCATACCCTGACCAGCCTTTCCCTATGAATCCTTTCTTCAGAAGCCAGCCTGTACTGAGCGAAGCCGCGAGGGAGGAGATCTATAAGCGTGTCAAGGAACAAAACCAGCCGCTCAAGTATGTTTCATACGACTTCAGTGTCGACGTCCGGCGAGTTGCTGCTATTGTGCGCATGAAGGAAATGGAGAAGGAGTGGATTGCTGAGGTGAGTACAATTTTCATTCATCAACCAGTCTGAACATTAGCCTCTATGATGATCAACTTTCCAAAATTCGATTAGTCTTGAAGACGCACTACATGGTTACACCTTTGGCACTGCGAGCCTCTCTGATTTGCTACCTCATTTCCCATATTGTTTTTGCACACTGCTGTTGGTCTTCAGTCTGCTGACAACCGGGGTTCAATAGCGGAAGCCGTTGGCACGGCCCTATTCGAGGGCAATCCTGGGCATGCTTCCTCAGACTCCGTTCGAACCGGGGACTAGTCGTCGACAGGCTCCGCACGAACCGATCAACGAGATTCACGTGCACAAGCTTACAATGCAACAATTGTTCGTGCCTGTCGCCGAGTCTCGCCAGTTCAACAGAGAAGATGCCGCCAAGGCGTTCCACAGGAACATGCTCTCTGTAGACGACCGCTCCTCCCATCCAGAGCTCGTCACAATGAGAAAAGCGATTGACAACGGCACCCCCGCCCACGAGGCAAAAGAAAGGTTTAGAGAAGTTGCGCGAGCGGAGGAAGACAGGCTCATTGAGAGGGAGCGGCGTCGTCTGGCCAAGGCTGAGGAAGAGACGACGCGCGTGGACACTGGCCGCTTTGAGTTCAGGTTCAAGGAAATGAACGTTGAGGACGCTGGCAAAAATGGCCGTGGCAGGAAGGCCGTTGGGTGGCGGTACGGGGTGCCCTTCTACGACCGCAGAAAGGGCGAGTTCAAGCTCCCTACGTCGGTGCCTTGAATTCGCTTTGATACTGCACCCCAACCCTGTTTCGATAATCACTTAGGCGCCGAGGGACCGTGGCCCGGGAATGGATCACAATATCCCTCCATCCCAAGCACGAAAGGAAACTGGCACGGACGAAGCTTAGTTGCTCAAGGTCCCATTGTCGGCGTTTATCCTCTGTATGATAAGCGACTGTATCTACCTATTGTATATGTAAATGTACCTCTAACGACGAATTGACGGGAAGGGCAGCTCAGAGAAGAAGCTTACGCCCATCATCAACATACAACTATCGCACTACCAGAGTAGATACTTCGCGTGCGAGACCCAGTCGACTGCCTGGTGCCCGTCAGCAACGTCGACCGTCAGATTGGCACGAATTCGCTCTATATCCTCTTGCGACAAGCGGCATCTATCCTTGACGAAAGCCTCAACAGACCCATACTCGTCGCGAATCTTGGCGAGTGTGCCAAGCATGTTTTCTTTTCTATTCAGTTCATGACACATCAGCAAACAGTTGGTGCGTGGAAGCTGCGTGAAAGAGGGGTACGTGGCAAGACACATACCGGGCTCCGATCATGCGCCGAGCGCCCTCGGGGTTTCCCTTGAGCTCATTGTGGGCCAGGAGATGTTCTATGATTTCCTCCCTGCGCTCTTGAAGGCCAATGTCCGTCAAGCTGTACTCGTGGGCAACGACGTCGTCCGAGACGCCGCAGAGGCTGAGGATGAGTGCACAGATGACGCCGGTCCTGTCCTTGCCGGCGGTGCAGTGCACAAGGAACGGCGAAGGAGGTTCGGGGGCAGCGAGGTAGGAGAGAATAGTGTGGAAGGGGTCGTAGGGATGGTCTGGTTCTGAGCCAGTCCGGAGGATATCGGCGTAGGCTTTGGTGAAGCCCTACCAGCCACGTTCAGGATTCATTCAGGTCAGACAGATGACGATGGGGGGAGCAGGAGGGGGCTTGAAAACGTGATCTATTGGAGATCGGTCTCCAGCTGGTGCACTCACATCAGCACCGTTGCTTGCGTAGTTGCGGTAGCGCAAGGCGATGGCCTCGGGGCCGTAGTCCTGGTCGCGGAAGACGGGGATGAAGAAGCGCTTGGCACCGGGCCATTCGCGGATGCTGCAGTTGGCGCCAGCTTCGGCGAGGCGCTTGAGCTCGTTGGTGGAGCGCAGATCGTAGACGTGGGTGATGCCGAGGGCCTGGAGGAGGGCGGCACCGTCATCGGTGAGACGCGAAGGCTCTGCGGAGCGGAAGATGACGCCCGGCTTGAGGATGCGGCCGGGCTGGGAGTCAATCGGGTAGCCACCGGCATCACGAAAGTTGGGGAGGCCGGGGATGGTGACGAAGGGCGGCTTCGGCAGTTCCTTCATTGCGTCTTGCTTTGCTTCAGGCATTGCTGTTCACTTAGATGACCTTTTGTCGATGCAACGATGAGTTCGTGGTAGGAACAGGGAAGGTGGGCAGGTCGACGGCGAAGGAAGGGAGAGCCAGCCGGACCGGGCCGAGCGCATTCAGGCGCCATGGCAGGTGGTGTCGGATGGAGCCTGCGGGGTGGTGGTGCTGGCATCCGAGGCTCCTTTCCACAGCGTAACAAAAGCGCCTGGCCTATTCCGGAAACCCAATCATGTTGACGGGAGACGGAGCTGCCAGCACAGGGACGACAAGGCAAGGCTCGAACGACAGGGGCTTGATCTGGGTTTACGGCTCACCTCAGCTTGGCCCGTCGAGGCATTTTGTCCAATGCCTGGCTGGCTGCTGCGCAGCCACTGGCAGATGAGATACCTAGCTCCAACGGGTCCTGACACCAGGAGGTTGATGACAAGACGGACACCCAGTGTCTTCAGCGTTAAGATCGGTTTCTATTCCGAGTCATTCCTGCGTAATCCAGCTACAACCACTAGCTTGAATAAGCCAGTAGGTGATTCTTATTTCTTGTCCATCTCTACGTCCTCCACTTCTGTCCCAGCTTCTGCCTCCGTTTCTGCCTTTGTCTCGGTCGCCTCTGACGGCCTCTTCCAGGACTACCTATATAGGGTACCAATACATTGCTGAGCTGCACAGCGATACCACCAGGTAGGTAGACAGTCAGCCCCCAAAGGTCCCCCTGACAGCACCACACCGGAGGACAGCTCCTGTCAGAGCCAACCTAATTGGTCACACACCCACAAACTTAAAGCTTTGGCCAGCAATGATACGGACGTGGCAGCCCCTCGAGCATTTCTCGCGTGCCCTGATTGGTCTAGAAGAAAGCACCATCAGAAAATTGCGTCATAGGGGTCCAGCTAGAAGGGTCGTCTGAAATTTTACGATCACTGCTCACCAATGCGAACCCGGGCCATGGCCTCATCTTGACCAGGGAATTCAGGGCAGCGGCACAAATGGCGATCAGCCTGTTTGTCTCCCTTGACTAGCGCCGAACGGCACAATAAATCACCACATGGTCCCAGGTCCGTCACCGTCGCCACCCTAATGTCGACCTATTACTTCAGTTGCCTTGCACCGTACATCATTTCCAACCTCAAAAAACACCACCAGCCCCAGCACTTTGTTTAGTTTGACGATTTTCTCCTGGCCGCAACCATCGTCATCCAACACAACCAGCTTCCACCATGGGTCTCTTCGGCATGGCGGTGAGCTATCTCGCCTTTTCCGTCCTGCACTTCTTCCAGCTCGTCCTGGCCATCACTGTCTGTGGCCTTTATGCCGTCGATTTGCAGCGTGCGAAAAATGAGGGCAAATATGTTGACTCCAAGTGGGTAAGTGTTTGTCCATATCCCAGTCTCAGCCACGCGCGCCGACATGGCTACTCGCGGAAACTTTTTCGGCAGGTCAGATGTTTACGCGACACAGGTCTTCGCCGAAGTAGTCGGCGCGCTCTCCGCCTTTACCGCTCTGCTCTACTTCATCCCCTTCATCTTGCGCTTCGCCGCTGTCTTCGTCTGGGACTTTGTTCTCTTTGTTCTCTGGATCGCCCTCTTTGGCCTTTTTGGTAATGTATGTTGCCCACGTCCACGCCGCTGTCGCCGCGTTGTTTCGGCATGGTTTCCAGCAGCCAACAGGTGACGTTGTATTCCATGCTAACTCTTGGCGCAGATGTACATCAAGGAGGATGCTGAGGGTGACGATAACATCCAGCGCATGAAGAACGCGGTTTGGGTTGACTTGGCCAACGCGCTGCTCTGGCTCATCAGTGCCCTGGCCTCGGCCGGATACTGGTGGAGACACCGCGAGCGCCGCACCCGATTCACCGGCCGCGGGAAGGTCTGAACCGGACAGTCGGCCACAATTATATGAAGGCTTGGCCTAGTGCTTGGCAGAGACGGGACATGAAGAGAACAGCCAGACTTGGACCGAGACATATATTCGGATCACGACATCTCATTCTTGGCGCATGACGCTGCTACGAAGGCTGGCGTTGGGAGTTTATTCGGTACAAATACGATACCAGGACCTCTGCGGGGTTTACCACATTACATTCTTGTCTAGCTCTTATATCAACAATGATAGACCTCATTAGGTTGCTACTGATGCGCATACACGAGTCTTGAAGCTGAGGCCAGTACAGAACCCATAACAGGCATAGATGGCTAAGGTCACAACCGGCCAATGTTGAGTCCATGGGCATTCGTAGTAGACCCGCGGGTGCTGATGTCCTTTTGAGGGCCCTTCAAATTTGAGCGACAATACTCACACCTAGAACTGAGTCACAGATATAGTGAACACTGAAGGTCCTTCCCAATTCCTTGAAGGGTGAAGTCAGCATTGACCCGAGGGAACACAATGCGCACTCTGCTGAATCATGCACCTGGGTTATGCCTGTTTCTGTGCCGCGGCCGGCGCCGAACCTTGGAAATAGGCCGCACCTCCGTGCCACTACCCCCGAAAGGGTCCCCGAGTCGACAAATACAGTGTGCACCAAGTCGCGTTGGGGCCCAGGCATGCGCCGTCGGCAAACTCCAGCACCAGAATCCCAGCGGCCGCGTTTTGCCGGTGCATAAAAGCGCCGCTCCACCCGAAATGCAAAGCCCGGAGAAGTTCCTCCTGGGCCTCCTGGGGCCGCCCTTCCGTAGACGTAGGTCACTACCTTGTCCGGCATCACTGAAGTCCTACACAGGCAAGGACTGCCAAGGTCGGCATGGTGGAGGTCTCCAGAGAGTGCTACTGCAACCCCGCAGCCGCTCAAGAAACGGGCCCCTCCCTCACCTGCAATGTGACGTAATGGCTGCTGTGACCCTGCCAATGCGTTCATCAGTTGTTGCTGACATGTTGACGTGATAAAGGAGAGGGGTTGTATAGGATTTGCGCCACAGTCAGGCCAGAGTGAACATAGTGCTACATATCTCACTCTCAATGTTGTGTAGCATTAGGCCTGTCGCCCTCCGCCATCCGAGAGCCGTAAGTGAACCGGCACCATGAAATGTGCCGGAAAGCGGTAGGCTTTGACATCGGGGACGGGGAGGCGGGAGTCGGTGCAGGTGCAAAGAGGGGTCCAACAAGGGAGCCCCAGGACACATACAAGCCATGGGAATGTTCTTAAAACGTCTACAGGTAGCAGCTGGCGCCAAAACATCTTACTGTGTCTCTACCGCGTGTATATAGTGTATGCAGAACGTTAGGCTTGGTAATGTGTTACTGCAGACCATCCAGCCATCCATGTTGCTGGGCAAAAAGTCGGCCCACGTCCATGCACCCGTTGAAGTTGGTAACGATCGGCTATGAGATCGGCGCTACTTTCTTCGCTTCCCAGTCTGAGAGGTGCATAGCAGCCCATCAAAGCGACCAGATTGGCCGACTTTTGCCAACTTACCTAGGTAGGAAACCTTCTGCTGCTGTTTGGAGCCCGTCGCGTCGCCGCTGCTGTCGCCGTCGTTGCAGAGCGCTTCACATATCGGCTGGCACCGAGCACAAGGTGGGGGCGAAAAGGGCGATACATAGATAGTATAGCGTCCTTACTTTACCTAACGAAAAGAGGGTTCGAGGGGTAAGAGAGACAACTGCTACTGTATTGCCCTCCAAGAAAACAAGTCGTCGTTCCCGCCCGTGCATCAACCCCGCCAGAAGGAACTCATGGCCATTTCGACGTAATGCGTTGACGGCTCACACACTAAGGTTAGCTGTGTAGGTGGAACTGACAGAAGAACCAAATGGGTATCTGGTGAAGGCGAGGAATCTGAGGTTCTCGGCGATCGTTTCCCTGGCTTGCCTGGCACTTGACGTAGGCAAAGGTAGTCGGAAATGGGTCGAGTGCGCAGATATGATGGGCAGGTCGCAGGTCGCACCACATCGCATCAGCATCGACTGCACCAGCAGGGGTCGATCCCCGAAGCCCTGGATAAAAAGCAAGCGTTTCACCACAAAGGGGGAGATGACTTGCTGTAGCTGCCCGGGTTGCTGGCTCGCCTCCAGATTCAGAAGAACCATCATACTCGAGCTCTCCGGGTCCGTCTGTGGCCGACGAAGTCCCCAAAGTTTAGACTCGATAGTGCTACAACAGTACGGACGGTTTTGGCGGTGCCAGAACCTGTCCCTCTGAGCGTGGGCTTCGCATGGGTATGGGCGTCGGCGAGGCATGGGCCTGCGGCGGCGACGATCGACATGAGCGATCGACAACGGAATTTCCAATAGAACATTTGCATACATATGGAGCGAGGCAGAGCAAGTATACTTTGGGTTGGTTGAATCAGTGGGATCTTGGCTGTGCAATCCAGGGCTGTGCCTGGTGCTGCTCCTCTGCCCATATCTTCACTAAGCGGAGCAGAGCGGCTGAACCGATGAGGCGAGGCGAGAAGAGCTGACCTGAGGTAAGCCAGATTCTGGTAACGGCAAAGGCATCATTCTGGAACGGAGCACAGAATCAGTACGTAGTACCTACGAGGACGCCTCCTGAGCTCAATGTCTCGCGAGGTGGGAAAAGGTGAGCCGCCATACAAGCCAGGTCACTTCCTTCACCGATACTTTATGGGGCTCCATTCAAGGTACAGGCGCGCAGGGCTGGCACTCGGGGGACCAAAAAAATGGCACACTGTTTAGCACCACCACCACAAAAAGTGTGCCAATTTTTTTTGTCCCCCGAGTGGCTGGGCAGAGCCAATACCCACTTGCCCAGACCAGCAACACTTGTGAATGTCGCTGCCTAACGGGTGTACCTTCCCCTGCCGCCCTCGTCGTCACTGAGAGAAGCTGGATTAGTAGGTGCCTTATCTGAGCTAGGTACCTAGTAACACTAAATTTGGGAGCAGGAGGGGCAGTCTGACGAGCAGTCAGTGTAGTATGGTAGGGTAGGTGCCTACCTAGGTAAGGTAGGTATCGGAATAGGTACCTTAGTAGCAGGTAGGTCCCCAACTTCGGTTGAGGCACTGACTGCCTGAGCCAATGGCGCAAGGCAACATGGACGACGGACCCTTGGACCCCTCCTCCCCTTCCCACCACTATCGGCTCGCATGTATCCGCATGCTTTCGTTGATCCTCGACAAGTGCGAAACACCCTGCCTTGGTACGCAGTACTTCCACGGATATACTTTCACCTCCTTTTAGCCATTTTGGCAACAGGATCATCGTCTGGCTGTGTGAAGCTGGACAGAGAAGGGAAGCGGAGAAGAACATGAGATATAGAGAGCCCCGACAAATGCAAAGCCGACTCGTGGCCGATTTCAAAGCGTCTGCCTTCTGTCAATATATTGTAGCTTCATGGATCTTGATGGCTGTGGACTCCACACATGCTCTCAGACAACACCACGCCACAGTAGCCAGTTACCTCCTACTGCCTCTGCGGGCCTTCGCTCTCCTTCTTGGAGATTCTCAGCATCGCACTCACTTGTACAAACACAAGGCAAAGGCATACTTCTGGGTAGGCTGGCGGGAGGCACAGTCGTGCGCCACAAACCACAGAGGACGACGCTCGCCGCGCTGGGCTCCCGAGAGGTTGAAATCAATATCTCCCCGGGTCCTCGGCGTCGCGCTACTGGCGACCTTGGCATTGATTGCCCAGGCAAGGTGCATACACCCGCACTCACGTCCGCCTCCGTCTCTACCTACAGTGTACCTAGTAAGGTATTTTGTTCTTGCCATTATTTCAGTCCCTGGAGCGGGTCCCAGCCCAATCCAAACCCTTCACTCCACGTCCTCACCTCCTCTCCTCGCCTGCAAGACGACCGCCAGGACAACCGGACGACAGGACGACAAGGCCCCGTTTGCCGCAAGCCCATGTCCATTCCCTCCCCATGCTAACGCCTTTGCCCGCGCACACATATCTATCTAAGCCCGCCTTGCCCACCTTCCTGACCTGATTCTGCGCCTCTGGATCCGCGGCGTGCCGAAAAGTGTTGGGAGCTTGAGGAGCATCGACGCAGAAAGGCAAAAAGCGGGAAGAAGTGACCAAGGAAACGATTACGACCACCGCGTCGACACACTGCCTCTTCCTCAACATATTCCTCCTTGTCCCCTCCAATACAGACAGAGACAAGCCAGACCAACGAGACTCGTGGAAAACGAGGTAGCCCCCGGCTTGTTTAACTCCGGATACGACAACGACGACACTATCGCGGCAGCGACGAGCTCTTTGACGTCCCTACTTACTGGGCCAATCCGCGTTCCCGGCGGACCCTCAAGGTGAACTGACGCTTTGAGCCATTTTCGATTCGCGGGTTATGAAAAGTGACCTGGCAGAGGACCAAAAATCAGGTACCGGAAGGGAGGAACAGGAACAGGAGCAGGAGCAGGAGCAGGGACCAAAGATGGCAAGCTTGGGTCGTTCGTTCAAGCCGCCGGCTTACTTCTCGCGAACCAGGCGGCCTGCGATGCCTGGAAGAACAATGTCAAACTCTTCTGATGTGTCAGTGGCATCAACTGGCTCCCGCTCCGACGACCATTGCGACCTGATGATGTCCGGACTCAACACGCCGGCCCAAGAGAAGACGGTGTTTGATGGATTCAAGACACCAGCGCCGCCAGATATGCGCTCTCCTAGAGGCAAGTTGTACCCATCTCTTTCTATGGCGTTTTTGTTTCGTTTATATATGCTGCGGCTCGCCATCCCGACCCTTTCTATCCTTGCTCGTTCTATTCTTGGGTCGTCAGCATCAAAGCCGGTATTGGCTTCCTCATCGTTTATTTGCATTCCACGTTGATTTATTCTCGACTTCACCAACGACCGAGCCCCTACCTCGTGTCTGCGCCCCAGTTGCCTCTTTGGTTGGTGCGGTCCTATGCAGTGCAGTGCAGTGCGGTGTTCTGTCCCCAGACTGACCCTGTTGATTCTTCACTTCCCGTCTTCTGCCCTGCCCTGCCCTGCACTGTCGCTTGGTTTGTACGTCCGTCTTTCGAGCCGGTCTGCCTTCTATGCGTCTCGGCGCCCTGCACCCTGTTTCCATTACCGCAACGATGGCGGCGCACCGGTCAGCGTGGTCAGCCGTTTGTTATTGCAAGCCGCCCGAGCGATGGACGTCGGCCCCATGCAATGGTACGCCTCGAGTCAGCTCGGAGGCGGGTGCGGGTGCGGGCGCGGGTCCGATGGCTGAGGTTGCACAGGCCGGCGCGCAATGCGTGTTGACTCCCGAACTGCAACTGCCTGTTCCATTACACTTTGCCCTTAATTACCCCTATTTAACGCCAGTTTTACCGTTTGCCATCTACTCCCATTCTCTGCACCTGACTCTACAACCTTCCTTGCCATACATACCGTTTCAGTCCCTGCTCTGCCACAAGGTGCCTGGAGTTGCCATACTCGCCAAGGTAAACCCCAAACCAAAACCAAACACAGCGGGCACAGGTCAAGCCAGCCAGCCAGCCATTCGCGCACGCGGGGTCGACTCGAAGCGCAGCCAGTGGCCACCACCAGAAGGCAGCGCTTACGCTGATGAGCGCCGTTACCGTCAGCCCGAGACCCGCCTTTCCGACAGCCGCTTACAAGGCATCGCCTTGAGAGGTACCGCCGTCTCTGCCTACCTTAATTTAGGTAGGGACAAGAGGTGCATCTCTGAGGGCCAGGCGCCTCGGGCTGGAGCGCGTGAGGTCTGTCGGGGAGGGCATGGCAACCAGGTCTTGCTGCCACGCGCGTACAACGTAGTGCCTCGCTCACCTCATTTACCTACTACCTCGGTGCACCGCCTGCTTCACTATGGCATTGCGTGCAAAGGTCAAGGCCTTCCATGCCTTACGCTTTTGGCTGTGTCGCTGTAATCAGGTGGTGTCTCCGGGTGGGGTTGATGCGCCACTGCGCTGTGCTACGGGGCATCTAACGCTGTGTTGGGGTCAGCGTGCGGCCCCTCGCCGCCCCTGGAGACTCACTGAACCCTGGAATTCCATGGTCGGCTGCTGGTTGACTCGGCCGGGACCCTGCGCCCATCGTCATCATTCGCCGTCCCCCGCCCTAGGCCCTTTTCTGTCCGCTTCTCTCCCGTCTCGCATGGCTCCCGGGGGACCCTTACCGTTGCGTCATGTTTTTTTTACCATAGTTTTTCTCACCCCAATCTGAACCTTCCTCAATTAGCTAACCTAAGCTAAAACTCCCTGGCACTGCTACCAAGAGCACGACGCTAACTCGCCTTCTTGCTTCTTGTAGGCGAAACATCCGCGCCGGGCCACCTCGAGTTGTCCTCCCTTCAATCCGCAAGATATAACGGCAGCCGCCCACTTGCTATAGAGCTGCCTCCCTCTCTTCGAAAGATCAACTCAGCTCCCGCGCACACGCCTCCCGAACCTCTGTCAGCTCGGGGTGACGTTCCTGGGTACGTCCATTCAATGTTCCCGCCGCCGTTGTGTTGCAGCACCACCACGTCTTGCGGGGCATGCGATGCAGAAGACAACCTAGCCATGACGACTTGGATGAAAAAAAAAAAAAAAAGCTGACTGTGTTGGATAGTGGTTATTTTCCGCTACATGAAGACCCCAAGGGCCAGATCCACCGCCCTCATCCCTTCCACGCCGAAGCTGGTCTGGCTCGACACTACTCAGTTTCTCTCGCCGTCGATTCCACGCCGCAATTCGACCATCGCGGCGCATCTCTGCCTGCAGCCATGGCGCCGTCAACTCACCTGTCGCCCTTGTCTGCTCTGGAACCCGACCAGTCGCGCTCCAACACCCCAGTCGCTTCCTATCTACCCAGCGGTGTTCACGACACACCCTTGCCAATGGGCAAGTACTATCCGTCCAACTACGAGAGAAGAGGCAGTCAAGACTCGCGGACAGTGCCGTCTGCGCCTATGAGCCGTATGTCTCCAGCCAGGTCCGAAGGCCACGTGCCCACGCGCGAGGGACTAAGGCCTTCGAGGCAAGATTCTGAAGTCCGGCGGAAATTACAACAGTATCAACGGGATATGATAGCTCAGGCAAGACTGGCAGCCAGCGAGGTGCTAGGAGGCTTCGCAGGTCAAGCCAGCACGGCACCAAGCTCCACTATTACCTTGAATGGGGTACCCTTGACGAACCTGCACCACATCGGAACCACCGGCGCCCACAAGCCTATATCACCGAGACTCTTGCCACTGGGAAGTCCTGGGCCCGTCACGCCCATGAACCTCGAAGGCGACGACGCTGGCTATCTGGATCGGGGCCGGAATAATGAAATTGCTCGCGTGCTGCGGGCCGAAGAGGAGCGCATACGCAGGGAAGGAGCCACATCTCCAGTGGTGGAAACCGGTCCGCAAGCTTTTTAAGTGGCAATACCCGACGTCGATGATGGGAGAGCGTGACACATGACCCATACAGCACCATTTCGAGTTGGGGCGTGACGAGGCCCAGGGGCAAGTTGGTAGAGGACTGCTTGGCTGAGACGATTGTTTATGGTTTATGATACCCTCATGGATACTACAGCGGGTCTCTTTTTTTTAAGGGGGAGGGGGGAGGAATTTGGCTCAGGGTTTGTCACAACTCGAAGACTTACTCACGCGCAGGCCACGGCAGAGAGGCTACTGCACTCGTACGTTAGAGCGGACGGTTCATATGTCCGGCTGTGTTGGCGTTTAGGCATCTTCGACACTAGAAAGTGAATGGACACCTGGATAGAGCGATGGAAGTGGAAAATGTTAAATAAACTTCTCGACCTTCTTACCATTGGCGCGGTCATGGTTCCCACCCTTCCTGAGCCGACACGACCTCAGGCCGCTTTGCAGTAATTGGCAGGAAAGTTGCCCTTGATCCCGTCCAGCTCGCCAATCCACCAGTCCTGTTCAGTCTGCGTCTTCTTGACGATCTTAATCCTGTCTCCTTCACGAAAACTCAAGTCCCCGGTGCCCCCCGTGAAATCGTATTGAGCTACTACGAATTCTTCAGGCGCCTGGAACCGCTTGGCAGGGGGCGGCGGCGGCGGCGGTTTCTTCTTGGCTGCAAGGCTGGCCTGTCCAGCCGAAATTCCCGACTGATGGCCGAAATATTCTGATTTAGAGTTTGTGTAAGACGGCGATATGCGAGAGGTGCCTTGAGGTTGGCCAAGGGCAGTGGCTGTCGTGAAGTCGGTTGGCAAGCCGAGTTGGACGCGCGAGGTGCTCGTGCTGGTCGACTGTGGACTTGGCCGCGGAGAAGGGTCCGGAGTGACAGAAGGCCGCCCGACAGAGTTGTTGGACGATATGCGCACAATGCGCGGGGTGGGTGTTGTGCTTTCGCTCCCCGACGTCATCCCGGACGGCGTCCGGGAGAAACCGTTACGAGACGACGCAGAAGATGCCGCCGATTGACGCCATGCCTTGCCGTGGACTATGCAGCTTATGGCTTCCGCCTCCTTCTGGACTGGCTTGAAGGCGGAGGACCACGCTTCTATCACGGTTTCCATGGGAGGTGGAGGTGAGGGGAACTCGTGGTCCTCGCAATAGTTGTGAAGAACAGTGTAGTACAGCCCGAGAAGCCTGTTCTGTATGCAGACGTGAGAGGCCAACAGATGGGGGATCAGCGTGAAAGTGGCATCGATGATAGGGGGTAGTGCTTCTCGCAGATGGGTATCGGCGGCCTGGAACTCCTATGATCACGGTTCGTCAGCGACACTGGGAGCTTGACGACCCGTCAAGAACTGCTTACCTCTGAAGCGCAAGACATCTCATATTCTGCCTTTGATAACTGGGCGTCCTCCTTTGGTGTCCTCCCCGTCTTCTTTTGGAGCTTCTTGACCTTGTCCTGGGCCTTTTCATAATCCAGCCTCTTATTCTCGCGCTTCTTTATCGTCTTGCGAATAGGCTGGAGATAATCGCGGGCCTCGGTGGCGGGACGAATGACTTGAGCGTCAATGGCGGTGACCTCCTCGACCAATTCATCCTTGAGCTCGGAGTAGGCTTCGCGGAGCTTGAAAGTGCGATTAAGCTGTTGCTTAGGTGTGGCAATGCTGGGGCGGCCGTGGCCTTCTGTGACTCCAACAATAGGGTCGTACAAGCCCTCATATTCCTTGACTATCGCCCATTGAGTAGTGCCCACGGCGACCCAGGAGTCGCGGAGGTGCTGAGTATTCTCAATAATCTAAAACACGGGCGGAATCGAAGATTCAACAGTCAGCCAGGCCAGGAAATAGCGAGGGGAGGGGGGTTGGGAAAAGGGCAGATGACGGCGGGTGCATCAAGGGTGGTGTATAGCTGACGAGGTGAGGTAAGGCAAGTAGGGCGAGGCATGTAGGTGGATGGGCGGTACCTTGGCCAGTAGCCTGTCTGCGTCTTCGTAGTCGTGAAGGATGGCAGCAACTTTGGCGTTGTCTCCGGGGCTCTTGTTCATGAGCTTCCCGAACTGTCTCTGCATGGACTGCATTTTGACGTGGGGTGAGCGTGAGGTCGTCAGGGGAGGAACAATTGGCGGTTTTGGTTGGCGAGCGCGGTGAGTAGTGAAGACGTCGGAGCCGCCCTCACCAAGGCGGGATGGGTGCTGGTTGGGGCCTTGCAAACAAGCCCCAGTGTACGGGTGGAGGACGAGGACGACGGCGACGGCGACGAGGATAAGAATGAGGACAAGGACAAGATGAGGATCAGGATCAGGACCAGGGTCAGGGAACAACAGCATCAGGGAGAGCAGATCCGTGCAGAGCAGTGCTGGACTGGAGGCTGTGCCGCGTTTGCCTCGGAAGAAGGGTGAGCTGCCTTCGCTGCGAAGGGTCTGGTACCTCGAGCTTCGTATCACGTCTACGTCAAGGATAGAGTAGAGTCGTACCGTGGACAAAGAGGTCGGTACGGATACATGCCTTACCCCTCCAACCCGCCGTTTACGCAACCCCGGCCAGGCGGTGTGCGGACTGGGGATTGGACGTGAGCCAACCAAGCTTGCTAAGGAGGAGGGCTACGGGGCTGGCCGGCTGCCGGCACGAGTCGAACCCTGGGCGGGCAGTTTAAGGCCCAGCCGTGTTCCAGCCGCAGCTCCAGGTCCAGCTCTACCTCCAGCTTCAGCCCCAGCGACAGCAACATGAACAGCGCCGTATGCGGAGGTGACCATGGACGGGTCTTGTTCTTGCGTTCTATAGGTACCAGGAGGATGTCTAGGAGAAGTCCACGGATCTCACTGTTCGCGAGTGCGATAGGTATACCTTCGGTGCGGGCAGGGAACAGACGATAAGTAATTGACATACGACGGCGTGCTCGTTCAGCGCACCAGCCAGCAAGATGCTTCAACCAGTCAGGATGAGATGAGACAAGGATGCAGCCCAGCACAGCGCAGCGCAGCGGCGCGCATTCTGCCTGCTGCTGCTGTTTGGCCGGCAACCCGAGAACAACCCGTCTGTATGGTGTTTATTTGTTTGTTTGTTTGTAAAATAATAAGACCTAAGAATGCTCTGTTTGTTTGCGCCCGAATAAAATGGACACCCTATTTCGGCTCATCTTTTCAAGGTTCTTCCTGCCCTTTTGTCCAGCATGACGACGAAGCAGCGTCCTCAATGGGGCCCCTGCAGCGGGAGGTAGCGCTCAAGCCCGAACCTCAGTTGAACCGTCCCCTGGCAGGCTGTTGACACAAAAAAAAAGTGATACACACCTACCAAAAGCATATGTGGTTAGAAAGCTGCGCTGTTAGCTCTTGTATCACTTTTTATCAACAGCTTGCCTGGATAGGCCGTCCAGGTCCCCCACACCACACCACCCCCAGGGCACGCCACAACATCGCTCGGGCACGGAATGGAGGCGCATACCAAAAGGTTTGATAGGAACTGATTTTGAGTCCTTCCTTCCTGGGACCCAGGTTGTCTCGGGAGTAATGGAGTGTCTATTCCATGACGCACTCTCGGAAGTCCGTAAAACACAGAGTCTTCCAGATGTCTTCCCGCCGTCACTCGTTGGGCTGCTGAGAAGACGGGGAGGCATTTAGGTGTACCAGTACTTTAGGTACAGTGTAGGTACCTAAGGCCCATATACCTACCTAGGTAGAGTGCTGTGAGTTGATTACATAATAATCGATCCTGTACCAGGTGCAACGTAAAGTACCACGTGATTTGGCGTCGCAATAGATCTTTCCGTCGCGCCTGCGGGGTCGCGTCTGCTTAGTCCTCTAGGTACGTTAACACCCATCAATTAGCACCCACCACCGTCACCTTACCCAGCTACCTTGACCTTCAGACCCAACCATGTGTCGTTTCGGGGCATGGAAGCCGCTGCAATCAGAATGCCCCTCGTCAGTAACCATAAGGGCAGCCAGGTCGCCCTGGGCCTCCCCTCTGCCGCCCCCGTCCTCGAATTCATCTGCCTGTTCACCCATGACTTGAAACGGAAACAGAAGCGCTGGCAAGATGGCCGCCTCAAGTTCCACACCTTCAACAAGCGAATAATGGTTTATGATGAGAGGGGCAACTTCATCGGCGACATGCACTGGCGCGAGGATTTTGATTTTGGCGAAGGCGAGGAAATCAACCTCGAGCGCGGCGGCGTCATCGTCCAGGTCGCCGAATGCGTTGGCAGCAAAGACCAGGACCTGACCGAGCTCCTCGACAAGAGGGCCAGAGAGGTTGAGCAGAGGAATGCTCGCTCATCAGCTGTTGCAATCTCGCCGCTTCCTCCTCCGTGCCCGCCATCCATCCCCCAGCAGCAGCACCCACACCACCAGTTCAAGCAGCGCCATTTGGTCGACGTCTTCAACACCCCGCGCGGACCGCAGGGCAGGGCCATCATACCCACGACATCCCCCTACGAGGAACGCATCGCTGCCCAAGCCTCTAGCCCCCAAGATGAGATCCAGAGACCATCAAAGAGAAGGAAGAGGGACCCTTCACCCCCCAGCAAGTCGGGCTATGCCCAGAATCTCTTTGGCGCCACTCTGACTCTGTCTTCTTGGTCAGCCAATGCCCCGGTCCGGAGCCAACCAGCTCGGACGTCTATCGACCCCTCCCCAAGGGGGAGGTCAACATCACATGGTAGCCATCCGATCAAAGACTCGGCGAACATTCCAACCACAAGAAATGAATTGTCGAAGAGCAAGGTCAAGGCCCTCGAAAGTGTCGTGCCAGAAAGAAACTCTCAAAAACCCAAAGTCTCAACGAGCGTAACCGTTGCCTGTCAACCAGAAACCCGCCGAGCCGACAGGAGCGTAACACGCCGGCCTATCGCCACACGTCTCTCCATCGACAATACCGCCATCGAGGCCCGTGGGCCTTTTGCGGAGGAATTGAGCGACAGGCACGAACACTGTGAATCAGCGACGCCCAAGGAGCCCTCCACAGGCAATGCTGAAGTCGATACGCCAGAAGAGCTTAAGGCAAAACTTCGCATTAAGGCGAGACAAAAACGCGGCCTCCTGATGGTCGCCAACAGGGCAGCGTCCAAAAAGGCGCCAAGACAAAGCAACACCCCCGAGACCGCTCCATCCATGTTCCCAGGCGATCTTTCCGCTCAACATGGTTTGCCGGGGTATCCTCGGCCCGACGGCCATCCTGGGGAACTGTTGACGGGAGATAGTCCAGTTGAGGGAGGCGTCAAAGTCGCTACCGACGGCAAGCCGTCGGAAAACGAGATACACGGTGTTGAAGTTGACGGCCCGCAGCCATTAGCTCAGGATCTCGTTTGCCCTGAGCTGCCTGGACCAACCGACCTTGAGAGCATCGAGTCGCCAGACGAGCCTATAATCCAACCTGAAGAGGCCCGGGAACAACCAAGACAGCCCAAGCCAGGAACGCGTCGAGAAAAAGAAGCAAAGAACTCTCACTCTGGCCCACGGCTCGCATCTCTCGGACGGAGGAGTGTGAAGAGCAAAGAGATTATTGGTTCTTTCAACAGCAGACAAGCTCGGCATTTTCATACAACTTCCGACGCAGCGCCAGCCTTTCTTGAGGGCCCAAGTATACCTTTGACGAGTGGTATAGAAGTCGCTACTGCGGCATGCGAAACAGCCGATACTGCGGAGGCAGCACCACAGCCAGCACAACCAGCTCGACTGAGTAACCCGGAAACCAGAGGACGCAAGGCAGCTAGGAAGTCTGATGCCGCTGAGGCCGTTCCGCAGTCAGTCGTACCGGCCAACCCAGATCTGGTCCCGTCTAAGAGTGGCGGCAGAACAGGTGGAAAGTCGGGAGGGCCCGACGCGCCGGGCGAACCTGTTGTCAACTTGCCGGGGTTTTCAAAGGCGAATGGGGGCCCATGGAGTAAGGAGGCGTATGATCTCTTGGGATGCGCACGGCCTAGCTGAGTGCATGCTCAGGTATCCAAGGAAGCGGTGCAACAACGGGGACTTGCTGCCGAGTTTTACGCTGCAGCATGGGACAAACGGGGCTGTCGAAAAACACACTATCTAGAGAACGAACGCACAATTGATGCAGTATACTTCGAGCTGCTCGCTGTGGCGCACCCTTATGTGTCTGGCACTATTCATCGCACTGGATAGTGAGCAAATATCCTATTTCGTCAACAATAGCAACACTTGGGCATGTATCACCATGAGGCATGAGGTGGATGATGCGGTTGCTCCCTTAGCCTTATCACGCCAGTCATATTTGACTCCATCCTTGGCGTGTCCGGATGGATAACACAAGGCGGGCGGACTGACGATAACTGCGAGAACGATCGGTCTTGGCTGAAATCGATGGTGTCAGACGGGCAGAAGAGCCTCCCGTACAGGTCCAACCTTCAGTTTAGTTCGCGCCCCAACGCGGCCGGATCGGAGGGCCCCGGCAAGGCGACTAGGTAATCCGCCTGCGAGATTTCCCGTGCGCCACGCAGCAGTAGGCGCGACGACGCGCAAAAAAAAAAGTACTGGACAGTTGCGCAAATGCTCAAGATCAGGCTGTAGCCTGCCGTAAGTCACGTTTGGTTGAAAAGTGGCCTGGCTCGCCGCCCAAACTTGCAAGCATTCCTCCCGACCTGGTAAATATCAATCCTCCTGGCCATAACCGTCCATCAGTCATATGTCCGTTGGCTTGGTTTTTAGGGGGTAACTAAGCCAGCATTGCTGGCTTTACCTCGAGAACGATACCCTGGAACATCTCACCGACCAAGGCTCTCACGACACCATGGCTTCTGGGGCATCCCTAAGCACGGATGTGCGGCGTCTTTCGCCTGGAAACGGCCATGGTCGCGGGCAGATGCAACGCCCAACTCCAGATCTGATGAGGCTCTACAGCAGGATGCGCGATTTGCGCAATGAACTGACGTTGAACGAGTTGCTCAACTGGCGCGAGACACCAGCTTTATCGACCAACCAACTCCTCCCCCCCACGCCAGACGCGACCACAATGTCGCGCAGCACCTCGCAGGCCAGTTCCTGTTCTGAGTCTGTAAGCCAAGGACTCAACGGTATGAGTATCGCAGCGTCGCCCTCGTCCGACGATGCCCCTAAACGTCTCGGCCGCCACGGGCCTCTGACCGACTTCGCCAAGGCTAGAACAGCCTTCGTACGGAAACTGAAGGCGTGTACAGATTGCCGCAACCGCAAAGTGCAGGTTAGTTTCTCGCAATGCCGATGGCAGTCTTCTCCTTGCTCATATTTTGGTAATTATAGTGTAGGCACCACAACCTCGAATTATTTGAGAAAGAATACCGGCAGCAGAAAACTATCCACGCCCCTCCAGCAGAGATGCCGCCGGAACAAGCAAAGATGCCATGGGCGCCGACAGTGATTCCATGGACGCCGGGAGACATGCCATGGACGCCAACACCTCCGCCTATGGCACGGGGCCAAGGAACGTACACAAATGATTACCGCGATCGCACTTCCGACTTACTGCGAGGCGTTATGTCGGCACAGGCCGTTATACCTGATACGACCCAGGTACTCGAGGCGATTGACAGGGCAGCAGGGTCGTCACTATCCAGCACGGCTGTTCAGCTCAAGAAACCATCTAGGGTTGCAAACGACACCACGTATATGTCGACTTTGCAGTCGCCGGCGAGGCACGAGAACCTGATACCGGTTGGCAGACAAGTTGATCAAGGGGCCGCTTGGGAATGCCAGGGCCAGATACTCGGCGGGACGACGGACTGCTGCCGTTGTCAGTTTCCGACTGTTGAGCTGTTAGGGGCTCATTTTCGGGAAATACACGAACGCTTCCGGGAAATACACCCGCCATATCTCTTTCGCTGCCCAGCCTGTGGTTGTCACAACGATCTGCCCATCTCTTGCTTCGGCTGTGATACGGAAGACGTGGGAGGGTTCGAAAGATGGTACTACGGATCAACCATCCAGCAGTGGCCCCTTGCGCAGTTTTACAACGACTTCTTCCCTGCCGATGAAGGAGGAGGTCGGGATGGACCATCCTCGTCGTATCGGCCGGGGCAGAGCTTTTCGACCACACCAGGTTTGGCGGGATGGGCGTCGGGTTTCGGCTTGGGCCATAGCGTGTCATCGGGGTTTAGTGCTCGCCCTGGCAGTGCGATATCCCTCAGAAATGGCCGCGGTCATAAGCTGTTAGGGGCAGATGGGATGACGGAGTCGGTACTATACGACGAGCTGATGACCAGGATGCGTGAAGGGCTGTCAGACAGCAAGCGGCCCTTTACAGCATTGCGAATCGCGCGCTATGTCGACTGCATCGTGATCGTTTTGTCGCTTGTTTTCCTTTGCCGTAGCTTACTCTCCTGGGCAGTCCGCAAAATGTGGTTGAGAGCATATGTGGCGGGTCGCGTTTTCATTGCTGCAGAAGCGATGCGACAAATCTTGGGGTTGGTCGTGCCCATAACTGGACTATTTGGCCAGTGGCGAGACGAGGCATCATGGAGACTACAGGGTGCTTGTGTGAGGGAAAGAGGAGTATATACTTGAGCAGACGAACGCAATCCACGCCCCCATCCACGCCCCCATCCAGGCAACAAGAGTCTTGGTGTCTTGAGTTTTTTGCTGTGCACATTCCCATTCGTATCCTCGTCTAGACTCTGGCCTGTCCGTCTCGCTTGCCCATGGAGGATCCTGCTTATCCGTAGGGATACCCGCTGAAATCGCCTAGCGTCATCAGGACATCCTGCGAAACAAATAAAAAGTACCATGCTTGCGGGTTGCCTTACGCCATCACACACACCCAGCCACCTTCTGTCACACCCTCCAAGCCAAGGCGTCTTGGGCCCCATCGGCATAGAAAAGGAGGGTATTAAAGTAGCCGCAGAGAGAGATTCTTGAGAAGTTACCTTAGGTTACGTATACGCGTCTTCCCATGTTGCTTGCGTTGCTTGTTACTGCAGAGCAGAGATGCCATTGTCCACCATCCCTCCCAGGCACAATTACCTGGAATGACATAAAGGTGGGAAAGTCAGCTAACGCTCTCTGTCATCTGTGTGCCACGGAATCGAGACTCAACTATGGTTTGACTAGCTCGAAGAGATATGACTGCTGGCTGTGGTACCCAGGTAACCTCTCCGGGTTTGTTCAAGCTAGGCTACGGGACACAGCAGATACCTCTTTAAACCCACTTCAATGTAGGGGCACTACGCAATACCAGCAGGATTAGGACCAGGACTAGCGGCATCCACAGAATAGAAGACGAAGTACCCCGTGCAACGATTGCAGCCTAGTGTACTGCGTACCTAGGTACAGCTTTACCTAGGGCGGAAAGGCACTACCTACTTACCAACCGAAGCCAAGGTCAGCAATGCATCATGTAAAGGTACCTGGTCCTGCCGTGCTTCTGTCAGCAAGCCCATCCCAAAGTTGACGCAGTTGACGCAGTTGAGGCAGGCTATGACTGGTACTTAGCACTGTGGGGCGGCCGCCATTGGCCATGAGTTGACTCATACTGATCACGTGACTGTAACTCAGACCTCCATTGGCCAATCAGCCTCGAGAGTTCTCGCCGAAAAACCGATGTCTGGCTCGCAGGAAGTGGGTCATGGCGGCCAATCTAACATTATCTAGTGGGTCTTTCCGCGCCCAAATGCATCTGTGATTGGCCATCCCACGAAACGGTGTCCTCGATGCGCTAGTCCATTCTCATCTCGCCGACGAGCTCAATCAAAACCCCTGCTGCGCCTTGCTGGGGATACCGGACGGGTGCCGCTGAGCGGCCATCAGCGGCCTCAACTCAAATACCATCCATGACTCCCGCCCGACCATGCCGCCCAGTTCTCTCCCGTCTCCCTCTTTTCTTCTCCTCCTCTATCGATTCATCCCACACACCGAGTGATAAACTCACTGACGCTTCTCCAAAGCTGGAGCTCTTCCCCAGGCTTGCGCTCCGCACCTCCGTTGTCCAGAATCTCCTCACACGTCTCCGCCGACACTTGTCAGTCAACCAAGATCGGTTGCTGGCATCTGTTGCTCACCGGCTGCGCATCTCATCCCCAAGACGCCCAACACTTGGCCTCGTCGCAAACCTCGTGGTGCTAGTATAAGCTTTCTTGTTCCCTCCGTACAAGTAGGAATAGCATCTTTTTCCAAGGTCAGTTTATGCCTGCTTGCCTGACCTTGTCACTCCAAACCCCGCATCAACTCCAAGAATCCCGCCCCAGTCCGGGGTGATGCCAAGAAAACACCACATGTGCGCCCAGCGCCGGCTACCTTCAGCTTTCCATCTTCCCTCCCCTAGCCCTACCATACGTCTTGTGCCATGTGCCATGGTCATAACCGCTTCAACACAGAAAGCCAAGAACAGGTGGCTTGAAGAGAAACCTGGAAGCTCACTCGGCAATAGTTCGATCAATCATACCGGTCCAGCAAGACTTTGTTGCTGTACGAGGGACCCAGTTTCCCGTCAATATACCCACTACACACCGCCGCATCCCATCAGTGGTAAACGCTATCAATCAAATGGCGGCCATGTCCCGCAACAACTCGGCCGGTGCCCTCCAGGGCTTCACCATCTGCCAGCCCTTTCTCGGCGCTGCCTTGGAATTCTACCCTGCTCTGGGTACCCAGCAACTTGACGACCTGATCAACGCCTACCTTCCTGGCCCTGCCTCCATCAAGGAGAAGCGAGCCACCGTCTCTGTGAACTTCTTCGAATACTCCCAGCTCACCGGAGAGACCGTCAAATACTACCCTGTCTCCCAGCAGTCCTTCGGCCCCACGATGGTCTCTTCCGCTGAGTCCAGCCCCATGCAGGACTCTGGTTACGGGTCCAATTTCGTTTCTCCCGTCATCTCGGACTGGGGTTGGTCTCAGTTGACCCCCAGCTCTGCCTCCGCGTCAACCCCTGCTTCCGTCACTCAGGACGCGATGCCCTCCAAGGCCTCGAAGAAGGTAGCTGCTTCAGCCGCAAAGCCGCAAACCAACGACTTCTCCCATCTCCCTGGAATGAAGATCATGACCAAGGATGGCCGCGACGTCACGAACTCTGCCTCTCGCGGATGCAAGACAAAGGAGCAGCGCGACCACGCCCACCTGATGAGAATCATCAAGGCCTGTGAAGCTTGTCGGAAGAAGAAGGTTCGCTGCGACCCGAGTCACAAGAAGCGCACCGCCACTCAGGCACAGACCGCCGTTCTACCCAGGACAGCCAAGAAGGCCAAGACCTCCCCAGCACAAGACTCACGCCCGGTCACTGAAAGGTCACAGCAACAAAACGCCTCCATTACAATCCCTTCAATATTCGCAGAACCGTCTTGTACCAACTTCGAGATTCCCGACATGTCTCTTGAGTTCCCGGAGTCGTGGGAGTCCTTCGTACATTTCAACGACGAGCCTGCCAACGTTGCTCCCTTCGACTATGACTTCTTCTTCGACCCCGAGGGGCACCTTTCCCCGCAGTCGAGCCAGTCCCCTGCATCTCCCTCGATGGTCTTCTCTCAGCCGGATGGGAACGCTCGTCCGCAGGTCCTCTTCGAAGGCGCGTCGTTGCACGAAGAAACCGTGTTCCGCCCGCCAACCCTCCCGTACCTGGACGCCACGGTACCCTCCAACAACTACGTCGACTTCAACCTCTACTCGCCCGAACCCAGCTTCCTGGACGAGGATTTGGCGCTGGTCACCGATATTGGCTCCGCTACTGGCAACGAGCAAGCCTCTCTATCACAGCGCCACGGACTCGCTCAAGGTCACCAGTCATTGTCACCACACGATATTGAGACGCATATTTCGGTGTCCACGCCATCTGAAGGCCAAGCTGTCGACCCTGATGTTGCGCCATCAAGCCATTTCCTGCAAACCGGTCGCCCTGGGGATCGCGGACGCTGCTGGCACCCAGGCGGAGGACGACTCTCAACCGCACCGATGGTATCCGGAGATCAGAGCGTGCTACGAGTGCGTATCACCTGCGTAACTATATCCAGACCAGTACTAACATCTGCGCAGATCGATCGCAATTTCCGAGAATCAACTTCCGGTCCCGCCACCGACCTCATGCCGACTCAAATGTTACGGTCATCACTTGCAACAGATCACATCCCAACTAGCAGTCTATCGCCAGTTCCACTCCCACATGGCCCGCCCTCCTCCTCCTCAAGCGGACGTTCAGTGGATGCAGTCACCGCCGTCTCAGGACTACTGCAGGCACAACATGCGACACACACGACTGCGAGCGGCGCGAGGACAAGCGCGTTGACCTCTCAGCCCTCGAGCAGCCAGACACTGTCTGTCACCGTAACTTCGTCCTCACGCTTCTCGACTTCTCTCGAAGAGCTGTCTCACTACGCGAAGACTACTGCGGCGACAGGTGGCGACAGCAGCAGCGCCGCAGCCAGCAACGGCGCAACCGACACCAGCACTAACGGCTACCTCGAGGCTACGAGTCCAAAGTGGTCGGAAAGTCGTCACACGGCCGCCCCACTCAGCTCCGTACCCCTCGCCGCTGGATTATTCGTCCTGAGTGGCGTACGGTTCGTAGTGGCAACGCTGACAAGCAACGGCCTCGCGTCCAAGCGTCGCTCCCTTGTTGGCACGTCGTGCATGCCACATCTCCTCCTCATAGTTCTTGTGGTGGCATTTGGCTTAGTTGCCACGTACTTGGACGCTCAGGGTCTTATCCATGGCTTCCTTCACCTCGTTCTTGGCCTGGCGATATACAAGGCCTATCAATTCAACTCTAGTCTACATGGCTCGAGACCGCAACAGAGCCGTCTCAGTACCACGCCAAAGCCGCAGGGCTTCAGCGACACCGCGAGGCTACTCTCCTGCGTCAGCACGAGACTGCGACATACCCGTCGCCAGAATCAAGGAGCACACTACCGGCCTGAGCCGGCAGTGAAGCCAAGGATTCTGGGCCTCGCCCAAGGGTTCAGATGATCCCTTCGTCGACCTGCTGCCTGGACGGCTTGTCCTGGCCTGTACGGGAACGGAACTTGTTGTAGTATTTTCTGCTGATGTTTTTGGGACCGTTGGTTTCTGAGATACCCCTCTGTTTTGATGAGATGCGTGTTCCCTGGCGATGGGAGGCGTGTCGGCTTAAATCATCGGGCAAGGCAAAGCGTGGTAGATGTGCGTGTTGAGAACGGGACATCCATACTCTGTAGCTGCGTCTGGCTGCAGAGCAGCCAAGTAGATATCAAGTCTTGGACTTGTGCAACACCAATACACTGCCTTGCTCTCATAAGATCTCACGGGTGCCTTATGTTCCAAAATTAACCCTGTACTGTGATCTTTCATGTCAAATTCAACGCTCTGTTAGAGCTTAGATATTGCTAGTGGGGCTAGATGCTTTAGCTACATGTATGTACCTGACCTACCTGCCTTTTGTCAGTACCTTAGCTGCCTGGGTGTTTTGATGCAGGAGCTTGATTGGCCAGTTCTGTTTGCCATATCGAGTCACGTGATGGGGCCTGTTCCACTGGTGCAAACTTCATCTGCCACACTCTTCTAGCATGGCCCATAGTGCAGTGCAGGTTTGACTCTTAAGTCTGTTTGGGATTCAGTAGCTTGCTTTCGGCACCAATCGTAGGACTGAGTAACTGCTACAGAAATATCGACAACAAGCTTTGTTTTTTGCTGCCCTGGTGCGATTCATGCCGACAAGTCTGGGGCTGAGTCACCTTTGTGTCTGTACCTCCGACTCCGATTTTGGTACTGGCCTCTGTCCTCCACCCTATACTTGACACCTTCGCTGGAAAGGACTCAGCGTAAAGCTGTGTTCTCACTTCACGGCAGCCAGTCTTTTTTTCAGACCTGGTGAAGACTGAGCAACACTACTGCTGAGTGAAGTAGTCAGGAGGTTGCCGGGCCCGGAAACAATCCTGGACGCCAAAGGTCAAGGCAGTCTTATTCTATTGACAAGCCCTGCAACACCATTCCGGGAAACCTCAGCTCAAAGGATAGCAAAGAAAACACAGGCCCAGAGAGCTTTTGCAATCGTTGCTAGTCCTCTGTTTCTGCCTGTTCTTTGCCTCGCCTTCAAGTTGCCCAAGCTGAGAGAAGTGGGCAACGCTGAACTTGGATAAAGCCAGAAGCCTCCAATCAAAGCAAGGACAAATAACAGGCCCCCAGCACAGAGTCTCTAGGGAATATTTGCATCAGCAAGAACGGCAACGGCACTGGTGTCTCCCCTCACTGCAGTTTGGAAGGCACCTACCTTAGTCTGGAAGGCAAAAGCCCCCACCCCCAGTGAACTGACGCTGGCTGGACTGAATGGCAGGCTCCCAGGAGGCTCCTTCCAAAATGGGCAGCACAGAGGCGCCGTCTGCTTCAAACCGCCCCTCAGATGGCTCTTCTAGCTCCCAGGGCAAAGGGAAGCAGCGGTTATCGTCGACGGGCAAATTCCTACAAAGCATCTTCTGCCGCCTCATGCCTCCCTTCTCCCCTAGCCCGAAATCATTCTCACCAACGACATCACCATCGACACAAACACAACCTCTGCCGCAGACACAAATACAGTCAACCGCCGGCGAACCAGAGATGGCCGCCGTTCCAACTCGACTCAGCCTATCACGGGCTAAGGACGGGAATGGACTCTCCTCTCTTCTGGGTGGTGACACCGCTCCCACTGCAGATTTGAGCAAGGAGAACATGTCGCCTGCTCCCGCAGTCGCCCTTCCTTCCGCTACCCTGGCCAAGCTCAACATCGAGGATGCTGTTGCTCGACCCCGATCATCGGCCTCTGTTACCCGTGATAAATGTGGAACTTCTGGCGAGAAGCCTATTCACCAAATCTTCATGGACCAGGCTCTGGACATGGTAAGTCAGACAGCCCACATAGCTCCAATGCGGCGTCGACTGGATGCCGAATAAGCTGCGCGTACTGACTTTATTTGTTGCCAGGCTCGTCTGGCCTTGAGGACCAACGAGACTCCTGTTGGCTGTGTCCTCGTCTACAACGGAAAGGTCATCGCAAGGGGTATGAATGCCACGAACGTAACTCGGAATGGCACCAGGCATGCCGAGTTCATGGCCCTATCAGCTCTCTTGTCATACCGGCCCGACGACAGTGAAGAGGCCGTTGCTGCCCAGCTTCAGCAGCAGGCCAACGAGCGTGCGAAGGCGGATGTTCAAGATGACGAGACGGATCTATTTCCCATGGATGACCAATACGTCAAGCATGGTCACCTCTATCCGTATGGACAGAAACTTCACCGCGCCCCACGGGTCGAGCGCTCTATTGTTCGGGAGTGCATTCTCTACGTCACCGTCGAACCTTGTGTTATGTGTGCCGGCCTCCTTCGACAGCTGGGTATTAAGAAGGTCTACTTTGGTGCCGTCAACGACAAGTTTGGTGGTACCGGTGGCGTCTTCAGCATCCACAAGAACTCGGCAGACATCCACCGCCACACCAGCTCTATCTCTGCTTCCAAGCCTCTCCAAGCCTCCACCAATGCTAGTAACTTGCCTCGACCAGTCAGCTCATCGTCAGGCAGAGGATCATTGAATAGCGGCCGTCAAGAGACGCCGGGTGGCGATGGCGGCAATGTCGAGCCAGGCTTCGAAGCGGAGGGTGGATGGGGCCGCGATGAGGCTGTCAGCTTGCTTCGACGGTTCTATGTTCAGGAGAATGGCCGTGGTAAGCACGCACTCTTTTGCCATCCTGTTCGCCCCTTGCTAACACCATCCCACTAGCTCCCGTTCCACGCAAGAAGGAGGGCAGAGCTGCACGACTGGCGGCCATGGAGCAGGCTGGAAGCGAAGTTGCTGCGCCTCCGGCGCCCTTGTCTTTGGGTGCGGAGACCGGAGACGACGCCGGCGCCGACTCAAACGGCAACGAGGCTTCAAAACCATAAGCAGGCATACACTACGCGCGCAGGTTACGATATCTCACCAAGGCACATAATTAATCAGGTGGCAAGCAACGTCGGTGGGTCTTCCCACCGTTTTTTTTTTTTTTTTAAATTACTGCTACTTTACATTCAAAGCAAATCATAGTCGGACCTGCGTCCTCAATCGGGTATCCCATCAATCAATCCAGCGTGGCATCCATAAGATGATCATCTCAAATATTCCTATCTCCACGATACTGTTTTGCACCTAGGATGACCTATCACCTTGCGGAGAGATGGTCTCCCCGACATCCTTATCCTTTCCGGTCATTGAACTAGCCGTCTTCTCAAGGGGCTGGGGCTCTTCGGCAACGTGACCGTTGGAGTGGTGTTCTTCAGCACGCCAGAAGTCCTTCTTGCCTTTAGCTAGGCGTTTGACCCAGGGCGGCAAGATGCCACCGGGGATGCGCCATGTCCAGGGATCCTTTTCATGCTTGTTGTGTGGGACGATGCGGCCGAAAGAGGCCTTCTCAATGATCCACACCAGAGTGTTGATAAGGATATAGCTGCATACACCGCCAATCAACCCATCTGCGATGGAGTAGGTGAAGGGCATGAGCGCAAGAGTTATGAAGGCGGGGACGGCATCACCCATATATCTCCAGTTGATCTCCGTCACAGCCCGCACCATCATGGATCCAACAAGGACCAAGACGCAGCCCGTGGCCCACGATGGAATGGAGGCGAAAATGGGAGCAAAAAACACAGAGATGAAGAAGCAGATGCCCGTCGCCATGGCTGTAATGCCCGTCTTGCCTCCCTCGGAAATGCCGGCACCAGACTCGACAAAAGCCGTGACAGGGGGGGTTCCAAAGAGAGCGCCGATGGAGATGCTAATAGCGTCAACCATGTAGGCAACCGAAGATCCCTCAAAATCCTGAGTCTCCTCATCGATGAGGTTAGCGAAGCGAGCCATGGAGTATAGGGTGCCGGTACAGTCCAGAATGTCGACGTAGAGAAAGGTGATGAGGGCGAGGCCAAATGCGCCGCTATATCCCGAGACGTTCCACTCCTGAACGTTGAGTGTCCTCTGGATGGAGTGGAAGTCGACGACCTTTTTGAAGAATTCGAAGTTGGAGTCGCCCACGGGGGTGTTAGGGAAGTAGGTGACCTCGGTGCCTCGCGGCCAAGAGATGATGCTAACGAGGATGATGCCGGCCAAGATGGCGCCCTTGAAGCGGTACATCATGAGCATAACGGTCAAGATGCCGCCGCAGAATATGCCAATCCACATGGTTGGGTTGCGCATCTTCGTCGACGAATCGCATACACCGTCGTCCCCCAACTCCTTGCAACCGGCCAGCTCGAGGGGAGTTGAGGTGGCACCGACAATCAGCCCGATACCTTCGCTGTAGGTGAGTCCGATGAGGGTGAGGAAAAGGCCGATGCCGACGCCGGTGGCGAGTTTGATGGACCGAGGGATGGCACGCGCGAGCCATTGGCGCATTCCAAGTAGGGCGAGACCAAAGAAGATGAAACCTTCGATGAAGATGGCAGTAAGCGCAACCTGGTAAGGCACGGCGCCGGTTCCGTGATAGCCGACGACAGAGTAGGCGAAATAAGCGTTGAGACCCATGCCCGGGGCGCAACCGACAGGCATGTTGGCAAGCAGGCCCATGAAGAAAGTAGCCAAAGCCGAGATGGCCGCGGTGGCTGTGACGATATCGCGCTTAACCTCAGCCACACACAGCAGATAGTCCTGGTCGCTGTCGCAGGCGAAGTCGTCGGCGGTGCGTGGGCAGACGCAGGTGCCGCCGGAGTCAGACACAATAGAGGCGTTCACGGCGATGATATAGGCCATGGCAAAGAAGGCCACGAGGCCGGCGCGGATTTCGGTAAAGAAGTAGGATCCCTTCCGCTCGCGGGGCTGTGGGCGGGTGTATTAGCAACCGCCCATGCGGTGTGAAGCCCGTACGGGCCGGGATTGAAGAAGGGCCGCGGGACTTACATGGCCGGAGCCCTCGAGCTGGAACCACCGACCGACCGGGCTAGCGGCGATCTTGGCGTTTGCGTTATGTATCCACCCCATCTTGCACAAATTTTTTTCTTCTTTGGAGCTTCGATGTTGGAACGTGACGAGTCTCGTCTCTCTTGAGGCGGCTGGGGAAAAAAGCAACAAAAGAAGAAAGAACAGATCGTAGTTGTTTGTTTCGATGGGACGAATATTAGGCGCAGTCAAGGCCGCAGGTGCAGTGAGGGTAGCTGTAAAAGCAAGCAAAGGCAAGACAAGGCAAGCTTCAACCACTTTGGTATGGCGAAGAGGGGCAGACGAGAGGCGGCCAGAGGCAAAGGCAAGGATCGCGACGGCGGCGAGGGAGGGAGGAGGACGAGCCTAGAGAGAAGACATCGAGGCCGAGGGGGCGGCACAGTGGATGGTTTTATCAAGAGAGCACGGCAGCAGAGACACGGCAGACGGGCAAAGGCAAGTCGCGTTATCAAAGAAAACTCGAGCCATTATTTATTAGCGCGAATGGATTATCATTTGCTGGATCGTCGGGCGGGGGAGTAACGATGGGGCAAGGCGTGGATCACTGGCGTCGGTGGGCGAGCATGGAATGAGACGGGATGGATGGCCCGTGGATGGGCAAAAAGGCGAATGGGAATGCATGACAATGGACAACGCGGGCCAAGGTCCGGATAGCGCCAGCCCCTATCCCGGTCCGGTTCTTCTTGCATGCAGCATACTTTAAACGTATATGGGTGGTGTAGTCGTGTGTAAGGCGAGACGAGGCACGGCACAGTCATGGTCGATGTACCCGTGTTGAAAAGCGTGTACAGTGAGTGGAATCGCAACCCCGGCGCCGTGGAAGTGAGCCAGCTGCCGGGGCGAGGGCTGGGCCTCCTCGACCCCCATGCGGGTGCGCCGCCAATGGGGATGGGTGGGTGGCGGCGTAGCATCAACGGTTCCGACTCTGCCCTTTCAAGGCATGCCAATGTTGGCGTGAGCATGGCAATGGCATGGCAAAAGGACAATGCTAACTCGAGAGGGAAAGGAGATGAATGGAACGGCACAATGGAAGCGCCCAGGCGGATATCTATCTAAGATGGCCGTAATCAGAGATAGGGCTTACTGATTACTACCCAGGTTTACTCACCTTACCATGAACTAATGGAACTCACCACATGGTTCGGGGCCATGTACTTGTATGCTAGTCCAGGGCAGGGATAAGTCTGTCTCGTGCCCTTGACGGGGATCGGATAGAGGGAAAGGAGGGGGAAAAGCCAAATAAGAGCGCTGCGTTTGCGTGGCTTGTTTTAGGAATGGAGCCGTCCCTCACTCTCGTACAATTTTCTTTGCCATGTCACGTTAGAAAAAATCTGCCGTGTCGAACGCCACCAAACGCCGTCTAAGGACAGCAAAGCATCCGTGAAACGACAAGAAAGACAGGGACGGCGCCTAAGTCAAATCCAGGCTGGCCCAAGGTGCAGTCAATTTGTCCTGTCGCGGACAAGGCATTGTGAATCCGGGCGTCAAACTGCATGTCGAAAGGCATGTGGAGTAGCAGCATCCAGTAGCTGCGGCGGAAAATCTCTATTCAGTAACCAGTAAGGCAAGGTCGTCACCACCTCGCCCTTGGGCATGGCCAGGAAGAAGGGAGTGGGATAAGACGCGTCGCACAAAAGTGCGCGCATGTCGATGGATCCCTGCCTGGGACCTTAGGGCAGGGGCAAAAAGAGGAAGAAGTCCCCATTGAGAAGTTTTAAGCTGTCCTCCAGTGTCCCTCCCTTGCGTGGAGCTCGCTAAGGCGGTTTACACTAAGGCATGGAACCTGCAATCTAAGGCAAGGAGTTGGGTCGGTGAGCATCTGTTACGACGTTAATTCAGGGACCTCGACCTTGGTGTTGCTATGCTGTGCGTGGCATCGTCTCAAATGCCTTTGCCCGGCCTCTGAGGAACAGCCAACAGCCCGGTCTTTGTACTGCAGCGACGGAGCCGGGCGGGCGATGACCGGCAGCATGTTGAATGGGGAACGTACCCTGCCAGCTTCTGTTGCCCTGCAGCCATGAACACCCTCCAGGGATCAATTGTCAGCTTCGAGAACGGGGCCTGGCCGATATCTGATTGGACCTCTCCAAAGCCGACCCGACGCTAGGCCGGTCTCGGGGCCAGCAGCCGTGGCGGACCGGGGCCGTATCTGCAAGTGAGAGGCTGAGCACAAGGGAGGAGTAGGAGCGATAACGACAAGTCTGGGATCCGTGCCCGATTCGTTTCCGGTCTTGCCATTCCCAATTTGGCAGGCAGTGGTATTTCTCGCCGGCTGCTTCTCATTCGTCTCGGTGCCGCGGCAGGTGTTCTGACAGCGCCACCGGCCAACGCCATTGCGTGGAGTCTCACAACCATTGCATAGCTTTGGGTTATGCTACTACATCAGCGTACCTACACCTACCATATGCTCTCTTGCTCGCAGACGCCCTCTGTCACAGTATCCGTGTCCGTACTCGAGCTCTTAACCCAGACTCAACTTGAACTGTGAGGCGCAAATGGGCTAAGGCCACATCCGTCGCAGCTCTCGCCAAGTCGGCTGCGCTGCGTCCACCGCCGCGCAATTTTCAATGTCTTGCCTTGAGCGCTGTCATTCCTTGGCCTTCTCTTTTCTTGCTTCCCCCCTCATCGAGTGAGCAGATGATTCTCCTTCGCTTCATCGGACGGAGCCCTCCTTCCCGCGCTGTCTTGCGCAAGCGGGCCAGTCCGGACTCCGCATTCTTATCGTACCTACAGGCCTGGATACTCAAAGGTCAAGGTCTCGGTGTAATGGCAGACTGGGCGCAAATCACAACCCGTCCTAGGTAGGGCAGGATACATACAGACGGAGCGTGCGGCGGTCGCTCTACTCCATCGATCGGTCAGATACGTATGTGTAGCTGCTTCAGCCTTCAGCCTCCATCCAATCTGTCATCTGTCATTCGCCTGGCCTGAGTGATAGGAACCCCCCGACCGCATGTGTCCGGCCGCTGATTACGATCCCGATTGTGGTTGCCAGCTCATTCCAGACTGGCCCACCCCCACCACGAACTGGGTGACAGGTGTCGCAGGCACCACGCCTGAGCCTGAACCTGGAGCTCAGCCCCCCTGCCGGGCTGTGAGGAACGGGTCGTTGGCTTCACATCGAAAGTTGCTTGCGGCGAATGTGGCGTACCTTGCTGATCATGCTTTAAGGTGACAACATCGTGCGATGGTCTACAGCTGGCAGAGGTGACTGGCTTCCATCAAAGCTGGGACGGGCTCGAGTTAGTCCAACACTGCTCTGGAAATCTCCGTTGGAGGTGGTAGATGATGGATGTCGGCCGGTCTGTGGATGCTGAGCCGATCTGGACATGTGCCATACGGACACGGGTCCATGGGAATTTTCTCAGCGGACTAGCTGTACCAGCCGTGACACGCTTGCCGCCGGCTTGGTCACGTACTATTTGACCAGGCACAACATGATTTATGTCTCTGGCTGTACTGCATGCCGTGAAGCGATGCTGCAATGCTGTAGCCACACAGGTCCTATGAGGCAACAAGTAGTCGCTCATGCGTCGGGACTGCACAGCAGTCGTGAGCCCGCCGATTGGAATTTGGCAGTAGCTCTCCACATTCGTACCTTGCCTTGGCTTATCAGCTCAATCCGAGCTTGTGGAGAAGACGGGGAAGGCTTAAATGCAACCAACAAGGAGCCTGACATGCGACAGGTCAAGCTTGCACAGGGCATGGGACAGATGCCCCGAATGGGTCATTTCTTATCTTGTGCCCATATTGTTCAGCCGATTGCTGATGATACAGATGCTGGGGGCAACTAGAGGAACGAGGCAACGCCAAGCCAAATCCGGTCTAAGAGTGAGAAGTAGAGGAGGATACGTATAGGTCAACGGCTCGCATGAGCCGCGAAATGGCTGACTCACGAGTTAGCTACGTTCCAGCTATCCATGGGAGTGAGAGTAAGAAGCCGCAACTACCCCCTCACAAAGTCCAACATGGGATCCCTACGCGGACACCAACGTTGGGACCCATGATACAGGTGTTCCCCAGTTCGGTACCGCGGCTTTGGGACAACACCAAAGTCGGCAAACATCACATTTGCAACAAATGTCGGCAACGCGCCCGGAATGGCATGCGTGGTACTCCGAATAATTCGGCGCCCCGCTCTCCCCGGAGGACGAGTGGCCGGCTGACAGGTGGCACACTGAAGACTAACTTCTTCTTCCGAGCAAACAGATCACATCACATATTGATGGACTCGATGTTAGACGATGGCTGTCAGTGGATTTCTAGGGGTAGCAAGACCGCATGACGATCGGGCCAGACGCTCACCTCACAGAAGCGGCAACATTAACAACGGCTAACGACTGTGCGTCGACAAACATCAGTCAGACTTTGCCTGTGCCATACTTTCTTTTTGCCGTGTCAACCCTTTGCCGGCAGACCCATGCGAGTTGCTCAGGAACACCAACACCAGGCTTGTTGGCTCTTCACATCTGGGAACCGCATCCATGTCCAAGGTACAGTGACAAGAGGCAATCCGGCACATCCTCATCGCTAGAGGGCATCCGAATTCCGTTTTCTAGGGACCAGCATGCCGGTAGCAGCTTAATCTCAATCTTAACTTTCTGGAGTCGTCACTGTTCTGGTAATTTTGTTCGGCGCCATTTTACTGGCAAGCCTGGCGCTGCACTTGCCCACACTCTATTCACATCGCGATGTCACCCGCAGCACGCGCATGTATGCGAAGGACCGGGAAAATACCCTACGTATGGGCGGGCTTAATTTTGTATATGGTGACAGCGAGCTGGACCAAACCCTAGCGCTGACCGCCATTTCTTCTGCCGGCAGCGGCTGCAAGGACAGCGGCGCTGAGGGTTACTGAAGGGGCAAGGAAGGGTATGCATCTGCCGGCCAGGGACTGGATGCAAGTGCCGCGAGGCCTCGTTGATCACCTCGGGGTGCAAATGCGGGCAGTGTACCCTGGCTTTTCATATCATATGTAGTTCAATTCGGCCCCGAGCAGCGTTGTCCAGGGCAAGACGGGCCTGCCAGATGACGAATGCACGGATTGTTGCTGTCCGTTACCTTGACGTCACGGCCGCAATGTGTCCCCGGAAGCTCATAGGGTCGCAATCCGACCGGATAGACCCGCGGTGGTATTCGCACCGTAGCGACTGGACAAACGTGTGCGACCAGGACTGGTTGCCCGGCTGGACTATTTGGTGGGAGACGGTCCATACTGCGTAGTGTGTTGCTCCATGGTTCCATGGGCATTCATAAGCACACCGCGGATGCTGCAGAGCAGCGAGGAAATGCAAGATGACAGGATGGGCATTTGGATGAGCACATCAGCGCTGGGGACCAGCAACGAATGGGCTAAAAGTGGCGTTGGGGATCGTTAGGCAGGTGTCGCCTCCGGGGACGACTCGTGCCCGTGCGAGCGATTTGATTTCGGTGCGGCGCTGATGGCTGGCTGGGACCCGTCCAGTGGGAGTGGCTGGTGGGTACCGAGTAGGTGTCGTTAGCAGGAATGGAGAAAACCCGTTAACCTTGACCTCATGTGACGTCACAAGCTGGACCCTGCATATTGTCTGGATGCCGGATGGGGACCGGTTCAGAAATTCGTCAACTTGCGTCGCCAACGTTGTTGGAGCGAATTCCCATTCGCTACCGCCTCGCGCTGCGAGAGCCAATTTCCAACTAGGTACCTTATTAGTTAGTACCTAGTCAAGGTAGCCACGTAGGTACCAGGCTGTCTGGGTCGTGTACCTCATGGATTCTGCAACGTAGCTATGCAGCAGCAGATTACTCCGGTAGTGTCGTGGAGGAAAAAGAAACGAGGCAAAGAAGACAGAGCCAATGTGTCTTCATCGGAGAACGGAAATAAAAAGGGTGAGGTAGGCCCTCTATGGGCCGACGAGTGCACCTGAAGTGTGCATGCTGGACTTTGCGCTTGGTCACCTCCGCTCCAAGCCGGGCCTCCATTGCAGGGTGAGGGGAGGCGAAGGAGGGCACTGGAGCCACAACACCCCCGCAAAACTACAGCGGTCAGCCGATCGCCTGCGTGTGACGCTATCCTCGTCAAACCCGTCCGGTCTGGTCTGGGCTTGTCTTGCTTCACCTCCACGACACAGCTCCTGGCCTGGCATTGGTCTTCCTCTTCTCCTTCACCAACGGCACCGCCCTACTATATCCATCATGCAGCGCATCCCCCCTCCTCCAACGGCCCCAATAGCCAGCCCCCTGTCGTTGCCCTTGCGGCCCTTCCGGTAATGGCAGCCTTTGTGATTCACGTTCACGTACTAATATACGCAATCCCCAAGCTCTTGCTTCCCTCCACAACATCCTACTGCTCTCTTTTCGCAACATGTTTTTGCTCTGGCCCTGACCCCGCAAGCCACTAGCAACCTCTTCGGCACGTCATTCCAGCCCTGTCCCTCCCCTTTGCCCATCTCCTCCCCTTTCCGGCCTCACAAACGTCGATCCTGAACAAGAATGGGACGCCCTCACCGTCGAGGTCCCGATGTCGACCCGGATCCGTACCACCAGTACGGATACCAGTACGATCGCCCCATTGACCCATACGACGACGCATACCCTCCTCGTGGACGCAGCCCTGGCCCTCGCCGCCGCAACAGATCAGAGCCTGCCACCGCCCCCCCTGCCTCGTACGACGCCTACGACCAAGATCATGGTCCCAGAGAAGAGCCCCGCGAGAGCCGCAGGCATCACAAAGACGGCAAGGATCGCAAGGACCGCATTGACCGCAAAGACTGCAAAGAACCTAAAGAACCCACCGGCACTGCACCAGACGACTATGTTGCCCAGGTAGATCCGAGACAAGACCGTAAATCTCACAAGGACCGCTATTACGACGATGGAGGCTACCCAAGACGCGCTCGGAGCCATGGTAGGCCTGCCGGTGGCCCGTACCGCACTGCCGACGACCACGAAGATTTTGATGCTTACGAACCGGCTTCTCGTCGCGGCCGCGAACGAAACCCCGCTTATCATCCGCCCCGAACAGGCGACACGAGACGTCCTAGATATCCCGACTACGATCCAGAGCCACGCCCCAGCGACAAGCGACGGTCCCGCTACGCTGGCTATCCCGAGTATCCCGACCACGACGCCGACCCCCGTATGAGCGACCGGCGAAGGTCACGCCACCCCGATTATGTAGATACTCCTCGAGCTGGTGGCGAATCAAATCGCGCCAGGTATCCCGACTACGAGGACGACCCCCGCTCACGTCCAAGGGAACATGCCTCAAAGGGCCGCGGTCGATGGAGGAATGACTCGCCTGGCCGCTACACCCAACCCGCCCGACAACGCTCTGTCAGAGGTCGGTCCATGCCCAGGAACGGTGCGGTAGGGGGGCCTGGTAGTGGTAGCCGGCCCAGAGCGAAATCTGCTGTAGGATATGCTGCCCTGGGCGAGGCGGCCCAGACAGCCTTCCGAGTCGGCAGCCAGGCGGCTTATCAGATGCGCAACGAGCCCGGGCCTTGGATTGGTGATAAAGGAACTAGGGTGGCTACAGCTGCCCTCGGCGCGGCTCTGGTGGACACTTTTGTCGGCCACAAGGCTGCCAACATGAAGGGCGGTATGCGACACCAGGCTTTGCGTCAAGCATGCGAGATGGGCATTCGCAACTTCGTTATGCAACCTGCGGTGAACAGTGCCAACCACCGCAGTGACAGTGGCGGCAGAGGGGGCAGTGGTCGGAAACGACGTTGAGATCGTCTTGAAGTTCCTGTCTTGTTTTCCTGATGTCGCTGAGGTTATATATCTGGCTCCCCATCTTCCTGTGACACCGAACGTTTCTCAAATGCAATTTAGTCCCCGGTTTGGAGTTGGGCGTTGGATACCTCGACGTGATTGACGAAAAATTAAATTTCAAAGGCGAAGAAAAAAAAAACCGAACCATATTTATAACAGACGGGGCGGTTTTTGTTCCAATGAGAGGGGAATCAACCCTTAACGGTGCTCACGATACGTGATGGCTCTCGCATCCTACGAGAGGGTAGGTAAGACGGGCGAATAGAAGATGGTTATACATGGCATTGGATATTACATATCTCCATCCTAGTGGGTGCAGCCCTTGCAGTCGTAATAGAACCATGTAGAATTATTTGCGCGGCCAACCCGGTAGCTATATTCATGTCTCATTCAATATCGGGCACCGATTGCAGATATCTCTCATATTATGTCAAGCTTCATTGAGACGCGCGCGACTGTGCCAACATTCCATGCGCTCAAGTCGATGACGCAACGAATGCAGCAAGGGGGTGACAAGTGAAGCTTGGTAGCTCTTCTCGATATGGTCAAGTTGATGAAGCCTTGGCCTGGACCACCAAGACGTCTGCCTTGATAGAAGAAGCGATGAAGGCGCCCGCGGACAGGCCTAAGCATTCCCTGACCTCATCTGGCACTCGGACTGAGGCCTTGCCGTCACCAGATTTCGAGGTTATACGGCGACCCAGGACGACGAGGTTGTGCCAAGTAGTGTCCCGCGTATCGGCCCGAATGCCTGAAGTGGCCTGGCTCAGGGCAGCCTCAACGACGTTGCTCGCGGAAGAGGCCTCAAACTTGATACGGGAGGCCACGGCAGCGGGTGCATGAGTAGAAACGAAGCCGAAGTAGTCACTATCCGCTTGGTGAGCCTCATCCTCAGCCGAAGAGGCGAAATGGACAACGGTTGCCGTGGCATTCTTCTTCTCACAGAGCTGCAGGACTAGCATGAGTGCAAGCTTGTCATCGTTGCCGCCGAAGTAAGGCATGAAGATGTGGTGGGACTTGTTCGTAACAGGGATCGAGGGGATGTCGTGATGGATGTCGCTGAACGAATAAGCGCGCATCAACCTCAAACGATCAAATCCAGTTTCGGCCACCGGAGAAGTACTGCCATGGGGGAAGAAGATGCCAATGTTGTGGTCCGTGGATGCGAGGATCGACTTGGCGAATCCCGCATACGAGGCCGCAAGCTTGTTATTGGCACCTTCTGTTGGCGAAACCTGCGAGTCCACCAGGCTGCCGCTCTCACTCCAGGGAACAAGAAGAAGGTCTGACGAGATATCCGAAGACTTTGATAACAGCGCCTCTGCAAAGCGAGTCTCCGGCATGATAGACACCTCGCCGGACACAGCAACCTTGAGAAACTGGCCCACTGTGCGGAAGATGTTCACGACTGGATCGTTTCGAGTAAAGTCGGTGACCTGAGACACAGTCATGACGGATGAATCACGGTCGGTGAGGTGTAATAGACGAAAGCCGTGAGCTCGTACAGCCTGGGTGTCTTTCGAGGGCGAACTCAAAGCAGATGTCTCGGAGTGAAAACCGCCCTTCTCATCGCTTTTAATGCTCTGATGCTCGGATTCGGGCTGCTTCCCAAAGAGGGACACCAAGTTAAGCATCGCCGGCATATTATCCAACCGAAGGTAGACCAACAAGCGTCGAACGCGATTGCTGGCATGCTTGGCGGAGTCGATATCGCCACCCGGGCTGTGACCAGGCAGGGGTTCACCGGTTTCCCAGTCAATTTCTCCCCGCTTCCAGGCCTCAAGCTTCTTCTGATACCAAGGGGGGTACAAGTACGACGTCAATGGGGTAGTGGTGAATGTGGTCAGTAGAGCCATGACGACAAAAATGGTGAAGGTTCGCGTGCTGAGAATTTTGGCCTGCAGCCCGATATTCTATACCTGAAGTCAGCATGCTTCTGGGCCACCAATAGTAGTCCCAAGGTACAGGACCAAAAAAGCGAAGGCACATACCAAGACGATCAGCTCCACGAGGCCCTTGCAGCTCATCAAAGCCCCAATGGAGAAGGATTCTCTCCAAACCAATCCGTTGAACCGAGCCGCAAGACTGGCGCCAATGATTTTGGTAAAGAAAGCGGTGAAGGTGACGGCAAACACATAACCCCAGGTGATACCACTGTTCAACAGTCCGAGGTTGGTGTTCAGGCCAGACAGTGTAAAGTACAGGGGTAGAAAGAGGGCACCGATCAAGTCCTCTAATTTTTCCGTGACTTTAATGGCGAAGCCGTTCTCGCGAGGTAAGATGAGACCAACCATGAAACCCCCAAAGATGGCGTGAACGCCAATAATGCCGGTGAAAAAGGCAGACGTCAAGGCGATCAACAAAATCAACGAGATCATACCCTGAGAAGGTCCATGTTCAATGTTCCCTGTCCGATGTAAGACCCATGCGATGGCTGGCCTGACAGCGTACAGGAGAAGGAGCATGTAGCCGGCGCAGCATAGGAGAATCCACAATGCCGTAAGGCCGGTGCCTGCATTGGCGAGGGCGACACAGAGAGCAAGAAGGATCCAGCCTGGTAAGCCGGAGAATCAGCGGGAGGTCGGTTGGAGGTTGTTGATTGCAAAGAAACTTACCGACAACATCATTGGCGACGCCGGCTGAAAGCACGATGACACCCACGGTCGTGTCAAGGAGCTTAAGCTCTGTCAGGATTCTGCATAGCACCGGGAAAGCCTATGTTTGCCAAGTCAATATTTGGCGAACCCGCCGGTACCGGTTCCGAATCGGGCGCACATACCGTGATTGCAACAGCAACACCAATGAACAACATGTATACGCTGAAGTTGATATGCACGAGACCTTCATCGTTGCGGAATTGGTTGTATAGGCCCCAGGCGAGAGCACAGCCCAAGGCAAAAGGCAGCGCCAAACCAGCGAAGGCAACCGAGGTCGCCACGCGCCAGTTGCTCACGAGAAATCGAACATCCGTCTCCAGACCGATGAGAAAGAGGTAGAGGACCAAACCGACATTGGCGACGAGCGTAAGGTTTGGGATAGACTCAGTGGGGAAGATCGCATCCTTGAAGCCAGGGATTCGGCCCATGACCGAGGGCCCTAGAATAATACCCCCGATGACTTCTGCAATAACTCGAGGTTGTCGGATCTTGGATAGAGGCCAGTGTAAGAGGTGACAGACGATGATGATCAGCCCGGCCTGTTCAGCGCAAATAGAGTTAGTTGCTGGTGATCGCATATTGTCCTATCACCAGTAAAAGGGTTCGACAGCCCAAAGCAAACGAACCTGGATGATGAACATGGTGATGGGATCCTTTGGGTTGTAATGAGACGGGTTTGCGCCTTCAAGGACGCCGCCTTGGGGTGTGGCTCTGTTTCCGCCAGTGCTTGAGGTCGGCGCAGCAGACGATGTTGCTGTCGCCGACAACAATGAGGTAATGGACGCCATGATGACTCCAGGGGCCGCTGCTGCTGTCGCAGGTGAGTAGTGGTGTTGTCCCAGTTGTGCTCGTACTTGCGCTTGTAGGCGCTTGAATCCGGGTATGGCTCTCGAGTTAAATAGAGGTTATTACGCGACGATGTTCGGTCGCAGTTGCAGACATATTCTCCGAGATCTGGTGATCGCAAGAGTACCACCAGAGAAGGGTCGACGAGGATTGTTGGTCTTATGGAGGAGGGACAACGCGACGGCGACGGGTCGGTTCCAGTCAGTCGGTGCTGCTGCTAGCGGTGGTTGGAGAGGAAGTCGGTGAAGGTGGTTCGCTAGCCTGCTGGCGGCTCGGCAGGATGCAGACGGTGGTCACTTGCCCCTTCCCCGCAGGTTATCTATAGACACGTGAAGACGTTTAGAGGGGCTGGCCCTGACTGGATCGAGACAAAAGACATGGAAGGCAAGAAACGTGAAAGTCTCCGTGCCAGGGCCTGTCACCAATTGATGGACACCACGCTGAGGTCTAACAGTTCGGACGCCACCAGACAAGGTGCATGCTTGGGGGCACATGGTGCTCTGTAGCAGCAGCCAGGCGTGCTGGCGTCCCCCCAACACCATGACGCGCAAGGGAATGACCCAGCATTGAGAGGGTGTTGCGGTTGCGTCGTCAAGGGTGTTAATTTAATACCTTGAGTTTCCATCCCCGTGGAGAAAGCAGTGGAGAAAAGTACTACGCAGTAACTTAAATATTAAGTGCCCTGTCCTGAATGCCGGGATCTTGGTGGCTTGATCGTGTGAGGGCGGAAAATAGGCAGCACTACCAGGTCACCAGATACTCCGCTTCGTAAGATTGCTAGTGTGACGACGCGAGCCCTGACTAATAAGGTGGCGTGGGTCTAGGCCATATGGAAGGGTCATCCTAAAGGCCGGATGCGTGTAAGCGTGCCGGAAGCGGCCCTAAGGCGGCGCCACTGGCACGCAAGGGTGTTTTTGTATATACGTGGCTTTTCACCCTTTTTACTTATATATGGGAGTAATAGGGGCCCCGGCGGAAGGGCCCTCATATAGTGAAGTTGTCAGATTGAACGCTCCAAAAGCGCCTTGGAACGGGCGCTCGGCGTAAGGTTAATCCCGAGCGCGCCTCAGGCATCCAGGGGCGTCCCCTACCCCTATCGCTAGGGTCAGGGACGCTCCCTGAAGCACTTAGCAGACACAACACATCAATATACATAATTGACCCTTAATTCGATAATTAACAGTCTGATACGTGCTGCGCTTACGATAAGCGTCGCCAGCCATCTATTCATTCAATTCTATATGCACGAAAGTGCTTCCTAAGCGCTCAATTCACATCCACCCATCGAAATGGCCTCCCTAAGTTCGAAGATCCAATTGAAGACTAGTAGCGACTGGGTTCTATGGGCTAACCAATTACAGTTAAAAGCTAAATCCTACGACTTATGGAAATATATCAATCCAGTATATCCTAATGCCCTTCAGAGTTTATGAACGCTCCTCGAGTGGTGTTGTCGGATTCAAGGGTCAATTTGTGATGTATTCAATAATGTGTAATTCCTCTACTTCTCCCTGTTCTTTAGCGGCGAACTTAGCCCTTAAGGTGGCTAGTGCAAGGGCGCATTTTGGCCTATTATTGTTCTGCGTTGTGCGTGGACCTTCGAGTGCGCCGGAAGTGTACTAGGTGCTTAGTACAGCGGATTCGATACGCCCCTTTAGGGAGGCCTCCGTCTAATAGGCTTCTTATCACCTGATCTGCTCTTTAATAGTTATTTCTAAGTGTTATAACGTGGTTCATCATTAACCGGGACACTATTATCGACCGGGACACTTTTCCCACGTCCATTACTAACAGCTTCCATATCTCAACTAAAATCAATTAAATTAATTATAACTACTCAGAATCACTTAAGCTACTTATTTCCATAACCTCTGGACAGGTTCTTATATTATAGCCGGTCTTACGATAAATACCATAATACCGCGAACCTGTCCGACGACGCTTTAATAACCCCTCGTTTTCCTCCTCTTCACGCCCTTCCTCCTTAATAACACCCTTTTCAGCTATAACTTCCCTTACCTGAGACCCATTTAGTGCCCCTCCATCCTAGAGTCTAATTCTTTTAACTCTCCGGCGTTTACTAAGGGCCGTATTTGTTTTTCGAAGATATCGCACCTCTTCTTATAAAAGATCAGTTATATAAAAAATACACTATAAACCTTTCGAAAGCTTATCGACATTATTGCAAATCGGTGTTAACGAGCTTCCCTGATGTCTAGAGATTCTTTCCTTTATAAGTGAAAACTAAGAGATAACCTCGTTAGTGGTTTAAGGTGTTTTAGAAACCCAAGGGTCGGGTAACTTATTAGGGGTGTTCGGGGTTATTAGTGTCCGTAACTGCATATCTAGCTTAGAAAGGATAGTTTGAGGGTTATAGGGAATAAGCCCAGCCCCTCTAAAACCCCCATGGACGTTTTCCTAGGTAAAGGTTTAAAGGAATACGGCCTTAAATACGAGAAAGAACTCGGGTTTAGTAATATGGGTAATCCAGGCTTTAATAAAGTACTTAATTTGAGAACTATATCTCAACTTTAATATACTATAGTAGTCCACGTTAAGAGGTTATTTTAAATGTGATAAATAAGCAAGTAAACAGATAATTATAATTTTGTTCTTTTTATAATAGTCCTCGAAATCACTACTAATATGGCTTTCATAGCCATCCACGATTAGTATCCGATATATACTTCTTAGTTATAGTTTTGAGTATTTATCGAAATACTAAAGCTATTCTAAGGTAGTTTCGTTATCGGTTTATTTATTAGAAGTTGTTTTGATAGCCCAGCTATCCGGAATCTGTACTTCAGAGTATTAACTCACGAGGTGGAAGTAACTTTAAACCACCAAAAAGGTGGTATTACGTAACCATTACTAGTAATACAACAAATCATAATCACCTATTCTCAATTACTAAGTTAAACTTTTTTCAGTTTACTAATTTAATTAGAACATATGATAACTATTCTAAACTAGATTATACCTATTATAAAACTAGTTTCATCAAAGTTATAAAAATCATTGTCTATAATACCGTATTTTAATTACATATTAACTACTAATCGGAACTAAGGTTCGATAATTATAGGATCTTCGTAGAGGCCTCTCTGATAATCATAAACACGAGAAAATCGCGTCTTAAGCTCTGGGCGTCGCTGGACGAAGCGTTCTGTCCAGCGCTTCCCGACCGGTCAGCTATCACACTTCCGGAGTAGTATATTAGCTATATTTTCCATATCCGCCCACCGGGGCGAAAATCCTCGGGTATCCAACTCAAGAATGTATTAAACGATTACCTCCTCCTCGATCTCCGTTAAATTCAATCGTGCGTTGTTATTGTCGGCTTTAGCAATTCGACTATTCATTCTGGTGTAAAGGGTAGTTTTTAGAACGTTGTAAATGATTGCTGTGCGTCGGATACTCAATTGCGGAGTCGTTCGAATCGCTTTAATTACTAGAATAATCCTGCTTTCAGACGAGATATTTGGTATTGTGTTGTGGAAGGGAATCCGTGTTAAAGCTGGAGGGTAATAAAGGTGGGAAAAGTGTCCCGGTCGATGATGGTGTCCCGGTCGATGATGAACCACGTTAATTGTTTTAAGATTTGAATTTCATTTTCCTCTGTTTAGAATACTTCTTATACGTCCTTCCTACGGGGTTTACAAGCTTCTAGGAGTGTGAGGAATACGAGCCTTAACGTCCCATATGTTATCCTTGGCTATCCTGGCCTCCCAGCGGGCCTCATCTTTGGCGAGGTCGCAGCGACGGCTGTTTTCGAGATGAGTCCACTGGTTACTTATATTTAATTACATAAGAAACGCCTAAAATGGCTACTTCGAAAGTGCTTTTGTTAGTCCATTTGCTATTAGCTTAGCTAATAGTGTATACGTAACATTAACGTGGTTATTCCCAATTTCTTAACGTAACTAATAGTTATGAATATTGATGTGGTATAGGTGTATTTATAACTGCATTTATTTTACGGTTATAAGGTATATAGTTTATTAGTTATTGTATTATATATGAATTTGTGGTTAAGAGTGTATTTAAGGTGCGAACTTAGTGCTCTGAATATCCTCTATGGGGAGTTATATTTATAAAGTGGATATTAATTGGTTTACGAAAATGGCTTTTTTTATTGTGTGTGATAAGGCGAGAAGTTCGGCTTTTATTATTAATATTATAACTATCTATTATTTATTTGCTTTCTACGTAACAGTTCCACTAAAAAATCGCATTACGAGTACTTAAGAGCTCTTCTAATCAAGTGTATTATCAGCGAAACTAGTATCTGAAGCAATTTCCAAAGTGTCCTTAGGGCTCCCTAGTACGGCTTCGTATTCTAAGTAGAGGGAATACGTTGAGTAGAGGTATTAGAGTACTTAATCCGTTGTACGTTAATGATTTGGCCCTGGGTTCTAATTAAAGTGTATAAGATGGTTTATGGCGAATACGATGTCTAGGCGAGTTATCATTATTGTATACATAATCGTCCCAACCTTATGTTAATATTTTTTAATTTCCCATAGTTCAGCTATCCCTTTATAAGGGAAAAGCTCGATAGTCGTTATAGGGGTATCGTAGTGTATTTTGAACGGCTTATTAGCGTCTAGTAGGAGTCTTCTTACCTTCTCAGTAAATACTAATTATAAGAACCAGATTTTCTTAGCTTTTTGGTCCCTTAGAACTTCAATTCCTAAGAACTATTATAACTTATAACCACCTTTTAAATGGTATTATTCCTAAAATCGTTTTATTAATACTATTACCTCGTTATGAAACTTATAAGGGAAAGTTAAGACGTAGTCATCAACATAAAAGAAAAACATAACTTATTCCTTCTACTAACAACAATTCTCTCCAATAACTCGTTGAAAGCCGAATTCTAAGAACCCGTTTTCTAGGTGCTTTTACCAGAGTAGAGGTGACCTTCTAAGGCTATAAAGTGCTTTTTTTAAATATAATATCCGTCCAGCTTTTCGGTATCCGGGTGGGAATTGTATATACACTTCCTCGTCGATTATTACGTATACAAAAGCATTTACCGCATTATACTATAAAAGCTCCATATCGAAACGAGTAACTATTATAATAAGGATTCGGAATAACATACCTATAGCATAGTAGTATCCATTTCTCACTCATCTCTCAATTATTAATCTCCACAAATAACAAGGCGTACCTTAAATTTCATAAAGCTCCCGTACTTATTAAGTTTATAGGTATATACCCAGTAGTAACCGAGAATCTGCTTACCTTATGCTTATTCTTTGCTGACCTCCTCCCAGGAGTAGGAGTCTTTATAACCACTTAAATGGCTTATTTTAGCTGTTCTAAAGTCGTCCTTATATAAGTGGTCCTTTAAGTGATTATATAACATGGGGAGAAGGGGTAGTTTCTTCTAGTGAGTACTTATAAGCGCACTACCCTCATAACTTAATAAAGAAAACTCTCTACACATATAACCCAGAGTACTTCCCTTAGTAAAAGTCCCCTCTTAACTAGGCTTTCTTAACTCACCGGAAAGGTCGTATTATTAGAGTTTTTCCCCATTAGCCTTTTAATTTAATATACTTCTATTAAAAGTTTTAAAGTAACTAATCTCATTAGGGGTACTAAGTTAACCAGACCATAAACATATACCTAGGAGACCGTCCATTAATCGTATTTCATAGTATTATTTCCACTTTAAAACCATTCCTACTAAGAAAACAGATTTAAACGAGACTCTATACCTTACCACACTTATACTATGATCTAAGGTTATGGTTTTATATTATACTTCTCCCTCACTTTCCCCCTACCCCTTTATAACTAAAACTACTTCTAAAATAGTAAAAAATGATAAGGGTTTTAGCGGAGACGCTTTAGGTGTTAAGTATAGCGTAAAGCGCCTTATATCATACTATCTCAACTCATCTAAGTACATCTCTATAACGGAGCTCACCTTTAAAGTACTTTTATTATACTCTGGACTTATTTCGAGAACAAGGGTGACCTCTTCTACTTCCTCATTAACGTCTTATATTAACGTTTATATTTGGGTTTACTTAATAAGCTCTTGAATTCGCGTTTCGATCACCTATAGATCTAAGTAGCAAAATTCCTTAATAGTACCCTTAAGGTTCCCATTAAAGTGCACCTTTTCGTTGAATATGATGTCCCTTGTTATAAAGACGTCCTTTTTAAAAGGGTTTTATATTCTGAATTAATTACTTAATGTATAACCCACTAAAAAGCCGATCCACGTATAAAGGGCAAGCTTCTTTCGCCGTTGGCGTTTAAGTTACGCATCGGTCATCAGGGCATAGGCCTTATAACCATAGGATTATAGGTAGGAAAGGTCAGGGATTATATAAATCTCATCTTCTCCACTCCAGAATTACTTATAGAACTACTTATAAGGCGTTTTCTACTCGTATATTAGTAATGGGGTTTAGTTATAGAGGTAAACTATTATTTTAACAATCTCAGGTCATAAGTAGTCTAGGAAATTCGTTATAATAACCATTACCCTAGCCTTAGCTTTAATAATCACAACGAGCCTTTTAGCACCTCCATTCTAAGCTTATGTATTAGGCGCTAACGTTTCAATTATTATTCCACGCCCCTTTAGGTCCATTACTAAGCATAAATATCTCAGAAGCTCGTTGTCAATTTCTAGGAACTTGACCTTCGTATTATAAACGCATTTTAAATAATTAAATAACTCAAATAACACTTTTAAGATCATCTATATTATTCTTTTTTATAGGTAAAAGTCCTATATTAGCCCTAAGGCTTAATTAAAAAGAAGTATAAGGGACGTATACCTTTTATATCCCTTATTATAGTTGTAGAAATCGAGTATTAAACGGTCTCCGGTTTTTACCCGTTTAACTAATTCTCTTAGTACTCAGCGGATTTAGTGTATTATGTTTACTATTTTATATACATCGTATTCCACTAAGTCTCTACTTTTGCGATTTAGGAGTCTCATTCCCCTTACTATGTTACTAAAATAATTCAAAGCATCTCTCCCTGGGTATCCAAATCTCTAATACCATCTTTCCACGCTTACTTGGATAGGTTTACGGATTATTATACTTATAAAACGGTTTCTTTACAGGGCTCTCAGGAGCTTGTTTGGTGTAAGTTAAGGGAGCGGAATGATCGTTACGAGTACCGCTTTGTGACGGGCTGGGCCCTCTTGGAGGCTTCGCAGCCTCTCAGCCATGGACTCCGCTTACCTAAGCCCGGCTTACCTAAGACGGATCAACCTTAGGCCTGATCAGAGCAAACGGGTCCTGTGGGGCGGAAGACATTTTCTCCTTTTCTCTCTTATCTTAAAGATACTCATAGTAATTACCATAACTAATTATAATATACGTACTTAGACCATTACATTATCTTTAAGATCTTAGTATTATTGGAGACAATGAGAATACACTGGGTACGGAAATAATTATTAACAAAAAGTAAGTCTACGACCTTAGTGGGAATAGCAAAGAGTCCTAAACGGGTTAACCTAAAGGTCCCTGAATGCTTAAAGCTGATCAACGAGGTCTAATCAGGGTTAGGAGGTTTTAATAAACTCGAAAAAACACATTCCGCATAGTAGAATACCTTAACAACATCAATTAGCATACTACGGTTACTACTAAATAAAAACGTGCAAAAGGAACAACAACCGTATTACAATGGAAAATAACGTCGACTTATCCGGAAACCCGCAGCAGCTAATGCAGTTAATCGGTTAATTATCAGCCTAGCTACAGGAGATACGGACCACCTAAGTGGCCGAACAAAAGGCCTAATAAGAATAGATTCGAATACTGTAATAGACCCTAGCAAAACCCAGGTACCCAACCTTAACATCACACAAAGCCCCTACACCCTCTACAACACCGATCCTACCCGATCAGGCTTACACACCACCTCCTAAATAACCAAAACACTAAATCCCCGATCCACCAAAATTTAACGGATTACACAAAAGATTTTAATAATAGCACCTCAAAATAAAAGGGAAAATAAGTATAAACAGAAAAGCCTTTAGTTTAACATTAGTAGTATTCACTTATATTTACTCTAAACTAGAAAACACTATATAAACTATAATGAGCACTTATTATTCATAAGGAGGAGTTGATAGGTCGAAGAACCCTGAACAATTTATGGAATACCTAAAGGGTTATTACGTAGACCCTAACACAGAAGTACGAGCCCTTGACCAACTAAGAATAATACATTAAAAGGAGAATAAGAGTTTTACCCACTTCTTTCCTAAGTTCGAAAAGGAGTTCATAGAAGTAGGAGGAGGATACTAATTAAATAATGTTAGGATTAACTACCTAAAAGAAGCTCTAAATATTATAATAAGAACCCCTTTAATTAGTATAATTAATAAACTAATGGCCTATACTATATACACTTAGATACTCCTGATAATAGGATTAGAATTGGATAGTGAATTATATTAAGCTCACCGTAAGAGTTAATATAAGAGATTACTAATACCCGGCTAGAACAAAGTCGAATTATTAATTAAATAGGATAGTTGGATAGGGTCACCTTAACCTGATTAGATGAATTAGGAACCCACTAAGGTAAACCGGATAGCCAAGGACAAACTAGTTTAAAGAAGGTTAAGCTAAGAGGAAACCCATAAATACTATAATTACAGTAAAAAGGGGCACATATAATAGAGATGCCCTAGAGATCGGAAAAATAAGGAGACTAAAACCTTAAAAGGGAAGACCAAAAAGTAGAGTAAAATAGATATTAGCTTTAATTAGGACTCTAAAGAGTCGGGAAAAAAGTAGCTCCTAATGGAAATCATTATTAGGAGGAACAGGCTATAAAGGAATGGAAGGTTATTAAAAAGAATATAGATTGTGACCTATTTTATATTAACATTAGAATTAATAGGATATAATACACTATTACTCTTATTAATACAGGGTGTCTAATATACGCCCTGATCAGTAACACCTTCACCAAGAAACTCCGCCTACTACGCATTAGTATCACCCCTCGGAATTTAATGCAAATCACTACTACAATCCCTAATACAATTCGTTATATTACTTATACTAATATCGATATTAATAATTATAAACAATAACGGCTATTCTTTTATATTATCCCTAATCAAAAAAACGACGTTATTCTAAGTAGATCATAGATAATAGACGACGATATTATAGTATACCCAACTAAGGGCACCCTCCACATAAGTATTATAAACCACTAGGTTTAAAAAAGGAAACCAAATTAAACATCACAAAACCCCAGCTTCCCGATCCAATAATAAACTAGAGTTATATTTACTACCCTAATTAGGCAAACTAAACACAAAAACTTAACACTTAATAAAATAAGACCTCTAAACGTTTTTACAATAAACCTCGCCGATATCAAAAAGGCATTTACACCTCAAAAGAAGACCGACCCGAAGACCAAGCTACCTATACATTACTATAAGTTCTTATACGTATTTAACTACGATAAGGCTAATTAGTTACCACCACATCAAAATAACATTAACCACACAATTCCCATTAAAAAAGACTCAACAAGGTAAAACAAACTAGTTATATAAGGACCCTTATATGGGATATCTAAGGAGGAGCTAATTGTACTTCGATGGACCCTCACAGAACTACTAGATAAAGGCTTTATTCGTACTAGTAGCTCTCCTACTTTATTACCCGTTTTATTTATTCGAAAACCCGGGGGAGGATTAAGGTTTTATGTTAATTACCGGGCTCTAAACATTATCACTAAGAAAAATAAATATCCCTTACCTCTAATTAGTAAAACCCTAAGAGCCCTAACTAAAGCTAAGTGGCTAACAAAGTTAGACGTTATTACTATATTCCATAAGATCAGGGTTAAAAAAGGCGACGAATAAAAAATGGCCTTTAAAATAAGATACGGCCTATACGAATGGATGGTGACTCCTTTTGGCCTAATAGGGGCCCCCGCTACGTTCTAGAAGTACATTAACCATACTTTACGGGACTTCCTAAACGAATTCTATACCACTTATATCAACGACGTTCTGATCTATTTAAATAGCTCACTCACTAATTATAAGAAGAAAATCAAAAAAGTCTTAAGCCGTCTAAGTATTACCAACTTATAAATCGATATCGATAAATACAACTTTAAGACGAAGAGGGTTAAATACTTAGGGTTCATCATCGATGCAGGGAAGGGTATCCGTATTAACCCAAAAAAAATTAAGGCCATCCAAACATAGGAGGTCCCCCAATCAGTATAAGGAGTCCGTGCCTTCGTTGGTTTTGCAAATTACTACTATCAATTCATACTAAACTTCTTAGGGTTAGTACACCCCCTCATAACTTTAATAAAGAGGGATATCCTATTCGTATAGAGTAATGAGTATATAAAAGTGTTTAATAAGTTAAAGGCCCTCCTAATTAGTGCCCCTGTATTAGTATATTGGGATCCTAATCGAGCCACTATACTAGAAATAAACTCATCAGGTTATGTGGTGGGTAGTACTTTATTATAATACGACGACGAGGGTATTTTACAGCCTGTTACGTTCTTTTCACAGAAGAACTTACCAGTAAAATACAACTACCCAATACACAACAAGGAACTATTAATTATAGTCCGCTATTTAGAACACTAGGACTCCGAATTAAGGAGTGTAAAGGAGTTTATTATCCTAATTAACCACCTTAACCTTAAGTATTTTATAATTAAGAGGTAATTAAGTGAACACTAGGTCAGATAATCAGAGCTCCTATCCTATTATAACTTTATAATCCAGTTTTAACCTAGTAAATAAACGATAATCCCTAATACACTATTTAAACGAGAACAAAACGTTCTTAATACCTAGTGAGACGATCAACTAAAAGGATAAAGGATATAACTCCTAAAGGGGAAACGGAACATAGTTATAGTAAACCGGGCAACTCTCGAAACGAATTAAATGAATATAATGGAATCCATGGAAAACACCATAACAGGCGATATAGATTAGGACGACGATCCTAAGGCTAATCGGTTAAAATTTATCCTAAACCCCTTTAAAGAGGAGCCCCTAAAGTCCTCTTAGATTAAAGGATTATAATTAAATAATTGTTATTAGCTAATTAGAATAATTGTGAAAAGGGGGGACCGTTAATTATTGTTATAATAAAAGTTGCTTATAATGTTATTAGAGTACTTAGTGGATAATAATAGTAAACTCTTTTGGAGGGAGAGGATCTGGGTCCCTTATTATGAACCTTTATAAACCCGGTTAATCCAAGAGTCCCATAACTTAACACTTAGTGGCCATCTTAGTAGAGATATATTAAAGGCCTTAATTAGCCGCCGCTTTCACTAGCTAGGCTTGTTATAGGATATCCGACGCTTCATAAGGAACTACGACGTTTATGGACGGGGTAATATATAATGGGATAAGAAGAGGGGTCTTCTAAAGCCCTTACCCATCCCTAATCAGGTTTAAATAAAGATATTAGTCGACTTTATTATAAGGTTACCACTAACCCACCGTATAGGAGTAATGAACATTATGGTGGTAATAAACCAATTATCTAAGAATGTGATTTTCAAGCTACTTAAGGATATAATAACGAACATTATAGCTACGGTGTTAATACTTAGCTTAATTAGATACCATGGACCCCTAAGAGCTATTATTTTGGATAAAGGCCCCTAATTTACTAATCGCATATAGAAACAACTCTATTAACTATTATGGATAAAACGACGTTTATTTACGGCCTTTTACCCGGAAACAGATAGTACCACAGAACGAGTTAACCAAGTAGTAGAAACCTACCTCCGAGCTTATACTTTATATATTTAAAATAATTGGGATGACCTACTTCCAATAGCAATAATAGCTATTAATAACAGGGTTACCTCGTTAATAGGCCTTAGCCCTTTCTTCACTACCCACGACTATAATATCGACCTGATTAAAATAAGGGAAACTCTGCGGACTAAAGGAAAAACCCCCGCAGCTCGGGTAAAGGCCCTAGTCTCGAAGTTAAAGGAGGCCTCTGAATGGGCATAAGCGGCGATGGCCTCCGCCTAAGAGCGACGAAAAGCCTCGGCAAATATACGACGCTAGCCTTCTAACCAGTTTTAACCAGGGGACAAGGTCTAGTTGAGACTCAAGAACGTCCGTTCTAAGAGACCATCTAAGAAGTTGGACTAGATGAATACGAAGTATACTATGTTAAAAATAGTCGGATCCTATACTTACCGGCTTAATACACTACCGGGTATTTATAACGTCTTTTATATATCCCTAATTAGGTATACGAGAATTGACCCACTATTATCACAAAAACGAGACGACGCCTAACCACCACCTCTACTAGTAGACGACGAAGAGGAATTCGAAGTCGAAGAGATCCAGGGTACTAAGAAGATTCGTAGTTCCTAGAAGGTTTTAATTAAGTAGAAGGGCTATGTGGAGCTTATTTAGGAATTAGTTAAGTTATTAACGAAGATTATAGCTTTGGATCGTTACGAGGTTAGTTATGGACGAGTCCCTTTGAACGGGGAGGAGGGAAAGGGGGGGTAATTATAACAAGCTGGGCCCTCTTAGAGGCTTCGTAACCTCTTAGCCATGGACTCCGCTTACCTAAGCCCAGCTTACCTAAAACGGATCAACCTTAGGTCTAATCAAAGTAAACAGGTCCTGTAGAGTAGAAAACATTTTCTCCTTTTCTCTCTCATCTTAAAAATACTCATAGTAGTCGCCATAGCTAGTTGCAATATACGTGCTTGGACCATTACAGCTTTATCCTCTATAGGTCTAGAATTGAGAATATCTTAATTATGGATTTCAAATAACTCATAAACATAACTTTGGTTTATACACCTAATATAATTATTACCAGGGCTAATATCCCACTAAAAACCCTTTTAGCGTAAATATTTTAAAAAAACAAGGTTACTCATAAACCCTTTACAAAGCACTATATTATATAAGCGAAGCTTAAGCAGCTTACCATCTCACCCCTTAACACGAATATCCACTATTCCGAAACTATTAATTACCATTTACTAAGTACTTACCTAGAGATAATCACTAAGTATAGTTCCCGTTAATTATATAAACTATAAGGGGTCGTTAAAAACGTGGATTATAACTCTAAAGTTAAGGATTACGGATCCATAAAGTAAATATATTTCATAAAAGGTTACTAGTATAGCTTAAACACAGGCTTAATAACGTCCTATAAATCAACTTAATTTTATAGTAAATTTAAACTTTTAGACGCACTTAGTAAAGTCTTTATTATTCCTAAGTCGCTCAGCAACCAACTTCTCAAATACTTAATTATAGTATATATAGTTAAGGCACTTATTAAGGAAAACTAACCAACACTTCGAAAACTGGTGACCTTATTTTAGGTATATTATACACATCCTACCCTCATTAAAATCATTAGATCTATTAGCTGGGGAGCATAACCATTTACCTTTACTCTTCTTATTACCCCTTCTACAACCTCTACGACCTCCACTATAAACTCTTCATAGTTAAGTCCTTATTTATTATAGTTTATCGTCGTTATTAACCGGTCCACTGGTTATTGTTATAGGTCTAAACACTCCTCGTCCAGTTTTCCATATATCCTTTGTTTAGCAGAGGACTTGTTGAACCTTAGTAAGGACTTTACTTAGTATAAATAAGTTATTTATTACTTTAGTTCTAATTATTAACTAATAGGCTTAAATCCATAGTTTAATAAGGCTTCCGCTAAGGGCTTGTGTGAACTCTGGAAACCAAATACTCAAGTATTTAGCCTATGGGATGTCTATAACTTAAACTTTATAGAGAACGCTCTCCCAGCGGCTAATCCAGTCCTCGGTATCCTTTTATATAACAAATCTCTTCTTATCAGGATAACTCAAGACTTTAGAATATGCTTCCACTATGTTCACTTAGCGCTTATATAATACACCTCTAATACGGATTTATAGTTTAGAGACCTATTCATTAAGTCCCTTATCCATAATATAATAATACTTAAAAAGGTTTAGAGTAATAATTTTATAGAACTAGTTCTAAAGTATATATACACCTTTTATCCATTTAATATAATATTTATAGATATTATTGTATTCTACTTATCGTTCTTTATATAAAGTGAGGTTTGCAGGGGATAGGTCTTCGAGAATGTGAGCTCGTTCTATAGACGTTTTAGGGCCTAGGATGAATACTTTATTGGGTTTTTAAGTTGTATTACTTCCTGAGGCACTTCTAGCCCTTCAACGGATTACCTTTGGGTAATCGGAGATTACCGGCTACTCTGGTATTCGAGTAATCTCTTTATAGGTTTCTTCTCCGGTGTTCTCAGAGTACTTAACTAATGGGTTTATAATATCCCATAAGTTGTAGGTCTTCACTTAGGATTATAATTAGTTAAACTAAAGGACCTAGTCCCTGGTTATTTAAAGTGCGATCTTCGTAGTAGGGGTCGTTATCGTTATTATCGAATAGGTATTACGCATAGGAATAGTGGTTATAGGTAGGGTTCAGTTTAATGGCTATTTTCAGTACATATCAAACTATTAATTATCGGATTCAAGGGTTAATTTGTGATGTATTTAATAATGTGTAATTCCTTTACTTCTCCCTGTTCTTTAGGGGCGAACTTAGCCCTTAAGGTGGCTGGTGCAAGGGCGCATTTCGGCCCATCATTATTCCGCGCCGCGCACGGATCTTCGAGCGCGCCGGAAGCGTACTAGGCGCTTGGTACAGCGGATTCGACAGGTGTATGGAGCGTCTTATGCGCCCTGAGATCTACGAACACCCTAAGACCGGTAAAGCCGAAGTCCTCAGCAACGACGCTAAATACGAACTACGTATATAAGGCCTTAAAGAATTCTCCGTAGTGAACCTCGTATTATATAAAAAGTGATGAGTAGAGTATATAGAGCGGGTAAAAAACTACAAAGTGGTTTTTAAGGGTATTAGAGTATTTAAAAACTGGGTTTAAGAGATAGTCTACGTTAACTTATTCTATTATTACTATACTATAAACTATATATTAGATTAATAGATTTATGTATTAAATAAATGTCGCAAGCATACTGGGCCACCAAGACGTCTGGGAGCTGTGCTCAGCTGAGTCAGCACTCACGTGACGTCCTGGCCCCCGAGCCGGCCTATTTATTCTGCCGGACGCACCCACCAGATAGTGAATAGACTAAGCCTTCTTCTCCTACTTAACCTTGTACGCGCGTGCGAACTCGCCACAATAAATAAGTAAGAAGTAATATTAGAGAAAGGTGTTCCGAAGTAAATAAAGTATATAAGTAAGCGTTATTAGTACCTAAATAGAAATACTTTATTATAAAGAAAATTTTAAAGAATTAGTTTATAAAATGAGAAAAAATAATCTATGAAACTAGGGTGGCTAAACTATTAGGTATTGAACTTCTAAGTATTTCGTTTCCTAAATTCAATATAATTATTAATTATAAATACGCGGATATATAGGTTTTTTTATACTAAGTAATTAAAAATGAATATATTAAAAATAAGGATTTAAATATTAAAGAAGTTCTTTTAAATATATAAAGGTTCCTTTAAATTATTTTAATACTTAATTTACAAAAGTAGGCTAGCTGTAGAGTATTTAGCCCTATAACGGAAATAGCTTTTGTAAACTAAAATAACTAAGATACGGCTTCCTAAACGCACCTTAACGTTCTATAATATATTCGAGGAAATATTTAAAAGAGAGGGGGTATACTAAGAGATTAATCGTAGAAAAGGAGTAATAGAAATTAAGTTAATAACTACTTTTACTTTATATACCTCTACTTATACTAGTTTTCTAAGTATTAATTAATTAATAAATAAAATTACTCTAAGTAGTATACATTTAATTAGGAGCTCCTTAAGAACCTAGAAGCGTATATAAGGAAAGATGAAGATTCAAAATAGTATATTAGAAAAGTAAAGGGAGTTTTTAAAAAAGAATATTAATTATATAAATAGTGTAAAGTGAGTGTTCTAAGTGTATTTTATATTATTTTAGAGATATACGAGTTTTTTAAATTAGTGATCTTAGACTTAGGCTTAATAATTTATGTTTTTAATAATTCTGCGTAGTTTATTATATTTATAGGAATACTCACCAGAAAACACTTTTAGATAAACACTTAGTAAGTGGTTATTAAAGTATATAATACGGTTAATATTAAAGTTAGGGGGCGTGGAGCTATTACGAAGCTCTACTTCTATGACGTTGTACTCTGTATAGGCTTTATTACTAACCTAGTATTTTTTATACGCCTACTGCAACGGAGCGGGGGATGCAGTGAACAGTATGTGCTATATCGTACAACACACACACTCTACTAACCACAGGTCGTGCACCCTCCGTCCCGGGTCCGCGAGGGTGACTAACTCGTACGAAACCACTCAACCAGAGCTATAATTTAGGTAAGGAGACACCTCAAGACCTGATCAGGGCCAAAGAGGGGTTCCTGCTCTAGATGTAGACACTGGTGAGTGTTGGGGCCTTATTTGCTCGTAGTAAAGCAACCTCCGTACTGTTCGCGGTATACGATTTAAGTGAACGGGTAAAAAGAGCTCTGAATACGTCTATCTAACTAACGATGCTTGCTGACGTTCCGTGATGTGTTGCTTGATGGTGGGTTCTTTTCTGCTTCCGCTAGAAATGCGTCCCCAGTTCCCCTCTCTCAAATAGCTCGCTGTCGCCTGACTAAGGAAAAACCCGCTTAGCGTAAGCATTTCCCCCTGCACGGTTTCACTACGCAGAGGAGGCTTCTAGTGGGATATGAGCCCTTATAATAACTATCTACAACACTCAAACAGCACCTTCCTCTATACTTTAATAAAAGTTACATACTAATAGGTACTAGACTATTATAAGATAAAAGTGTTGACGTGGTTCATTATCGAGCGACGTACTATTATCGAGCAATGCACTTTTCCCACCTTTACTATTTTACAACTTCTAAACTATCTTTCTTCACCTACATAATAACTAATCTTTTATAGGAAAATATAATTACTCTTATAATCTAAGTAATTTAATTAATACCGAAGTTAAGTATTTAAAATACTATAAAGTATTATAATTTATTAGAATTTAGTATTTATCACAAAATGAATAATTAAACTACGAAAACCGATAACAGGAATGCCCGACTGAATTTAATAAAAACTGAAGAGGAGGTAATTGTTTAATATATCCTTAAACTGGATTCCCGAGGATTTTCGCTCTGGTGGGCCGATATAAAAGATATAACTAATACACTATTCCGGAAGTGTGATAGCTGACCGTTCGGGAAGCGTTGAATAGAACCCTTTATTAAGTGATGCTTAGAACTTAAGATACGTTTTTCTTGTATTTATGATTATTAGAGAGGCCTTTGCGAAGATCCTGTAATTATCGAGCTTTGGTTCCAATTAGCGGCTAATATACGATCAAAATACGGTATCCTAGACTACGATTTTTATAATTTTAATAAGATTAGTTTTATAATAAGTATAATTTAACTTAGAATAATCATTACTTAGTTTAATTAAATTAGGAAACCAAAGAAGATTCAGCTTAGTAATTGAGAATAGGTAATAGTTATTTATTGTGTTACTGGTGATAGTTATGTAATACCGCCTTTTTTGGTAGTTCAGGGCCGCTTCCACCTTGCGAATTAGTACTCTGAGGCCCAGATTCCAGACACCTAGGCAGTTAAAACAACCTCTAATAGATGGACCGATAGTGAGACCACTCTAGAATGGCTTCGGTATTTCGATAAATATACAAAACCACGACTAAGGGGTACATATTAGATGCTTGTGGTCGATGGCTACGAGAACCACGTTAATAGTGATTTCGAAGAGTATTATAAAAAGAACAGCATTGTGATTATTTGTTCACCTACTCATTTATCACATCTTAGTTAACCTCTTAACGTTAGTTATTATAGTGTATTAAAGTTAAGATATAGTTCTCAGATTAAGTACTTTATTAAAGCCCAAATTACACACATCACTAAACCCGAGTTCTTTCTTATATTCAAGGCCGCCTTCTTCTAGACCTTCAGCTCAGAAAATGTTCTTAGGGGTTTTAGAGGAGCAGGGATTATTCTATATAACCCTTAAACTATACTTTCAAAACTTAATATACATTTACAAACACTAATAGCCCTAAGCACCCCCATTAAACTACTTAACTCTTAGGTTTCTAAAACACCTTAAATTATTAACAAAGTAATCTCTTAGTTTTCCCTTATAAAGGAAAGAATTTCTAAACATCAGGGCAGCTCTTTAACTCTAATTTATAATATAATTAATAAACTTTTAAAAGGGTTATAATTTATTTCTCACCGGATAACCCTTTTTTTAAAAAAGGTATAATATTTTCGGAATATAAATACAACCCTAAATAAATAACAAAGAACTAAAAGAACCTAATTATAGGATAAAGGAGTAATTAATAAATTATAGGTAAGGGAGGTTATGGCTAAAAAGGGTGTTATTGAAGAGGAAGGACGTAAAGAGGATGAAAATAAGGGGTCGTCGAAGCGTCGTCGGACAGGTTTACGACATTATGGTATTTATCGTAAAACTGGCCACAATGCAAGAACCTGTCCAAAGGCCGTGGAAATAAGTAGTTCAAGTAATTCCGAGTAATTACAATTGATTTAATTAATTGTAGCTAAGATATGGAAGCTTTTAGTAATAAAGGTGGGAAAAGTGCGTCGCTCGATGATGAACCATGTTATTCATAACTGCACTTATTAAATGAAAAGCACCGGAGATCGAGCCTACGCCGCCTTGAAGGTATAAATATATAATAGTAATGCATAGGAAACCGATCAAGGGAAGCGTAGCCCTCTGGTACTGAAGGTTAAGTCACGTAGGCCCCGAGGTTATCCAGCACTTAGTAAACGCCTTAAGAGGGGTTAGGCTGACCTTAGGGGCGAGCTAGTTATAACAATAACCTATAATGCGTATAGAAAAGGTAAAACTTACTGAGTAATCCGGTGAGCTCTATGAGAATCTCTAAAGTATACGAAGCCTGGAGACCGGCTTATAATGGATTTCTATAACTACGAAGAGGGTTATAAAAAGTATATATCTATAATACTTATTATTAACTAAGTTAGTAGTTATATATAAGACTTTTACTTTATGAGGTGTATTATAAATATTTTATTAATACTCTTAATAGACCTCCTAGAGTTTTTTAAAGTTTATTATAAAACAATAGTTAAAACTCTAAAGTTTAATAGCGAGCTTAAGTAATACCTATGTGTTATTTAAATACTCGTTATATAAGGTATAACCCTAGAGATTTTAGCTCCAAATACGAACTTAGAACAGTGGAGTAGTGTATATCGTAGCAGTAATTAAAGAGTGTATAAGAATAATAGCTTTAGGCGCTAAGTTTCTGAATATTCTTTGGCCGGAAATAACTAACGTATATGCATAGCGAGTCGCGCAGCATAGCGAGTCGCGCACTTTTCCTTAATTCTACACCTTTCCCCTTTATAGCACATTTCCTCTATATACAACTATGAGTTCTTCTTTAAATGAAAATCGCATTATCCTTATAATAGAAGTTATTAAAAAAGATGTAAAACTATTCGTACGAAAAGCAGCCTTTATTTATAATATCCCCGAAACCATACTCTGTGACCGACGCACTGGACGAGTATTACGATGCGAAACATATGCGAATTCAATAAAGATGACTCTAATAGAAGAAATTGTGATTCTTGAACGAGTTATTGACCCGATTGATCGAGGATTTCCACTTTGATTTGATGATGTACGAGATATGGCTGATTGCCTCTTTGATGAACGTAATGTGATGCGTGTCGGACTGCGATGAGTAGAGAACTTTGTATAACACTAACCACAATTAAAAATGCGTTTTTAATATAGAATTAACTATTAGAGGGTATTAGCTGAGGATCTTGTAATTATATAAGCCTGGTTTGCCCTTATACGAAATATAATTATGAAGTATGGAATATACGATAATGATATTTATAATTTTAATAAGATAGGTTTTTTGATGGGGATGTTGTTGTACACAAAGGTTGTTATAACCTCTAATCGCCGTGGAAGGCCTTGTACGAAGTAGCCTGGTAATTGCGAATGGGTTTCTGTTATTCAGGGCGTTTGTATAGATGGCTGGGCGTTGCCTCTGTACGTTATTATTAAGGGCAAATATCATTTACTCTCGTAGTATTCTAATGGCTAATTCCTACCCGAATAGCGTATCCACCTTAGCGAAAATGGATGGACTATAAATAAGATTAGCCTAGATTAGCTAAAGCATTTTAAAAAGTGTACAAAGTCTTGTACGAAGGGTGTTAAGCGGCTCCTAATCCTTAATGGCCATAATAGCCACAAATCCACTAAGTTTAATGATTACTATAAGGAACATAGTATTATTACTCTTTGCATGCCTCCCCATTCATTGCACGAGCTTTAACCTCTTAATGTTGGCTATTTTAGTCCACTGAAGACTTTGTATAATAAGGAAATCGAGAAGATGATGTGGATGCAAATTACGCATATTACTAAGGACGATTTTTTTCCTACTTTTTAAATAACCTTTTTTACTTTAATAAGTAAAGAAGATATATAAGCTAGTTTTAGATAGGCTAGCCTTGTACCTTTTAACCCAGAAATAGTTATTTCCCGCCTGGATTTTAAGCTAAAGACGCTAACACCGTCCAACTCACACCTAAGTAGCCAGGGCTCCTGGGACCCAAAGACACTAACTATAACACAGGACACCGTATAAAGTTCTACTTTACTTAAGAAAAGGATTACTAATTATTAATATAGCTCACTAATATATTTATACAAAATTATTAACTTATAAGCTAAAAGTATTAGTAAATTAACACATAAACTAGCTCTTATTAAAGCTGAGTACCGCGGGCTTTGTATAATAAATAAGATACTAAGTAAGCACCGGAGGGCTAAAAAAACCCAACTACGTTTTAGAGGGTCACTTAATGTAGTTGAAGCTGAGGTAATGCGGGTAGAGAAGGGGGTTGTTGATGTTGGAGGCGAAAACATGCGTTAGGAGGGTGCTTATATAGAGGGGGGTGGATTGCGTAGGCGGTGATATAGTAATTATAGAAAAACTGGATATAATGTATGAATATGTTAGGTAGTTTGGGAGACCTCTGAAGAAGAGGATGATGAGTAGTTTTAATTGATTTTGTACGATGTGGTTTGATTAATTAATCCGAATAGTAGGAGGGTAGGGAAAAGTGCGCGACTCGCTATGCTGCGCGACTCGCTATGCATATACGTTAAAGCTATTATATACGTATATAATCGTATACTATTAGTAGTGAGAGGGTGGAAGTTGCCCTACGAGCTTTTTTATAAATAATTCTAATATAAAGAAAACGGTGTTTATATATACTTATGTTACGGGCTGATGCCCACGATGGCCTAAGCTTTACCTGAGGCGTTAACCAGTATCCAATAAAAGAGCCCTCCGGTCAAAGGGGCCTCTAATTAAAGGGCCTCCGGTGACCTCCGGCGCCCCACCAGAGGTCCCCTTTGTTCTCTAGTAGTATAAATTCCTACACCGTCCCCCTTGCGAGGAACTTCCTCTTTTTCGCTCCTTAGCTTAAAATAAATAGTAATAGAGTACCCTAAGGTCGAAAACACTTAGGCCTAGCCCTTCGTATACTTTAAGCTTAGGATTATAATTTTATTGTAATGCTGGGTTAAGTATAGTTCCCTATTAGTTAAGTAGAAAGGAGTATAGGTTAAGTGCGGTTCCCTGTGAAGAACGATACTCCCGGGACTCTAATAGGTTGACCACTAGTCCTTAGAAGAATAATTGAGATAGCTTAGTTGCCCTGATGGACGCCGTTATACCCCCGATACTCTATAACGAGTTAACTATAGAAGAGATGTTGAATACTATTCTAGGATCCCTATAAACTTAGATAATAGAGATTAGTGAGAAATTGGAGAAGAGTTAGAATTAGAGGTTGATGACACCTGGGAGTGAAACCCTTTGTACTCCTGGTGGTATCCGCACCGATACTCCATTGGTGCTCACTAGTGAGTCGACTCGCTGGAAGCCCTTGCCTAACTCCCCGAAGTTTTCGGGTAAACAAAAAGAATATACCCTTTAAGTATAATAGATAAGAGATAAGATTTTAATAAATTGCCCCTTTTACCCTATAAACTATGAATTCTAGTACTTAGTTAATTTATATTTAGAAGTTAATCCTTAATAAGTAGTTAACACCTTTTATACCGTCGAAGGACCTAATGGAACTAAAAACCCCGAGGATTTTATGTGTTACCTCGATTATACCTATTTAGATCTAAACACCTAGTCCTAAGCCGTTGCCCAACTATAAACCCTACGCTAAAAAGAGAATAAGAGTTTTACGATATTCTTATCTAAGTTTAAACGAATAATGGCCGATATTGGTGGTGGTGATTGGCCCGCCACCGTACAAATATTACTCTTAAAGGTAACCTTAACCCCTTTACTAAAGGACCAGCTATTCATAATTGAGCTTCTTAAGGATTACCTAGGCTAGTTTACCTAAGTATAGGATATTATTTAGAAAATTAAACGGGCCTCTAAATATAATTACCCTTAAAGGTCTACCCACTTCCCCGCCATTCATTTAAAGGATAATAATAGAGATATTATATTAATAGGAGTAGTTTAGTTTATAAGAACTAAAAAAATAACTACTACTAGACCCCGGAGAAGTTCTAATTCCTTTATGGATAATAACCGTTCTTAATAAAAAAACCCGGAACGTAATAAGGACCATTACGAATACTTTAAGTATAGAAAAAAAGGATACTTTACACAAAACTACTAGAAGAAGGCTGAACACCGCTAATAGGCCAACCGGCCCCTTATAGCTAAAATTTGCCTAAAAGGAAACGTAGAAGAAGAAAACTAACCGATAACCCCTAGTTCAAGCAATAAGTATGAATTAGGAAAAGAATAACTCTAGGATAAAGTCGGGCCCCGGAGCCCACTAAGGAGTAAGTGAAAGGATAAAAGAAACACTAAAAGAGCCAGCAGCAGTAGGGTAAGCAGTTTACAATTATAAAAGTCAGAATTAATAAAGGATATTTGACTAATGCCCTAGTGGACACCGGCTATGAAGTTTATGCTATAGTTAACCGTTCCTTTGCACGACGCCTCCAATTACCGCTTATTAATATAATAAAATACCCTATAAGAGGTTATACAATAAGCGGCCCCTCACCAGGTGGAAGCCAGGGAGTAGCTGTGATGTAAATGGAAATCAGCGGTTATACACAATAAATCTATGCATATGTAGTGGACAATTTAGAACCGGATATATTTTTAGGAAATCCCTAGATAATTCAGAATAAGGTGAAGTATAATACTAATACCCACTAGTTTACTTATGGGAAAAGAAAAATAAGAGTATACTTTTTTAATAAAGAAGAGCCCGAAAATATATTAGAGATATGTCGGGCTAGATTATTACTAGTGGCATCGTTTACTATGGTTTGCCGTATGACGCAAAAAAGAAGACAAAAAAACAACTAGAGACCACCAGCTGCTATTATGGCAGCCAGCTTACAAGATATCGAAAAAGTTCTTATAAAGCTGGAACCATAAAAATAAGAAGATATTTCGAGGTTAGTACTAGAATGGGTACATAAGGAGTTTAGAGACTTATTTAACTTAATTAAAGCGTACCCGGTGCCCCCCCACCAACCAAGTATGGACCACATAATCCCTTTGGAGATAGGGCTAGAAGGGAAGGAGCCCCAACTCACTAATGTAAATAAGGACATCATCTATATAAGCCGTAATAAAATCGTCTAGGAATTTCCGTAGGGAAGTGTTAATGTATTACTGGAACGTTATTGGGGCGCCGGTGAGCCTAAAAGGGCAAACTACCCACTTAAATAACCCGTATTTTATTCTAAAAACAATCTTCTCTAAGTCTCCTTCGGCGATCCGTATCTTATGAAAAGCAGCCACAACATTAAACTTCGTAAACCACTTAGTAGTGGCTACTCTACTAAGAGTTTCTAATATTAGTGGGAGTGGGTAACGGTCCTTTTTCGTAATAGTATTTAGGGCTCTATAATCAACGTAGAATCTCAATCCACCTCCTAGCTTCTTAGCGAATAACACGGGAACACCGGCTACTAAGCAGCTAACTCGAATAAACCCCTTATCTAATAGGTCGTTAAGTATCTTTTTTAGTACCAATAACTCTTCTCTTAACATAGTGTACAAAGGTCCCCAAGGGGCTCGAAGAGGGATTATAAGGAGAAAGTATGAGTGGTTCTCTAGGCCTTAGCCAAAGCCGGCCTGAACTTAGACCCGAAGAAGTGCGAATTCTGCGTTAAGAAGGTGAAATACGTCGGCTTTATTGTTACTACGGGAAAGGGTTTATTATGTAATCCCAATAAGTTAAAAGTTATTAAGGAGTGGTTGGCCCCCAGGTCCCTTAAGGGTGTACGAAGTTTCCTAGGTTTCACTAACTATTATCGCATATTTATACTAGGGTATAGTGGGCTAGTGGAGCCCTTAACCCGATTAACGAAAAAGGGGGTAATCTTCTATTAGGGAACAACTTAAGGAGAAGTATTTAAAACGCTAAAGAGGATATTCATAGAAGAGCCGTTCCTACGGAAATTTGACCTGGACGACGAAATACACATCTAGATAAACTACTCAGGTTTCACTTTAGGCGGTGTATTATCACAAAAGGACCTAAAGGGTCACTAAAGGCCAGTTGGGTTCTATTTATAAAAACTCTCGTCAACAGAGTATAATTACCCGATCCACGATAAGGAGCTTCTCATAGTGCTCACCTACTTACGATCCTAAAGGGCTGAACTCCGTAGTATCTAGTACTTCACTATCCTAATAAATTATAAGGGTTTAGAGTATTTTATAAAAAAGTAACACTTAACTAAGAAATAAAGCCACTAAGTAGAAAAGTTATTTTAGTATAATTTTAGGATTAAGTACCGACTAAAAAAAGAAGTAATAGTACCTAATATATTATTAAGAAGGGAGTAGGACGTCCCCTAATGATAGGATAATAAGAGGGAAAAAGGCCGGGTAATCCAGATAATTCCCAACTCTACACAGCCAAACCGTACTCCACCCGGTGACCCTCGAATTAAACAAACTACCGAAAATACACTAAAAATACTATAAGCCGTTATTTTTAACGCTAACCCTATATTATAAGCCTTTTAGGATAGAACTATGAAAGCCGATAGAGTATACCGAGCTATTTATCTAATAATAAAAGAAAAGAGGAGAAGTTTCCTATTAAAACTTAAATTAAAGGTTTAAATCGCTAAATACGAACTCGATGGGCTGGGAAGATTAATATGGAGAAATCGACTATGGGTATTAGGAAGGGAAAACAACGACGACCACCTAAACGAATTACAAACTAAAATTATATAAAAGTGTTATAACTTATATACTAATAGCCACCTAGGACAGAATAGCACGTTAGTAATAATAAGTAGATAGTTCTTTTAATTAGGTGAGTCCTAGATAGTTTAGAGGTTTATATAAAACTATGATACTTATAAAGGAATACACATTTAGAGGTAAACTAAAAAAGGGTTCCTTAAACCCCTACTAATACTTACCCACATTTACTACAACTTATTAATAGACTTTATTATTAACCTTCCTCTAATAAAAAGGAAAAAGGTCTGATATTTATGGGTTATTATGGATAGGTTATCGAAGAACCCTACGTTAAAAGAGATGGAGATTATGGACGCTAAAGCTTATACTTAGTGGTTCCTCTCTTATCACTATAAGTTCTACGGAATACTATAGATAATAATTAGTGACCGAGGATCGAATTAGATAAGCTGATTTTAGAAGGAATTCTATAAGTTAACTAGTATAAAACGACTATTAAGTATTACTTATTACCCGTAAATAAATAAAGGAACGGAACACCTTAACCAGGAGATCTAAGTAATTCTTTATGTATATATAATATACACTTAGAACAATTAGGGGGAACTATTACCTAGTGTACAACTAGTTTTTAGGAATTTAATGAATATTACTATAATAATATCCCTATTTTTTATAGAGCATGGATACTACGTTAACCCTTTACTAATAGTAAAAGGAGATAGTTAATTAGAAACGAATTAAAAGGAAATAGTGAAGTAGTTAGTCCAGAGGATGAAGGATATTATAGAGTTCATTTAAATAGTAATAATAGTTATTTAATAGTAAAGCAAAGACTCTACAAACCGTACTAGGGGACTAGTTGAGTAGTACGAGGTTAGAGATAAAGTGTGGTTAAACGTCACTAACTACTCATCCCCAAGGCTAAGTAAGAAATTAGCGTGGTTTTATTATAAATATGAAGTTATATAAGTGATCTCAGTTTACGTAGTAGAACTGAGTATACTAACCAGTATCCATCTACACTTTTACGTGGACCTCCTCTATAAGGTAACTAATAACCTATTACTAAGGTAAAAAACAACTAATAAATAACCACCCCTAATTTACGATATGAATAGAGATTTTAAATAGCTTATAGAAAATATATTAGTAGTAAAGTAGTAGTTAGTGGGTAAAGGGCACCGTCGCTAGGCCCTAATTAAATAGTAAGGTTATATAAAATTAACTTAGGAGTTTATGGAAATAGTATTAGAAATAAAGGTTTTAGATAAGTATGAACGGTGGTATAGAGAAATTAATATAGTGGATAGGGACCTAGTGTACGCCCTGAGAAGACGTCGGAGGGTAGCAAATTAATAGCCACTAGTGCACTAGTAGAACACTAATAGGGAGGGAGGGGAGAAAGGAGGGGGTATTTATTACGGGCTAATGCCTACGATGGCCTAAGCTTTGCTTAAGGTGTTAACCAGCATCCAACAAAAGAGCCCTCTAGTCAAAGGGGCCTCCGATTAAAGGGCCTCCGGTGACCTCCGGCACCCCACTAAAGGTCCCCTTTGTTCTCTAGTAGTATAGATTCCTACACCGCCCCCCTTACGAGGAACTTCCTCTCTTTCACTCCTTAGCTTAAAGTAAACAGTAATAGAGCACCCTAAGGTCGAAAACACCTAGGCCTAGCCCTTCGCAACTTAGACCTCTCTTACCTGTGATTATACAACTGTAAAGCGTTCACTATGACTATTAATGCGTAGTTGAAACGTAATAGACACCAGAAGTTGGCGTTACGCGTTTAGATTAGTTTTTTAATTAATTATATATTAAGTAAATTATTTCAGATATAGAAACCCCTATATAATAACATCTTTACTATTTGAAATATAGTGTTTAATGAAAAGCGCTATTTTAATAATAATATTAAGGACCTAGTAGAAGACATTAATTATATAAATCTTAAAGCGATTTAGAAGTACTTAGAAGAACTGATCTAATAATTAGTATATATGGGAATGTATGTTCAGAATACTAATAAAGAGGTAGAAGAAATAATTGAGTATACTAACCCCGATGAGCCTGTTTTAGAAGCTACTACAGAAGTACTTAAGTACCCGAACACTAAAACGGACACACCTAAGCAGACAAAAGGGCTATATACGGGAGCGCAGTTTATACCCTTTCCGACGCCTCTAGTATCACCTCTATCCTTCTTTATAACAGCTTTCACCAAGCTTAATATAAAGGGGCGTAGAAACACAAACATACCTAGGTATACACATAAACTTCCTGTTCTAAAACTAATACCGAGGTGAATAACGTTTAGAATATCGTATAAAGTTGCTTTCCTAGTAGGCTTAATGCTTTATAAGAGAAATCCGTGACGTTAAGACGGCCCTTAAAGGGACCATATTATGCTTAGTTAGTTGTGTACCCCGGAGATGGGTTCCGAGAAGTACCTCGTAATAGAAGGTGAAGAGACTTCTGTTCTTTGTGTATATAAAAACCGGAATTAAGTATTTACATTAAATGCTTTACTTTGTGTATACGATAACTAGGATATAATAATAGTATTTAAGAGTGAGGAGGCCTTAGAAAACTGAGTTAAAGGTTAATAAGGGAAAAGGAACCTTTAGAAGGAAGAGCTTTGTGGTAATAGTGTTAAATTACTTTTACTTTGTGTATATATTAAAGCGAAAAACCCTTATAGTACCTTTTAAAGAAAGCTTCCCCCTTTGCTTACGTCTTATAATTAACTATAAAACTATTATTTTAAAAGTGAATTCCTAAGTACTAAAAAGAGTTATTTAAATAGGTATAAGTAGTCCTGCTCGTGGGAAGAGGTTACGAGAAGTGTTTTACGTAGTAGTTAGGTCCTGGGATATTACTGGGTATACACTTATAAGCTTAATAAGTATGGGCGCTTAGCTAAGTTTAAGGTGTATTTGGTGATCCGTAGTAATTAGTAGGTTAGAGATGTGCGAGAGATGTATACTATGATGCTTATAGGTATGTGTAATGGTCTAAGCACGTATATTACAACTAGCTATGGCGACTACTATGAGTATCTTTAAGATAAGGAGAAAGGAAGGAAAAGTCTGCTACCCAATAAATCCGTTAGGTCCTGATCAGGTCTACCTAGGCCTGATCAGGTTTAGTAAGCAGCGGTTAGCGTTGAATATAGCCGAGTAGTTCTAAGGCCTCTAATCGGGCCTTAGCTCATAACAATTACCCCCTTCCTCCCCTCCCTTCCCAAAGGATATTCCCGTAATCGGCCTTATAACGGTCTAAGGCTATTATATTCGCTAGTATATCCACTGGCTCCTAGGTGAGTTAAGTATAGTCCTTTTACTTTACTAAAACCTTTTATTTACTTTCTACTTTCTACGTATTATAGATCTCCTTAACTTTAAACTCCTCTCTATTAACTACTAATATTATAGGTAACTGGGTATTATTATAGTTTTATAATAGTAACGAATTAACTTTAGTATACTTAATTAAGCTCACATAGAAAATATTATAAATCCCTAGTAATATATTTAACCGGTAAACATAGGGTTTAACTAGTTTAAGGACGGTGTACTTTGCGTTAACTTAGTTAAACTTTTATAATAATTAATTAGATTAGATATTCCGTAACCTTTGTCACGGGCCAAGGCCCGATCAGAGGCCTCGGAACCACTCGGCCATGTCCAACGCCAATCGCTGCTTATTAAGCCTGACCAGGCCTAGGCAGACCTGATTAGGATCCAACGGATTTGTGGGGCAGCAGATTTTTCCTTCCTTTCTCCTTATTTTAAAGATACTCATAGTAGTCGCTATAGCTAGTTATAATATATGTGCTTGGACTATTATATTATTTTTAAGATTATTAAAGGTAATTAATTAAATACTTAGTATAGAAGTCTACGATTTGTATGAGAGTAGTAAGAAGTTTTAGACGGGTTAACCTAAGGAGTCCCTGAACATCTAAAGCTGATTAGTATAACCTGATCAGACCTAGAGGTTATTATAAACTCAAAACGATGTGTATGTGTATTCGTAGTAGAGTACCTTAACTGCGTTATTAAGTATACTATGGTCACTGTTGAACGTAAAACACTAGGATAAGTGATAGTTATACGACGATAAAAGGTAACACTAAACTATTTGGAAACCCATAGTAGTTGGTATAACTAATCGGACAATTTATAACCCAACTACAGGAGATGCGGACTACTTAAGTAATCGAATAAGAGACTTAACGAGAGTAGATTCGACTATTATAGGAAGCTTTAGTAGAACCCAGGTACCCGATATCGACGATAAACTAGTCCCTAATACCTTTTATAATACTAATTCCCCCTAATTAGGCCTATGTATTACCTCTAAGATAAGTTAAATATTAAATTCCTAACCCACCGAAGTTTAATGGATTACGTAAAAAGTTTTAATAATAGCACCTCGAGATAGGAGGGAAAATAAGTATAAATAAAAAAAGCCTTTAGTTTAAACTTAATTATATTCACTTATATCTACTCTAAGCTAGAAAACACTGTGTAAACCATGGTGAGTACTTATTATACGTAAGGAGGGGCTGATGGGTTAAAGAACCCGGATAGATTTATGGAATATTTAAAGGGTTGTTATGTGGACCTTAACGTAGAAGTGTGAGTTTTTGACTAATTAAGGATGATACGGTAAAAGGAGAATGAGAGTTTTGTTTACTTTTTCCCTAAGTTTGAAAAGGAGTTTATAGAAGTAGGAGGAGGATATTGGTTAGATGTTATAAGGATTAATTACCTTAAAAAAGCCTTAAACACTATAATAAGAGCCCCCCTTATTAGTATAATTAATAAATTAACGATATACGTTATATACACTTAGATACTCCTAAATATAAGCTTAGAATTAGATAATAAATCCTATTAAGCCTACTATAAGTGTTAGCGTAGGAGATTGCTAACCCTTAATTAAATAAGAACTAAGTCCCCTCGGAAGTAGAATAGTTAATTGGAGTTCCCCTAATTTGATTAGATGGAGTGGGAATTTATGAAGGTAAATAAGCTAATTAAAGATGAGAAAGTCCGTAAACGGCTAAGCTAAGAGGAAGTTTGTAGATGTTATAATTATAATAAAAAAGGGTATATATAATGGTAATACCCTAAGGATTGAAAAGAGATAAGGAAGACTAAGACTTTTAAAAGAAAAACTAAGGAATAGAGTAAAACGGATAATAACTTTAATTAGGACTCTAAGGACTTAGGAAAAAAGTAATTTTTGGTGAAAGTCGTTATTAGGAGGAATAAGTTGTGGAGGAATAGAAGGTCGTTAAAAAGAGTATGGATTGTGACCTATTTTACGTTAATATCGGGATTAATGGGATACGCTATACAAATGCCCTTGTTGATATAGGGTGTTTGATATACGCCCTAATTAGCGACGCTTTCGCTAAAAAACTCCGTTTACTACGTATTAGTATTACACCTCGGAACTTAATACAAATCACCACTACAATTCCTAGTGTAATCCACTATATTACTTATACTAATATCAATATTAATAACTATAAATAACACCGATTATTCTTTTATATTATTCCTAATTAAGAAGATGATATTATCTTTGGAAGGTCCTAGATAATTGACGATGATGTTATGGTTTACCTAGTATAAGGTACTTTGTATATAAGTATCGTGGACCACTAGGTAATAGAAAGGAAACCGGGTTAGGCTCGGTAAAATCTAAAGTTCCTAATTTAGTAGTAGATTAGATTAGTATTCTTAGTTTTGATTAGGTGGGCATAGAAGAGAAGAGAGACCCCTCTTAGTATATTTACCCTAAATGTGTTCTTCGTAAGTTTAGTTGATATTGAGAAAGCCCTAATACTAAAAATGAAGATAGACCCGAGGACGAAACTCCTTATGTATTACTATAAGTTTTTATATATTTTTAACTAAGATAAAGCTAATTAATTACTATTATATTAGAAGAACGTTGACCATATTATCCTTATTAAGAAGGACTCCTATGGTTAAGATAAACTAGTGACCTGGGGACCTTTATATGGTATGTTAAGGGAAAAGTTAATTGTATTACGTTAAACCCTTATAGAACTATTAGATAAAGGGTTTATTAGGGCTAATAGCTCCCTTGTATTATCGCCCGTTTTATTTGTTCGGAAGCCTGGAGGAGGGTTACGGTTTTGTGTCGATTACTGTGCCCTTAACGCTATTATAAAAAAGGACTAATACCCCTTACCCCTAATTAGTAAAACCCTAAGAGTACTAATAAAAGTAAAGTGGTTAATAAAGTTGGATATTATTATTGTGTTTTATAAAATCCGGGTTAAAAAAGGAGATGAATAGAAGATGGTGTTTAGGACGAGGTATAGGTTATACGAATAAATGGTTACCCCCTTTAGTTTAATTAGAGCCCCTACGATGTTCTAGTAATATATTAATTATACCCTATGAGATTTCCTAAATGAGTTTTACTTAGCTTATATCGACGATATCCTAATTTATTTGGATAGTTCCCTCTTTGATTATAGAGAGAAAGTTAAGAAGGTCCTCGAGCACCTAAGCGTTGTAGGCCTGTATATGGATATCGATAAGTACGAATTCGAGGCTAAGAGTGTTAAGTATTTGGGGTTTATTGTTGATACTAGTAAGGGAATTCGTGTAGACCCTAAAAAGATTAAGGTAATCCAGGGATAGGAAGTGCCCCGATTAGTGTAAGGAGTTCGTGGGTTCATCGGTTTTGTTAATTATTATTAGTAATTTATACTTAACTTCTCGGGGATCGTATAACCCCTAATAGCTTTAACTAAAAGGGATATACCGTTTATTTGGAGTAAGGAGTGCGCTAGAGTGTTCGAGGAGCTGAAGATGCTCCTGATTAGTGTACTTGTATTAGCTTATTGGGACCCTGATCGAGCTATAGTACTCGAGACTGATTTGTTTAGTTATGTGGTAGGAGGTGCCTTATCGTAGTATAATGACGAAGGGATCCTAAAATTTGTAGTGTTTTTTTTACATAAGAACTTATTTATGGAGTGTAATTACTCGATATATGATAAGGAACTATTAGTAATAATACGCTGCTTAGAGTATTGGGATTTAGAATTGTGGAGTGTGGAAGAGTTTATTATTTTAATTAATTACCTGAATTTGAAGTATTTTATAATAAAGAGATAGTTGAGTGAATATTAGATTAGGTGATCAGAATTACTATCCTATTACAACTTTACTATCTAATTTAAACCTAGTAAAGAAGTAGTAGTTTTTGATATATTATTGAGATGTGAATAGGATATCCCTAGTACCTTATAGGACGATAAGTTAAAGGGTTAGAAGATTAAACTCCTGAAGAATAGGATTAATATATTACGAGTTAATAACGTAGTAATAATTAGAGAAGTGTAGGCCCGATTAGGGTAAGTAGAGAGGGTTAAGTTTAGTATAAGAGATTCCCCTAGAGATATGGATTAGACTAATAACCCTAACTTAGATAAGATAAAACCCCCTTTAAACCTTTTTAAAAAAGAGCTATTATACTCCTAATAGGATAAAATTTTAGATTAGAATAACCGATACTAGTTAATTAGGGGAGTAGTATAAAGAGGAGACCGATAATTTCCCTTATAGTAGAAGTTGCCGATGATATTATTAGAATATATAATCGACGATAATAAGAGATTATTGTGGAGGGATAGAATCTGGATTCCATATTACGAGCCTTTGAGGACGGGTTTAATCCAGAGGTTCTATAACTCTATGTTAACGGGATATCCGGGAAGGGACACTTTAAAGGCCCTAATTAGCCGCTAGTTCTACTAGCCAGGTTTATCCTAGGATATCTAAAGATTTATGAGGAACTGCGACGTTTATGGATAAGGAAATATATAATATAATAAGAAGAGGGGCTTGTTAAAGCCTCTGCTTATCCCTGGACGGATCTGGGTAGAGGTCTCTATTGACTTTGTAACAGGACTACCCCCTTCCCGCCGTAATGGGGTTATGAACGTTATAGTGGTGACCGATCATCTATTAAAGAACGTAATCTTCGACTTATTAAAGGATATCACAACGGATATAGTAGTAAACTAATTAATTCGAGGTCTAATTAAGTATTATAGGATACCTTATATAATTATATTAGATAAGGGACCATAGTTTATGAGTTTTATATGGAAATAACTCTATTAGTTACTATGGATTAAATAGAAACTCTTTATAGTGTTCTACTTAGAAATAAACGGAGTTACGGAGAAAGTAAACTAGGTAATAGAAACTTATCTTAGAGTATACATAGTGTATACTTAGAATAATTAGGATAAACTACTCCTAATAGTAATAATAATTATTAATAACCAGGTCACCTCGTTAATAGGACTTAGCCCATTCTTTATTACTCATAGGTATAACTTAGACCTAATTAGAGTAGAGGAACCCCTACGGAATAACAACAAAACCCCTATAATAAGAGCAGAGGTTCTGGTCCAGAAACTAAAGGATATTTCTAAATAGGCTTAGGTAATAATAACGGTAACATAAAAGAAATAAAAGATTACCGTAAACGTAAAACACTAACCATCTAATTAATTTAAACCTAGAAATAAGGTTTAGCTGAGGTTACGGAATATCCAATTTAATTAACCATTAAAAAAGTTTAACTAGGTTAATATAAAATACACTATCCTTAAACTAATTAGATCCTATACTTATCAACTAAATACATTACCAAGGATCTATAACATCTTTTATATAAACCTAATTAAATACACTAAAGTTAATCCTTTATCATCATAAAACTATAATAACACCTAGCCACCTATAATACTAATAGCTAATGGGGAGGAGTTTAAAGTTAAGGAGATCCATAATACGCGGAAAGTATAGGGCGGATAAAAGGTCTTAGTGAAGTAAAAGGACTATACCCAACTCACCTAAGAACTAATAGATATACTAATGGATATAGTAGCTTTAAACTATTACGAAGCTGATCACGGGAATATCCCTTAGGAAAGGAGGGGAAGAAGGGGGTAATTATCACAAACTAAGGCCCAATCAGAGGCCTCGGAACCACTCAGCTATATCCAACGCTAATCGCTATTTACTAAGCCTAATCAGGCCTAGGTAAACCTAATTAGGATCCAACGGATTTATAGGGTAGCAGATTTTTCCTTCCTTTCTCCTTATCTTAAAGATACTCGTAGTAGTCGCCATAGTTAGTTGTAATATACGTGCTTGGACCGTTACACTTATAACCCAATTATAGGAGATGTGGACCGCCTAAGTAACTAAGTAAGAGACCTAATAAGAGCAGATTCGATTATTATAGGAAACCTTAGTAGAACCTAGGTACCCGACCTCGACGATAAAATAGTCCCTAATACCCTTTATAACACTAATTCCCTCCGATTAGGCCTATGTACCACCTCTGAGATAAGTTAGATATTAAATTCCTAATTTACTAAAGTTTAATGGATTATATAAGAAGTTTTAATAATAGTATTTTAAGATGGGAGGGAAGATAAGCGTGGATAGAGAAGCCTTTGGTTTAGAGTTAATCGTATTCACTTATATCTACTTTAGGTTAGAAAACACTATATAAGCCATAGTGAGTATCTATTATGCATAAGGAGGGGCCGATGGGTCGAAGAACCCAAATAGATTTATGGAATACTTAAAGGGTTACTATGTGGACCCTAATATAAAAGTATGAGCCTTTGACTAATTAAGGATTATATAGTAAAAGGAGAATGAGAGTTTCGTTTACTTTTTCCCTAAATTTGAAAAGGAGTTCATAGAAATAGGAGGAGGATATTAGTTAGACGTTATAAGGATCAACTACCTCAAAGGAGCTCTGAATACCATAATAAGAGCCCCCCTTATTAGTATAATTAATAAGTTAACGATATACATTATATATACCCAGATACTCCTAAGTATAAGCTTAGAATTAGATAGTGAATCCTACTAAGCCCATTATGAGTGTCAGTGTAGGAGATCGCTGACCCCTAATTGAACAAGAACTAAGTCCCCTTAGAAGTAGAACGGTCGATTGGAGTCCCCCCAACCTGATCAGATGGAGTGGGAACCTACGAAGGTAAATAAGCTAACTAAGGACAAGAAAGTCCGTAAACGGCCAAGCTAAAAGGAAACTCATAGATATTATAATTATAATAAAAAAGGGTATATATAATAGTAATGCCCTAAGGATTAAAAAAAAAACAAAGAAGACTAAGACTTCTAAGGGAAAAACTAAGGAATAGAGTAAAACGGATAATAATTCTAATTAGGATTCTAAGGACTTAGGAAAAAAGTAACTCCTAGTGAAAGTCGTTATTAGGAGGAATAAGTTATGGAGGAATAGAAAGTTATTAAAAAGAGTATAAATTATGACCTATTTTATATTAATATCGGGATTAATGGGATACGTTATATAATTACCTTTATTAATATAGGGTGTTTGATATACGCCCTGATTAGCGACGCCTTCGCTAAGAAACTCCACTTACTATGTATTAGTATTACACCTTAAAACTTAATATAAATCACTATTATAATCCCTAATACAATCCATTATATTACTTATACTAATATCAATATTAATAATTATAAATAACACCGATTATTCTTTTATATTATTCTTAACTAAAAAAACGACGTTATCCTTAGAAGGTCCAGGATAATTAATAATAATGTTATGGTTTACCTAGTGCGAGGTACTCTGCATATAAGTATCATGGACTATTAGGTAATAAAAAGGAAACCAGGTCAGGCCCGGTAAGATCCAAAGTGCAAAGGGCTAGGCCTAGGTGTTTTCGACCTTAGGGTGCTCTATTACTGTTTACTTTAAGCTAAGGAGCGAAAGAGAGGAAGTTCCTCATAAGGGGGGCGGTATAGGAATTTATACTATTGGAGAATAAAGGGGACCTCTGATGGGGCGTTGGAGGTCACCGGAGGCCCTTTGATTGGAGGCCCCTTTGACCGGAGAGTTCTTTTATTGGATACTGGTTAACACCTCAAGTAAAGCTTAGGTTATTGTGGGTATTAGCCTGTAATAAATGCCCCCTCCTTTTTCCCCTCCCTCCCCACTAGTATTCTATTAGTGTACTAGTGGTTATTAATTTGCTGCCCTCCGACGTCTTCTCGGGGTGTACACCGGGTCCCTATCCATTATATTAATTTCTTTATACTACTGTTTATACTTATCTAAAACCTCTATTTCCGATACTATTTCCATAAGCTCCTAAGTTAGTTTTATATAACTTTATTATTTAATTAGGGCCTGGTGATGGTGCCCTTTACTCACCGGCTACTACTTTACTACTAATATATTTTCTATAAACCATTTAGGATCTCCGTTCATATTATAAATCGGGGGTAGTTGTTTATTAGTTATTTTTTACTTTAGTAACGGGTTACTGGTTACCCTGTGGAGGAGGTCTACGTAGAAGTGTAAATAGATATTAGTTAGTATATTTAATTCTATTACGTAAATTAAGATCACTTATATAACTTTATACTTATAGTTAAATTACACTAGTTTCTTATTTAGCCTTGGGGATAAGTAGTTAGTGACGTTTAACCACACTTTGTCTCTAACCTTATACCACTTAACTAATCCCCTAGTGCGGTTTATGGAGTCTTCACTTCACTACTGAGCAACTATTATTGCTGTTTAAACGAACTCTATAGTATTCTTTATCCTCTAGACTAGCTACTTTACTATTTCCTTTCGATTCATTTCTAATTAACTATCTCCTTTTACCACTAGTAAAGGGTTAATATGGTATTTATACTTTATAAAAAATAGGGATATTGTTATAGTAATATTCATCAAGTTCCTAAAAGCTAGTTGCACACTAGGTAATAGTTCCCCCTAGTTATCCTAGGTATATATTATATATACACAGAGAATTACTTAGATCTCCTAGTTAAGGTGTTCTGTCCTTTTATTTATTTATGGGTAATAAGTAATACTTAGTAGTTATTTTACACTAATCAATTTACAGAATTCCTTCTAAAATCGGCTTATCTAATTCGATCCTCGGTTACTAATTATTATCCATAATATTTTATAAAACTTATAGTAATAGGAGAGGAACCACTAAATATAAGCTTCAGTGTCCATAATCTCCATTTCTTTTAACATAGGGTTCTTCGATAACCTGTTTATAATAACCCATAAGTATTAGGCCTTTTTCCTTTTTATTAGAGGAAGGTTAGTGATGAAGTCCATTAATAAGTTGTAGTAAATGTGGGTAGGTATTAGTAGGGGTTTAAGGACCCCTTTTTTGGCTTACCTCTAGATGTGTATCCCTTTATAAGTATTATAGTTTTATGTAAACCTTTGAACTATCTGGGACTGGCCTGGCTAGAAGAACTGTTTACTTGTTATTATTAACGTGCTATTCTGTCCTAGGTGGCCACTAGTGTAAGTCGTAACACTTTTATATAATCTTAGTTCGTAATTTGTTTAGGTGATCGTCGTTGTTTCCCCCCCCAGTACCCATAATTAATCTCTCCATATTAATCTTCCCAACCCATTAAGTTCATATTTAGTAATTTGAACCTTTAGCTTAAGCTTTAGTGGGAAACTTCTCCTCCTTTCTTTTATTACTAGATAAGTAGCTCGGTATACTCCGTTAGCTTTTATAGTTCTATCCTAAAGGGCTTGTAGTGTAGAGTCAGCGTTAAAAACAGTGGCTTATGGTATTTCCAGTGTATTTTTGGTAGTTCATCTAATTCGAGGATCACTGGGTAGAGTATAGCTTAGCTATGCAGAGTCGGGAATCATCTGGATCACCCAACCCTTTTCCCTCTCATCATCCCATCCTTAGGGGACGTCCTACTCCTTTTTTAATAGTATATTAGGTATTATTACTTCCTTTCCTAACTAATACTTAATCCTAAAATCGTACTAGGATAACTCTTTTACTTAGCGGCTTTATCTCTTAATTAAGTGTTACTTTTTCATAAAATACTTTAAACCCTTATAATCTATTAGAATAATAAAATACTAAATACTACGGAGTTCAACCCTCTAAAATTATAAATAAGTGAGTATTATAAGAAGCTCCTTATTATAAACTAGGTAATTATACTCTATTAGTAAGAGTTTCTATAAATAAAACCCAACTAACCTCTAATAACCCTCTAGGTCCTTTTATGATAATGTACTACCTAAAACAAAACCTAAGCAGTCTGTTTTGATATGTATTTCGTTATCCAGGTCAAATTACCATAGGAACAGCTCTTCTATAAACATCCTCTTTAGTATTTCGAATACTTCTCCTTAAGCTATTCCCTAATAAAAGATTACCCGCTTTTTTGTTAATTAGGTTAGGGGCTCTATTAATCCACTATACCTTAGTATAAATATATAATAATAGTTAATGAAACCTAGGAATCTTTATATACCCTTAAGGGACCTAGGGGTTAACCACTCTTTAATAACTTTTAACTTATTAGGATTATATAATAAACCCTTTTCTACAGTAATAATAAAATTAACGTATTTCACCTTCTCAACACAGAATTCACACTTCTTCGGGTCTAGGTTTAAACCAGGTTTAACTAGGGCTTAGAGAACTATTCATACTTTCTCCTTATAATCCCTCTTCAAGCCACTAGTATAAATAAGGATATTATCCATATAAACTATAATAAAATTATGTAAGAATTTCCATAAAAAAGTATTAATATATTACTAAAATATTATTAAGGCGCTGGTAAGCCTAAAAAGGCAAACCACCTACTTAAATAACCTATATCTTATTCTAAAAACAATCTTCTCTAAATCTCCTTTAGTAATCCATATCTTATAAAAAATAACCATAATATTAAACTTTATGAATTATTTAATAATAGTTATTTTATTAAGAGTTTCTGATATTAGTGGGAGTGAGTAATAGTCCTTTTTTATAATAATATTTAGGGCTTTATAATTAACACAAAATCTCAATCCACCGCCTGGCTTCTTAGCGAATAGTATGGGGGCACCGGCTACCAAGCAACTAGCTCAAATAAACCCCTTATCTAATACGTTATTAAGTGTTTTTTTAATACTAATAACTCTTCTCTTAATATGGTGTACAAAGGTCCCTAAGGGAGTTGGGGCTCCTTCCCTTCTGGTCCTATCTCTAAAGGGATTACGTGGTCTATACCTGGTTAATGGGGGGGCACTAAGTGCACTTTAATTAAGTTAAATAAATCTCTAAACTCCTTATACACCCATTCTAATACTAACCTTAAAATATCTTCCTATTTTTATAATTCTAATTTTACAAAAACCTTCTTAATATCTTATAAACTAGCTATTATAATAATAACTAGTGGTCTCTAATTATTTTTTTATTTTCTTTTTTACGTTATACAAGAAACTATAATAAACAATACTACTAATAAAAGTCTAACCCAACATATCTCTAATATATTTTCAGGCTCTTCTTTATTAGAAAAGTATACTCTTACTCTTCCTTTCCTATAAATAAACTAATAGGTATTAACATCATACTTCACCTTATTCTAAACCATCCAGGGATTTCCCAAAAATATATCTAGTTTTAAATCGTCCACTATATATACATAAACTCATTATATATAACCACTAATTTCCATTTACATCACAGCTACTCCCTGGCTTCCACCCGGCGAGGGGCCACTTATTATATAACCTCTCATAAAACATTTTATTATATTAATAAGCGGTAATCGGAGACATCATACAAAAAAACAGTTAACCATAGCATAGACTTCGCAGCCGGTGTCCACCAGGGCATCAATTAAATATCCTTTATTAATTCTAACTTTTATGATTATAGACTACTTGCCCTATTACTACTGGCTCCTTTAGTGTTTCTTCCATCCCTTCACTTACTCCTTAGTGGGCTCCGGGGCCCAATTTTGTCCTAGAGTTATTCTTTTCCCAACTTATACTTATTACTTAAACTAGGGATTATTAATTAATCTTCTTTTTCTGTGTTTCCTTTTAAGTAAATTTTAGCTATAAAGGACTGGTTGGCCTGTTAGCGGTGTTCAGCCTTCTTCTAGTAATTCCATACAAAGTATCCTTTTTTTCTATATTCAAAGTATTCACAATAATCCTTATTATATTCCAGGTTTCTCTATTAGGAACGGTTATTATCCGTAGAGGAACTAGAGTTTTTCCGGGGTCTAGTGGTAGTTATCTTTTTAGCTCCTATAGACTAAACCACTCCTATTATAATAATATCTCCATTATTATCCTTTGGATAAATAATAGGGGAGTGGGTGGACTTTTAAGGGTAATTATATTTAAAGGCCTATTTAACCTTCTAAGTAATATCCTATACTCAGGTAAACTAGCCTAGGTAGTCCTTGGGAAGCTCGACTATGAGTAGCCGGTCCTTTAGTGAAGGGGTTAAGGCTACCTCTAAGAGTAATATTTACACGGTAACGGGCTAATCACTACCACCAGCATCGGCTATTATTCATTTAAACTTAAGTAAAAATATTATAAAACTCTTATTCTTTTTTTAGTGTAGGGTCTATAACTAGGCAACAGCTTAGGATTAGGTATTCGGATTTAAATAAGTATAATTAAAATAATATATAAAATCCTTAGGGTTTCTGGGTTTATTAGGTCCTCTAGTGGTATAAAAGGTATTAATTACTTATTAGGGATTAACTTCTAAATATAAATTAACTAAGTACTAGAGTTTATAGTTTATAGGGTAAAAGGGGTAATCCATTAAGATCTTATTTCTTATTTATTATACCTAAGGGGTGTATTCCTTTTATTTACCCGAAAGCTTTAGGGGGTTAAGTAAGGGTTTCCGGTGAGTTAACTCGTTAGTGAGTACCAGTGGGGTATTAGTGTGGATACCACTAAGAGTACAAAGGGTTTCGCTCCCAAGGGTTATTAACCTCTAATTCTAACTCTTTTCTAGTTTCTCACTAATCTTTATTATCTAAGCTTATAGGGATCTTAGAGTAGTATTTAATATTTCTTCTATAATTAACTTATTATAGAGTATCGGGGGTATAACAGTGTCCATCGGGGCAACTAGGCTATTTCGATTATTCTTCTAGGGACTAGTGGGGAACTAGTGGTTAACTTATTGGAGTCCTAGGAGTGTTGTTCTTCGTAGGGAGCTGCGCTCAACCTATACTCCTTTCTACTTAACTAGTGGGGAGCTGTGCTTAACCCAGTGTTATAGTAAAGTTATAATCCTAAGCTTAAAGTATGCAAAGGGCTAGGCCTAGGTGTTTTCGACCTTAGGGTACTCTATTACTATTTACTTTAAGTTTAGGAGCAAAAAAGAGGAAGTTCCTTATAAGGGGGGCGGTATAGGAATCTATACTATTAGAGAATAAAGGGGACCTTTGGTGGGGCACCGGAGATCACTAAAGGCCCTTTAATCGGAGGCCCCTTTAACCGGAGGGCTCTTTTATTGGATGCTGGTTAACGCCTCAGGCAAAGCTTAGGCCATCGTGGGCATCAGCCCGTAATAATTGTACTCCGTAGGTAAGTTCTTATGTGAAAAGAATGCTATAAGCTTTAAGATCCCTTCGTTATTATACTACGATAAAGCACCCCTTACTATATAACTAAATGAATTGGTCTTGAGTATTATAGTTCGATTAGGGTCCCAGTGAGCTAATACAAGTGCACTGATTAGGAGCATTTTCAGCTCCTCGAACGCTCTAATACACTCCTTACTCTAAATAAACGATATATCCTTTTTAGTTAAGGTTATTAGGGGTTATATAATCCCTAATAAATTAGGTATAAATTATTAATAGTAATTAATAAAACCGATAAACCCACGGACTCCTTACACTAATCGGAGCACTTCCCATCCCTGAATTACCTTAATCTTCTCAAAGTCCACATAAATTCCCTTACCAGCATTAACAATAAACCCCAAATACTTAACACTCTTAGCCTCGAACTCACACTTATCAATATCCATATACAGGCTTACAGCGCCTAGGTGCTCGAGGACCTTTTTAACCTTTTCTCTATAATTAAAAAGGGAGCCGTCTAAATAAATTAGAACATCATCGATATAAGCTAAGTAGAACTTATCTAGGAAATCTCATAAGGTATAATTAATATATCACTAGAACGTCATAAAGGCTCTAATTAAACTAAAAGTGGTAACCATCTATTCGTATAACCCATACCTTATCCTAAACACCGTCTTCTATTCATCTCCTTTCCTAACCCGGATCTTATAAAAATAACGATAACATCCAACTTTATTAACCACTTCACTTTTACTAATACCCTTAGAGTCTCACTAATCAGGGGTAAGGGGTATCGGTCCTTCTTTATAATAATGTTAAGGGCACGGTAATTAACGCAAAACCGTAACCCTCCTCTAGGCTTCCGGATAAATAAAACAGGTAATGATATAGGGGAGCTATTAGCCCTAATAAACCCTTTATCTAACAATTCTATAAGGGTTCAGTGTAATATAATTAACTTTTCCCTTAATATACTATATAAAAGTCCCTAGGTCACTAGTTTATTTTAACCATAGGAGTCCTTCTTAATAAGGATAATATAGTCGACGTTCTTTTAGTGCAGTAGTAATTAATTAGCCTTATTTTAGTTAAAGATATATAGAAATTTGTAGTAATACGTAGAGAGTTTTGTCCTCGGGTCTATTTTTATTTTTAGTATTAGGGCCTTCTCAATATTAGCTAAACTTATAGAGAACGCGTTTAAGGTGGATATACTAAAAGGGATCTCTCTTCTTTTCCATACTCACCTAATTAGAGCTAAGAATACCAATCTAATCTGCTACTAGATTAGGAACTTTGTGTTACGGGCTGATGCCCACGATGGCCTAAGCTTTGCCTGAGGCGTTAACCAGCATCCAATAAAAGAGCCCTCCGGTTAAAGGGGCCTCCAATTAAAGGGCCTCTAGTGACCTCCGGTGCCCCACTAAAGGTCCCCTTTGTTTTCTAATAGTATAAATTCCTATACCGCCCCCTTTACGAGGAACTTCCTCTTTTTTACTCCTGTTGCAAGCATACTGGGCCACTAAGACGTCTGGGAGCTATGCTCAGCTAAGTCAGCACTCACGTAATGTCCTGGCCCCCGAGCCGGCCTATTTATTTTGCTGGACACACCCACTAGATAGTGAATAGATTAAGCCTTCTTCTCCTACTTAACCTTATATGCACATACAAACTCACTATAATTATAAGCCTAACTCTAATTAGACCCTTCTTTACCCTCATAAGCACTATGCATATAAAAGAAATTATTTTAATACATTTATACCTTATTAGCCTACTTTATACCCTTCTTCGTTTACTAATATATTATTTATTAATAAAACTATTATTATTAAAACTATCCTTCATAGTCGCTAGGATTAGTTATAATAATACTCTGCTCTTTAGTATTACACTAAAAGCTAAGGGATCTGGGAACGTATTAATCCTTAGGTACCAGATACTCTAGATATTATAAGGCTCTCACTAATACCTCCTATAATTAAGAATTACATAATATAAGAATAACATAAACGATAATACGAGTACTAGGACCTTCATAAATAATAACTTCAGGTTATCACCAATACTATTCACTAAGTAAACTTAACTATAAACCCTAATACCGATGAACTAGTACCACCACAAGTACCTCACCCTATAATTCCCCCGGAGCCCACATAACCTACGCCTATTACGAGGGTTAACGTCTAATCCGATTAGGAGGACGCCCTCAAGTTACATACGGCCAGCACTTCCGCCCATACTTCTCTCTAAACCTCCTACTAAAACATTTAGAACTGGGTAAATAAATTAGTTATGGAATTAATTCTTATACTTACTCGTATATAATAAATAAATAAAGAGAATATTAGACTTTAAGTACTCCTTAGGCACCTATAAAGCCAACTTATTTTAATTAAAATAAGTATTAAGACCCTCGTAATTATAGAATACATATTAATCCTCTAAAAAGTGTTCACTAATATAAGTATTACCTATTAGTATATAAAATGGGAAATTACGTACACTAAGTGCTACTCCTATAAAGTCCCTATAATTAAGGGAATAAATACCACGTTAGTGTTTCTTAATGCTATTAATAGCTACTTTACACTAAGTTAGGCCGAGATAATGCGAAACTCAATTCACTAAGCCGAAACACTAGCATAGTAACCTTTAATACTTAATAAAACGGCTAGAATATTCTTAGCTATTACTTATTTTAACACTATCCATAAGAAACCAACTAAGCCCTTAGAATAATTCGTAACCTTTACTAAAAGGTTTAACTTAGATACCACTTTTATAACTAGCTCGGGTACTAGGACATCTGAAATATATAACTATCCTTATAGAAACCACTATTGGAAACCTGACTTATACTATAAGATCTAATATGTACTTACCGGAGCCGCTAATGGACCTATTAATATGAATAAGGAACGAGTCAGTAACCTCAGACACGAGATGTTCAACTCAGGCAACTAGACACACCTCTGGGATACATAGAAACACAAAAGGTGGATCACCTCTAATAATAACCCGAAGGCCGGGATTATTAGAGCTACTCGGAAACCTAACTCGAATAAATCCTCGACCTCCAACACTAGAATAGGCTCCTACCCGGGCTCAGTTGTAGCTTTCCTCTTAGTTGACCCGGCTATGGAACACCTTGGAGGGCCTGGCCCAAGCATTTTCAGCACTATGGGCACTCTATATCACCCCTTTTCACTCAGTACTACAATGGACAACTACGGCGTTACACACCTAATTAATAATAAAGATTTACTTATTAAAGGGACATTTATTAGTGAACTTAGTAACTAATACATCCATTATGGAAATAGTAAATTACCCATCATAGGATATGGGGAACGACGAATAAAGAAAACACTTAATAGAGTGTATAACCCAATTACCAAGGACCTTATTTTAAAGAATATAGTGTATATAGCGGATTTTCATATTAATATAATATTAGAAATACTCTTAAAGTAGTTTAGTATTTAGTATTATGGCCAAGATTATACCCTCCACTACGGAAGCCTCTTAAAGAGTGTGATCCTTAGATAACTCAAGTGGGAGCACAATATAATCCTATTCGAATACAACCCTATTAATAATTACCCTTTATTAAACATTCCTATAAGCATGGTATATGTTATTATAACTATATTTCTAATAAATTCTCACTATAATCGCCCTTTAAGGGAACTTAGGCCTAACCACACTATGGACACTACCCTTTAGCACCTTTATACCGGTTATTTAGGCCCTGATGCTCTCCGGAAGTTAGTCTTTACGATGAGGGGGGTAAAAATTAAGGGAGCTCCTATAAAAATTAATTACCAAACCTATTCACAAGTAAAAGCTCACTAAATAATATCCTAATAACCTTTAGAAAACATAGCCCTATGCCCTTTCTGGTGTATCTCCTAGGACCTTTTCGATTACCCTAGTGGTTATAGGAACACCTTATAGTTACTACTAATAATTAACGAATATACTAACATATCCCAGGGGTTCATAACAATACGTAAAACGCACACCAAAGTCTTTGAAGCCCTATAAACGTATATAGCTTGGATCTCAAGATAAACAGGCCTATCCGTCTGTAAAATAAGGCAGGACATTGAGCATGTGGTAATCGCTATTTAAGGCGAAACAGAATACGAGCGTTGGGCAAAGTATATAGGAATTAATATTAAGCTCCCACCAACTAATACCAAAAAGTTTATAGGATATAATAAAAAAGCAGGACATCACATTATTAATAAAGTATTTACAATATTAATTAGTGCCGACTTACCAAAGAAATTATGACCAAAAACCGTAATAACAGCCATATTTATTAATAATAACTACCCTCGGGCATTAAAAGGCTAGAAATCACCAAATCAGATCTACGTAAAGTGAATACAACAGTACATCGGATAATATAACAAAAACCTAACCTTTTATCCATCTCAAGACCCGCGTCCTGAACTAGGTGGCCTCCACACCTATGGGTATAAGGCCTATGTACTAGATTAGGTGTATAAGGGAGGTCATAAAAAGCGAGAATTCAAGGTTAAGGCACAAGTGCACATAGGATACCTCATAGGATACGTCCTATATACGCATAATCTTTTCAGAATATAAATCCCCACACTTAATCGGGTTATTATCTTATATAACATCACCTTTAATAAGTACTCCTTTTATAATCCTACTAATAACACAACTACCATAACCACTAAAAAAGTGAAAATTCTATTAAAGGATATTGAACCAAAGGACCCATACCCAAACATAGTCCTCGAGGCCCTCAGGATATATAAATAAAAAGAGGAAAATAACCCTACCTAAGAAAACGTAGTTACTAATGTTTTATAAAACGTTGTAAAACAAGGGATACTACTATAAACAAAAGCTAATAATAATCTAGTTTCACCTAAGCCTACACTAAACCCTAAGAGTATACTAAGTATAATAATAAAAAAAGTTAGAGATATCGGGGCAGATACCAAGGAGGTATAAAACTTACCTACCCTTTCAGAGACTACCCTATCCAATAGTAATGCCCGACCAAGCATAATACTAGACAGCCCATAAAAAGCAGAAAGGACGGATTTTAAGGTAATTAATTAAACCTCTAATTAACTCACCAATTAAAATACCCTAAAAGTGAAAAGAGAATACCACCAGAAGGTCTATAAACCACTTACCTAGTTTAGTATAAAACTTAGAGTTGTAGGAAGGGAGGGAACCCAAAACGAGGCCTTTAGGGGGGAATTAAGGTGAGATCTTAATACCTTCTTATAATTAGAAGACTTAGAAGCCCCCCATTTACTATATTATGTGGCAATTAACCTAGAAGGGATCCCTTATAAGAACCCCTAGTACGATTTCTTCGCTACCTTTATGCCTAATCAGCTAAAGATGGTATAAGAGAGTACCTTAGAATATAAAACACTTTATTTAATAATCACCAGAGCTACTAAAGAGTAACCTGCATAATAAATAAAACCCACACTTATCAAAGACCCTAAGGGCAACCTTAGATACCACAAAGATACCTTACTAACACCTCCAACAAAGTGGAAGAACATCCAATAAATCAAAGACCTATTAAGGACCAAATGGATTAATATAGTAGAAGAGGAAATCCATAAACTCGTTTCTAAAGGTACTTAGAGGGAGATGGACTGCTCATTAGCGCACTCTAAGCCCCTCCCCTTGAAATAGGTATTTATATACAAATTCAATAAAAACGGTTTCCTTGAATACTACAAAGTGTGGATATGTGTACGTAGAGACCTTCAGAAGGTTAATACCCTATAAAACATATACACTACTACCCTTATAACACACTCTTTTAGAACTCTAATAGTCGTGACCACTTAATTCGATTTTAAAATTAGTTAATATAATATGGTGAACATATTTTTTAATGTAAAAATGGATCCAAATGGAGAACTTATAGTATACGAATTTCTGGATAGTTTTGGACAACCTAGAAAGTGTACTGAACTTGTTTATACTCTCTATGGGCTCCGAAATATACCCATCCTTTAATATAAGATGTTCTTAAAGATCCTAATAGACGTAGGGCTAGTACTATGCCCTAAGGAACCCTATATTTTCTATATAAAGGACCTCAAGGTCTTTGTTATGTTCTACGTGGACGATATCCTGGTTATAAACCACTATAACGACGCTAAAGCGGCCACTAGAGTTGTTAATAGTATTAAGTCGGCGGTGGAACTCAAGGACCAGGGCCCCGTAGAATAGTACCTTGGAATACGAATCATTAGGAACCGTGAAATACACAAAATCTACCTCATCCACAACTCTTATATTAAAAAGGTCACCAAACACTTTGGCCTCGTAAATAACACCGTAACCCCTTATACTCCTATACTAAAAGGCCTCATACTATATAAGGGATAAGTAATAAGGGCTCAAATCAAAGAATTCCAGGAAAAAGTCGGATCCCTCCTATACACTACGATCTTTGTACACCTTAATACTACATATCCAATAATAAAGCTCTCCTTATTCCTAATAAACCCTTCTCCAAAGCATCTCGCAGCTGTAGATCAGGCTATTCACTATTTTTTTAGTATACACTACCTTATTATCGGCTATAATAGTGTAGGGGGTAAGGGAGATACTTAAGTACTTCTAATTATAAGTAACACTTTGTTCATAAACGACGAAGTAATAAGACGCTCCTCACAGAACTTCATAATCTCCCTTTTTAGTGGACCTATTATATAAAAGGCCACCAAATAAACAATAATCACAACATCCACCACTAAAACAGAACTTCTAAGTTTCTCAAATACTACTAGAGAAATAATCGCTCTCTAGAGGTTCTTTAAGGACCTCTTATTTGACCTTAGAGATGTTTAGAGGATTCACTATAATAATCAGTAAACCATAAGGTTTATAGTAAACAAAAAAGAACGGATATTAACCCGTTTAAGGTATGTAAACATTCACAATATGTAGCTTAAATAAGAATATACTAAGGGTAAATTTAATATAATTTATATACTAATAAACCTGATGCCCATAAATAAACTCACTAAAGTACTTTTAAAAGTAAAGTTTAAGTATTTTAAAGGTTTTCTTAACTTTTATAATATACGGAAATTAGTTATAATGGGTACGGGAAGTAATAACGAGTAAAGAATAGTTATATTCAGGCCCATAGACCACACACACCACTAATATAATAAAGTAAGAACTTTTCCTAGGTACAAGGCCCCTACACGCATATAACCGAGTATGAAATACGAGTATTAGAAGCCCCGAAGGGCATAGAAAGCGAGCATAACCCCTAATTAGGGTAGAAAATATAATAAATAACCGTATAGGCCTCCTCGAAGCTAGGCTTAAGGAAGCCGCAAACAAAGGTAAGGTAAGCCTCGTAGCCACCAACAGCCTCGTTAATAGTAGTAGTAGTAAGCATAATAGAGGTAACAATAACCTAGGAGGTATAATAAGATAAAATACGGTTAATAAACATCTTAGTAACCGCCTTCTTAGGGGTACCCTTCTTAAGTACGGCTTTAGGGGCAGCGGGCACCGAAAAAAAAAGAGAGGACTCATCCTCCATCTCCGTATTATTATTTAGGACGATAACCTCCTCCTTCTCCATATTAAGGAGGAAGTACATAGTAAAACATACACACTAGATCATCTGGAAACTATTAATATAAATACTAACTAGGCTAATATACAAAAACTTAAGGTATTATTAGCATTAGGGTCCTAAAGGACGTAGCGAAAACCCAAAACCATAATCTTAGTGACCTTAGGGACCGAACTATAATTAACGCAGTAACTATAATAGCACTCCTAGTACTTAGTAATACGTATACGTACATAGGCGTGGTAACAAAGTTCCATACTCTCCTCGTCTTTACACTTCTTACCCCGGAGGGCGTTATGGACGTAGGCGAAGTAGGGAATATCATTCTATAGGCCCTTAGTGGCCACCTCCTCCTCCTTTTTCGAAACCTCAAACACCACAAAGTCATTCTTCTCCTCCTCATACACACCAGTAGCAGCGGAGCTCTCCTCGGGCTTAGGGGTAGTAGCAAAAGGATCAAAGGACCCACCTCCTAAGGGGGTAAGGACTAGCTACATCTCGTCGTACTCGTTATCCTCATCGTCCTCAACGAGCACAAAAGCAGGTATAAGAGCGGGGGTGGGGGCAGGGGAAGCAATACACACAGAGAAAAGGAAGCGCTTATAGCGAGCGTTATAGTACGTCTAACAAGCCTCGGAGGGCGAGGCGACGACGAGACTAGCTATACTCCTAGTGGGCGTATAAGTATTACCCCTGGTAGATGTGAGGTGCGAGGTGTAACCAAACTTCTTACCACTAGTTTTAGGAGTAAAACCTAAAATATAACTATTAAAAAAATAATATAGAAAACGAGGAAACATAAAAAAAGGGAATACTTACTAACACGAGGCATAGTAATAATATTAGATTAGTGGATCTATACAAAAAATCAACTATTAGTGGCTATGGGGGACAAAAACGCAGCGAAAATACATATAAAAAGTGGTTTATTAAAATTTAAGGAAAGTAAGTTTTCCAGAGGTAACGGGTAGCGAAAAGTTTTTCCTTTAGCTACTTATACACACCTCACTTATAGGTCATTAGGAGTATAGGGTACGTGATAATTGGGAATAACCTCTCTCACAAGCCGAGATGCATGCGTTACCCCGGATACCATAGTTTTGACCACATCACAACAAAAAAAGGCAAGTACAAAGGCCTAAAACAATAACATAACATAGATATTACGACTATTATAAAGCGAGGGAATTTGTTTAAATTAATTAGAGTTATTATTTCTAATTAAATTATTTAATTTAGAACGTATATAAAAGAGCCTGGTGGCCGTTACTTCGATGTGAGCAATTACCCCAGTGGCGCAATTGGGGGGTGTGTCGCAAGCATACTAGGCCACCAAGACGTCTAGGAGCTGTGCTCAGCTAAGTTAGTACTCACGTAATATCCTGGCCCCCGAGCCGGCCTATTTATTCTACTGGACGCACCCACCAGATAGTAAATAGATTAAGCCTTCTTCTCCTACTTAACCTCGTACACGCATGCGAACTCGCCATAACTCCTTAGTTTAAAGTAAATAATAATAGAGCACCCTAAAGTCGAAAACACCTAGGCCTAGCCCTTTGTATACTTTAAGTTTAGAATTATAATTTTACTATAATACTGGGTTAAGCACAGCTCCCCACCAGTTAAGTAGAAAGGAGTATAGGTCAAGTGTAGTTCCCTGTGAAGAATAATATTCCTGGGACTCTAATAAGTTAACCACCGGTTCCCCACTAATCCCTAAAAGAATAATCGAAATAGCCTAGTTACCCCGATAAACACTACTATACCCCCGATGCTCTATAGTAAACTAACTATAAAAGAGATATTAAATACTATTCTAAGATCCCTATAAACCTAAATAATAGAAATTAGTAAGAAATTAGAGAAGAGTTAAAACCAGAGGTTAATAACCCCTGGGAGCGAAACCCTTTATACTCTTAGTGGTATTTATACTTGTGACGGGCTGGGCCCTCTTGGAGGCTTCGCAGCCTCTCAGCCATGGACTCCGCTTACCTAAGCCCGGCTTACCTAATACGGATTAACCTTAGGCCTGATCAGAGTAAACGGGTCCTATGGGGCGGAAGACATTTTCTCCTTTTCTCTCTTATTTTAAAGATACTCGTAGTAGTTACTATAGTTAATTATAATATATGTACTTAGATCGTTATATTATTTTTAAGATCTTAGTATTATTGGAAATAACGAGAATATATTGGGTACGGAAATAATTATCGACGAAAAGTAAGTTTACGACCTTAGTGGGAATAGTAAAGAGTCCCAAGTAGGTTGACCTGAAGGTCCCTGAACGCTTAAAGCTGATTAACGAGGTCTAATTAGGGCTAAAAGGTTTTAATAAACTTAAAAAAACGCATTCCGCGTAGTAGAGTACCTCAACAACGTCGATTAGTATATTATGATCACTACTGAATAAAGACGTATAGAAGGAATAATAACCGTATTATAATAGAAAATAACGTCGACTTATCCAGAAACCCATAACAACTAGTACAATTAATCGGTCAGTTATTAGCCTAACTATAAGAGATGCAGACCACCTAAGTGGCTGAATAAGAGGCTTAACGAGAATAAATTCGAATATTATAATAAACCCTAGTAGAACCCAGGTACCTAACCTTAACGTTACACAAAGCCCCTATACCCTCTACGACGCCGATCCCACCTAATTAGGCCTATACACCACCTCTTAGATAACTAAAACACTAAATCCCCGATCCACCGAAGTTTAACGGATTGCATAAAAAATTTTAATAATAGCACCTCGAGATAAAAGGGAAAATAAGTGTGAACAGGGAAGCCTTTAGTTTAGTATTAATAGTGTTCACCTATATTTACTCTAAACTGGAAAACACTATATAAGTTATAGTGAGCACCTATTATTCATAAGGAGGAGCTAATAGGTTAAAGAACCCTAAATAATTTATAGAATACCTAAAGGGTTACTACGTAGACCCTAATGCAGAAGTACGAGCCCTTAACCAACTAAGAATAATACGTTAAAAGGAGAATAAGAGTTTTACCCACTTCCTTCCCAAGTTCAAAAAAGAGCTCATAAAAGCGGGAGGAGGACACTAACTGGACAACATCAGGATCAACTACCTAAAAAAAACTCTAAACATTATAATAAGAACCCCTTTAATCAATATAATTAACAAACCAACGGCCTATACTGTATACACCTAGATACTCCTAACAATAAGATCAGAGTTAGATAGTGAATCGTACTAAGCTCACTGTAAGCATTAATACAAGAGATCGCCAACACCCGGCCAGAACAAAGTCAAGTCACCAACTAAACAAGATAATCGGACAGGATCACTTTAACCTAATTAAATGGATTAGGAACCCACTAAGGTAAACCGGATAACTAAGGATAAACCAGTCCGAAGAAGGTCAAACCAAAAGGAAACCCGCAAATACTACAATTACGGTAAAAAGGGGCACATACAATAGAGATACCCTGGAGACCGGAAAGACAAGGAGACCAAAACCTCAAAAGGGAAGACCAAAAAGCAGAGCAAAACAGATATTAGCTCTAATCAGGACTCTGAAAAATCAGGAAAAGAGTAACTCCTAGTAGAAGTCGTCATCAGGAGGAACAGGCTACAAAAGAATAGAAGGTTATTAAGAAGAATATAAACTATAACCCATTCTATATTAACATTAGAATTAATAGGATACAATACACTACTACTCTTATTAATACAAAGTATCTAACATACACCCTAATCAGCGACACCTTCACCAAAAAACTCCGCCTACCACACATTAGCATCACCCCTCGGAATTTAATATAAATCACCACTACAATCCCTAATACAATTCGTTATATTACCTATACCAATATCAATATTAATAATTATAAACAACAACAACTATTCTTTTATATTATCCCTAATCAAAAAGACGACGTTATTCTAAGTAGATCATAGATAATAGACGACGATATCATAGTATACCCAACTAAGGGCACCCTCCACATAAGTATTATAAACTACTAGGTTCAAAAGAGGAAACCAAATTAAACATTATAAAACCCCGGCTTCCCGATCCAATAATAAACCAGAACTATATTTATTACCCTAATTAGGCGAACTAAATACAAAAACTCAACACTTAATAAAACAAAACCTCTGAACGTCTTTGCAGCGAGCCTCGCCAATATCAAAAAGGCACTTACACCTTAAAAAAAGACCAACCCAAAAACCAAACTACCCATATATTATTATAAGTTTTTATATGTATTTAACCATAATAAGGCTAATTAGTTACCACTACATCGAGATAACATTGACCATGTAATTCCCATTAAAAAAGACTTAATAGGGTAAGATAAGCTAGTTATATAGGGACCCCTATATGGGATATTTAGGGAAAAGCTAATCGTATTTTAACGGACCCTCATAGAATTACTAAATAAAGGCTTTATTTGTACTAGTAATTCTCCTATTTTATTACCTGTTCTATTTATTCGAAAACCCGGGGGAGGATTAAGGTTTTATATTAATTACCGGGTTCTGAACATTATTACTAAGAAAAACAAATATCCCTTACCCCTGATTAGTGAAACTCTAAGAGCCCTAGCTAAGGCTAAGTAGTTAACAAAGTTAGACGTTATTACTATATTCCATAAAATTAGGATTAAAAAAGGTAATAAATAGAAGACGACCTTTAAAACAAAATACAGCTTATACGAATAAATAGTAACTCCTTTTAACCTAATAGGGGCCCCCACTACGTTCCAGAGGTACATTAACCATACTTTACGGGATTTCCTAGACGAATTCTGTACCACTTATATCGACGACGTTCTAATCTATTCAGATGGTTTACTCGCTAATTATAGGGAGAAAATCAAGAAGGTCTTAAGCCGTCTAGGTGTTACCGGCCTATAAATCGATATCGATAAATACGACTTCGAGACGAAAAGGGTTAAATACTTAGGGTTTATTATTGATGTAGGGAAGGGTATCCGCGTTAACCCAGAGAAAATTAAGGCTATCTAGACATAGGAGGTCCCCCGATCAGTATAAGGAGTCCGTGCCTTCGTTGGTTTTATAAATTACTATTATTAATTTATACTGGACTTCTTAGGGTTAATATACTCCCTTATAATTTTAATAAAAAGGGATATCCTATTCGTATAGAGTAACGAGTATATAAAAGCGTTTAATAAGTTGAAGGCCCTCCTAATTAGTGCCCCCGTACTAATATATTAGGATCCTAATTGAACTACTATACTAGAAATAAACTCATTAGGTTATATAGTGGGTAGCGCTTTATTATAATACGACGATGAGGGTATTTTATGGCCTATTACGTTCTTTTCACGGAAAAACTTATTAGTAGAATATAACTACCTAATATATAATAAGGAATTATTAGTTATAGTCCATTATTTAGAATACTAGGACTCTGAATTAAGGAGTATAAAGGAGTTTATTATTTTAACTGACCACCTTAACTTTAAGTATTTCATAACTAAGAGATAATTAAGTGAATACTAGGTTAGATGGTCGGAGCTCCTATCCCATTATAACTTCATAATCTAGTTTTAACCCAGTAAATAAGCGATAATCCCTAATATACTATTTAAACGAGAATAAGACGTTCCTAATACCCAGTGAGATGATCAATTAGAAGGACGGAGGATATAGCTCCTAAAGGGGAAATGGAACATAGTTATCGTGAACTGGGTAACTCTCGAAACGAATTAAATGGATATAACGGAATCCGTGGAAAGTATTATAGTAGGTGATATAGATTAGGATAACGATCCCGAGGCTAATTAGTCGGAACTTATTTTGAACCCCTTTAAAGAGGAGCCCCTAAAGTCCTCTTAAATTAAAGGACTATAATTAAATAATTGTTATTAGCTGATTAGGACAGCTGTGAAAAGGGGGGACCATTAGTTACCGTTATAATGGAAGTTGCTTATAATATTATTAGAGTGCTTAGTGGACGACGATAGTAGACTCCTTTGGAGGGAGAGGATTTGGGTCCCTTATTATAAACCCTTATAAACCTAGTTAATCCAAGAGTCCTACGGCTTAACACTTAGTAGCCATCTTAGTAGAGATGCGTTAAAGGCCTTGATCAGCCACCGCTTTCACTAGCCAGGCCTGTCACAGGATGTCCGACGCTTTATGAGGAACTACGACGTTTATGGACGGGGTAATATATGGCGGGATAAGAAGAGGGGTTTTTTAAAGCCCTTACCCGTCCCTAATCAGATCTGAACAAAGATATTAGTTAACTTTATTATAGGGTTACTACTAACCCACCGTATAGGAGTAACGAATATTATAGTGGTAATAGACCGATTATCTAAGAACGTGATTTTCGAGCTACTTAAGGATATAACGATGGACGTTGTGGCTACGGCGTTAATACTTAGCCTAATTAAACACCATAGACCCCCGAGAACTATTATTTTGGATAGAGGCCCCTAATTTACTAGTTATATATGGAAACGGCTTTATTAACTATTACAGATAAAACAACGTTTATCTACGGCCTTCTACCCGGAGATAAACGGCACCATAAAATAAGTTAACTAAGTAATAAAAACCTACCTCTAAGCTTATACTTTGTATACTTAAGATAATTAGGACGACCTACTTCCAATAGCGATAATGGCTATTAATAACAGGGTTGCCTCGTTAACAGGCCTTAGCCCTTTCTTCACTACCCACGGCTATAACATCGACCTAATTAGAATAAGGGAGACTCTGTGGACTAAAGGAAAGACCCCCGCAGCTCGGGCAGAGGCCCTAATCTCAAAGTTAAAGGAGGCCTCCGAATAAGCATAAACGGCGATGGCCTCCGCCCAAGAGCAACAAAAAGCCTCAGCAAATATACAACACCAGCCTTCTAACCAGTTTCAACCAGGGAATAAGGTCTAGTTAAGGCTTAAGAACGTCCGTTCTAAGAGACCATCTAAGAAGTTAAACTAGATAAATACGAAGTACACTATATTAGAAATAGTCGGATCCTATACCTACTAACTTAATACGCTACTGGGTATTCATAACATCTTTTATATATCCCTGATTAGGTATACGGGAGTCGACCCACTACTATTATAGGAACGAAATAACGCCTAACCACCACCTCTACTAATAGACGACGAAGAGGAATTCAAAGTCGAAGAGATCTAGGACGCTAAGAAGATTTATGGTTCCTAGAAGGTTTTAGTTAAGTGGAAGGGCTATGTAGAACCTACTTAGGAACTAGTTAAGTTATTAATGGAGACTACAGCTTTGGATTATTACGAGGCTAGTTATGGACGAGTCCCTTTGAACGGGGAGGAGGGAGAGGGGGGGTAATTATAATGGGCTAGGCCCTCTTAGAGGCTTCGCAGCCTCTCAGCCATAAACTCCGCTTACCTAAGCCCGGCTTACCTAAGCCCGGCTTACCTAAGCCCGGCTTACCTAAGCCCGGCTTACCTAAGACGGATCAACCTTAGGCCTGATCAGAGCAAACGGGTCCTATGGGGTGGAAAACATTTTCTCCTTTTCTCTCTCATCTTGAAGATACTCGTAGTAGTCGCCATAGCTAGTTGCAATATACGTGCTTGGACCGTTACAATACTAATACCCCATTAGTATTTAATAGTGAGTTAATTTACTAGAAGCCCTTATTTAACCCCCTAAAGTTTTCGGGTAAATAAAAGAAATACGCCCCTTAGGTATAATAGATAAGAGATAAGATTTTAATGGATTACCCCTTTTACCCTATAAACTATAAACTCTAATACTTAATTAATTTATATTTAAAAGTTAGTTCTTAATAAGTAATTAATACTTTTTATACTATTAGAGGACCTAATAAAACCAAAAACCCTAAGGATTTTATATATTACTTTAATTATACTTATTTAAATTTAAATACCTAATCCTAAGCTGTTACTTAGTTATAAACCTTATACTAAAAAAAGAATAAGAGTTTTATAATATTCTTATCTAAGTTTAAACGAATAATAGTTAACGTTAATAGTAGTGATTAGCCTATTACTATATAAATATTACTCTTAAAGGTAGCCTTAACCCCTTCGCTAAAGGACCGGCTACTCATAGTCGAACTTCCCAAGGATTACTTAGGTTAGCTCACCTAAGTATAGGATATTACTTAGAAGGTTAAACGGGCCTCCAGATATAATCACCCTTAAAGGTCCACCTACTCCCCCGCTATTTATTTAAAAGATAATAATAAAAATGTTATTATAATAGGAGTAGTTTGGTTTATAAGAGTTAAAAAGAAAATAACCATTATTAAACCCTGGAGAAGTTCTAGTTCTTCTATAAATAATAACTATTCCTAATAAAAAAACCTAAAACACAATAAGGACTACTATGAATACTTTAAGTATAAAAAAAAGGATATTTTGTATAGAACTATTAAAAGAAGGCCGAATACCACTAACAGGCCAGCCAGCCCTTTATAGCTAAAATTTACCTAAAAGGAAATATAAAAAAAGAAGATTAATTAATGATCCCTAGTTTGAGTGATGAGTATAAGTTAAGAAAAGAATAACTTTAGGATAAAGTCGGGCCCTGGAGTCTACTAAGGAGTAAATAAAGGGATAAAAGAAACACTAAAGGAGCCAAAAACAATAGGGCAAGTAGTTTATAATTATAAAAGTCAGAATTAATAAAGGATATTTGATTAATGCCCTGGTGGACACCGGCTGCGAAGTCTATGCTATGGTTAACCGTTCCTTTGTATGACGTCTCCGATTACCGCTTATTGATATAATAAAACACCCTATAAGAGGTTATATAATAAGTGGCCCCTCACCGGGTAAAAACTAGGGAGTAGCCGTAATATAAATGGAAATTAGCGGTTATATATAATAAGTCTATGTATATATAGTGGATAATTTAAAACCGGATATATTTTTAGGAAATCCCTGGATAATTTAGAATAAGGTGAAGTAATATTAATACCCACTAACTTACTTATAAAAAAGGAAGAGTGAGAGTATACTTTTCTAATAAAGAAGAGCTTGAAAATATATTAGAGATACGTTGGGCTAAACTATTATTAGTAGTACCGTTTACTATAGTTTACTGTATAATACAAAAAAAGAAGATAAAAAAACAATTAAAGACCACCAACTACTATTATAACAACCAGCTTACAAGATATTGAGAAGGCTTTCGTAAAGTTAGAACTATAAAAATAGGAAGATATTTCGAGGCTAGTACTAGAATAGGTGTATAAGGAGTTTAGAGACTTATTTGACTTAACCAAAGTGTACCCGGTGCCCCCCCACCGACTAAGTATGGACTATGTAATCCCTTTAGAGATAAGGCCAGAAGGGAAGGAGCCCTAATTCCCTTAGGGACCTCTATATACTATATTAAGAGAAGAGTTACTAGTGCTAAAGAAGATACTTAATGACCTATTAGATAAGGGGTTTATTCGAGCTAGCTACTCGGTAACCGGTGTCCCCGTGCTATTCACTAAAAAGCCAGGAGGTGAATTAAGATTTTGTGTTAATTATAAAACCCTAAATGCTATTACGAAAAAGGACCGTTATCTACTTCTATTAATATTGGAAACTCTTAATAGAGTAATTATTATTAAGTGGTTTATAAAGTTTAATATTATAGTTGTTTTTTATAAGATATGGATCACTGAAGGAGATTTAGAGAAGACTATTTTTAGAATAAGATATGGGTTATTTAAGTGGGTAGTTTACTTTTTTAAGCTCACCAACGCCCTAATAATATTCTAGTAATATATTAATATTTCCCTATGGAAATTCCTAAATGATTATAGTTTATATGGATAATATCCTTATTTACATTGGTGGTTCGAAGAGGGATTATAAGGAGAAAGTATAAGTAGTTCTCTAGGCCCTAGCTAAAGCTGGCCTGAACCTAGACCCGAAGAAGTGTGAATTCTGTGTTGAGAAGGTTAAATACGTTAGCTTTATTGTTACTATGGGAAAGGGTTTATTGTGTAATTCCGATAAGTTGAAAGTTATTAAGGAGTGGTTAACCCCTAGGTCCTTTAAGGGTATATGAAACTTCTTAGGTTTTATTAATTATTATTGTATGTTTATACTAGGGTATAGTAGGTTAGTAGAGCCCTTAACCCGATTAATGAAAAAGGGGGTAATCTTTTATTAGGGAATAGCTTAAGGAGAAGTATTCGAAACACTAAAAAGGATGTTCATAGAAGAGCTGTTCTTACGGTAATTTGACCTGGACAACGAAATACACGTTGAGACAAACTGTTTAGGTTTTGTTTTAGGTGGTGTATTATTATAAAAGGACCTAGAGGGTCACTAGAGGTTAGTAGGGTTTTACTTATAGAAACTCTTATTAGTAGAGTATAATTACCCGATTTACAATAAGGAGCTTTTCATAATAGTCACCTATTTACAATCCTGGAGGGCTGAACTCCGTAGTATCCGGTATTTCACTATTTTAACGGATTATAAGGGTCTAGAGTATTTTATAAAAAAGCAATGCTTAACTAAGAGATAAAGCTGTTAAGTAGAAGACTTATCCTAGTATAACTTTAGGATTGAGTACTAGCTAAGAAAAGAAGTGATAATATTTAATATATTATTAAAAAGGGAGTAGGATGTCCCCTAAGGATGGGATGATAAGAGGGAAAAAGGCCGGGTAATCCAGATAATTCCCGATTTTATATAATTAAACTGTACTCTACCCGGTGACCCTCGAGTTGGACGAACTACCAAAGATATGTTAGAAATACTATAAGCCGCTGTTTTTAATGTTAACCCTATATTATAAGCCCTTTAGGATAGAACTATGAAAGCTGATAGAGTATACTAAGCTGCTTATCTAATAATAAAAGAAAGGAGGAGAAATTTCCCACTAAAACTTAAGCTGAAGGTTCAAATTACTGAATATAAACTCGATGAACTAAGAAGATTAATATGGAGAGATCGACTATGAGTACTAGGGGGGGGGAAACAATAACGACCGCCTAAACGAATTACAAACTAAGATTATATAAAAGTATTATAATTCGTATACTAGTGGCCACCTAAGACGGAATAGCACGTTGGCAATAATAAATAGATAATTCTTCTGGTTAGGCCAGTCCTAGATAGTTCGGAGGTTTACACAAAACTACGATACTTATGGAGGGATACACATTTAGAGGTAAGCTAAAAAAGGGTTCCTTAAACCCCTAATAGTGCTTACCTGTATTTACTATAACGTGGTTCATCATAGAGCAGGACACCATCATTAACCAGGACACTTTTCCCACCTCCATTATCCTCCCACTTTAATACGTCTTTTCTTCCATTATATAATACCTAATACCTTATCCGAAAATAGGATTAATTTAATAATTAAAGTAATTCAATTAACTCCATAATTAAGTATCCGATACATAGTGATTATTTATAACATTCCTAAAACTACCCTCTACACTAGAATAAACGGTCAAACTACTAAAGCCGATAATACCAACGCATAATTGAATTTAATAGAGACCAAGGAGGAGGCAATTATTTAATATATTATTAACCTAAATTCTCGAGTATTCTCACCCCGACGCGTGGATATAGAAAATATAACTAATACACTACTCCAGAAGCGTACTTCCCGACCAGTCAGGAAACACTGGACAGAACACTTTGTCCAGCAACACCCAGAACTCAAAACGCAATTTTCTCGTATTTATGACTATCAGAGAAGCCTCTACGAAAATCCTACGATTATTGAGCCTTAGTTTCGACTTATGGCCAATATGCGATCAAAATACGGTATCATAAACGAAGATTTCTGCGAAGGGCTGGTCCTAGGCCTTGTCTCAACCGAAAGGTAGCCAAATACTGTTTATTTCAAGCTGAAGAGGAAAAGGGTAAACTATGATATGGTGCGAAATCTCTGCTTCTTAGGGGGTGGGCGTTAATGGGGTACTGGTGGGGCACTAATGTGAGTATGGGCATAGCCCGGGTATAACCACCGGGTTTGGCTTATGATATTACCCCCCTCCTCCCCCCTGTGCGGCCTCTAGTTCCTGGCTGGCCTCCTGGGGGGCACCTGCGCATACGCTGTGTCCCCGTTGTTCTCTAATATCGGCCCATAGTGCTCCTCGTAATGGTCTAGCGCCTCCGTTTCCTCTATAGCACCGGTTAGCTCCTACGTGGGGTTAATATAGCCCTCCCACTTTACCAGGGCTTCACGTCTTCTCCCTTTACTCACCGTTTTCCATTTAGTAGCGTAAATCTCCTCTATCTGCCACTCATCCTCGCCATCTGCTTCCCCGGGTGACCACTGGTGCTAGAATCGTGGTATTCCTGTATAACCCTTGTCCATAGTAGGCTTGAAGGGTTGTTATTATCTTTTCCTCTGGGAACCCATACTTTGTTCTAGAACGTCAGCCTCTATTGCTTGTTAATTGTATATTCTGTGATCTGGACTTTTAGTTGTAACTCTAGTGGGAAGTTGTGTTATCCCTATTTCACTACTTTATAAGCTTAGTGGTATAACTTATCTTCTTTAATAGTCTAGTCCTAAAGTATTTGTAATTTGTTATTATTTATAAATATTATTATGTATAGGAGTATTGGTAAGTTGTTTGTGGTGTGGCCTATTTGGGGGGTACTAGTTCTTTCCTTAGGGATAGTGTGGTTAGGTATTAATTGGAGTATGCGTCCCTGTTTTCTTTTATCGTCCTAGCCTTAGAGGGTGTCCTGCTCCCTCCGAGAAAGGGCATCGGGGACTACTACTTCCTTTCCTAGCCGGTACTCTAAATAAAAGTTGTATTAGGCTAGCTTTTTTACTTATTAGTTTTATTTTTCGGTGAGGTGTTATTTTCTTATAAAGTATTTAAGGTTTTTGTAATCCATAAAAATCTTAAAGTTACTTATATTTTGTAGTTTTATTCTCTAGGCCCTAAGGTATACGAGTATAGTAAGTAGTTCCTTATTATAGATAGGGTAATTATATTTAGTTAGTGATAGTTTTTATAATTAGAATACGATGGGGTGTTAATGCTCATCGGGGTCTTCTTATATAAGGGTGCTACCTAAGGTAAACCCTGAATAGTTTATTTCTACTATTGTCTTTCCTTCAAGGTTAAAGCAGCGAAGCACCGGCTCTATACTAAATAACCACTTAAGCTCCTAGAATCCTTCTTCCTAATTAGGTCCCCAGTAGAACATAACCGACTTCTTTATAAACCTTATAAAGGGTTTAATAATAATAGTATAGTTAGGTATAAAATGCGATAATAATTCGTAAACCCAAGGAAACTTCTAACCCCCTTTATAATCTTCACAATTTTAACTGAAAAGGCACACTTCTTAGGGTCTAGTCGTAGTCCAGCCTCTGCTAGGCACCAGAGGACCACCCATACCTTCTCTTTGTACTTCTTCTTTAACCCAGATATATAAATTAGGATATTATCTAAATAAGTGATAATAAAGTTATTTAGGAAGTTTTGGAGAGTTATATTAATATACTACTAGAATATAGTTGGGGCCCAGGTGAGTTTAAAAGGGTAAACTAACTACTCAAAGAGTTTATATCTCGTATAAAACACTATTTTCTTAACGTCTTCTTTTATAATCCGAATCTCATAAAATACGGCCACGACATTAAACTTCGTATATTACTGCGGAGCGGCTACCCATCGGAGGGTCTCTAGTATAAGTAATAGTGGATAATAGTCCTTTTTTATAATACTATTAAGGGTTTAGTAATTAACGTAGAACCGAATTCCCCCACTAAGCTTCTTAATAAATAACACTAGGGTACCCACTAGTAAGCTGCTGCTTTAAATAAACCCTTTGTTTAGTAGGTCCTCTAGTGTCTTTTTTAGGACTAAGAGTTCCTTATGGGATATCTTATATAAGGGTCCTTATAGAAGTGTAGGCTCCCGGCTATGAGTGTCCTTAATAAGGGGGATCTTATGGTTAACCCCTGGCCTCTTAGGGGGTACTAAGTACACTTTCTTTAGGTCAAATAAGTCTCTAAACTCCTTATAGACCTAGCCTAGGATAAGTTCCTTTATATTTATAAACTTTTTTTCTTTTAGTGTGTCCTTGTTACGGGCTGATGCCCACGATGGCCTAAGCTTTACCTGAGGTGTTAACCAGCATCCAACAAAAGAGCCCTCCGGTCAAAGGGGCCTCTAATTAAAGGGCCTCCGGTGACCTCCGGCGCCCCACTAGAGGTCCCCTTTATTCTCTAGTAGTATAAATTCCTATACCGCCCCCTTTACAAGGAACTTCCTCTCTTTTACTCCTTAACTTAAAATAAATAACAATAGAGTACCCTAAGGTCAAAAACACCTAAGCCTAGCCCTTTGTATACTTTAAGCTTAGGATTATAACTTTACTATAACACTGGGTTAAGTGTAGCTCCCCACTAGTTAAGTAGAAAGGAGTATAAGTTGAGTATAGCTCCCTGCGAAAAATAATACTCCTGGGACTTTAATAGGTTAACCATTAGTCCCTAAAAGAATAATTGAGATAACCTAGTTACCCCGATGAATGCTATTATACCCCTAATACTCTATAATAAGTTAACTATAAAAGAGATGTTAAACACCACTCTAGGATCCCTATAAGCCTAGATAATAAAGATTAGTGAGAAATTGGAGAAGAGTTAGAACTAGAGGTTAATAATCCCTAGGAGTAAAACCCTTTACACTCTTAGTAGTATCCACACTAATACCCCACCGGTGTTCACCAGCGAGTTAACTCACCGGAAACCCTTACTTAACCCCCTAAAGTTTTCGGGTAAATAAAAGGAATACGCCCCTTAGGTATAATAAATAAGAGATAAGATTTTAATGAATTACCTTTTTTACCCTATAAACTATGAACTCTAGTACTTAATTAATTTATATTTAGAAGTTAATCCCTAATAAGTAGTTAACACTTTTTATATCACCGGAGGACCTAATAAAACTAGAAACCCCAAGGATTTTATATATTACCTCGATTATACTTATTTAGATCCGAATACCTAGTCCTAAACTATTACTTAACTATAAACCCTATACTAAAAAAAGAATAAAAGTTTTACGATATTCTTACCTAAGTTCGAATAAATAATAGCCGATATTAATAATAGTAATTAGTCCACTATTATATAAATATTACTCTTAGAAGTAGCCTTAACCCCTTCGCTAAAGGACCAGCTACTTATAGTCGAGCTTCCTAAGGACTACCTAGGCTAGCTTACCCGAGTATAGGACATTACTTAGAAGGTTAAACAGGCCTCTAAATATAATTACCCTTAAAAGTCCACCCACTCCCCTACTATTTATCCAAAAAATAATAATGGAGATATTATTATAATAGGAGTGGTTTAGTCTATAAGAGCTAAAAAAATAACTACCATTAGACCCCGGAAAAACTCTAGTTCCTCTATGGATAATAACCGTTCCTAATAGAGAAACCCGGAACGTAATAAGGACCACTATGAATACTTTGAGTATAAAAAAAAAGGATACCTTGTACGGAATTATTAGAAGAAGGCTGAACACCGCTAATAGGCCAACCAGCCTCTTATAGCTAAAACTTACCTAAAAGGAAACACAAAAAAAGAAGATTAACCGATGACCCCTAATTTAAGTAATGAGTATAAATTGGGAAAAAAATAACTCTGGGATAAAGTCGGGCCCTAGAGCCCACTAAGGAGTAAATAAAGGGATAAAAAAAACACCAAAGGAGCTAGTAGTAGTAGGGCAAATAGTCTATAATTATAAAAATCAGAATTAATAAAGGACACTTAACTAATGCCCTGGTGGACACCGGCTACGAAGTTTATACTATGGTTAACCGTTCCTTTATACGACACCTCTAATTACCGTTTATTAATATAATAAAACGCCCTATAAGAGGTTATATAATAAGTGGCCCCTCACTAGGTGGAAACCAGGGAGTAGTTGTGATATAAATGGAAATCAGTGGTTATACACAATAAGTTTACGTATATGTAGTGAACAATTTAGAACCAAATATATTTTTAGGAAATCCCTGGATAATTTAAAATAAAGTAAAGTATAATACTAGTACCCACTAGTTTACTTATGGGAAAAGAAAAGTGAGAGTATACTTCTCTAATAAAGAAGAGCCTGAAAACATATTAGAGATACGTTGAGCTAAACTATTACTAGTAACACCGTTTACTATAGTTTACCGTATAACGTAAAAAAGAAAATAAAAAGATAACTAGAGACCACTAATTATTATTATAGTAACCAGCTTACAAAATATCGAGAAGGTTCTCGTAAAGTTAGAACTACAAAAATAGGAAGACATTTCGAGGTTAGTACTAGAATAGGTGCATAAGGAGTTTGGAGACTTATTTAACCTAACTAAAGCGCACCCGGTGCCCCCCCACCGACCAGGTATAAACCACGTAATCCCTTTAGAGACAGGGCCAGAAGGGAAGGAGCCCCAACTCCCTTGGGGACCTTTATACACTATGTTAAGAGAAGAGTTATTAGTACTAAAAAAACACTTAACAACCTACTAAATAAAGGGTTTATTCGAGCTAGCTGCTTAGTAGCCGGTGCTCCTATGTTATTCACTAAGAAGCTAAGAGGTGGATTGAGATTCTGTGTTAATTATAGAGCCCTAAACACTATTACAAAAAAGGACCATTACCCGCTCCCACTAATATCGGAAACTCTTAGTAGAGTAGTTACTACTAAGTGGTTCACAAAGTTTAATATTGTGGTTACCTTTTATAAAATACGGATCGCTGAAGGAGACTTAGAGAAAACTGTTTTTAAAATAAGATACGGGTTATTTAAATGGGTGGTTTACTCTTTTAGGCTCACCGGCACCCTAATAACATTCTAGTAATACATTAACACTTCCTTATGGAAATTCCTAGACGATTTTATTATAACTTATATGGATAATGTCCTTATTTACATTAGTAGCTTAAAAAGGGATTATAAGGAGAAAATACGAGTGGTTCTCTAGGCCCTAGCTAAAGCCGGCCTGAACTTAGACCCGAAGAAGTGTGAATTCTGTGTTAAAAAGGTGAAATACGTTGGCTTTATTATTACCACGGGAAAGGGTTTATCGTATAATCCCGATAAGTTGAAAGTTATTAAGGAGTAGTTGGCCCCTAGGTCCCTTAAAGGTGTACGAAGCTTCCTAGGTTTCACTAACTATTATCACATATTTATACTAGGGTATAGTGGGCTAATAGAACTCTTAACCCAATTAATAAAGAAGGGGGTAATCTTTTATTAGGGAATAACTTAAGGAGAAGTATTTAAAACACTAAAAAGGATATTCATAAAAGAGCTATTCCTATAGAAATTTAACCTAGATAATAAAACACGTATTAAAATAGACTACTCAGGTTTTACTTTGGGTAGTGTATTATTATAAAAGGACCCAGAGGGTCACTAAAGGCCAGTTAAGTTCCACTCACAGAAACTCTCATTAGCAGAATACAATTACCTGATCTATAATAAGGAGCTTCTCATAATATTCACTTATTTACGATCCTAGAGGGCTAAACTCCATAATATCTAGTACTTCACTATCTTAATAAATTATAAGAGTTTAAAGTATTTTATAAAAAAATAACACCTAACTAAAAAATAAAGCCGCTAAGTAAAAAAATTATCCTAATATAATTTTAGAATTAAGTACCAGCTAAGAAAAGAAGCGATAATACTTAATATACTATTAAGAAGGGAGTAGGACGTCCCCTAAGGATAGGACGATAAGAGGGAAAAGGGCCGGGTAATCCAGATAATTCCCAACTCTACACAACTAAGCCGTACTTTACCCGGTGACCCTCGAATTAAATAAATTACCGAAAATACACTAGAAATACCACAAACCACTATTTTTAACACTAACCCTATACTATAAACCCTTTAGGATAAAACTATAAAAGCCGATAAAGTATACTAAGTTACTTATTTAATAATAAAAGAAAAGAGGAGAAGTTTCCCACTAAAACTTAAGCTAAAAGTTCAAATCGCTAAATATGAACTCGATAAGCTAGGAAGATTAATATGGAGAGATTAATTATGGGTACTAGGGGGGGAAAACAACGATGACCACCTAAACGAATTACGAACTAAGATTATGTAAAGGTGTTATAACTTATATACTAGTGGCCACCCAGGACGGAACGGTACGTTAGTAACAATAAGTAGATAATTCTTTTAGTTAGGCCAGTCCTAGATAGTTCAGAGGTTTATACGAAACTACGATACTTATAGAGGGATACACATTTGGAGGTAAGCTAAAAAAGGGTTCCTTAAACCCTTACTAATGTTTACCCGCATTTACTACAACTTATTAATGGACTTTATCACTAACCTTCCTCTAATAAAAAAGAAAAAGGCCTAATACTTATAGGTTATTATGGATAGGTTATCGAAAAATCCCACGTTAAAAGAAATGGAGACTATGGACACTAAAACTTATACTCAGTGGTTCCTCTCCTATTACTATAGGTTCTACGGAATACTATAAATAATAATCAGTAACCGAGGATCGAATTAGATAAGCCGATTTTAGAAGGAATTCTATAGGTTAACTAGTATAAAACAACTACTAAGCACTATTTATTACCCATAAATAAATAGAGGGACGGAACACTTTAACTAGGAGATCTAAGTAATTCTCTACGTATATATAATATACACCTAGGACGATTAGGGGGAACTACTGCTCAGTGTGTAATTAGCCCTTAGGAACTGAACGAGTACTACTACGACGATGTCCCCATTCTTTATAGAGTATGGATACTATATCGACCCTTTACTAATAGTAAAAAGAGATAGTTAACTAGAAACGAATTAAGAGGAAACAACGAAATAGTTAGTCCAAAGGATAAAGGACACTATAAAGTTCATTTAAGTAGTAATAGTAGTTACTTAGTAGTGAAGCGAAGACTCCATAAACCGCACTAGGGGACTAATTAAGTAATACGAGGTTAGAGATAAAGTGTGGTTAAACGTCGTTAACTACTCATCCCCAAAACTAAACAAAAAATTAACGTAGTTTTACTATAAATATGAATGTTATATAGGTGATCTTAATTCATATAATAAAACTAAGTATATTAACCAGTATTTATCTACACTTCTACGTGGACCTCCTTTATAGGGTAATTAGTGACCCGTTACTAAAATAAGAAATAACTAATAAATAATTACCCTCGATTCATAATATAAACGGAGATCCTAAATAGTTTATAGAAAACATATTAGTAGTAAAGTGGTAATTGGTGGGTAAAGGGCACCATCGCTAGGCCCTAGTTAAATAGTAAGGTTATATGGAGCTAACTTGGGAATTTATAGAAGTAGTATCGGAGATAGAGGTTTTGGATAAATATGAACAATGGTATGGAGAAATTGATATAGTGGATGGGGACCTAGTGTATACCCTAAGAAGACGTCGGAGAGCAGCAAATTAATAACCACTAGTATACTAGTAGAACACTAATAGGGAGGGAGGGGAGAAAGGAGGGGGTATTTATTACGGGCTGATACCCACGATAACCTAAGCTTTGCTTGAGGCGTTAACCAGTATCCAACAAAAGAGCCCTCCGGTCAAAGGGGCCTCCGATTAAAGGGCCTCCGGTGACCTCCGGCGCCCCACCAGAGGTCCCCTTTGTTCTTCAGTAGTATAGATTCCTACACCGCCCCCCTTACGAGGAACTTCCTCTCTTTCGCTCCTTAACTTAAAGTAAACAGTAATAGAGCACCCTAAGGTCGAAAACACCTAGGCCTAGCCCTTCGCAGTCCTTAATGTCCCTTAAACTTATAGTTATAACCTGGGCCTCTGGTGCCCTCTAATATTTCACTTATTAGTATATAATTATAAACGTAGGGGTTATTAGTAATTGGGTTATATAAATCTCTTTTATAGTAATTAGTTCTTCTTAATTAGAGAGATATATATTTACTCCTCCTTTACCGTAATATACCCACTGGGCAGCGGTGTTATATATTATATAGTTCACTTTTATTTATAGCTTCCCTAGGAATATGGGGGGGTTTAGGCCCTTTACTACGTATACGTAAACTTTCTAAGTATAGCCATTTAATTCTAAATCCAGGATAGTTATACCCTGGGTATCACCAGGTGATGGCCCGTTTTACGTATACCCTTATAAAGCATACTTCTTCTAATCCACTAGTGGTAGTCGGAGGTGTCTAAAGAGAGACTGATCCACTATTACATAGACGTCGTAGCTAGTATCGATGAGGGTGTGTATTAAGTGTCCTTTGTTAATCCTTGCTTAAATAGTGGCTGACCCTTGGCTCCTCTGCTACTACTCTTCTTAGTGGGATTCCCATCCTTTAGCTTCCTCCTTCATTAGCTCTAATACCCGACTTTATACTAGAGTTACTCTTTTCCCGAGTTATCCTCATTAAAGGAAGTATTAATAACCTCTCAGTCCTCTTCTTTTAACCTAAGATCCTTTTACTTCTTTATCACCTTAATACGGGTAACCTTCGCTTACCTAAAAACCTTCTTCTAGTAATTCCTAATAATATAACCTTCTTCACTATAATAAAAACACTCATAATAGTCCACCAGCGGGTTACCCGAGGAGTAGTAGTGGTAATAGTCCTTCTCCTCCCTTCGAATTAATGAGGTGCAGGCAACGCTAGTCATCTGAACATCTCCATCGTAATCCTTCCATAGAGGGGCTAGGATTAGGGACTAATAACACTCCCGTTTAATAATAACGAATATTATACACTTTAACTTCTAAATAATATCCTATACCCTAATAAACCACTAAGTATACTCCCCTAATAAGGAGATAATAATCAGGTACTCCTTTAAGTAGAAAGTAAGGGCGTTTTCTAATATAATAATCTTAACAATATCAGGCTACGCACCACCTCCTACGTCTACCATTATTCATTTAAACTTTAATAAAAAAATAACCAACTTCTCGTTATCTTTTTAACGGAGAGTTTATAACTAGGCTACGATTTAGGGTTAAGTGTTTAAGTCTTAGTAGATCTTATTAAGGTAAAATATAAAATCTTCGGGATTACATTAACCTCTAGGCCCCCCAGTTATATAAAACATAATAACCACCTACTAAGGACTAGTATCCAAATAAGAGTTAATTAAGTACTATAATTCCTAGTTAATAAGGTAAAACACTCTATCCATAACAATCTTATCCCTCATCTACTATGCCCAAAAAAGGTAATCCTTCTACTTCCCTGAGAACTTTAAGGGTATTAATAGTAGTTTATAGTATATTAGTATTTCTATTACGAGGTAATAGCTACCCACTAGCGGGGCTTCGGTGCCTACATCTTCCATAAGGGTCGGTATTATTACCCCTAAACCTCGGCTTCGCTCCAGCTCATTAGAAAACTCAGCAATCCTCACCTATAGGGGCCCGAGGGCCTCATTAAAGGCTAACTACAATTAGGCCTATAGTTCGTTAACTATTATGTTAATTAGTATCCTCTTTTTAATTAATGGGGAGTTATACTTTACCTAATATCCGACGTTCATTAATCTATTATCTGGGAGTTATACTTAACCTAGGATTCCGTTTTATAACCAATAAGGAGTTATACTCAACTTAGTAATATCTTATATAATAAATAAAACTGAGTTTGAAATATACGAAGGGCTAGTCCTAGGCTTTATCTTAACTAAAAGGTAGCTAGATATTATTTATTTTAAGTTAAAAAGGAAAAGGGTAAACTATGATATAGTATGAAATCTCTGCTTCCTAGGGGGTGGGCGCTAGTGGGGCACCGGTGGGGCACCAGTGCAAGCACGGGCATAGCCCGGGCATAACCACCAGGTTCGGCCCGTGACAATTTCTATAACTTCAACAAAACCAGCTTTATAATAGGTATAATTTAACCTAAAATAGTTATTACATATTCTAATTAAATTAAAAAACTAAAAAAAGTTCAACTTAGTAATAAAAAATTAGTAATAGTGATTTATTATATTATTAATAATAATTACATAATACCACCTTTTTTAATAATTCAGGGCCACTTCCACCTTATAAATTAGTACTCCGAGGCCCAGATTCCAGACAACTAAACAATTAAACCAACTTCCAATGGATAAACTAATAACGAGACTACCCTCTAATAACTTCAGTATTTCAATAAATACTCAAAATAGCAATTAAAAAACACATACCGGATACTAATCGTCGATACCTATGAAAACCACGTTAATAGTAATTTCGAGGAGTATTACAAAGAGAACAAGATTATAACTATTTGCCTACCTACTTATTCATCATATTTAACCTAACCTCTTAACGTTAACTATTATAGCATATTAAAATTAAGATATAACTTTTAAATTAAGCACTTTATTAAAGCCCGGATTACCCATATCACTAAACCCAAGTTCTTCCTCGTATTTAAGGTCATATTCCTTTAAACCTTTACCCAGGAAAACGTCCATAAGGGTTTTAAAGGGGCTAGGCTTATTCCGTATAACCCTTAAACTATCGTTTCTAAATTAAATATACAATTATAAACACCAATAACCCTAAACACCCATATTAGGTTACCCAACCCTTAGGTTTCTAAGATGCCTTAAACTATTAACGAGGTTATTTCTTAGTTTTCACTTATAAAGGAAAAAATCTCTAAGTATTAGGGAAGTTCACTAATACTAATTTATAAAACTATTAATAAGTTTTTAAAAGGTTTATAATATATTCCTTATATAGTTGCCCTTATGGAGGAAGAGCTACGCCATTTTCGAGATGCAAATACGCCCCTTAATAAGCGCCGTAGAGCTAAAAGAACTAAATTATAGGATAAAGGGGTACTAAAAGGGCCTTAGGTAAGGGATATTATAGTTAAAAAGGGTATTATTAAAGAGGAAGGGTGTAAAGAGGAGGAAAATAAGGGGTTATTAAAGTGTTATCGGATAGGTTCATAATATTATGGTATTTATTATAAAACCGGCTATAACATAAGAACCTCTAAATAAGTTCTTATATTATGGTTAGTTTTATAATAAATACCATAATATTATGAACCTATCCGATAACACTTTAATAACCCCTTATTTTCCTCCTCTTTACACCCTTCCTCTTTAATAATACCCTTTTTAACTATAATATCCCTTACCTAAGGCCCTTTTAGTACCCCTTTATCCTATAATTTAGTTCTTTTAGCTTTATAATGTTTACTAAGGGCCGTATTTATATTTTAAAGATAGTGTAGCTTTTTTTTAGGGGTAATTATATAAGAAATATATTATAAACCGTTTAAAAGTTTATTAGTAATTTTATAAATTGGTGTTATTGAGTTTCCCTAATACTTAGAGATTCTTTTTTTTATAAGTGAAGATTAAGAAATAATTTTATTAATGGTTTAAGGTGTTTTCAAAACCTAAGAGTTGAGTAACCTAATAAGGGTGTTCAGGGTTATTAGTGTCTATAATTGTATATCCAACTTAGAAAGGATAGTTTAAGGGTTATAAGGAATAAGCCTAGCCCCTTTAAAACCCCCATAGACGTTCTCCTAGGTAAAGGTTTAAAGGAATATGGCCTTAAATACGAGGAAGAACTCGGGTTTAGTGATATAGGTAATCCGGGCCTTAATAAAATACTTAATTTGAGAGTCATATTTTAACTTTAATATACTATAATAACTAATATTAAGAGGTTATGTTAAATGTGATAAATAAGTAAGTAGGTAAATAATTATAATCTTATTCTCTTTATAATACTCCTTAAAATCATTATTAACGTGGTTTTTATGGTTATTAATAATTAGTATCCGACATATGCCTTTTAGTTGTTGTTTTAAGTATTTATCGAAATGCTGAAGTTATTAGAGGGTAATCTCGTTATTAGTCTATTTATTAAAAGTTGTTTTAATTGCCTAGCTATCCGGAATCTGGGCCTTAGAGTATTAATTCATAAGATAGAAGTGGCCCTAAACTACTAAAAAGGTGGTATTATATAACTATTACTAGTAATATAATAAATCGCTATTACCTATTTTTAATTATTAGGCTAAACCTTTTTTACATTCTTAATATAATTAAGTTAAGTAATAACTATTCTAAATTAAATTATATTTATTATAAAACCAGCTTTATTAAAGTTATAAAAATTGTAACATAGGATACCGTATTTTGATTCTATATTAGCTAATAACTAGAACTAAGGTTTAATATTTGTAGGATTCTCGTAGAGGCCTCTTTGATAGTTATAAATACGAGAAAATCGCGTTTTAAGCTCTGTACGTCGCTGGATAAAGCGTTGTATCCAATGTCCCCTAACTGGTCGGCCTTTACACTTCCGGAGTAGTATATTAGCTATATCTTTTATATCCGCCCACTGGGGTCAAAATCTTTGTGAGTTTATATTAATAATATATTAAATAATTACCTCCTCCTCGATCCCCGTTAAATTCAGTTATGCATTCCTACTACCGGCTTTAACAGTTTGGTGATTTATTTTGTGATAGATATTTAATTTTAAAAAAATATAATACTTCGCATTGTAACAGGTGATTAAGTTTGGTGTTAATTGAGTTATATTAATTATAAGAGTAATACTATTTTTATAGTTAACATTAATTATTATTCTAGTAGTAGAGTTGTAATTAGAAGTTAAAAAATAGCAAAGGTGAGAAAAGTGTATTAGTTATTAATAGTGCGTCGCTCACTAATAAACCACGTTACTTATTCATTATAATATTAATTAAACTTTTTATTAAATATAAGATTTTTTATATTATAAAGTAAGTAAGTAATAATTTTTAATTAACTTATTAGTTTTATATAATATATGTATAAAATGAGTGGTTTAGATATATCAGTAGTTCACTTAAATATGACTACGTCACTTTAACTAGGAATTATAAATACATAAATAACTAAATAAAATTACGCAGAAGCCTCTTCTTCAGATATTTCTTTATTAAATTAATATATTTGAATTATATCCTATGTTCCTATAAATACTATAATGCCTTTAACTTTATTTAGTCCTCGGTTTATATCTATTACTCTAGTGTATTTCCTTTTCTACTTAAGTTATTACCTCCCTCTAAGATTACAGGTCCTCCACTTTAATTATAATAAAACTCCCTTTTTATCTTAAATATATTTTCTTAGTTTTTGAATACTAATTAAAAAGGTTGTTTCCCTTTTAAAATACTTAAAACCTTGAATTATAGTAAAATAAACTAATATATGACTCTAATTATGATTTTTATAATATAATTAACAGTTTTAAAAATAAGTATTAAAGAGAGAGTTGTTTTAATAATAAGAAATTTATTCTTTAATAAGAATTAATTAAGAAATCGTTTCTATTAAGCTATTTAGTATTTTAAAAACCCTAAAATAATACTATTAGTAAGAGTAACCCTAGCGGTATTAGAGTATATAATTTAATATTTAGTTTTAATAAAATACTCTTTATATTTAAAGGAATAATCTTAGATCCTCTGAAACCCCTTTGGATATTTCTTTTTGTTATAGTTTATGTGAAAGTATTATAAAAAGCGGAGAAGAAATCTTTATTTGTGATATATGTGTTACCCTGTTATATTTTATTTTTAATTTCCTAATTATATACTATTTTAAGAAGCTTAAAATACCTGATATCTTGGGACTAGAGAATGAATATAAGATAAACAAGGTAATATATAAAGTATAATAAATATTATTCTATTTATAAAATATTTTAAAATTAGTGAAATAGTAATTTTTTTCATTAATAATAGAAAGGTAACATGAGCTTTTTATTAGTAATTTAATATATTATTTAAAATATTAAAGTTAATTTAGGTTTCTTTATTTATCAGTTATTTGTTCATTTATATTATAAGAGCCTAATTAAGTAGGAAACCTAATTTAGTATATTAAGTAAAAAAGTAATACTACCTTATAATGGTAATATATAATAGGATATTATAACCTAATAAGTTAATAATTAAAATAATTATAGCTTATTTTTAATTATTAAATTATATTAATTTTAGATTCAAATACTTTTCAGAGTTTATGATAATTAATTTAGTTAAGATTTAGGTTATTATAAACCTAATCTTATTAAAATTATAAGTATTTAAGTTTTAAATACTATACTTTGTAATTATATCTACTATAGACTAAAATTATATACTTTTTATAATAGGATCCTCATATTAAGCTCTCTTATAATTATACTTACGAAAAAAACGTATTTAAAGTTATAATTATCACTTAACAAAGTTAAACACTTAATACTTATTAACTAATAGTATATTATAATTAGTAAATAAATGTTTAGCTATTTCTTTTATACTAGCTAGCTGGGGAGGAAATAATTGGGAATTTGAATTAATAATATACTTAACTAATTTCTTCTTTTTAAATCATATTAAATTCCTTAAGTTAGGCATAGGATCGTTCTATAATGGGGGGCCCTTTAATTAGTAAAGTAAAGTCATACATGGAATTGTATAGATTTTAGTTGTTGCTCGGGTACTGACTGGGATTTAGGGTATTTTTAATAATTTGGATTACTAAGATGACTTAGGCTTTTTTATTTAATAATGCTATTATTTTTAGTGGACGGATGTATATTGGAACTGTAAAGTATAGAATATTCTAGTTAAATGAACTGCTCGCTTATTTAAACCGCTTACTTATTATGTATATTAATATTTTCCTTATTACTTTTAAATATAAAAATAATTTCTTAAAATTATTAATTTTAATAATATATATAATATTAATTATTTTGAATTATTATTATTTTGAATTATTATTATTTTGAATTATTATTATTTTGAATTATTATTATTTTGAATTATTATTATTTTGAATTATTATTTTGAATTATTATTATTTTAAATAGTAATATATATATATTTTAAACTTATTTATAATATAATATTTAGTTTTATTAATAATAAATAATTTAAAGGGTTTTAATTTCTTTTAGTAACGTGGTCCATCATTGAGCGGGACACTTTTCCCACCTTTATCGATAAAAATTTACATATCTTAACTATAATTAATTAAATTAATTATAATTACTCAGAATTACTTAGACTACTTATTTCTACAGCCTCTGGATAGGTCCTTGTGTTATGGCCGGTTTTATAATAAATACTATAGTATTATAAACTTATTCGATAACGCTTCGATGACCCCTCGTTCTTCTGCTTTTTACGCCCTTCTTTTTTAATAACACCCTTTTTAGCTATAACCTCCCTCACCTAACATCCATTTATTGCTCCTTTATCTTATAGTCGGGTTCTTTTAGTTTTCCACCATTTACTTAAAACTATATTCGTATCCTAAGAATATTACACCTTTTCTTATAAAAGGGTAGTTATATAAGAAATAGATTATAAACTTTTGGAAAGTTTATCGATTATATTATAAATTAGAGTTGGTGAGCTTCCCTAATATTTAGAGATTCTTGCCTTTATAAGTGAAGACTAGGAGATAGCTTCGTTGGTGGTCTAGGGTGTCTTAGAAACTTAAGGGTTGGGTAGCTTGACCGGGGGTACTTAAAGCTATTAGTGCTCGTAAATATATATTAAGTTTTGAAAATATAATTTGGTGGTTAAAGGGAATAAGCCCTGCTCCTCGGAAACCCCTAAGAACATTTTCCGAGTTAAAGGTTTAGAAAAAGGTCGTTTTAAATATAAGAAAAAACTTGGGTTTAGTGATGTATATAATTCGGGCCTTAATAAAGTACTTAATTTGAGAATTATATCTTAATTTTAAAATATTATAATAATTAACGTTAAGAGGTTGGGTAAAATATAATAAATGAGTAAGTAAATAAAGAGTTATAATAAACTTTTTTATAATACTCTTTAAAATTGTTTTTAACGTAGCTTTTATAATTATTAACCACTAGTATCCAATATTTACCTTTTAGTTATAGTTTTATATATTTATTAAAATATTAAAGTTATTCTAAAGTAATCTCGTTATCGGTTAATTTATTAGAGGTTATTTTAACTGCCCAGGTGTCTGGAATTTGGGCCTTAGAGTACTAATTCGTAAAGTAGAAGTGGCCCTAAACCACTAAAAAAGGCGGTATTACGTAGCTATCACCGGTAATACAATAAATCGCCGTTGCCCATTCTCAATTCTTAGGTTAAATCTTTTTTAGTTTCTTAATTTAATTAAGCCGAATAATAATTATTCTAAGCTGAATTATATACCTATTATAAAACAAATGTCATCGAAGTTATAAAAATTACTATTAAGGATACCGTATTTTAATTATATATTAATTACTAATTAGAATTAGAACTTAATAATTACAGGATCTTCATAGTGACCTCTCTGATAATGATAAATACGAGAAAAACACGTCTTAAGCTCTGTGCGTCGTTTAACGAAGCGTTTTGTTTAGCACTTTCCAACCGGTTAGCTTTTACACTTCCGGAGTAGTATATTAGCCATATTTTCTATGTTAACCCACTAAGGCGAAAATCCTCGTTTATCCATATTAATAATATATTAGATAATTACCTCCTCCTTAGTTTTTATTAAATTTAATTGTATATTAGTATTATCGGTTTTAATAGTTTAATTGTTTATTTTGGTGTAGAGGGTAGTTTTTGGAACAATATAAATAGTCACTGTGCGTCGGATGCTTCGATAATAGTATCCCGCTCGATAATGAACCACGTTAATATATATTAACTTATTACTTAAAACTTTTTTTACTAATTAACTATTATTAATAATAATTATAATAAAAAATTATAAATTACCCTACAATAATAACTTATTAATATATGATAATAATTTTATATTTATTATATTAACTCTAATACTTTACTTAAAAGTAAATAAAATTATTAAAAATTAATAATTATAATAAAATTAAAAAGAATAAATTATTTATAAGTTAATTGATTTTAGTAATAGAAACTAAAAATATATTTATACCCTAATAAGTAATAATACTTTCTATACTTATTATAAAGGTCTAAATATATAAAAACTTATTATATTTATTAAAATAGAGAAATCCTATAAATTTAAACTAATCTCTATAAGAAATTTTATACATAATAATTAATCCTATACTATTTATATAGAATTTATATACTTATATAAATATAATAAACCTATTGTTTAATTCGGTATTACTATCGTTTCAGTATTTAATTTACTTTTAATATAAAAGTAAATAATAATATTAAAGGTTATTTATTTGATAATTTTAGTTACTTATATAAACTCATTAATATTATATAAAATACAATTAAAAACTAAAAATAGTTTTTTATTTAAAATTATATTAGAATAAAGTATTAATCAATTAAAATACTTTAGTAAACTTTTAATAATGCCTTTTTAAAAAGTATTTAGTTTAATTATAAAGTAATACTTATTAATAAAAAAGGTTTTATTAGTCAATAAAACCTTAAAGTTAATTAATACCACTTGAGGAGTTATACTAATAATTATTAGTATTTATAAAGTATAATATTTATATTATTTTAAGATTTATAAAAACTTAGAAATTTAAATCTATTTAATAAATAAGATATTTATCCTTAGTAATAGATTTAGGAAACTAACTTACATAATTTATATTATTCAATCATAAACCTAAAAAGTATTAAAATCTTTTATAATGAATTAAAGAATATTATAAGTCATTCTATTTAAACTAACTATTTATAAGAAGATAAAATTAATAAATAACTATAAAAACAAACAATTAACTAATTTATATTAGAATACTAATATATATAACTACTTAAAAACTGAAATAAATAAAGAATAATAAAAATTGAATTTAAATAATCTAATAATTTACTAGATTTATCTTAATATTAAATATAGAGTTAAGTGGTTTTTAATATAAATTAAGTAATAAGTACATATATAAAAAAGAAATACTCATTATAAATGAATATTTATGGGAAGTAGAGTTAATACGAGTTACTTATAGAAAATGTAAAATAAATAAGTTTAAAATTTTCAAGGGTATTAATAGAATATATATAATAAATATTTTATACTAATTAAAACTTATAAAATAAATAATTAATAATCTTATTTAAAATCAATAAAAATAGTTATTATATAACCGGTTTTATAAATCTCCGTGTGGTTTTATAAATAATAAAATAAATAATGAAAAGAAATTAATTCAAATAGTGATTATTAAGGTGTGGGTGGGTATGCACTACTTTTAATAGGAAATAGTAGTGGGTCACAGTTTTTTTTTGGGTTAATGAGAAGGAGTCAAAGTTATGTGTTCCTAAGGATTATATATTTATATTAATTCGTTATACGTTTATATTAATTCCTAATATTTTATATAAATATTATCCTAATTATCAACTATTGTAGTAATATAAAAATAACTATTAAAGCTATTAATAATATTAGATTAGTAATAAAAATTAGAAATTAAAACTATATAAAAACATTTTTAGAAATCTTAAGTATTAAAAAATTAATTTAGTAAGTATAATAACTGTTTATAATTTTATATTTCAGACTTTATACTTTATAAAAACCAAATAATATAAACTTAAATTAAAATTTATAAAAAGAAATTAAATTCTTTTTATATATTATAATTACTATATAACGTGGTTCATTATTGAGCAGTACACCATCATCGACCAGCACACTTTTCTAACCTTAATTACTAAAAGATTTTATTTCTTAACTACTATTAATTAAATTAATTATTACTACTTAGAATTACTTAAGCTGCTTATTTCCATAACTTCTAAACAGGACCTTACGTTATGGCTAGTTTTATAATAAATACCATAATATCGTAAACTTATTTAATAACACTTTAATAACCCTTCGTTTTTACCCTCTTCACATCCTTTCTCTTTAATAATACCCTTTTTAACTATAACCTCTCTCACCTAAGATCCATTAATTACCCCCCCATCTTATAATTACATCCTTTTAACTCTTTACTATTTATTAAAAGTTATATTTGTATCCTAAAAATATTATACCTTTTCCTTAAATAGGGTAGTTAAATAAGAAATAAACTATAAACTTTTAAAAAGTTTATCGACTATATTAAAAATCGGAGTTAATGAAGTTTCCTAATATTTTGAGATTCTTTCCTTTATAAGCGAAGACTAATAAATAACCTCGTTAGTGGTCTGGGGTGTCTTAAAAACCCAAGTGTTAGGTAGCTCGATCGGGGTATTCAGGGTAATTAGTGTTTATAATTACATATTAAACCTAGAAGCACAGTTTAAGGGTCAAAGAGAATAAGCCCTGCCCCTCTAAAACCCCTAAGAACATTTTCCGGGTTGAAGGTTTAGAAGAAGGCGGCCTTGAATACGAGAAAGAACTTGGGTTTAGTAATGTGTATAATTCGGGCCTTAATAAAGTGCTCAATTTAAGAACTATATTTTAACCTTAATACACTATAATAATTAACGTTAAGAGGTTAGGTAAAATGTGATAAATAAGTAAGTAAATAAATAATTATAATACTATTCTTTTTATAATACTCTTCGAAATCACTATTAACGTAGCTTTCGTGGTTATTAACTATAAGCATCTAATATATACCCCTTAGTCGTAGTTTTATATATTTATTAAAATACTAAAGCCATTCCAGAGCAGTCTTATTATCAGTCCATCTATTAAAGGTTATTTTAACTACCTAGGTGTTTGGAATCTGGGCCTCAGAGTACTAATTCGTAAAGCAGAAGCGGCCCTAAACCACTGAAAAAGGCGGTAATAAATTAACCATATTTTCCATATCCGCCCACTAGGGTGAAAATCCTTGAGAATCCAGGTCAATAATATATTAAGTAATAACCTCCTCTTCGGTTTCTGATAAATTCAGGTGTATATTCCTATTATCGGCTTCTGTAGTTTAACCCTTTATTTTGTATTATATAATAGAAACCAGGACGTTATACACTTTAGGTGTACATTTAAGGCTTATTATAGGAGGCGTTTGAATGGAATTAATTGCGAGAAGTATCATACTTTCTTACAACTGTGTTAATATTATTTTTGTGGAGTAATGCGATGCTAAAGTTGGAAGATGGAAAGGATAGAAAAGTGTGCTGGTCAATGATGGTGTACCGCTCAATGATGAACCACGTTATCCTAATATTATAACTTTAATAAAAAAAATCTCTTTTTTTATTAACTCGTTTTAAAAAATATTTTATAATTATAAATTAAATTAAATACTTTTTAAATATATATATTCATTTATTATATTATGTAATAATATAAGGAGTATAAAACTTTTTAGGTACTTTTTACAATAAATAACAAAATAAGAAAATACGTTTTCAAAAATTTTACAATTTCCTTTTTAATAAACTTATTATATAAAAAGCTATTCAATAAATAATAATTACAGTTTTTATAATTAAAAATATTTTATCATTTAATTGTAATAGAGATAATAGTTACTTTTTGAAGGTTTTTAAAAAAAAAACCTTATTATTAATTTGAAAGAATATATTTTTATAATAAAAAATACTAATTTAATTAAAATATATAAATATTTATAATATACATTTTAAATAAGAATATATCAATAATTACGTTAATAAATATATTCTTAAAAACAAAGTTTAAATACTTTAAAACCCTTCTTAACTTTTTTAATATATAATGATGATTATAATACATAAAGAAATTTTAAATAAAAAAAAACAAATAACGTAGTTTATTAGGCAGCCGCGCATATTAGTCAACTGCGCACTTTTTTCTATCTATATCCATAACAATATTTAGTATTTCTCATCTATAATATATTAAATTAATTATTAATTATTATTATCAAAATCTCCTAATAATTTAATATTTTTAAAATAGGTTTACGTATTATACCTAGTTTCACCACATATACTAAAACGTCTCTAAATTAACTAAGTTCTTTTTAATGGACCCCCCTCGTCGTCCTCTTAAGGTATTAGATGTTTACTTTTTTATTTCTCTTCTAATAAACCCTAAAATTCCTTTATACTAAATGCCCCTCTAGGTTGTATACGCAACCTTTTGGCCCTCTAATAGTTAGTAAATACTATATTCGTATCCTTAATAATATAAAGCCGATTATTCAAAATAGTAATTAAGTATACTATTACTTATACACTCTTTAATAATTACTTGATTATAATAATAATTAGTATTAATTAACTTCCTTAATAAATAGAGATCCGATTTTCAATAGAATTAGATTATGAAATAGTTTATTGTGGGTTAAAGGGTGTTTATAATTACTAAGGTGATGGTGTTAAAGGGTTAGCCATAGGAGGTATAGGTGTCCATAAATACATATCAAGCTTTTTAATAATATACTCTAGGTCCGATAGTGAAATTCTAGTACCTTAAAAAGTAGACTTAATATTTTCCTTATTAAAAACCTTATTATAGGCCTAGTGGAAAGTAATAAAGAACTCAGATTTAGTAATGTGATTTATGGAGGTTCTAATGAATAGGTTGATTTTATTACCGTATGCGCGTTTTAAAGGCGAATAAAGGGCAATATCCAATGGCTGTAATAAATACGACGAATGTGCAGGTATACTAACCATTATAATATTATTCTATTTATAATAATTATCGAATTCGGCTAATAAATAACTCTTATACTCGTCGATAATAAGTATCCGGTAAACACCCTTAGTTTAGTTCTTAATATATTTATCAAAGTGCTTAATCTAGTTAAAACCTATTTAATTATCCGTTTATTTATTAATAATGGGTTTTATAACCTAGTTACTCAGAAAACCTAATTCTATGGTCCAATTAGTAAGGTGATATACGCCCTTAATAATCATAAATGGAGGGATATACCACCTACCCGAATTAATATATTTAATAATTATTGCCTATTCATAGTTACTAGGTTAAATAAACTTTGCTTTACCGTGTCGATCAGTGCGTATTACTATTATTAATGCGGTGATCATACCTATTATGAAGCTAATCTCGTCGAAATTATATAGGTCCTCCTCTTAGATTCCGTATTTAGTTATTATATTATAGAATAATATAAACTATTTTAAAATAACCTTAGGTTTTTTTTTAAAAAACCCTTTAATAATTATATGCATAATTAAACTTAGTTTTTAAAATAAACTATAAGCCCATAAACCACTTAACACATTACTTACTAATAAGCTTACTATTATATACTCGTAAATGGAAATTAGTTATATTTTCTATACTAACAAAGTATAAAGGAAATTCTTTGAAATCCTATTTAATAATTTATTAGAAAAGTGTTTTCTCTTTCTCCTTAATTGGATCGAGTTTATGTTATTAAGGTTAAGTAAGTTTGTATTAAAGTTGGTTATCTATTTTATTATTATCACGGGCCGAACCCGGTGGTTATGCCCGGGCTATGCCCGGGCTCGCATCGGTGCCCCATCGGTGCCCCAGTTGTACCCACCCCCTAGGAAGTAGAGATTTTGCGCTATATCGTAGTTTACCCTTTTCCTCTTCAGCTTGAAATAAACAGTATTTGGCTACCTTTCGGTTGAGACAAGGCCTAGGACCAACCCTTCGTAATTATAATTATATAAGGAACTTTTAAGAATATTATAGTTCTTCGTTATATATAATACACTTGGCTTTTAGCTTATATAGTACGTGTTAATCGGATCGTCTCGATAATAAGAAGGATTTTGTTTTTTTATAAGTAAATTAGTATTATAGTTATAGAGTAATTATGTGTTAAATATTTAAGTGGTTAATAACTAAGTGTGTTTAGGAAAAAGTGCGCGGCTGACTGATAAACCACGTTATATATAAATTTAAAAGTTATATGTACTATTAGTATAATAAAATAATAACTTTTTAAAGCATGAAACCCTTATATATATATATTTATTTAATTATAAAACATAAGTATTGAAACCCTGAAAAAGTATAAGAATTAAGTTTTAAAGGGTGTAAAAAGTGAGTATAGCCTTTAGTTAGAGTAAAAAGTATAATAAACAATAATATAACCCTTTTTAAAATTAGGTTTAAGGAAGCACTAAATTATAATAAAATAAGCCTTATAATAATAATAATAATAATAGTAATAAACTAAGAAGTATAATAGAAAATAATATACATAGTCAATTAAACAGTATATATAATAAGTTAAGTAATATAGTAAAAAGGGTATAAGTAGTAGACTTTTTAATAATTATTTTTAAGGGAATTCTTTATTAAATATAATTATAGGGATAATAGGAAATATAAAAAATTTAAAAATTTATCTTTTATTATCTTATAATTAATAATAATAATTTTTCATATTTTAAAAAATTATAATAAAATATACTTAACAAACTTCTTTAAAACTCTTAATAACCTCCCCTCCTCCTCCGCCTTAATAAATATAATTATTATAATATCTTTAAACTTTTTTTTTAAGTTTCTTCTTTAATCTTTACATTAACCTCCTCCTTAACCTACTACTAATTTAAATCCGATCCCTGACTTCTAATTAACTCACTAATTGGGCTAATTAGCGATATACCGCAATAAGTAGTCCTAGCCGGCCGGTGGTATTCCGATAGCTTATATTACTATTTATTATACTTTTTATTATAAATAAGAATTATATTCACTTTTTATACTTATTTAACATTTAATTCTTATATTCTTTAAACTGTTTAGTATTTAATTTTTATATTTAATTATATATATATAATAGTTTTATATTTATAAAAGGGGCTTATATTATAATACTAACAATATATCTCTTAAACTTAAATATACTTAATAGCTACTTATTACTATTTTAATACTTATTATAATTATTATTTATATATTAAAAAGTAAAAAGTTTTTAAACTACTTAAATTTGGTTTTTTAATAAAAAAATTCATTTATTTATTAATATTAAATCTTTTAATATATAAATAACATTAGATTTACTATTATTATACTCTTATTTAACTTATATGCTATAAATATTTATATATTTCAATTAAATCAATATTCACCTTTTTTATTATAAGTTTTATAATTTACTCTAAAACGTAACGGCCGACTAGTTAAAAAACACTAACTAGATTACTTCGTCCAATAACACATAAAACTCAAAACGCAATTCTCTTATATTTATAAGTATTAAAGAGACCTCTACGACGATCCTATAATTATTAAACATTAGTTTTAACTTATAGCTAATATATAATCGAAATACAGTGTTATAAATAATGATTTTTATAATTTTAATGAAACTAGTTTTATAATAAGTGTAATTTAACCTAAAGTAGTTATTATATATTTTAATTTAAATTAGAAAGTTAAAAATGGGTTAACTTAGTAATTAAGAATAGGTAATTATAATTTATTATATTAAAAGTAATAATTATATAATACCACCTTTTTTAATAGTTTAGAGCTACTTCCACTTTATAATTTAATAGTCTAAAGCTTGAATTCCAGACAATTGAGTAATTAAAATAACTTTTAATAAATAAACTAATAATAGAAATAGCCTAGAATTACTTTAGTATTTTAATAAATACTTAAAATTATAACTAAGAAATACATATTAGATACTAGTTATCGAGGGCTGCAAAAACCATATTAACAGTAATTTCGAAGAGTATTATAAAAAGAATAAAATTATAACTATCTACCTACCTACTTATTTATTGTATTTTACTTAACCTCTTGGTATTAAGTATTATAGTGTATTAGAATTAAGATATAATTCTTAAATTAAGTGTTTTATTAAGGCCCGGATTATATATACTACTAAACCCAAGTTCTTCTTTATATTTAAGGCTGCATTTCTTTAAAACTTTATTTAGAAAAATGTTTATAAGGATTTTAGATGGGCTAAGCTTAGTCCTTACAACCCCTAAATTATACTTTTAAAATCAGATATTTAATTATGGACACTAATAGCCCTGAATACATCTATTGAGCTACTTGACCGCTGGGTTTTTAAAATACTGTAAACCACTAATAAAATAATTTCTTAGTTTTTGTATATAAAGAATAGAATTTCTAAGTATTAAAGAGATTCCCTAACTCTAATTTATTAAACTATATATAAGTTTTTTAAAAGTTTATAATATATTTCTTATAGAGTTACCCTTGTAAAAGAAAAAGTATAATATTTTAAAATTCAAATATAACCTTTAATAAACACTAAAAAGCCGAGAGAATTAGATTTATAAAGGGTGTTATTAAAGAGGAAGGGTGTGAAGAGGAGGAAGATAAGGGGTTATCAAAGTGTTACTAAATAGGTTCACAGTGCTGTGGTATTTATTATAAGACCGGCTATATAATAAGGACCTGTTTAGAGGCTATGGAAATAAGTAGTTTAAATAATTCTAAACACTTGTACTTGATTTAATTAATTATAGTTGAGATATAGAAGCTTTTAGTGACTAAGGTGGGAAAAGTGTCCTAGTTAATAATAGTGTACTAGTCAATGGTGTACTGCCTTATAAGAGTTGGTATAATAGTTAAAATAGTATTACTAATATCTTATAATATATATATTTATATATATATTATATTAAAATTAAATACTTTATATATTTATTTTCTTTTTATTTTAAAAAGGTATTATAAATGTAAATAAAATAAAATATTATATTTTGAAAACTTTTAATAGCCTTTTTTTCTTTCTGTTTAATAAATGTAATTATTAAAATATTTTCAAACTCTTTTTTAGTAAATCTTTTTTCTTTATATCTATTAAGAATGGTGAAAAACTCTTTTAAAAGTGAAAAATAAAAAGTTTAAAAAGGCTAAATAACATAGAATTAGGGTATTTAAATACTAAAAATATTTTTATATTTTTATCCTTTCTTTTAAAGTTGGAAGAAGTGGGACAATAAGTAAATAGTACGAAAACTATATAAACTATTAATACAATGTATAAATTATATATATATAAGAAGTATAAATACTATGAGATTTAATAAAAAATTTAATAATAAAATAAAATTTAACTTATAATAAGTATATAATAAATAGTATAATTGGATTTTTTTTAAATAATTTTCAAAATATTACTTAAAATGTAATTCAAATAAGTCTATAATATTATTAATAATATAAAAATATAAAACTAAAGGAAAATATAATAGTAGTATTAAATTAGTATATTTATACGAAAATTAATTAATTAATAATAATAATAATAATAAAAAATATAATAAAAATATATAACTTAGTTTATTAGTCAGCTGCGCATATTAGTCAGCCGCGCACTTTTTCCTAGACATACTTAGTTATTAACCATTTAAATATTTAACGCGTAATTACTCTACAACTACAATACTAATCTACTTATAAAAAGACAAAATCCTTGTTATTATTAAGGTGATCCGATTAATATGTATTATCACGGACCAAGGCCCGATCAGAGGCCTCAGAACCACTCGGCCATGTTCAACACCAACCACTGCTTACTAAGCTTGATCAGGCCTAGGTAAACCTAATTAGGATTCAACGGATTTATAAGGTAATAGACTTTTCCTTCTTTTCTCCTTATCTTCAAGATACTCATAATAGTTACTATAATTAATTATAATATCCGTACTTGGACCGTTATATTATTTTTAAGATTATTAAAAGTAATTAATTAAATACCTAGTATAAAAGCCTATTACCTATATGAAAGTGGTAAGAAGTTTTAGACGGGTTAACCTGAGGAGTCCCTGAACATCTGAAGTTGATTAGTACGCCCTTATTAGACCTAGAGGTTATTATAAATTCGAAAACACGTATGTGTGTACTCGTAGTAGAGTACCTTAACCGCGTTATTAAGTATACTATAATCACTACTAAATATAAAATACTAGGATAAGTGATAACTATGCGATAATAAAAGGTAATATTAAATTATTTAAAAACCCATAATAGTTAATATAATTAATCAGATAACTTATAACCTAACTATAAGAGATATGGACCACCTAAAACAACTAAACAAAAAACGCAACGAGAACAAATTCGATTATTATAGGAAGCCCTAGTAGAACCTAGGTACCCGACCTCAACATTAAACTAGTCCCTAATACCCTTTATAATACTAATTCCCCCTAATTAAGCTTATATATTACCTTTAAAATAAGTTAAATATTAAATTCCTAATTTATTAAAGTTTAATGGATTATGTAAAAAGTTTTACTAATAGTACCTTAAGATAGGAGGGAAGATAAGTGTGAATAGTAAAGCCTTCAGTTTAGAGTTAATTGTATTCACTTATATTTACTCTAGGCTAAAAAACACTGCGTAAACCATAATAAGCACCTACTATACTGAAACCGTGCAGGGGGAAATGCTTACGCTAAGCGGGTTTTTCCTTAGTCAGGCGACAGCGAGCTATTTAAGAGAGGGGAACTGGGGACGCATTTCTAATAACGGACCATCAAGTAACACATTACGGAACGTCAGCAAGCATTATTAGTTAAATAAACGTATTCAGAACTCTTTTTACCTGTTCACTTGGATTATATACTACGAATAGTACAGAGGTTGCTTTACCACCGAGCAAACAAGGCCCTAATACTCACCAGTATCTATATCCAAGGCCGGAACCCCTCTTTAGCCCTGATCAGGTCTTAAGGTATCTCCTTACTTAGATTATAGTATTAGTTGAGCGGTTTTATATAAGTTAATTACCTTCACAAACCCGGGACAGAGGGTATACAACCTATGGTCAGTAGAGTGTGTATATTGTACAATATAGTATATACTGTTCACTATATCCCCCGCTCCGTTGCACTGGTACCTCGTAGACGAATTAAACGCCCGATCTCCTTATTACTATAATACTATTATCCCCTCCCTAATTTTGCTACGGAAAATAATAAAAGCGCAATATTAATAGAACAACGAATATTCGGCTTAATTAGATAATTATAATGGTTTTAATGTGTTAAACGTGGGTATACGAAGAACCCCGAAAAACCTTGGGCCTAGCTAAAACACTAAGAAAAATAGTTAAGTAATACCTAAACGAAAAAAAGAAAGTGGACTATAACTAAACGACGACGGCCAAGGAGCTAAGCATAGGCCCATAAACCTAATTAGACCCTGTGAATGGACACTAGACCTGAGAAAAAGGAAAGAATAGTACAAATAAATAGTAAGAACGACAGTATAATTATGAATTATTTTAGGATTTATACCATAGACCATGCAGACCTTAAGTATTATATAGAAGGTCGATATTTGAGTAGGTTAATTTAGATGCGATCCCTCGGCCTGATCAGCTATGTTTAAATAGAATGAATAGATTGAATAATTTTGGTAGATATGAAAGAATGGTCGTCAGTTAGGAGCACAATATCATAAGTGGGATTACACCTCGTAGATCTTACTCCCTTAGGATGGTTAATAAAGTAAAGTACCCTTCACTTTAGGGTATTTAGAAGAACGGCTGTGTACTTCGGCCTAATTACTATGTTTCTTATTATTAAGATAATAGTAATAGTGGTGAGGGAAGTTGCTTAGTGGGTTTTATTAGAACTGTGTTCCCCGATGTAGGCTGACTCCCCCCCCATGGACGATCCCTTTTCATTTATTTAGCCTTTTTGTATTATAAGATAGTTAGTTATATAGTATATCCGATTTGATTAGTTTGAATAACTTATAACGATGCTTATGGACCTTTCCGAATTATTCTAGAATATGTAACCCTGAGTATTTGAGACTTATGAGGATGGGGACGCTTCGTAGGATGATATGCCCTCACCCTCCTACGATGTCCCCGACGTTAAGGGTAAAAGGATCGATGAGCAACCTGCTTTGTAAACTTTATTGAGCTCTGATTAGGCCTAGAGTATAGCCCCCTACGCTGAGTTAGTTGAAGCCCTTAAGGAGGTGACCGGTAATAAGAATAAAGGGGTGACCATCAAGATGCCCTAGCCCGGAGCCTAAGGAGTGCCTAAGTTTTGTGGTAATAATATCTCTGATTTTATAAAGAAGTTTAAAGTATAAGTTAACTTTGTTCACTTCTCTAATGAGGAAAAGATGAAAATACTATTTTGGTACCTTCCCGACGAATACTAATTGGTTATTAAAGCTGAAACTTCGGGAGTTACCTGGGTATCCGCTAAGAAGTATATGTTTGACACCTTTGGTCACCTGGATGAGGACTATACCCTTTGACCGAATAGATAGTTTCGCCAGTTTAGTGAAGGAGGCCTGATTAGGGATAATAACTTTGAAGGAGTAGTAAAACTCTTTTAGAAAGTCGAAAACATTAAGGCTAAAGCCCTCCTCCAGAATAAACCTGTGATATCCGACCCTAAGCTCATCGAAATTATCGCCCGCCACTTCTCCAAGTCTACTACGATAAGTGTAGTAACTTAGATGGCGACGACTGTGGCCCAACTCTTCGAATATGGTGATTTTGGTAGGTATAAGATTAGTTTGTTCGTATGGATTAGCTAGGAATTCCGATACGGCAACGCCTTTGGAGATAGCACCGCTTCGGATAATAATGCTCGAGCCGTTAATATTGTCTATACCAGTAACTCTAGCCCTGATCGACTACATAGCCCCCACTTCAGATGCCCAGCGACCCCGGACACTAAACGCCAACTTGTTATAGTAAAGGAGGTGTTTATTAAGGAATTAGTTAATGTTAACGACCTCGCTAATAAACTTGACGCCCTCTAATTAGCTATTCAGGCCCTTAAGATTCGTCCACAAACATCTAATCAGGCCTATGGGCCAGCCCGAGTCGCTTATGTGGGTTACTAAGCGACTTACTCATCGAATCGTCCCACCCCTAGTCAGCAGTACTCTGGCGGATACCAGCAGAGCTCGTACTAGCAGTTATACAATGCTCTACGCTAGAATTTTGAACAACGAGGCCCTTTTAGCTTTTAGAAGCCTGGGTTCGTACCTGGACCGCTGGATTGTTGTTGGTATGATGGGTGTATAAGTTGCCCATTCTGGAAGTGTGCCCAGTTGTAAGAAGACGTCCAAGCCGGATTGATCACCTTTTACGGAGGAAGTTATTAATACGGTGACCTCTTAGAAACTTAAGGGACGATTAATTAGGTTCCGGATATAATTATTTGGGATGCTCAGCGCCATTATTAGCCTAATAAACCGGCATTAGTTACCTATTTGGTTAACTAGTAATCGTTCTTAAAGGTTATAGTGATGGCTAAGGAGGTTATAGATAAGGGAATTGGTTATCCCTACGCCCCCTAGGTCCAGACACCTTAGAGCGTGCCTTCCCCAGCGATAATAGGCTTCGTTTTTGTATACTTACCTGCTCCTCAAACAGCGGCGATAATTCTCGCAACTACGGAGGCTAAGGCTTTTATAACTATTAGATTAGGTAATAAAAGTGTAGTGGTCCTTCCTCGATTAAAATACGGTGACCTTACTTAATTTTAGAAGATTATTTAGGGTGGAATCGCTAAGCTAGTCTCTAGGAAGGCCAGCTCGATTTTATTAGAATTATATGAGTTAGAAGTAGAAGAGGTTATCTAAGTAGTAGGGGATAACCCCCGTAACTAAACTCTGCTTATAACTTAGATTATTATGGACGTTGAGAGGACCGGAAAGCCTGCCCTTATGCCTAATTAGGCGTAGGAAGTTGCCGACGATAATATAGCTGCTGCTTAGGTTGTTCTTTGGAAGTTTAGTGGTTCTGTCCAGGTGCCTAACCACATCGCAATAAAGACCCGACCTATAACCATTATCAGTGGTAGAAAAGGCATAATACTAGAGTTTTACTGGTACCGGGACTTAATCAGGCTTTTGTTTGTGTAGTCTAGTTATTTCCTTCATTTCCCTTCCTGCACGTTGTTTATTATCTTGGCACGTAGGAGCTTGGAGCTAAGATAAGGGGACGATTGAAACCGTGTAGGGGGAAATGCTTATGCTAAGCGGGTTTTTCCTTAGTTAGGCGATAGCGAGCTATTTAAGAGAGGGGAACTGGGGACGTATTTTTAATAACGGACCATTAAGTAATACATTATGGAACGTTAGTAAGTATTGTTAATTAGATAGATGTATTTAGAGCTTTTTTTACCTGTTCACTTGGATTATATACTACGAATAGTATAGAGGTTGTTTTATTACCGAGTAAATAAGGCCCTAATACTCATTAGTGTTTATATCCAAGGCCGGAACCCCTTTTTGGCCCTGATCAGGTCTTGAGGTGTCTCCTTACTTAGATTGTAGTATTGGTTGAGCGGTTTTGTACGAGTTAGTCACCTTCACGGACCCGGGACGGAGGGTGCACGACCTGTGGTCAGTAGAGTGTGTGTGTTGTACAATACAGCATATACTGTTCACTGCATCCCCCGCTCCGTTGCAATACGTAAAGAGGGGCCGATGGGTCGAAGAACCCGGATAGATTTATGGAGTACTTAAAGGGTTACTATGCGGACCTTAATATAGAAGTACAAGCCCTTAATCAACTAAGGATTATACAATAAAAGAAGAATAAGAGTTTCACTTACTTCCTCCCTAAGTTTAAAAAGGAGTTCATAGAAGTAGGAGGAGGATACTAGTTAAATATTATAAGGATTAATTACCTTAAAAAACCCCTAAATACTATAATAAGAGCCCCCCTTATTAATATAATTAATAAGTTAATAATATATATTATATACACTTAGATGCTCCTAAGTATAAGCTTAGAATTGGAGAATAAATCCTATTAAGCCCGCTATAAGCATCGGCGTAGGAGATCGCTGATCCCCAACTAAATAAGAACAAAGTCCCCTTAGAAGTAGAATGGTTAATTCGAGTCCCCCTAACCTAATTAAATAGAGTAGGAACCTACGAAGGTAAATAAGCTAGCCAAGGACAAGAAAATCCATAAACGGCTAAGCTAAGAGGAAGCTCGTAAATATTATAACTATAATAAAAAAGGGTATATATAATAATAATACCCTAAGGATCGAAAAGAGATAAGGAAAACTAAGACTTTTAAGGGAAAAACTAAGGAATAAAGTAAAATGGATAATAGTTCTAATTAGGACTTTGAGAACTCAAAAAAAAAGTAACTCCTAGTGAAAGTTATTATTAGGAGGAACAAATTATAAAGGAATAGAAGGTCGTTAAAAAGAGTATAGATTATAACCTATTTTATGTCAATATTAGGATTAATGGGATACGCCATATAACTACCCTTGTTAATATAGGGTGTCTAATATACGCCCTGATTAGTAACGCCTTCACTAAGAAACTCCGTTTACTATATATTAGTATTATACCTTAGAACTTAATTTAAGTTATTATTATAGTCCCTAGTATAATTTATTATATTATTTACGTTAATACTAATATTAATAATTATAAACAACACCGATTATTCTTTTATATTATTATTAACTAAGAAAATGACGTTATCCTTAGAAGGTCCTGGATAATTAATAATGATATTATGGTTTACCTAGTGCAAAGCACTCTATATATAAGTATCGTGGACCACTAGGTGATAAAAAGGAAACCGGGTTAGGCCTAGTAAAATCCAAAGTTCCTAATCTAATAATAGATTAGATTAGTACTCTTAGTTCTAATTAGGTGGGCATAGAAGAGAAGAGCGACCCCTTTTAGTATATTCACTTTAAATATGTTCTTTATAAATTTAGCTAATATTAAAAAGGCCTTAATACTAAAAATAAACATAAACCCGAGAACAAAACTTCCTATATATTACTATAAGTTTCTGTATGTTTTTGACTAAAATAAGGCTAATTAATTACTACTGCATTAGAAGAACGTTAACTATATTATTCTTATTAAGAAGGACTCTTATGATCAAAATAAACCAGTGACCTAGGGACCTTTATATAGTATATTAAGGGAAGAGTTAATTATATTATGCCGAACCTTTATAAAACTATTAGATAAAGGGTTTATTAGGGCTAATAGCTCCCCTGTATTATTGCTCGTTCTGTTTATCCGGAAGCTTAGAGGAGGGTTATGGTTCTACGTTAATTACCGTGCCCTTAACACCATTATAAAGAAGGACTAATACCCCTTACCCCTAACTAGTGAAACTCTAAGGGTACTAATAAAAGTAAAGTGGTTAATAAAGTTAGATATTATCGTTGTATTTTATAAGATCCGGGTTAGGAAAGGAGATAAATAGAAAATAGTGTTTAGGATAAGGTATAGGTTATACGAATAAATGGTTACCCCCTTTGGTTTAACTGGAGCCCCTACGATGTTCTAGTAGTATATTAACTATACCCTATGAGACTTCTTAGATGAGTTCTGCTTAGCTTATATTAATGATGTTCTAATTTATTTAGACGGCTCCCTCTCTAATTATAGAGAGAAGGTTAAGAAGGTCCTCGAGCACCTAGGTGTTATAGGCCTGTATGTGGATATTAATAAGTGTGAATTTGAGGTTAAGAGTGTTAAGTATTTAGGGTTTATTATTAATGTTAATAAGGGAATTTACGTGGACCCTAAGAAGATTAAAGTAATCTAGGGATGGGAAGTACTTTGATTAGTATAAGGAGTCCGTGGGTTCATCGGTTTTACTAACTATTACTAATAATTTATACTTAACTTTTTAGAGATTGCATAACCCCTTATAGCCTTAACTAAAAAGGATATACTATTCATTTGGAGTAAGGAGTGCACTAGAGTATTCAAGGAGCTGAAGACGCTCCTGATCAGTGCACTTGTATTAGCTCACTGGGACCCTGATCGAACTATAGTACTCCAGACCGATTTGTCTGGTTATGTGGTAGGAGGTGTTTTGTTGTAGTATGACGACGAAGGGATCCTAAAGCCTGTAGTGTTCTTTTTACGTAAAAACCTACTTATAGAATATAATTACCCAATATACAATAAGGAACTATTAGTAATAATACACTACTTAAAGTACTAGGATTTAGAATTGTAGAATATAAAAGAGTTTACTATCCTAATTAATCACCTAAATCTGAAGTACTTTATGATGAAGAGATAGTTAAGTAAATATTAAATTAAGTGGTTAGAATTATTATCCCATTATAATTTTATTATCTAATTTAGACCTAATAAAAAAGTAGTAGTTCCTAATATACTATTAAAACGTAAACAGGATATCCCTAGCACCCTATAGGATAATAGGTTCAAGGGTTAAAAGATTAAGCTCCTGAAGAATAGGATTAACGTATTATAAATTAATAACATAGTAGTAATCAGAGAAGTGTGGGCCCGATTAGGGTAAATAAAAAGGGTTAAGTTTAGTATAAGAGACTCCCCTAGAAATATAAATTAGACCGTTAACCTTAGCCTAAATAAAATAAAACCCCCCTTGAACCCTTTTAAAAAAGAGTTATTATGCTCTTAGTGGGATAAAGCCTTAGACTAGAATAACCGACACTAGCTGATTAGGGGGGTAGTATAAAAAGGAGACCAATAATTTCCCTTATAGTGGAAGTTATTAATAATGTTATTAGAATATATAATTAACGATAATAAGAGATTATTATGGAGGGATAGAATCTGGATTCCATATTATAAGCCCCTAAGGATAGGTTTAATTTAAAGGTTCTATAATTCTATATTAATGGGATATCTAGGAAGGGATACTTTAAAGGCCCTAATTAGTTGCTAGTTCCACTGGCCAAGCTTATCCTAGGATATCCAAAGATTTATAAGGAACTATGATGTTTATGGACAAGGAAATGTATAGTGTAATAAGAAGAGGGGCCTATTAAAGCCTCTACTTATCCCTAGATGGATCTAGGCAGAGGTCTCTATTGACTTTGTAATAGGATTGCCCCCTTCCCGCTGCGATGGGGCTATGAACATCATAGTGGTGACCGATCATCTATCAAAGAACGTGATCTTTGAGTTATTAAAGGACATCACAACGAATATAATAGTAAACTAACTAATCTGAGGTCTAATTAAGTATTATAGGATACCTTATATAATTATATTAAATAGGGGACTATAGTTTATAAGTCTTATATGGAAATAACTCTATTAGTTACTATGGACCAAATAAAGACTTTTTATAGTGTTCTACTCAAAAATAGACGGAACTATAAAAAGGGTAAACCAGGTAATAGAAACCTATTTTAGAGTGTATACAGTGTATACTTAGGACGATTAGGATAAACTACTCCTAGTAGTAATAATAGCTATTAATAACTAGGTCACCTTGTTAATAGCACTTAGCCCGTTTTTTATTATTTATAAGTATAACTTAGACCTAATTAGAGTAGAGGAACTCCTATAGAATAATAATAAGACCCCTATAATAAGAGTAAAGGTTTTAGTTTAAAAGCTGAAGGACACTTCTGAGTAGGTTTAGGCGGCGATAATGGTAATATAAGAGAAATAAAAGATTACCGTAAATATAAGGTGTTAACTGTTTAATTAGTTTAAGCTTAGGGATAAGGTTTAGTTAAGGTTACGGAATATTTAGTTTAACTAGGTTAATGCAAAGTATACTATCCTTAAACTAGTTAAATCCTATGCTTATTAGTTAAATACACTACTAGGCATTTATAATATTTTCTATATAAACCTAATTAGGTATACTAAAGTTAATCCATTATTATCACAAAGTCGTAATAACGCCTAATTACCTATAATACTAATAGTTAATGGGGAGGAGTTTAAAATTGAGAAGATCCGTAATACGTAGAAAGTATAGGGTAAATAAAAAGTCTTAATAAAATAAAAGGATTATACCTAACTCACCTAGGAGCTAATAGATATATTAATGGATATAATAGCCTTAGACTATTACGAGGCCAATCACAGGAATATCCTTTGGGAAGGGAGGGGAGGAAGGGGGTAATTATCACGGGCTAAGGCCTGATCAGAGGCCTCGGAACTACTCGGCTATGTTTAACGCTAACCGCTGCTTACTAAGCCTGATTAGGCCTAAGTAAATCTAATTAGGATCCAACGGATTTATGGGGTAATAGACTTTCCTTTCCTTTCTCCTTATCTTAAATATACTCGTAGTAGTCGCCATAGCTAGTTGTAATATACGTGCTTGGACCATTATATGTATTATAAGTTAAAAGCTAAGTATATAACGTATAATAAAGAACTACGGTATCCCCGAAAATTCTTATATAATAAAACAATCAACCGATTTTAACGTATACCTACTTAACTTTAATATTATAAACTTAATCCGGTTAAAGAGAAAACACTTTTTTAATATATTATTAAATAGGATTCTAAAGGATTTCTTTTATATTTTGCTAGTGTGGAAAATATAGTTAATCTCCTATTGTGAGTGTGTAATAGCAAGCTTATTACTAAGTGATAAGCTAGCTAGTTTATGGACTCATAGCTTACTTTGAACACCAAGTTTAATTATTTATATAATTATTAAAAGGCTTTTGAAGAAAATTCTAAGGTTATTTTAAAATAGTTTATACTATTCTATAATATGATAACTAAGTACGGAATCCAAAAAGGGGACATATATAATTTCAACGAAACTAGCTCTATAATAAGCATAATCATCGCGTTAATAGTGGTAATACGCACCGATCAGCGCAGCAAAGCAAAGTCTCTCCAGTCTAGCAACCGTGAATGGGTTATAGTTATTGAATATATTAATTCGGGTGGGTAATATATAAATATGATATTAAGATAGTAAACTTTTTATATAAAATAAATTTGATTTTTTTTATATTTATATAAGCTTTATAGCCCTTATAATAACTACTTATCTAATTATAATATAATAAACATACTCTTATTATAAATTGTAAATTAATTATATTAAAAGTAATTATTTATAATACTTTTATATAAACTACTTTATATTTAAAATGCCTCAAAGATTTATTTAAGGTACTTAAAGGGTAAAGATTTAAAGTATATTATTTTAAAAATACAAATTCTATGTAATAGTATATATTAAATAAGTTATTTTATACTTTATATTTAATAATTAATTTATTAAATTTTATTTTAGAATTTTATAGGATTTTATTAGGTTTTTTAAAAGATTTTTAGACATATTTTAAAATATTATTTTAAAAAATAAATATTATAAAAGGTTATTTAGTTTAGTTTTATATAAGAAAATACATATAAGGTTTTTACCATTTTATTATTTAAAAACTTAAATATAAAAATAAAAAAGAGTTAATATTTATAAAATGTATTAGAATAGTACCACTATAATAATTACTTTATATAATTTTATATTTTATAAAGTATAAATTAAATAAATTAATTTTTTTTAAACTATTTTTCTTAAATACTAAAAAAACTATAAAAAGGGTAAAAACATTTTAAAAAGGCTATAATTAAGTATATTAGAATATTAAAAACGACTAATTCACTAATATAGCTCTAGTTTAAATTTATACAAATAGCTATTTATATTTATAATATTAACATAACGTAGTTCATTATTAAGCGGGACACTATCATCGACCAGGACACTTTTCCCACCTTTATTACTAAAAGCTTCCATATCTTAAGTATAATTAATTGAATTAATTGTAACTACTCGGAATCACTTAAACTACTTATTTCCACAACCTCCGAACAGGTCCTTATATTATAGCCAGTCTTATAGTAAATACTATAATATTATAAACCTATCCGACGACCCTTCGATAACCCCTCGTTTTTCTCCTCTTCACGCCCTTCCTCTTTAATAACACCCTTTTTAGCTATAACCTCCCTCACCTAAGATCCATCTATTACTCCTTTATCCTATAATTGGGTTCTTTTAGTTCTCCGTTGTTTATTTAAGGCTATATTCGTATTCTTTAAGATATTACACCTTTTTTTATAAAAAGGTAATTATATAAGAAACAAATTATAAAACTTTAAAAAGTTTATTAACTATATTATAAATTGGAGTTAATAAGCTTCTCTAATATTTAGAAATTCTTTTTTTATAAGTAAAAACTAGGAAATAGCCTCGTTAATAGTCTAGGGTATCTTAGAAACCCAAGGGTTAAGTAATTCGACTAGGGTACTCGGGGTTAGTAGTACCCGTAAATGTACATTAAGTTTTGAAAGTACAACTTAGGGGTCAAAAGGAATAAGCCCTGCTTCTCGGAAGCCCCTAAGAACATTTTCCGGGCTAAAGGTTTAGAAAAAGGCCGTTTTAAATACAAGAAAGAACTCGGGTTTAGTAATATGTCTAATTTGGGCTTTAATAAAGTACTTAATCTAAGAGCTATATCTTAACTTTAAAACACTATAATAATTAACATTAAGAGACTAGGTAAGATGTGATAAATAAGTAAATAAATAAAGAGTTATAATATTATTCTTTTTATAATACTCTTTGAAATTGCTATTAACGTGGTTTTTATAGCCATTAACTATAAGCATCTAATATTTACCTCTTAACTATGGTTTTATATATTTATTAAAAGGTTAAAGCTATTCTAGAGTAATCTCATTATCGGTCTATTTATTAGAGGTTATTTTACTCACCTAGGTGTTTGGAATTTGGGCCTCAGAGTACTAATTCGTAAAGTGGAAGTGGCCCTGAACTACTAAAAAAGGCGGTATTATATAGTTATCACCGGTAACACAACAAATCACCGTTATCTATTCTTAATTCCCAGGCTAAATCTTTTTTAGTTTCTTAATTTAATTAAACTAAATAACAACTATTCTAAACTAAATTATACTTATTATAAAACCGGTCTTATCGAAATTTTAAAAATCGTTATTCAAGATACCATATTTTAACTACATATTAATTACTAATTAGAACTAAGGTTCAATAATTATAAGATCTTCGTAGAGACCTCTCTAATAATCATAGAAATAAGAAAAACACATCTTAAGCTTTGCGCGTTGCTTGACGAAGCGTTCTATTTAACACTTCCCGACCGGTCAGCCTTTACACTTCCAGAGCAGTGTATTAGTTATATCTTCTACGTTAACCCACCAGGGCAAAAATCCTTGTTTATTTATATTAACAGTATATTAAATAATTACCTCCTCCTCGGTTTCTATTAAATTTAATCGTATATTAGTATTATCAGCTTTAATAGTTCGACTATTTATTCTAATGTAAAGAGTAGCTTTTGGAACATTGTAAATAGTTGCTATATATCGGATACTAAATTGTAGAGTTAATCGAATTACTTTAATTACTAAATTAATACTATTTTCGGATAAGGTATTGGGTATTGTTTAATAGAAGAAAAAACGTATTAAAGTTAGAGGATAGTAAAGGTGGAAAAAGTATCCCGGTTAATAATAGTGTCCCACTCGATAATAAACTACGTTATATAAAAGTACTAATTAGAAAACCTTAACAAAAACTTAAACCTTTAACTTTAATAACACTTTTATTAATAAATAATAACTTCATAATTTTAAAACACTAAGAACTTATATTTATACTGGGGGAGCTTGTATATATATAATTACTATATATATTTAAAAAGATAATAAGAGAGTATTTCTTTAAAAAGGGAATTTAAAGTTATGTTATATATATATATATATTAAATACGTCATAGAGAATATATTAAGAATGTATTATTCCGATAACACTTAACTATTAATACTTAATAGGGTATTTATTATATATAATATAATTTTTAATAAAATATACTTTTATTTAAAAAATCTAAAACCCGGTTTTCTTATTATAATTATACCGGAAATAATAAAACTTATTAAGAGATTAATTAATAGTATAAATTATATTTTTAAAATCTTAGAAGTTCTAAATAAAACCTAGAATTAAAAAACATATTAATTAAAAAGTATTTATAATTACTCTTTGTTAGTTATTAAAATATTATAGTATATAAAAAACCTATTTTTATAGAAATCAAAAATACTATTTGTATAAAATTAAAATAAAAACTAGTATACTATAATTTAAGAGTAACCTCTTATTTTGTAAAACAATTTAGTTTTTATTTATACTTTGATTTAAATAATTATTTTTAATATTAAAAAGTAATAGTAAAATTTTAAATCATATAATTATAAAAAGAAACAAGTTTATTATTAATAAAAGTATTTAGAATACCTTTAAAATACAATATAAAAGCCCTAATAGTAGAAATAATACTATTTTAAATTTATAAATTAAAATAATATATAAAAAATTTAATTTTATATCTTAAGAATTAAGTATAAATTACTTTTTGAGAAATTATTATTAATTTCAACTATTATAATAATTCTTTACTATTTGAACTAAGACATTTAAAAACTCTTTTATTAAAAATTATAAAAACTTAAAAGGGAATACTTTATAAATAGTATAACGATTTTATTATAAAGTTTAATACCATAAAATGAGAATTATTTTATTATATTAATAATATAATAGTCTCTAAAAACTCCAAAAATATTTTTTTATATTTACTAATTTAATTAATAAAGGGTTTTAAGAGAAGTTAATTAAAAGTATAATACTTTGTATTTTATAATTTATAAAATACTTAATGAAAATGGTAAGGTACTTCTTACTAAGAATTAAAAAATAAGATATCTTATTAAAAACTTTTTACTATTCTTTAAAAATATTAATTAATTTTAAAAAGGGTTTAAAAATATTTTATAAATACTTTATTATTATAATTAAATTAAAACTAAATAATTATTTAATAAAAATAACGTACTTAATAAGCGAGTGAAACAGATAAGCGAGTAACATACAAAACTGCGACCAATTCGGATAAATACAATAGGACAAATTTCTCCCCCAATACACCATAACACAAAATTCCAAAAAAGCCAACCTACAACTTACTATTCAAATTATCAAAAATAACCAAGACCTAAATACGCATACTATAACTAAAATTTATTTAGTTAATTATATAATACTAAGTTACTAATTAAAAAGTATAATATTATAATATAATACTATACTTAACTCATAGAAGTTAATATTACTTAAAAAAAAAGTTATTTAAGTATATTCTTATTCTGAACTTAGATTCCTAATTATTTCCTCCCCGGATTACTAATATAAAAGAAATAACTAATTAGTTACTTCTTAATTATAATATACCCCTAATTAACAAACACTAGGCTTCGAACTTTGTTAAACAATAACCATAACTCTAAACGTATTTCTTATTAAATATAATTATAAAAAAACGTGATATAAAGATCCTAACATAATAAATGTATAATTTCAACTTATAATAAGTATAATTATAAATAAAGTATTATATTATTAATATAAATATTCATAACTTTAATAAAATTAATTTTATAATAAGTTAAATTATACTTAAAATAATTATAATAAGTATTAAAAGGTATTTAGATATAAAAATAATATAACCTAATAATCGTAAATGGGTTATAATTATTCAGGCCATCAGCTCGTCGGGCTATAATATCTCACCGTATATTATTATCGCAGGTCAATATCAACTCTACACCTAATATACTAAAACCGGTTTCCTACACAACTAGGTTATCGTAATATCTAAAAACGAATAGAAAATAAATAAAAAAAGCCTAAATTAATTGTAATACTTTAACTAATATATAAAACCGTGTTTAAAAGGTTAATATTACCTCCTTATTATCAATAAGTATAGAAATCACCACTCTATAAACTTTGAAATATTTTATAAGGAGAATAACATTATTATACTCTATATACCAGCTTATTTATTTTATTTATTTTAAACTTTGGATGTTAGGTGTTTAGGACCTCTGAAAATAGTATATAGCTAGCAAATCAAGGATACGTTAGGGTAATACTTATATTATAAAGGAAGATTTTTTTATATTTTATAAGGTTTATACTTATTTAATTATAGAAAAAGAATCTAAGAAGGATTTAGAGGTTCTGGATTTGTTTTTTTAAGTGTAAAAGTGTTTTATTAAAGTTTAATATTTAATTATATAACCCTAACCCTAACCCTATAGATATCTCTATATATACTTCAATACTTTTAGGATTATTTCTAATAACCCCCTCACCTTAGATTTCTTAGATACTAAATAATTTAAAAAAATTATTTTCCTAATTAGAATTTATTATAACGTAAATTTATTATTATTAGAATAATTTACTAATTTTAATTATCAAAATTGTAAAGTATTTATTAAAGGGGGTATGCGGATTTATATACTAAATGATTTTATTAAAGTTTAAGAATAAAATCCTTTAAAAAGAAAATAATTTATTTAGTTACCACCGGAGAACTAAAAAAACACATTTTAGATAAGGAGGAAATCTTATTATAACTAGAATAAAGGATATTTAATTATAGAGGGAGGTTATAGTCTAGGTTAAGGAGGAAATATATTAGATCAATAGTTACTAGTTAAGGATAAAAACGGGTTAACGGTAATATAACGTCTATGAGAACACCGGATATAATATATAAGTATACTAGTTTAATAAAAAAAAAGTTTAGAAAAGAGAATTCTGAGTAGTTTTAATTAATTTAATGTTTTTATTATTACTTCTTAGTTATATTTATAAAGTGGTCGCGGTTTCGTGTCTCACTCACTTGTCTGTTTTACTCGCCTATTAAGTATCCTACTTAAAAATAAATAAAGTATTATTAGTATCATTTAAGGCTTTTATCTCTAAAATAAGTATTTATATGTAAAATTAATAAGAATAAAATACTTAAATTAAAGTATTATCAAGTTTGTATTTATATATATATATATATTTGAGAGTGTAGTTTATTGTAATAAATATATACTACTATATTTATGTTAAAAACTTTTTATATAATAATAATAATAATAATAATATATTTTTTAATATTAATATAAGTTTAAATAATACTATAATAATTACTTATAAAATGTGAAAGGGCTTAAAAGAATTAAGAAGTTTACAAAATTAAAATATACCGTTAATAATTCATAGAATATACTATTAGTATAATATAAAGAGTTTTTAACAACTTCTTCCAAGTCCAGTTTATAAGTTACTTTTAAAAACTATTATTGTTTTATAATAAATACTATAAGCTTCTTATATTATTTTATACAAATAATATATTAACTTCTAATAGCCCCTTATATATGTTAAAAATGTGGTACTTACTAATTAAAATAAAGTAAAATACAAATTAAAAACCTAAAAAAAATATTAAATAATATTTTAAAATTCGAATATTATATAATAAAACTACCCAAAAGTTTTAACTACTTTATAATACTTATATTGAATATATTATAAAGCACTTTAAACTTAAAAATAGAATTATATTAATAACATATTATTATTTCACTTATTTTAAAGAAATTTAAAAATAATAAATAAAGTCTTTACTAAAGTTTATTAAAAAATAATTAACTTAATTATTTATATAATAATTCCTATATAATTCAATATTATTTTTTTACACTAATATTAAAATGTTTTCTTTTAAATTCTAATATATAATATATACTTTCTTATATTTTATTTTAAAATATATATTATAATGATAATTAAATTATTTAATTTATTATAAGGAAAAGAGATTATATTTTAATATATTTTTTATCTATTAATATATAGAATATATTATTTATATAAGAATACTAAAAGTATATTTTTAATATAATATATATATTTATAAACCTTATACTTATTAAGACATTTATAAAGTTTCTTTTCGTAGTAAATTTAAATATTTAGAGGTTTTTTTTCTAAAATTTATAGAATATAAAGTAAAAAGTTATAAAAGTAATAAAAATAATATAAAAAATAAAACCAAGTTAATTTAACTTCAAAAACCTAAGAGTATATAAACTTTATATATATCTAAACTAAATATAAAAAAGTTCAAATATAAAAAAAATTAAATAATTTATAGTTAAAAATATAAAAATATAAAAAGTTTAAATAAAATTAGTAAACTTATTAAAAACGGCCTTAATATATATATAGTATAACGTGGTTGATAAGCGAGCTGGCCACCCAACCACAACCAGAGAACAGCATTATAACGATCAGATCAATTAAAACTACTCAGAATCCTCTTCCTTAGTCATCTCTTTATTAACTAGACATATCCATATATTATGTCCAGTATTTCCATAAATGCTATACCACCGTTGAACTATTTCCGTCCTCAGTCAACGACCACTAGGCTAACGCGTTTCCTCCTGAACTTGAGTTATAACCTCTCTCTAGAACTAAATGTCCTCTCCTTTAATTATAGTTAAACTCCCTCCTTATTTGAGATAGGTTATTTTTAGTTCTCCGGTGTTAACTAAGTAGGTTATTCTCCTTTTGAGGGGTTCTATTCTTAGACCTTAATAAGGTAATTTAGTGTATAAAACTATATACCCCCTTTAATAAATACTCTATAACTTTAATTATTAAAGTTAGTGAGCTTTTTTAATAGCGGTAAATCTAATTCTTAATAAGGTCTAATTAAGAAGATGCTTTTATTAGTTTATTTAGTATTTAAGAAGTCCAAGGTGGGGGGGGGGTTGTTAGAAATGACCTTAGAGGTATTAGAGTGTATAACTGAATATTAAGCTTCAATAATACACTTTTTATACTCAGGGGAATCAGTCTAGTACCTCTAAATCCCCCCTGGATGTTTTTTTCCGTAATTGACTAAGTGTAAGCCTTACGAAATACGGAAAAGAAATCTTCTTTTATAATATGGGTATTACCCCGACGCATCTTATCCTCAATTTATCGACCATATACTAACTTAAGGGGCCCAAAACACCCAACGTCCAAGGACTAGAGTAGATAAGACGAATAAGCTAGTATATAAAGTATAACAATATTGTTCTTCTTATAAAATATCTCAAAATCTATAAAATAGTGATTTTTATATCCATTAATAATAAGGAGATAATATCGGCCTCTTAAACACAGTTTTATGTATTAATTAAAGTACTAAAGCCAATCTAGGCCTCTTTCGTTTATTGTCCATCCGTTTTCAAACGTTACGATAACCCAGTTATATAGGAAACTCAATTCGGTGTACTAAGTGGAAAGGTAATATTAGCTTATAACGATGATGTATAATAGTACATTATAACCTGACGAGCTAATAGTCTAAAAAATTATAACCTACTAATAATTACTAAATTATATTATTTTCGTATTTAAACACCTTTTAATACTTATAATAACTATTCCGGATATAATTTAACTTATTATAAACCTAATCTTATCGAAATTATAAATATCTAGGTCCACAATATCATATTTCATAATTATATTTACTATAAAACGAAACCATGCATTTATCACAACGGGATCTTCGCATTAGGCCCTTTTATGATTGTATTTACAAAAAAAGCACGTTCAAAGTTATGGTTATCGTTTAACGAAGTTCGAAGCCCAGCATTTCCCAACCAGGGGTGTATTATAGTCAGTAAATAGTCGATTAGCCATATTTTCTACACTACTAGTCCGGGGAGGAAATAATCGGGAATTTAGGTTAAGAATATACTTAACTAACTTCTCCTCTTCGAGCTCCGTCAAATTCCGTGAATTACGCATAATATCGCATCGTAATAGTGTTCCCTTTAATTAAATACCTAAAATTAATTAAAGGACTGAGTAAATATTAATAGTTGCCCGGATACTAAGTTTTACATCTGATTTTAAAACTTAGATAACTAAGTTCAATTAGGATTCGTAGCTTTGCGTAAGTATATTTATTGTGGGAAGGATTAGATGATGATAATATAGGTAGAAAAATCACGGTCGGGTGGCCAGCTCGCTTATTAATCACGTTATAATATTATTAGTAAATATTTTAAATATATTCTCAGAAACTCAACTTTTAACTATAATCTCTTTAATACCCTAAGTAACTAATTTCTTTTTATTATTATTCCTTTTAAAAAGTTAAAGAATAGTATAAAAGGTAAACTAATCCTAATTAATATCTTATAATATAGTTAATTAAGGTCTAAGAAATAGAGTTAAATTAAAAGTGTTACTTGAAATATAAAAAAGCCTTTCTTCTTTTTAAAAAATCATTCAAAATACTTATAAAAAAACTATATATTATAACAATTTTAATAACAATAAAATTAGTACATAATACAGTAATTATTATATTTATATTTATAAAAGTTGCCTCCTTATTCCTTTCGTTTTTTTCAAATATAAGAAAACCTAAGTTATTATTACTATTATTAATAAAAAAGAATTAAAAAGAAATACTTAATATAAATATAAATATAACTTTTAATTAATATAATTAAATAAGTAATAAAAAGCCTATAACTATAGTAAGGTATATTATGAAATATAAGATTTATAAGGAAAGTAAGGAAGTTAATAAAAAGGAAAAATTAGAATATATATTACTCATAAAAATTATATTTAATTTTTAATTTAATACTTTTACAAAACCGACTAGTAGTGTAAATTATATATTTTTATAAAGTATACTTTTTATATTAAAAAAAGAGGAAATAAAAAATAAATAATATATTATACAAAATTAAATATTAAAAATCCTTATTTATAAGTTTTATACTTTTTAAATAGTGTATCATATAAAGGATATAACTATTATTTTCTGTATATTTAATTATTTTTAATTATATTAATAATAATATACTATATTACGTAATTTCTCCTAAGTTGCGAAGGGCTGGTCCTAGGCCTTGTTTTAACCGAAAGGTAGCCAAATACTGTTTATTTCAAGTTGAAGAGGAAAAGGGTAAACTACGATATGGCGCGAAATCTCTGCTTCCTAGGGGGTGGGCGCTAGTGGGGCACCGGTGGGGCACCGGTGGGGCACCGGTGCGAGCCCGGGCATAACAACCGGGTGCGGCCCGTGACATAAGTATTAGGGGGTATATAATAATAACTTTAATAAAGTTATTTAGTTTTATACTTAGAATAACTATTCTATTATTTTATATAATTACTAGTATAACTATTAAGGGGTTTTATTAGAGATGTTTTTACTTTAAGAGTAATATAACCCCCTTTTTAAATAATAAACAACTTATAGTTCCAATTTGTACTCCTGTACTAACTCTCATATACTTTAAAACTATTAAAGCTATTAAAGCTATTAAAGTTATTAAAAATATTATAAATTTCAATTTTATATTTGTTTATAATTTCTTTAATAAAAAATTTTAAAAAGTTGAAATTATTATTAAATTTTTTTTAAAAGGTGGAAGTATATATAATCTTTTTAATATTATTTTTAAGTTATTTTAATAATATAGTTCATTAGTGAACGGGACACTATTAGTGACCAGGACACTTTTCTCACCTTTGTCACCTTCTAACTTTAACACGTATTTTCTTTTATACAACAATACCTAACACCTTACCTAAAAATAGAATTATTTTAATAATTAAACCGATTCGATTAACATTATAATTAAGTACCCGATGTATGACAACCCTTTACAATATCCCAAAAGTTACCCTTTACGTTAAAATGAACAATTAAACTACAAAAATTAAAAATAGGAACGCGTTCCTAAATTTAATAAAAACTAAAAAAGAGATAATTATTTAATATATTATTAAATTAAGTTCCCAAGGATTTTCGCTTCAATAGGCTAATATAGAAGATATAGCTAATATACTATTCTAGAAGTATAATAATTAACTAATAAGGAAGCGTTAAACGGAACACTTTATTAAGTAACACCCAGAGCTTAAAATACGCTTTTTTATATTTATAATTATTAGAAAGGTTTTTTTAAAAAATTCTATAATTATTAAACTTTTATTTTAATTAGTAGTTAATATATAATTAAAATATAATATCCTAGATTACGATTTTTATAATTTTAATAAAATCGGTTTTATAATAAGTATAATTTAGTTTAGAATGATTATTACATGTTCTAATTATATTAAAAAGTTAAAAAATATTTAGTTTAGTAATTAAGAATAAGCAATAGTAATTTATTATATAGTTAATAATAGTTATATAATACCACATTTTCAGTAGCTTAAAGTCGTTTTGATTTAGCTAATTAGTACTCTAAGACCCAAATTCCAAATATTTAAGTAATTAAAATTACTTCTAATAGATAAACAAATAATAAAACAGTTCTAGAATAGCTTTAATATTTTAGTAAACATATAAAACTACGATTAAAAGATAAATATTAAATATTTATAGTTAATAATTATAAAAATTTTATTAATAGTAATTTTAAAAAGTGTTATAAAGAGAATAATATTATAAATCTTTATTTACCTACTTATTTATTATATTCTACTTAGCCTTTAAATATAACGTATTATAGTATATTAAAATTAAAATATAAGTCTTCAATTAACTATTTCATTAAGGCCCGGATTACTTATATCACTAAGCCCGAATTCTTTTTTGTATTTAAAACTACCTTTTTTCAGATTTTTTGCCTCGAAAATATTTTTAGGGGTTTTAGAGGAACTAGAATTATCCCCTATAATCCCTAAGCTGTTCTATCTAAGTCTGATATGCATTTAAGGACATTAATAGCCCTAATGATCCCCATTAAGCTACTTAACCCTTGGATTTCTAAGATACCTTAAACCACTAACGAAATAATCTATTAGTCTTCCCTTATAAAAAAAGGATCTCTAAATATTAGGGAAGTTCTCCAATTCTAATTTACAAAGTAATTAATAAGTTTTGTAATGGTTTATAATCTATTTTTCACTGGACTACCCTTTTAAAAGAAAAGGTATCATATTTTTAGGATATAAATATAACCTTTAATAAATAACAAAAAACTAAAAGAGCCCGATTATAAGATAAAGGGGTAATTGATAGATTATAAGTTAAAGAGTTTATAGTTAAAAAGGGTGTTATTAAAGAATAGCAAGGTAATAAAGAGGAAAGTAAAGGGTAATAAAAGTGTTATTAGACGGGTTTACGATACTATGGTATTTATTATAAGACCAGCCATAATATAAGAACTTATTTAGACGCTATGGAAATAAGTAATTTAAGTGATTCTAAGTAATTATAATTAATTTAATTAATTATAGTTGAGATACGAAGGCTTTTCACCATGAAGGTGGGAAAGGTGTTCTACTCACTAATAAACCACGTTAAAGGTTTTAGTAATTTTTAATTTAAATTAGAAATTCTTTAAGTTATCTAAGGGTTTTATTATATATTATAAGAGAGTTAAACTCAAGTTTCTTTTATTTATTAATTAGGACTAGTTAAAGTTAAGTATTAATAATATGTCTTATTATTTAGATTTAGTATTTATTACTAATAGTTTATTGGTTAATATTTTTATAATTAAATTATAATTAACGTGGTTCATCATTAAGCGGGACACTATCATCGACCAGGACACTTTTCCCACCTTTATTACTAATAACTTCCATATCTTAACTAAAATCAATTAAATTAATTATAATTATTTAGAATTACTTAAACTACTTATTTCCACAACCTCTAAACAAGTTCTTATGTTATAACTAGTGTTACGATAAATACCACAATATTGTGAACCTATCCAACAACGCTTTAATAACCCCTCGTTTTCCTCCTCTTTACGCCCTTCCTCTTTAATAATACCCTTTTTAACTATAATATCCCTTACCTAAGACCCTTTTAATGCCCCTTTATCCTATAATCTAGTTTTTTTGGCTCTACGGCGCTTACTAAGGGCCGTATGTGCATCTTAAAAATAGCATAGCTCTTCCTCTATAAGGGTAACTACATAGGAAATATACTATAAACCTTTTAAAAGCTTATTAGTAACTTCACAAATTAGCGTTGGTGAGCTTCCCTGATGCTTAGAGATTCTTTCCTTTATAAGTGAAGACTAAGAGATAACCTTATTAGTGGTTTAAGGTATCTTAGAAACCCAAGGGTCGGGTAACCTAATAGGGGTGTTTGGGGTTATTAGTGTCCATAATTGTATATTTAACTTAGAAAGGATAGTTTAAGGGTTATAAGGAATAAGCCTAGCTCCTCTAAAACCCTTATAAACGTTTTCCTAGGTAAAGGTTTAAAGGAATGCGGCCTTAAATATAAGGAAGAATTTGGGTTTAGTGATATGGGTAATCCGGGTTTTAATGAAGTGCTTAATTTGAGAACTATATCTTAACTTTAATATATTATAATAGTTAATGTTGAGAGGTTAGGTTAAATATGATAAATAAGTAGATAGGTAAATAGTTATAATCTTGTTCTCTTTGTAATACTCCTCGAAATCGCTGTTAACGTGGTTTTCATGGTCATCGATGATTAGTATCCGATATATGCTTTTTAATTACTGTTTTAAGTGTTTATTGAAATGCTAAAGCCATTGGAGGGCAGTCTCGTTATCGGTCTATCCATTAGAAGTTGTTTTAATTACCCAGTTATCCGGAATCTAGGCCTTAGAGTACTAATTCGTAAGGTGGAAGTGGCCCTAAACCACTAAAAAAGGTGGTATCGTATAACTATTACTAATAACATAATAAATTACTATTACCTATTCTCTATTATTAACTTAACCCTTTTTTAGTTTCCTAATCCGATTAGAATATATAATAACTATTCTAAGTTGGATTATACTTATTATAAAACTGGTCTTATCGAAATTATAGAAATCTTTGTTCAGAATACCGTATTTTGATCGCATATTAGCCATAAATTGAAACCAAAACTCAATAATTATAGGATCTTCGTAAAGGCCTCTCTAATAATCATAAATACGAGAAAATCGCATCTTAAGCTCTGGGCATCACTAAACAAAGCGTTCTATCCAGCACTTCCCAACCGGTCGGGAAACACACTTCTAAAATAGTGTATTAGCTATATCTTCAATATCTACGTATCGGGGTGAGAATCTTTGAGAGTCTAGGTTAATAATATATTAAACAATTACCTCCTCCTCGGTTTCTATTAAATTCAATTATGTATTAGTATTATCGGCTTTAGTAGTTCAACTATTCATTCTAGTATAAAGGGTAGTTTTAGGAATATTATAAATAATCACTGTATATTGGATACTTAATTGTAGAGTTAATTGAATCACTTTAATCACTAAATTAATCCTATTTTCGGATAAGGTATTAGGTATTATATAATAAAAGAAAAGATGTGATAAAGTTAGAGGATAATGAAGGTGGGAAAAGTTTCCTGGTCGATGATGGATGGTGTCCTGCTCGATGATGAACCACGTTATTAGTTTTTGATTTTTTAATAATTAAATTAGTATGTACTTTATAAAGTATAACTTATATTTATATTAAATTAGAGTTATTTTTATTAAAGTTTTAATTGAATTTATTATATATAGTTTAATATAAAAGGACCTTATCCTTTTTAAAATTCTTAGGTTTTTTGTCCTTAGAGTATTATTAGTGGTTTTTAGAAGACTTATACTGAGTTTAATAAATAACTTCTTTTTTTATTACTTAAAGAGGAGTTAGGGGTAGTATATTTATTATTAAATTTTTAAATAAATATATTATTATATTATTAATAGTATTAAGAATTAATTTATGAAGTAAAATCTATTAAAATATTATAACTAGATAATTAATAATAGAAATTTAATAATAAAAACTAAGGTTTCAATATTAGTAATAGTATTTAAATATTATTTTAAGAATACTATAAGCTATCAGAGATTTAAAAGGCTTTGAATCTTTTCACAATAGTTAATTATTAAAGTTTGATGATATATATATAATATAAAATAGTTAAAAGTATTAGCAAGAGTAATTATAAAGTTAATATTTTATATATAAGTCCCGTACTCTAAATACTATCTTTTATTTTATAATAATAACTATTTCTTTTATTAATCCTATTATTAAAAGTAGTTAGTATTTTATATAATATTATAATTATTATTTTACTAATTACTTAAAGTATTTACTAGTTAATTGGTGGTTTTATAGAGTAATTACTTTATTTTATTAGTATATAAACTATTCCCTAGTTTTCTTTCTCTAAAAGATAGTTTATTTAACCCTGTGTTTTACTTATAAACGCTTTATTAGAGTTATTCGATCGTCTATTAGGCCTACTTACGACCTGTGCTATAGAATGGGTTGTAATAAAGCCTATTAAATAATATTACAGACACCCTTAAAAAATATAGCTTTATACTTAGTTTAGTGTGTTTCCCAGGATTTATTTAATTATTTTAAAAATTATATAAATATCTTATAACTATTACTAATAATAGATAAATATATAAGTATTGATTAGGGCCTTATAATAGTAAGAAAATTTATATTATAATTTTACAACTATATAAATATATATTATATAAACTTTATATTGAATAGGTTTCTTTAGTTTATAAAGTTAAGTTAAATACTGGGTATATGATAATTATTATTTGAAATAATGTTAAATATAAGTATTAAATAAGTTATTTAGAAATTAATATTAGGTTTCTATTAATAAATAATCAAACATTTATAGGATAATAAAAAGTAATATAATATATTATAAATAAAGTATTTATAATATTAATTAATATTAACTTAATAAGAAAATTATAATTAAAATTATAATATTATATTTATTAGTAATTATTATTCTAAGTATAATAATATAATATATAATACGGAAAAACATTTCTTTTTCTTTTTTACTAATTTACATTCTAAATTAGAAAATCTTTATACTTATAAATATAAAATCTATAACGTGGTTCATCAGTCAGCCACGCATATCAGTCAGCCGCGGACTCCTTATTGCACTGCACTTAAAAGAGCGATTTTTAATAATTTATATTTTTATATATATTGAGTAAAAATTAGCGTCGTCTTATATAAAAGTTTATATTTAAGTTAAATATATATATAAAACTTAAATAAAATTAATTTTTTAATAATAGAGTAAAGAATAGTAAAAAAGAAAAGGTGGGTCCGCGATAAGGCCATGTTTTTATTCCTACTTAATAAACTAAAAATTAATTTCTAATAATATTCTTTTTTATATATAACTCTTATCGTTTAGGTTATTAAAAGTTATAAAAGAATTAGCTTATTATTAACTTATATATTAATTACTAAAAGTCGCTCTTTTAAGTGTAATAAGGAGTACGCGGCTAACTAATAAACTACGTTATATTGAACTAAAACTATGAAAAAAGTTTCAATAAATAAGAATTCAAAATAAAAATATAAGTATATATAACATACATAATAAGCGAGCCGATCAGATAAGCGAGCCGATCACCCAACTACGATAATCTATCTTTTCACTTTTAACACGTATTTATCTACTAAAAAGGATACCGTTATTAAATAAAGAAGGCTAAGTTATATTAGTGGTCTAAGTAATCGTAAAAACCCCAAATCTTAGTATCCGAGTAGTTACCCGGATCTACTCTATACTATTTTCAATTTTACGTAACCAATTAAAGGCTATAATATTATAATATAATATTATACTACATTCGCGGAATTTAATATTATTTAAAAAGGAGAAGTTAGTTGAGTATATTTTCGATTTAAATTCCCAATCATTTCCTCCCTAGTTAGTTAGTATAAAAGAAATAACTAATTATTTACTCACTAACCGTAATACACCCCCGGTTAATAAACACTAAGCGTTGAACTTCGTTAAATAATAACCACAACTCTAGACGTAATTTTTTCGTAAACATAATTAGAAGAGAACTTAATACAAACATACTATTATAATAAACACGTAATTTCGGTTTATAATAAACACAATTACAAAGTATAATATTAAGGACTTGGATACTTATAACTTCGATAAGATTAGGTTTATAATAGGCCAGATCTTAACCGGATTAGTTATTATAAACTCTAAAAAGTGTTCAAATACAAAAATAATATAATTTAGTAATTAGGAATAAGTTATAGTAATTCAGGTTATCAGCTTATTGGGTTATAATTTATTATTATATATTATTATTATAGGCTAATATCACCTCTCTACTTAGTATACTAAATTAGGACTCTTATTTAACTAAGTTATTATAATATCTAAAAATGGATAAATAATAAATAAAAAAGGCCTAAATTAACTCTAGTGCTTTAATTAGTATATAAAATCATATTTAAAAGGTCAATATCACCTCCTCCTCGTTAATAAACAAAAAAATTATTACTTTACTAATTTTGAAATATTTTATAAAACGAACAACATTATTATACTTTGTATACTAGCTTATTTATTAAATGTCCTTTAACCATTGGACGTTAACTATTTTAGGCCCCTTAAGATGGTGTATAATTAAGAAATTAAAAATAAGATACGCTAAGGTAATACCCATATTACGAAAGAAGACTTCTTCCCCGCCTTTTATAGTACTTTTATATAAGTTCTCATCGAAAAGAAAATCCAGGGGGGTTTTAGAGGGTCCAGACTTATTCCTTTAAGTACAAGGAGTGTCTTATCAAAGCTGGACATCAAGTTACACACTTTAACGCCCCCGGGGTCCCTCCTAGTAGCACCACCACCTTGGGTTTCTAAAACACTAAATAACTTAACTAAGGTAAGTTTTTAATTAATTTTAATCAAAAAATAAGTTTCCTGTTATTAGAATAACTCCTTAACACTTATTTTATAAGTTATTAATTATATTATAAAAAATATAATAAGAGTCATATATAAGTTTACCTTAATATAATCTAAACTTAAAGTATTTTAAGAAGAAAATAACTTATTTAGTTAATACTAGAGAACTAAAAAATATACTTAAAGTAAAAAGGGAGTTTTATTATAATTAACGTAAAGGAGATATAATCCTAGAGGGAGGTAATAGCCTAGGTAGAAGAGGAAATACACTAGAGTAGTGGTCATAAACCGAGGACCGAATTAAATTAACAACGATATAGTGTTTACGGGAATACTAAATATAATATATAAATATATTTAATTAATAAAGTGATATCTAAGGAAGAGGATTCCAAATAATTTTAATTAATTTAAAGTTTTTATTTTTATTTCTTAATTATATTTATAAAGTGGTCGTGGTTAGGTAATCGGCTTATTTGTCTAATCGGCTCACTTATTATATACGTTAGGATATTTTATAAAATATATTATATATGTATATAATATATTTAGAATTTAAATTCTAATACTTAATAGATTTATTATTTTATATAATATTATTTCAATAAGTATTTTTTCTATAATTTAAAATTTTATTAAATTATTATAATATTTAAGAAAGTTAAAGTTTTATTAAATAAAATACAATTAAAAGAGGGTTATTTAAGCATACTTTTAAAAGGTTTTAAAATATATCAATAAAATAAAATAATCTAATTTTAAAAATTTACAATTATTATTATACTAATAAAATTATAAAACAAAATATATTATTATAAGTAAAAATTAAAAATATTTTAACTTTATTAAAATTTATACTAAATTCTAAAAATATACTAAAACCGAGCAAAGAAAACAAGTATCCCAAGGAAAGAGTAAGCTTCCACATCGGCGACAACATAATATAAAAAGCAAAGTTCCAGCATTTTCTAACCCGGATCAGACAAATAAGAACACACACAATAACACAAACACATCTCTTTAAATATTCAATTCAAACATTAACCCCCTTTTTCTATCATAAGTTCCAAAGACGTTATTAGGATATAAAACGAAGTCACTTTACCACTAAACAACAAAACAACAAAACACCCTTTTTCACTAATAGAACCCCATTCTAAGAATTATCTAAGTATTTTTCAGCCCTAATCAGACCTAAACGAACCCAGATACTTAAAAAATCATATTCCTAACACTATTTTATATAAGTTAATCACCTTTTCGGATATAGAATAAGAGGTGCACAACTATATATTATAAATAATACAATATACACTATTCACTGTATCCCCTGCTCCGTTCTAATAGTACCTCGTAGGCAAATTAAATACCCAATCTTCTTATTACTAACTCCTACTCCATCCTCCCCCCTCCTCCTTAAAGAATAATATAATAAGTAAATTAATAAAAAACAATAAAAAAGGGATATAAAAACCCCTAAGATTTTTGTTAAAAATTTATAACTTTAATTACGCATTAAAATCTTTAAATATAAAACTATAAATAGAAAAACATTAAGAAATAACCCTATTTAAAAGTTAGGAATATTTATTAAATACAACCTAATTAGGGTAATAAACACTTAAAACTAATAATAAAAAAATATAAAACATTAGTAAAAATTATAAATAAGTATAAACTAGTTTAAATTAAACTCTTTATAGAGGACCGCTCTAATTTCGAATAATATACTAATAGCTAGATATTAGAGGGACTAATTCATAAACAATCCCTTAGTCTAATTAGTATTATATAAGTATTATAAATAAGCTAAATAATTTCAATAAATAATAAAAAAAAACTTTAATTAGGAGGTTAGTATTATAAGTAGGGATATACTTCTCCAATTTTAAACACACCTTCCGAGTAATAAGAATAATTTGTCACGGGCCAAGGCCCGATCAGAGGCCTCGGAACCACTCGGCCATGTTTAACACCAACCACTATTTACTAAGCTTGACCAGGCCTAGGTAAACCTAATTAGGATCCAACGGATTTGTGGGGTAGTAGATTTTTCCTTCCTTTCTCCTTATTTTGAAGATACTCATAGTAGTTATTATAGTTAATTGTAGTATATGTACTTGGACTGTTATATTATTTTTAAGATTATTAAACGTAATTAATTAAACGCTTAATATAGAAGCCCACGATTTGTGTGAGAGTGGTAAGAAGTTCTAGATGGGTTGACCTAAGGAGTCCCTGAACATTTAAAGCTGATTAGTATGGTCTAATTAGACCTAGAGGTTATTATAAACTTAAAACGATACGTATATGTATTCATAGTAGAGTACCTTAACAGTGTTATTAAGTATACTATGGTCACTATTAAACATAAAACACTAGGATAAGTAATAGTTATATGATAATGGAAGGTAACACTGAATTATTTGGAAATTCGTAGTAGTTGGTATAATTAATTGGATAGTTTGTAACCTAATTATAGGAGATGTGGACCACCTAAGTAATTAAATAAGAGACCTAATAAGAGTAAATTCGATTATTATAAGAAGCCCTAGTAAAACCCAGGTACTCAATATCGATAATAAACTAGTCCCTAATACCCTTTATAATACTAATTCCCCCCAATTAGGTCTACATACTACCTCTAAAATAAGCTAGATATTAGATTCCTAACCTACTAAAGTTTAATGGATTATATAAGTTTTAATAATAGTACTTTGAGATAGGAGGGAAAATAAGTGTGGATAAAAAAGTTTTTAGTTTAGAGTTAACCGTATTCACTTATATTTATTCTAGGTTAAAAAACACTATGTAAACTATAGTGAGCGCCTATTATACGTAAGGAGGGGCTGATGGGTTAAAGAACTCGGATAGATTTATAGAATATTTAAAGGGTTACTACGTAGACCCTAACACAGAAGTACAAGCCCTCGACCAACTAAGGATTATACGGTAAAAGGAGAATAAGAGTTTTATTTATTTTTTCCCTAAATTTGAAAAGGAGTTCGTAGAAGTAGGAGGAGGACACTAATTAGACGTCATAAGGATTAATTACCTTAAAAGAGCCTTGAACACCATAATAAGAGCTCCCCTTATTAGTATAATCAATAAACCAACGATATATATTATATACACTTAGATACTCCTAAGTATAAGCTTAGAATTGGATAGTGAATCCTATTAAGCCCGTTATGAGTATCGGTGTAGGAGATCGCTGACCCTTAACCGAATAAGAACTAAGTCCCCTCGGAAATAGAATAGTCGATTAGAGTCCCCTTAACCTGATTAGATGGAGTGGGAACCTACAAAGGTAAATAAGCTAGTTAATGATAAGAAAGTCCGTAAACGGCTAAGCTAAGAGGAAGTTCGTAGATGTTATAACTGTAATAAAAAAGGGTATATATAATAGTAATAGTAATGCCCTGAGGATTAAAAAGAGATAAAGAAGATTAAGATTTTTAAAGGAAAAATTAAGGAATAGAGTGAAATGGATAATAGCTCTGATTAGGACTCTGAGGACTCGGGAAAAGAGTAACTTTTGGTGAAAGTTATTATTAGGAGGAATAAGTTATGGAGGAATAGAAGGTTGTTAAAAAGAGTATAAATTATGATCTATTTTATATTAATATCGGGATTAATGGGACACGTTATATAACTACCTTTGTTAATACAGGGTGTTTGATATACGCCCTGATTAGCCACGCCTTCGCTAAGAAACTCCGCTTACTATACATTAGTATTACACCTCGGAACTTAATATAAGTTACTACTACAGTTCCTAGTATAATCCGCTATATCACTTATACTAATATTAATATTAATAACTATAAATAATACTAATTATTTTTTATCATTATTCCTAACCAAAAAAACGACGTTATCCTTAGAAAGTCCTGGATAATTAACGATAACGTTGTGGTTTACCTAGTACAAGGTACTCTGCATATAAGTGTCGTGGACCACTGGGTAATAAAAAGGAAACCGGGTTAGGCCCGGTAAGATCCAAAGTTCCTAATCCAATAATAAACTAGATTAGTATTCTTAGCTCTCATTAGGTGAGTATAAAAGAGAAAAGAGACCCCTCTTAGTATATTTACCCTGAATACGTTGTCCGTAAATTTAGCCAATATCGAAAAGGCCCTAATACTAAAAATAAAAATAAACCCGAGGACGAAACTCCCTACATATTACTATAAATTTCTATATATCTTCAACTAAAATAAAGTTAATTAATTATTATTATACTAAAAGAACGTTGATTATACTATCCTTATTAAGAAGAACTCCTATGATTAAAATAAACCAGTGACCTGGGGACCTTTATATAATATGTTAAGGGAAGAGTTAATTGTATTATGCTGAACCCTTATAGAACTATTAGATAAAGGGTTTATTAGGGCTAATAGTTCCCCTATATTATCACCTATTCTATTTATCCGGAAACCTGGAGGAGGGTTATAGTTCTACGTTAATTACCGTGCCCTTAACGTTATTATAAAGAAGGACCGATACCCCTTACCCCTAATTAGCGAGACTTTAAGGGTATTAGTAAAAGTGAAGTAGTTAATAAGGTTGGATATTATTATTATATTTTATAAGATCCGGGTTAAGAAAGGAGAGGAATAAAAGACGGTGTTTAGGATAAGGTATAAGTTATACGAATAAATGGTTACCCCCTTTAGTTTAATTAGAACCCCCATAACGTTCTAGTAATATATTAATTATACCCTATAAGATTTCCTAAATAAGTTCTACTTAACTTATATCGACGATGTCCTAATTTATTTAAATAACTCCCTCTCTAATCATAAAAAGAAGGTTAAGAAGGTCCTCGAGCACTTAGGTGTTATAGGCTTATATATGGATATTAATAAGTGCGAATTCGAGGCTAAGAGTGTTAAGTATTTGGGGTTTATTGTTGATGTTGGTAAGGGAATTTACATGGACCCTAAAAAGATCAAGGTAATCTAGGGATGGGAAGTGCCCTGATTAGTGTAAGGAGTTTGTGGGTTTGTCGGTTTTGCTAATTATTACTGGTAGTTTATACCCAACTTCTCGGGGATTATATAACCCTTAATAGTTTTAACTAAAAGGGATATACTATTCATTTGGAGTAAGGAGTGTGTTAGAGTGTTTGAGGAGTTGAAGACGCTCCTGATCAGTGCACCTGTACTGGCTCACTGGGACCCTGATCGAGTTATAGTACTCGAGACTGATTCGTCTGGTTATATGGTAGGAGGTGTTTTGGAGTGTAGAAAAGTTTATTATCCTGATTAATCACCTGAATCTAAAGTATTTTATGATGAAGAGATAGTTGAGTGAATATTAGATTAGGTGGTTAGAATTACTATCCTGTTATAATTTTATTATTTAGTTTAGACTTAGGAAAGAAGTAGTAGTTCCTAATACACTATTGAGATGTGAATAGGATATCCCTAGTACCCTATAGGACAATAGGTTAGAGGGTCAGAAGATTAAACTTTTAAAGAATAGGATTAATGTATTACGAGTTAATAACGTAGTAGTGATTAGAGAAGTGCGGGCCCGATTAGGGTAAGTAGAGAGGGTTAAGTTTAGTATAAGAGATTCCCCTGGAGATATGGATTAGATCGATAACCCTAGCCCAGATAAAACGGAACCCCCCTTGAACCCTTTTAAAGAAGAGTTATTATGCTCCTAGTAGGATGAAGCCTTAGACTAGAACAACTAATACTAGCTAATTAGGGGGGTAATATAAAAAGGAAACTAATAACTTCCCTTATAGTAGAAATTACCGATGATGTTATTAGAATATACAATCAACGATAATAAGAGATTATTATAGAGGGATAGAATTTGGATTCCATATTACGAGCCCCTAAGGACGGGTTTAATCTAGAGGTTCTACGACTCTACGTTAACGGGATATCCGGGGAGGAACACTTTAAAAGCCCTAATTAGCCACTAGTTCTACTAACTAGGCCTATCCTAGGATATCCAAAGATTTATAAGGAACTACGATATTTATAAACGAGGAAATATATAATATAATAAGAAGAGGGGCTTATTAAAGCCTCTACTTATCCCTGAACAGATCTAAGTAAAGGTCTCTATTAACTTTATAATAGGATTACCCCCTTCCCGCTATAATGGGGTTATAAACATTATAATAGTAACCGATTATTTATTAAAGAATATAATTTTTAAGTTATTAAAGGATATTATAACGAATATAATAGTAGACTAACTAATCCGAGGTCTAATTAAGTACCATAGGATACTTTATATAATTATATTAGATAGCGGATTGTAGTTTACGAGTTTTATATAGAAACAACTCTATTAGTTACTATAGATTAAATAGAAACTCTTTATAGTATTCCACCTAGAAATAAACGGAACTATGGAGAGGGTAAACTAGGTGATAAAAACCTATTTTAGAGTGTATATAGTGTATACTCAGGATAATTAGAACGAACTACTCCTAATAATAATAATAGTTATTAATAACCGGGTTACCTCGTTAATAGGACTTAGCTCGTTCTTTATTATTTATGGGTATAACTTAGATCTGATTAGAGTAGAGGAACCCCTATAGAATAGTAATAAGACCCTTATAATAAGAGTAGATGTTTTAGTCTAGAAGTTAAAGAACACTTTTTAAGTAAGCTTAGGTGGTGATAGTGGTAATATAAGAGAAATAAGAGATTACTGTAAACGTAAAGTGCTAACCGTTTAATTAGTTTAAGTTTAGGGATAAGGTTTAGTTAAGGTTACGGAATATTTAGTTTAATTGACTATTAAAAAAGTTCGACTAGGTTAATATATAATACACTATCCTTAAACTGGTTAAATCCTATGTTTACTAGCTAAATACGCTATTAGGGATCCATAATATCTTTTATATAAGCCTGATTAGGTATACTAGAGTTGATCCGTTGTTGTTATAAAGTTGTGATAATACCCAGCTATTTATGATATTAGTGGTTAATGGGGAGGAGTTTAAAGTTAAGGAGATCCGTAATACGTGGAAAGTATGGAGTGGATAGAAGGTCTTAGTGAAGTAGAAGGATTATACTTAACTCACCTGAGAATTAGTGGATATACTGGTGGATATAGTGGCTTTGGATTATTATAAGGCCGATCACGGGAATATCCTTTAGGAAAGGAGGGGAGGAAGGGGGTAATTATTACGGGCTAAGGCCCGATCAGAGGCCTCGGAACCACTCGGCCATATTCAACGCTAACGACTACTTACTAAGCTTAACTAGGCCTAAGTAGACCTGATTAGGATTTAACGGATTTGTGGGGTAGCAGACTTTTCCTTCCTTTCTCCTTATCTTAAAGATACTCGTAGTAGTCGCCATAGCTAGTTGCAATATACGTGCTTGGACCGTTACATAATTACTCTTTAATTCTAAGGAATAAGATAAGAATTTAAGTAATTAGGCCTAATTAGAATACTTTTTATTATATAAGTAACTACTAAAATCATAAAAAAGGTTACCTAGTGGGCCTTAGAGGAACTCTATTTACTAACCTAAATTATTTCTCCCCCTCCCCTTAATAACCCCCTTTTATTATCTTAACTACTAATAAATAAACCAAATTCATAATATACACACTTTAAGTAACCTCTTCAACCACTAATAATATTTTCCTTACTCTTAAAGTTATTCTAAATTATATAGTTTTATATTATAAAAGTGGACGATGGGGATAATACCCTATGTATTAACCCCGTAATACCCCCCTATAATACCCCTAATATCCTAGGAAAAACGACTATAACTTTACTACTATTTCTAATACTAACTAACTCTAATTAGGCCTAATATACGGATCTCTTTACTAAGCTGGTTTATGTTCTTAAAAAAGTTACTGGTGTGATAAGTTTTAAGGTAAAATTATTAAGATATTTTAACCTAGGATTAAAAGTATATTTTTATTTATTAGTAATAACGTTTCCGATTTCCTGCAAAAGTTTAAGATATAAATAAACTTTATATACTTTTTTAATTAAGAAAAGCCGAGGGTTCTCCTATGGTATTTCTTAAATAAATACTAAGTAATAGTTAAAGTTAAGATAATTAGTAATACTTAGGCCAGAGCTAAGAAGTATATACTTATTACTTTCAGTTATTTAGATAAGGATTATATTCATTACTTAAATAAATAATTTTAAAATCTTATTATGGAAACCTTAATTAAGATAAGAATAAGGATCTTAAAAGTATTATTAAATTATTTTAAAAAGTCGAGAATAGTAAAGTAAAGGTTCTCCTTTAGGGAAAAACAGCTATATTAGACTTTAAGTTAATTAAAACTCTCACTAAATAATTCACTAAAAATACTACGATTAATACAATACTATAAATGAAAACAATAATTATAAAACTCTTTAAGTCCAAAAGTTTAAGTAGTTATAAAATAATATTTTTTTAAAATTAATTAATAATCTCATTATAATTAGGCCTTTGGAGACTCAGCGTAAGCTAAGGAATTAGATTAAATTACTTAGTAAAGAGATAGTATTCCTAATTAGGCCTAAAGTCCTTTACTTAAGTATCCTAGTATACCTAATTTATTTTACTTATCTACGGCTATTAAAAATGTAATTATCTAAGGGCCAACTAGAGTTAATAATATTACTAATAAGCTTAATACCCTTTGGCTAGTTATATAAACCATAGAACGATGATAGTAATACTCTAATTAGGGGTATAGCATAGGACCAATTATATATATTAGGTATTAGGTGACTATACTAATATATTAACCCCTAATAAGCTCACAATAACCTAGTAGTTACTAGTAAACCTTATATAAATAACCCTATATTTGGAATTATTCTAATTTTACGAAAAAAAGGTCCAATAAGCTGGTCTAAACCCAGCTTCGTTCCCAGGCCACCAAATCACTACTAGTACGATAAGTATAATAGTTATCTGTTCTAGAGATATAACTAACTCTAAGAGGATATAAGAACTAGACTATTCACTTTCTATAATAGGGAATACTTTTATAAAAACCTAGCACGTATTCCAGCCTAATTTAATTAAATCTTAAATATTATTATTTAGGATACCCAGTATTTATATTAACCCAACCACCCAGTAATTATTATATATTTAATAAACTAATAATTATTTCCTTAAATAATAATAATAGTGAAGATAATCTCAAATTAGGGTATTAAGTAACTATACCCTTCCCAGGTATAAGCACCATAAAGTCCTCCTCCCTTAACAACGGCCGCATACATCTCAGTATATTTATTACCACTACGTATAACTATAGTAGTCCTCGTAATAGCTAAAATTAAGGCTTGTATTATTATCTATTTATAAGGCTAATTTATAATAATTCTTTAATAAAAAAGAAAAGTAAACTTAATTAAGTTTATAAAATAATTTAAAAAGGAATTATAAAACTTATTTCCTAAAAAATAAATAATACATTATTAGAATTATATACTTTAAATATTAAAAAAGTTATTTAAGTAAATACCGAAGTTCCCCGGATCCTTATTTTATTTTTAATTATATTTGCTTAGGATATTAAAATAACTAATAAACCTCTCCTTTTATTTAATTAGGTCTATAAAACTATAAAGGATAATATTATAGTAGTTTAAGTTGTTCTACGGAAATTAGGTAATTTCATTTAAGTATTAAACTGGATAATAATAAAAATCTGGTTTATATACTTATTTTTATATAACTAATTTTATTTAATAATTGGTTAATAAGTAGCTAATAGTTAATATTTATTTAAGAACCCTCGAACGATCTGATTAACTTAGTAAACAGCTTTATAAGCTGGAAAATAGGAGAAAAGATTATTAAACGATATAATATAGAAACTAATAATGCCTAAATCCCCGTTATTTATACTACTAAGATTATAACTATTATATTCCCAGTAAGTAGTAAAGAAATAAATCACCTTCCTAGTTTTTAAATAACCCTTTATTTTAAAATTAAGGTTTTAATTAAAAGTTTTACCCCTAATTAAAATAAGAAAATCATAGCCATAACGTACATAATAAGCGAGCCGATCAAACAAACAAACCAATTACCTAACCACAACCACTTCACAAATACAACTAAGAAATAACAATAAAAACTTCAAATTAATTAAAATTATTTGGAATCCTCTTCCTTAGATATCACTTTATTAATTAAATATATTTATATATTATATTTAGTATTCCCGTAAACACTATATCGTTGTTAATTTAATTCGGTCCTCGGTTTATGACCACTACTCCAGCGCATTTCCTCTTCCACCTAGGCTATCACCTCCCTCTAGGATTATATCTCCTTTACCTTAACTATAATAAAACTCACTCCTTACCTTAAGTATATTTTCTTAGCCCTCTAATATTAACTAAATAAGTTATTTATTTTTTAAAGTATTTTAAGTTTAGATTATATTCAAGTAAACTTATATATGACTCTTATTATATTTTTTATAATATAATTAATAACTTATAAAATAAGTATTAAGGAGTTATTCTAATAATAGGAAATTCGTTCTTTAATTAGAGTTAATTAAGAACTCACCTTAATTAAGTTATTTAGTATTTTAGAAACCCAAAATAATAGTGTTGTTAGGAGGGACCCTGGGAACATTAAAGTATATAACTTAATGTTTAACTTCGATAAAACACTCCTTACACTTAAAGGAATAAATCTAAACCCTCTAAAACCCCCCTGGATATTCTTTTCTATAAGAGTTTATATAAAAATACTATAAAAAGTGGAGAAGAAGTCTTCCTTCGTAATATAGGTATTACCTCAGCGCATCTTATTCTCAATTTCTCGACCATACACCATCTTAAAGGGCCCAAAACAACCAACATCCAAGGGCTAAAGGATATACAACAAATAAACTAATATATAAAATATAATAATATTATTCTCCTTATAAAATATCTCAAAATCAGTAAAATAATGATTTTCGTGTTCATCGACAACAAAAAGGTAATATCGACCTCTTAAATATAATTTTATATACTAATTAAAATACTAAAACTAATCTAAGCCTTTTTTATTTATTATCCATCCATTTTCAGATATTATAATAACTTAATTAGATAAGAGACCTAATTCGGTATACTAAGTAGAAAAATGATATTAATCTACGATAATAATATATAATAGTAAATTATAACCCAATAAACCAATAACCTAAATTATTATAACCCATTCCTAATTACTAAACTATACTATTTTCATATTTAAACACTTTTTAAAGTTTATAACACCTAATCCAATTAAAATTTAACTTATTATAAACCTAGTCTCATCAAAGTTATAAATATCTAAGTCCTCAATACTATACTTTATAATTATATTTATCATAAGCCGAAATTACACATTTATTATAACAGTATCTTCGTATTAGGCTCTCTTATAATCGTACTTATAAAAAAACCGCATCTAAAACTATGGTTATCGTTTAACAAAGTTCAACGCCCAGTATTTATTAACCAGGAGTACATCATAATTAGTGAATAAACAATTAACCATTTCTTCCACACTAACTAACCAGAGAAGAAATAATTCGGAATCTAAATTAAAAATATACTTAACTAACTTTTCCTCTTTAAATAACATCAAATTCCATAAGTTCAGCATACTATCGTATTATAATACTATACCCTTTAATTAGTTGCATAAAATTAAAAATAGTATAAAGTAGATCCGGGTAACTACTCAGATACTAAGATTTGGGGTCTTTACGATCACTTAGACTGCTAATATAACCTAGGCTTCTTTATTTAATGACGGTATTCTTTTTGGTGGATAAACAGGTATTAAAAGTGGGAAGATGGATTATCGTGGTTAGGTGATCGGCTCGCTTGTCTAATCGGCTCGCTTATTATGTACATTACTGGATTTAGGGGTAATAATAAATATTATAAGTAACCACTATATCAGGGACCATAATTTACTAATAATAAAAATAATAGTTATTATATAAACCCTAACACTAGAAGTGAGTAAGTAATTGAAGTTTAAAAGAGGTGTTATAAGTTATATATAAATTAGAGATTATAAGGTCCCTATTAACTTTTTTATAATACTAGAAGAGAGCTTAAGCTTAGTGAAAACTGCGCTACTTAAAGGACCCTTCTCTATTATAAGATAAGTAACCTAAGAATATACTTATAACCTAATTAAAATAATTATAAGAACAAATAATATAAGAATCCATATTCTAATTAAGTTTACGTAACGTAGTTTATCATTAAACAGAACACCATTATTAACTAGGACACTTTTCCCACCTCTATTATCCTCCCACTTTAATACGTTTTTTTTTCCATTATGTAATACCTAATACCTTATCTGAAAATAGAATTAATTTAATATTTAAAATAATTCAATTAACTCTATAATTAAGTATCCAATATATAGTAATCATTTATAATATTCCTAAAATTACCCTTTATATTAGAATGAATAGTTGAACTATTAAAGCTAATAATATTAATATATAATTGAATTTAATAGAGACCGAGGAGGAGGTAATTATTTAATATATTATTAACCTGGATTCTCGAGGATTCTTATTTTAATACGTGGATATGGAAGATATAATTAATACACTACTCCGGAAGTGTATTTCCCGACTAGTTGGGAAGTACTGGATAAAACACTTTATCCAGTAATACCCAGAACTTAAGATGCGATTTTCTTATGTTTATGATTATTAGAGAGGTCTCTATGAAAATCCTACGATTATTAAACTTTGGTTTCAACTTATAGTTAATATATAATTAAAATATAATATTATAAACGAAGATTTTTATAATTTTAATAAAATTAGTTTTATAATAAGTATAATCCAACTTAGAATAATTATTATATATTCTAATTAGATTAGGAAACTAAAAAAAGTTTAACTTAGTAATAAAAAATAAGTAATAGTAATTTATTATATTAGTAGTAATAATTATATAATACTACTTTTTTTAGTAGTTTAGGGCCACTTCCACCTTATAAATTAGTACTCTAAAGCCTAAATTCCGGATAGTTAAGTAATTAAAACAACTTCCAATAAATGGACCAATAACAAGACTACCCTCTAATAACTTTAGTATTTTAATAAACACTTAAAATAGTAATTAAAAGCTATATATTAAATACTAGTCGTCGATAACTATACAAGCTATGTTAATAGTGATTTCGAGGAGTATTATAAAAAAATGAAGATTATAATTATTTATTTACCTACTTATTTATCACATCTAACCTAACCTCTTAACGTTACTTATTAAAGTATATTAAAGCTAAGATATAGCTCTTAGATTAAGCGTTTTATTAAAGTCTGGATTACCCATATTACTAAACCCGAGTTCTTCACATTTAAGGTCATATTCCTTTAAACCTTTATTTAGGAAAATGTCCATAGGGGTTTCAGAGGGGCTAAGCTTATTCCCTATAACCCTTAAATTATCCTTTCTAAGTTAAATATACAATTATAAACACTAATAACCCCGAATACCCCTATTAGGTTACCCGACCCTTAGGTTTTTAAGACACCTTAAACCACTAATAAGGTTATCTCTTAGTTTTCACTTATAAAAAAAAGAATCTCTAAGTATTAGGGAAGCTCATTAATATTAATTTATAAAGTTACTAATAAGTTCTTAAAAGGTTTATAGTATATTTCCCATATAATTGCCCTTATAGAAGAAGAGTTATACTATTTTCGAAATATAAATATAATCTTTAATAAGCACTATAGAGTTAAAAGAACTAAATTATAGGATGGAGGGGTACTAGAAGGGTCTTAGGTAAGGGATATTATAGTTGAAAAGGGTATTATTAAAGAGGAAGAGTATGAAAAGGAGGAAAAGAAGGGGGTTATTAAAGTGTTATTAAATAAGTTTGCGATATTATGGTATTTGTTATAAGACTGGTTATAATATAAGAACCTTTTTAGAGGTTGTGGAAATAAGTAGTTTAAGTGATTTTGAGTAGTTATGATTAATTTAATTGATTTTGGTTGAGATATAGAAGTTGTTAGTAATAAAAGTGGGAAAAGTGTCCTGGTCGATGATGGTGTCCCGCTTGATGATGAACCACGTTAAATAAACTATGATATAGTGCGAAATCTCTACTTCCTAGGGGGTGGGCGCTAGTGGGGCATCAGTGGGGCATCAGTGGGGCACCGGTGCGAGCACGGGCATAGCCCGGGCATAACCACCGGGTTCGGCCCGTGACATTAAGCTACCTAACCCTTAGGTTTCCAAAACACCTTAAACCACCAACAAAGCAATCTCTTAGTCTTCTCTTATAAAAAAAAGATCTCTAAACATCAGGGAAGCTCTTTAATACTAATTTATAAAGTAATTAATAAGTTTTTTAAAGGTTTATAATTTGTTTTTCACCGAATTACCCTTTTAAAAAAAGAAGTATAATAGTTTTAGAATATAAATATAACCCTTAGTAAATAATAGAAAACTAAAAAACCCTAACTATAAAATAAAATGGTAATTAATGGATTATATTTTAAAGAGCTTATAATTAAAAAGGGTATTATTAAAGAATAGCGAGGTAATAAAGAGGAAAGTGAGGGGTTATCGAAGCGTCGTTAAGCGAGTTTATAGCACTATGGTATTTGTCGTAAAACCAGCTGTAATATAAGAACCTATCCAGAGGTTATGGAAATAAGTAGTTTAAGTAATTCTAAGTAATTGTAATTAATTTAATTAATTATAGTTAAGATACGAAGGCTTTTCGTTATAAAGGTGGGAAAAGTATCCTGGTCACTAATGGTGTCCCGTTCACTGATGAACTACGTTATACTTATTTAATTACGGAAAAAAATATCTAGGGAGAATTTAGAGGTTCTGGATTTAGAGGTTCTGGACTTATTTTTTCAAGTATAAAACGTGTCTTATTTAAGTTTAATATTTAGTTATATACTTTAATACTTATAGGATTACTTTTAATAGTTCCCCCACCTTAGACTTCTTAAATGCTAAATAACTTAATAAAAGGATTTTCTTGATTAAAACTTATTAAAAATTGAATTTACCGTTATTAAAATAACTTATTAATTTTAATTATTAAATTTATAAAGTATTTATTAAAAGGGGGTGTACGGATTTATATACTAGAATGCTTTGTTAAGGTCTAAGAATAAAATCCTTCGAAAAAAAATAACCTACTTAGTTACCACCAGAGAGCTAAAAAAAAAAACACATCTTAGATAAGGAGGAAATCTTATTATAATTAAAGTAGAGAATATTTAATAATAAAGAGAGCTTATAATTTAGGTTAAGGAGGAAATATATTAGAGTAGTGGTTATTAATTAAGGACGGAAATAGGTTAATAGTGATATAACGTCTACGGGAACACCGGACATAATATATAAACGTACTAGTTTGATAAAAGAATGTTTAGAAAAGAGGATTCTAAGTAATTTAAATTAATTTAATGTTTTTATTATTATTTCTCAGTTATATTTATAAAGTGCTCAGGCTTTCGTGTCTCACACACTTGTCTGTCTCACTTGCTTATTAAGTATATTAGTATTAATTATATTATATTAATTATAAGAGTTATTCTATTTTTATAAAAAATATTAATTATTGTTTTAGTAGTAAGGTTATAATTAAAAGTTAAAAAATAATAAAAATGAAAAAGTACGTCGATTACTAATAGTATATTACTTACTGATAAACTATGTTATATATTATAGTTCTTAATAATTCATATTTTTAAATACTATTTTCTAAAACTTAAATCCTTAAATTTTACTAATAGTTTATAATTAAAATATTATTAGTATAAAATATTAAAACTTTTAATATATAATACTATTTTTATATTTATTAAAGTTTTTTAAACCTTTATATACTAAAGAATAAGGGTATTTTATAATTTATAAAAAGTAAAAATGAATTTAATTATCACGGGCCGAACTCGGTGGTTAAGCCCGGGCTATGCCCGGGCATGCACTGGTGCCCCACCAGCGCCCACCCCCTAGGAAGCAGAGATTTCGCGCCATATCGTAGTTTACCCTTTTCCTCTTTAACTTAAAATAAATAGTATTTAGTTACCTTTTAGTTAAGATAACGCCTAGGACTAGCCCTTCGTATATTTTAAGCTTAGTTTTATTTATTATATAAGATACTATTAGGTTAAGCCCGGCTCCCTATTAATTACAAAATGGAATCCTAAGTTAAATATAGTTCCCTGATAATAGATCGATAAATATTAAACACTAAGTAAAGTATAACTCTTTACTAATTGAAAAGAGGATACTAATTAATATAATAGTTAATGAACTATAGGCCTAATTATAGTTAACCTTAAATGAGGCCCTTAGGCCCCTATAAACGAGGACTGTTAAGCTCTCTAATGAGTTAAAGTAAAACCGAGGTTTAGGGGTAATATTACCGACCCTTATAAAAGATATAAGTACTAAAACCCCACTAGTGGGTAACTACTATTTTATAATAGAAATACTAATATATTATAAACTATTACTAATACCTTTAAAATTCTCAGAAAAGTAAATGGATTACCCTTTTTAAGTATAATAAATAAGAGATAAGATTATTATAAATAAAGCATTTTACCCCATTAACTAGGAACTATAATACTTAATTAACTCTTATCTAAACACTAATTCCTAATAGGTCGTTATTACATTTTATGTAACCGGGGGGCCTAGAGGTTAACGTAACTCTAAAGATTTTATATCCTATTTTAATAAGACCTACTAAAACCCGAATACTTAACTCTAAATTATAACTTAGTTATAAACTTTTTATTAGAAAAATAATTAGAAATTAATTATTTTCTTATTAAAGTTTAAACGAATAATAGTAAACATAAGAAGTAGTATATAACCTAATACTATTGAAATTATTATATTAAAAAATGCCCTTATTTCCCGCCTAAAAGAATACTTAATCACTATTTCCTTATTAGGGGAATATACTTAGTGGTTTATTAGAGTATAGGATATTATTTAAAAATTAGAGTATATAATACCTATTACTATTAAACGAGAGTATCACTAGTCCCTAACCCTAGCTTTTTTATAAAAGGATTATAATAGAGATATTTAAATAATTAGTATTATTTACACCTTATCGACTCGGAGGGAGAAGAAGGACCACCACCGTTGTTACTCCTCGGGTAGCTCACTGGTGGACTATTATGAGTATTTTTATTATAGTAAAAAAGGTTATATTATTAAGAATTATTAAAAAAAGGTTCCTAAGTAAGTGAAGGTTACTTATATTAAAGTAATAAAAAAGTAAAAGAATCCCGGGTTAAAAAAAAAGGACTAAGAGGTTACTAATACCTCCTTTAATAAGGATAATTCGAGAAAAGAGTAACTCTAGTATAAAGTCGGGTACTAGAGTTAATAAAGGAGGAAGCTAAAGGATAGGAGTCCCACTAAGAAGAATAGTAGTAGAGGAGCTAAGGGTTAACTATTATTTAGGTAAGGATTAATAAAGGATACTTAATATATACCCTTATTAATATTAGCTATGCCGTTTATATAATGGTGGATTAGTTTCTTTTGAGACGCCTCCGATTACCGCTAGTGGATTGGAAAAAGTGTGCTTTATGAGGATATATATAAGACGGGCTATTACCTGGTGATGCCCAGGGTGTGGCTGTCCTAGATCTGGAATTAAGTGGCTATACTTAGAAAGTTTACGTATATATAGTAAAGGGCCTAGACCCCCCTATATTCCTAGGGAAGCTATAAATAAAAGTGAATTATATGATATATAATACCGTTGCTTAGTGAGTGTACTACGGTAAGGGGGAGTAAACGTATACTCCTTTAATTAAGAAGAACTAGTTATTATAAAAGAGATTTATATAACCTAATTACTAATAGTCCTTATATTTATAGTTATATACCGATGAGTAAAGCACCAGAGGGTATTAGAGGTTTAGGTTATGGTTATAAGTTTAAGAGACATCGAGGATATACTAAAAAAAAAAGAAACCTATGGATATAAAGGAACTCGTCCTAGGTTAGGTTTATAAGGAATTTAGAGACTTATTTGACCTGGAAAATGTATACTTAGTGCCCCCTAGGAGGCCAGGGGTTAACTATAAGATCCCCCTTATTAAGGATGCTTATAGCTAGGAGCTTATACTTTTATAGGGACCCTTGTATAGGATGTCCTGTGAAGAACTCTTAGTCCTGAAGAAGATATTAAAGGACTTACTAAATAAAGGGTTTATTCGAGCTAATAGTTTACTTGTGAGTACCCTAGTGTTATTTATTAAGAAGTTTAGTGGGGGAATTCGGTTTTATGTTAATTACCAAGCTTTTAATAATATTATAAAAAAAGACCATTATTTACTACTACTTATATTAGAGACTCTTTAATGGGTAACCGCTGCGTAGTGGTATAAGAAGTTTAACGTCGTAGTTGTATTTTATAAAACTCGGATTATAGAAAAAGACGTTAAGAAAATAGTATTTTATATAAAATATAAACTCTTTAAATAATTAGTCTACTCCTTTAGACTCACCGGGGCCTTAACTATGTTTTAATAATATATTAGTATAGTTCTCTAAAACTTTTTAAATAATTTTATTACTACTTATTTAATTAAATAATATCCTAATTTATATGTTTAGGTTAAAGAAAAAGTATAAAAAGAAGGTATAGGTAGTCCTCTGGTGCTTAGTAGAGGCGGGACTACGACTAGACCCTAAGAAGTATCCTTTTTTAGTTAAAACTATGAAGTATATTAGGTTTATTATTACTACTAAAAAAGGGATCTTATGTGACCCTAAAAAGTTAAGAGTTATTACTAAGTAACTATTTCCTAGGATTATAAAAGGGGTTAAAAGTTTCCTTGGGTTTATGAATTATTATCGTATTTTTATACCTAATTATACTAGTATTATTAAGCCCTTTACGAGGTTTATAAAAAAGTTAGTTATATTTTATTAGGTACCTAGTTAAGAAGAAGGATTCTAGGAGCTTAAGTGGTTATTTAGTATAGAGCTGGTACTTCGCTACTTTAACCCTAAAAAAAAGACAATAATAGAAATAAATTATTCAGGGTTTACCTTAGGTAGTACCCTTATATAAGAAGACCCCGATGAGTATTAGTACCCTATTACGTTCTACTCACAGAAGTTATTACTAGCCGAGTATAGCTACTTTATTTATAATAAGGAACTACTCACCGTATTTGTGTACTTTAGGGTTTAGAGAATAGAATTATAAAATATAAGTAATTTTAAGATTTTTACGAATTATAAAAACCTTAAATATTTTATAAGGAAGTAGTGCCTCACTAAGAGGTAGAGTTGGTAGGTAAAAGAGTTAGTTTAGCATAACTTTTATTTAGAGTACTAGCTAGGAAAGGAAGTAGTAGTCCCTAATGCCCTCTCTTAAAGGGAGTAGGACGCCCCCTAGGGCTAGAACGATAAGAGAAAACAGGGACGTTGTCACGGGCCAAGGCCCGATCAGAGGCCTTGGAACCACTCGGCTATGTTCAACGTTAACCACTGTTTACTAAGCCCGATCAGGCCTAGACAGACCTAATCAGGATCCAACGGATTTGTGGGGCAGCAAACTTTTCTTTCTTTTCTCCTTATCTTAAAAATACTCGTAGTAGTCGTTATAACTAGTTGTAATATACGTGCTTAGACCGTTATAGATGTATACTCTAGTTAATACTTAACTATATTATCCCTAAGGAAGGAACTGGTGTTCCCTAGGTGAGCTATACTATAAACAATTTACTAATACTCTTATATATAATAATATTTATAAATAATAACAAATTATAAACACTTTAAGACCAGATTATTAAAAAAATAAGTTATACCATTAAGTTTACGAAATAATGAAGTAGGGATAGTATAACTTCTCACCAGAGTTATAACTAAAGGTCTAGATTACGGAATATATAATTAATAAGTAACAGAGGTTAACGTTTTAGGATAAAATATGGGTTCCCGGAGGAAGAAATAATAACGACCCTTTAAGCCTATTATGGAGAAGGGTTATATAAGAGTACTATAATTCTAACACTAGTGGTCACCCAGGGCATAATAGTATATTCGAGATTATAAGCCGACGCTTTTACTAGCCAGGGTACTCCTAGATAATTAAAAGGTTTATAAGGAACTATTACGTATATAGTGGTATCCATATTTAGAAGTAAACTAAAAAGGGGTTACTTAAGCCCCTACCCGTCCCCCTCTGAATAAGTAGTAACCTATTAATGGATTTCATTACTAATTTATTATTAACTAAAAAGAAGAAGTCCTGTTATATATAAGTTATAGTTAATTAGCTAAGCAAAGCACTAAAACTAGAGGAAATAGAGATTATAGACGTAGTATCTTACACCTAATAGTTCCTCTATAACTATTATTATTTTTATAGAATACCTTAGTTAATCGTAAATAATAAAAAGTTAAACTAGGTTAATAATTTCTAATAGGAGTTTTATAAATTAACCGGGGTTACCCAACTACTAAATACCGCCTACCACCTATAAACTAATAAGGAAATAAAATATATAAACTAAGAGGTTTAAACTATTTTATAAACTTATATTACCTAAGTTTAAAATAATTAGGGAAAATTACTTTTTATAATAAAATTAGCTTTATAAAATATAATTAACTTAATAATTAGTATTTTTTTTATTTTTTATAAAATACGAATATTATATTAACCTATTACTAATTATAAAATAAAATAATAAGGGACCACTTAACTGTAGGAAGGTGGCCACAGATAAACTAATAATTAAAATAAAGGACGTTATAACGTTTACCTAGGTTATAATAACCTTAATATAATAATACTACGAATTAAGTACTAATTATCGCCGGTTATTAGTGGATAAGTACCAGATAAGTAATAAAATCTAGTTTAACATCGTAAACTATAAATCCCTATACCCAAATAAGAAACTTATATAACTATAACATAGTTCATTAGTAAATGGACCACCATTAGTGACCAGGCCATTTTCCCCACTTTTACTACTAAAAACTTTTACATCTTAACTATAATTAATTAAATCAATTATAACTACTTAGAATCACTTAAACTACTTATTTCAATAACCTTTAAATAGGTCCTTACATTATGGCCAGTCTTATAACAAATACCATAATATCGTAAACCTATCCGACGACGCTTCGATAACCCCTCGTTTTCCTCCTTTTTACACCCTTCCTCTTTAATAACACCCTTTATAACCATAACTTCCCTTACCTAAAACCCATCTAATGCCCCTCCATCTTATAGTTTAGTTCTTTTAGCTCTCCGGTGTTTAATAAGGGCCGTATTTACATCTCGAAGATGGCGTAGCTCTTCCTTTATAAGGGCAGCTATATAAGAAATATACTATAAACCTTTTAAAAACTTATTAGTAATTTTATAAATTAGAGTTAATAAGCTTCCCTAATACTTAGAAATTCTTTCTTTTATAAGTGAAAACTAAGAAATAGCCTTATTAATGGTTTAAGGTGTTTTAGAAACCTAAGGGTCGGGTAACCTAATAGGGGTGTTCGGGGTTGTTAATGTCCGTAACTATATATCCAGCTTAGAAAGGACAGCTTAAGGGTTATAAGAAATAAGCCCAGCCCCTCTAAAACCCCCATAAATATTTTTATAAATAAAAGTTTAAAGGAATACGGCCTTAAATACGAGGAAGAACTCGGGTTTAGTAATGTAGGTAATCCGGGCTTTAATAAAGTGCTTAATTTGAGAGCTATATCTCAACTTTAATATACTATAATAATTAACGTCGAGAAGCTGGGTTAAATATAATAAATAAGCAAGCAAATAGATAATTATAATCTTATTCTTTTTATAATACTCCTCGAAATCACTATTAACATAACTTTTATAATTATCGATAATTAGTATCTAATATATACCTCTTAATTATTATTTTAAATATTTATCGAAATACTAAAGCTATTGGAGGGCAGTCTCATTATCGGTCCATTTATTAGAAGTTGTTTTAACTGCTTAACTATCCGGAATCTGGGCCTTAGAGTACTAATTCATAAGGTGGAAGTAACCCTAAACCACTAAAAAAAGCAGCATCGTATAACTATCACTAATAATATAATAAATCACCGTTACCTATTCTTAATTACTAAACTAACCCTTTTTAAATTTCCTAATCTAATTATAATATATAATAACTATTCTAAACTAAATTATACCTATTATAAAACTAATTTTATTAAAATTATAGAAATTATCGTTTATAATACCATATTTCGATCATATATTAACCATAAGTCGAAACCAAGGCTTAATAATCGTAGGATCTTCGTAGAGGCCTCTCTAATAATCATAAACCCGAGAAAATCGCATCTTAAACTCTGAGCATTATTAGATAAAGCGTTTTATCCAACACTTCCCAACTAATCAACTATTACACTTTTAGAGTAGTGTATTAATTATATCTTTTATATCGACATATTAAGGTGAAAATCCTCGAGAATCCAAGTTAATAATGTATTAAATAATTACCTCTTCCTTAGTCTCTATTAAATTCAACTACGCATTCCTATTATTAACCTTTATACTTTAACCCTTTATTCTAAACCAAAGGGTAATTCTCAGAATATTCTAAATAATTACTATACATCGGATACTTAATTATAGTATTAATCGGATCGTATTAATCACTAGAATGATCCTGTGTTTGGGTAAGGCTTTGGATATTGTTTTATAGAAGAAATTACATATTAAAACTTTTAGTAGTAAAGGTGGGAAAAGTGGCCCGGTCACTAATAATGGTCCACTCACTGATGAACCACGTTACTACTAATATTAAATTACTAAAATAGTGAATATATACATAATAGAGTTAAATATATTAGGAGGAATATACTTATAATTCTATGTAAATATTATTCAAAGGTTAACTAGTAACCCCCTCTTAAACTAAATTTAATTAAATTATTAATTACTACTTATTAAGGAAATAAATAATAAAAATAAATAATAAATATAAGAGATTTATATTATTAAATGGAAAATAGTAGGCAAAGGGAAAAACTATAAAAATTTAGTAAAATAGGAGGGTTATATTAACCCTATGTAGGAGCTAGCTGGTGTTATAGAGGAAACAAAGGCGCTGGACCGTTATAAAAAGCACTATAAGCTAATATTAGAGAACAACAAAAACACAGTGTATTCGCAGGTACCCCCCAAAAAGCCAGCCAGGAATTAAAGGCCGTATAGGGGGAGGAGGGGGGTAGTATTATAAGCTAAACCCAGTAGTTATACCCGGGCTATGCTCGTGCTCGCACCGGTACTCCACTAACGCCCACCCCCTAGGAAGCAGAGATTTCGCACTATATCATAATTTACCCTTTTCCTCTTCAGTTTGAAATAAACAGTATTTGGCTACCTTTCGGTTGAGACAAGGCCTAGGACTAGCCCTTTGCACTTAATAGGGGTGCTTAGGGTTATTAGTGTCCGTAAATGCATATTAAGTTTAGATAGAATAGTTTGGGGATTATAGGGGATAAGTCTAGTCCCTTTAAGACCCCTAAGAACATTTTCGGGGCTAAAGGTCTAAAAAGAGCAGCTTTAAATATAAAAAAGAATTCGGGCTTAGTGATGTGGGTAATCCGGGCCTTAATAAAATACTTAATCTGAGAACTATATTTTAACTTTAATACACTATAATACCCTATATCCCGAGGTTAAGTAAGATGCGATAAATAAGTAGGTAAATAAAGAGTTATAATATTGTTTTTCTTATAATACTCTTTGAAATCACTACTAATATAACTTTTACAACCATTAACTATAAGTATTTAATATTTACCTTTTAGTTATAGTTTTATATATTTATCGAAATGCTGAAGCTATTCCGGAGCCGTCTCGTTATTTGTTTATTTATTGGAAGTTGTTTTAATTGCCTAAGTGTTCAGAATCTAGGCCTCAGAGTACTAATTAGCTAAATAAAAGTGACCTTAAACCATTTAAAAAAGTGGTATTATATAATTATTATTAATTATATAATAAATTACTATTACTTATTTTTAATTATTAACTTAAATAATTTTTAGTTTCCTAATATAATTAGAATATATATTAATTATTCCAAATTAAATTATACTTATTATAAGACCGGCTTTATTAAAATTATAAAACTTATAATTTAAAATACCGTATTTTAGTTCTAATTAGTGGCTAATATATAATTAAGGTTTAATAATTATAGGATCTTCGCAGAGACCTCTCTGATAATTATAAATACGAGAAAAGTGTGTTTTAAGTTCTGGGCGTCGCTTAATAAAGTGTTCCGTCCAGCGCTTCCTAACCGGTCGGTTATTACACTTCCAGAGTAGTGTATTAGTTATATTTTCCATATCAGCCCACTAGGGCGAAAATCCTCGGGAATCCAGTTTAATAATATATTAAATAATTATCTCCTTTTTCGTTTTCGTTAAATTCAGGAACGTATTCTTATTTTTAATTTTTATAGTTTGATTATTTATTTTAGTATAAAGGGTAACCTTTGGGATATCGTAAAGGGTTATTATACGTCGGATACTTAATTGTAATGTTAATGGAATCGCTTTAATTGCTAGAATAATCCTATTATTAGATGAGGTATTAGGTATTATTTTATAAAAGAAAATACGTGTTAAAGTTAGAAGGTGATGAAGGTGGGAAAAGTGTCCTGGTCGCTGATGATGTCCTGCTCACTAATGAACCACATTAAACCTTATAAAGTATAAAAAAGAAATCTTTTTTTATAATATAAGTATTACCTTAACATATCTTATCCTTAATTTATTAGTTATATACTATTTTCAGAGGCCTAAAACACTTAATATTTAAGGGTTAAAGTAGATAAAATAAATAAGCTAGTATATAAAGTATAATAATATTATTCTTTTTATAAAATATTTCAAAGTTTATAAAATAGTGATTTTCGTATTCGTTGATAATAAGGAGGCGATATTGATATTTTAAATACGGTTTAATATACTAATTAAAATACTATAACTAATTTAGGCCTTTTTTATTTATTATTTATTTGTTTTCTAATATTATAATAACTTAGTTATATGAAAAACCAGTTTTAGTATACTAAGTAGAGAGGTGATATTAGCTTATAATAATAATATATAATAGGATATTATAACTTAATAAGCTAATAACCTAAATAATTACAACTTATTTATAATTACTAAGTTATATTATTTTCGTATTTAAATACTTTTTAATACTTATTATAGAACTAATCTTATTAAAATTATAAATATTTAACCTAGTTCATCATTAAGCAGGACACCATCATTAACCGGGACACTTTTCCCACCTTCATCACTAACAACTTCCATATCTCAACTAAAATCAATTAAATTAATTATAATTACTTAGAATTACTTAAACTACTTATTTCTATAACCTTTAAACAGGTTTTTATATTATAGCCGGTTTTACAACAAATACTATAATATCACAAACCTATTCAATAACACTTTAATGACCCCTTATTTTCCTCCTCTTTACACCCTTCCTCTTTAATAATACCCTTTTTAACTATAATATCCCTTACCTAAGGCCCTTTTAGTGCCCCTTTATCTTATAATCTAATTCTTTTAGCTCTACGGCGCTTATTAAGGGGCGTATTTGCATCTCGAAAATGGCGTAGCTCTTCCTCCATAAGGGCAACTATATAAGGAATATATTATAAACCTTTTAAAAACTTATTAATAGTTTTATAAATTAGTATTAGTGAACTTCCCTAATACTTAGAGATTTTTTCCTTTATAAGTGAAAACTAAGAAATAACCTCGTTAATAGTTTAAGGCATCTTAGAAACCTAAGGATCGGGTAACCTAATAAGGGTGTTCAGGGTTATTAGTGTTTATAATTATATATCTAACTTAGAAAGGATAATTTAAGGGTTATAAGGAATAAGCCTAGCCCCTCTAAAACCCCTATAAACGTTTTCCTAAGTAAAGGTTTAAAAGAATACAACCTTAAATATAAGGAAGAACTCGGGTTTAGTAATATGGGTAATCCAGGCCTTAATAAAGTACTCAATCTAAGAACTATATCTCAACTTTAATACACTATAATAACTAATATTAAAAGGTTAGGTTAAATGTAATAAATAAATAAGTAAATAAATAATTATAATCTTATTCTCTTTATAATACTCCTCGAAATCACTATTAATATGGTTTTTATAACCATTAACAACTAATATCCGATATATACCTCTTAATTACTATTTTAAGTATTTATTAAAATACTAAAACCATTAGAGGGTAATCTCGTTATCGGTCCATCCATTAAAAATTGTTTTAATTACCCAGCTATCCAGAATCTGGGCCTCAGAGTACTAATTCGCAAAGTGGAAACAACCCTAAATCACTAAAAAAGGTAGTATCGTATAATTATCACTAATAATATAACAAATTACTATTACCTATTCTCTATTATTAAATTAAACTTTTTTTAATTTTCTAATTTAATTAGAATATATAATAATTATTCTAAATTAGATTATATTTATTATAAAACCAGTCTTATTAAAGTTATAGAAATCTTTGTTTATAATATCGTATTTTAACTATATATTAACTATAAGTTAAAACTAAGGCTTAATAATTATAGGATCTTCGTAGTAGCCTCTCTAATAATCATAAATATAAGAAAATCGTATCTTAAACTCTGGGTATTACTAAACAAAGTGTTCTATTTAGTATTTCCCGACCAGTCGGGGAGCATATTTCTAGAGTAGTATATTAACTATATTTTCCATATCCACGTATTAAGGTAAGAATCCTTGAGAATCCAGTTTAATAATATATTAAATAATTACCTCCTCCTTAATCTCTATTAAATTCAATTATATATTAGTACTATCAACTTTAATAATTTAATCGTTTATTCTAGTATAGAGGATAGTTTTAGGAATATTATAAATAATTACTATATATTAGATACTTAATTATAAAATTAATTAAATTATTTTAATTACTAAATTAATCCTATTTTCGGATAAAGTATTAGGTATTATATAATAAAAGAAAAAACGTATTAAAATAGGAGGATAATGAAGGTGGGAAAAGTGTCCTGGTTGATGATGGTGTCCCGCTCGATGATGAACCACGTTATATTAATAATATAATACTTTATAATTATATTTATTATAAAACGAACCTACGTGTTTATTACGTTAAGATCTTTATATTAAGTTCTCTTATAATTATATTTACAAAAAAACGCGTCCAGAGTTATAGTTATCGTTTAACGAAGTTCGAAGCCTAGTGCTTACTAACCGGGGGTATATTATAATTAGTGAATAGTTAATTAATTAATTGTTTTATATTAACGATCCGGGGAGGAAATAATTGGGAATCTAAGTTAAGAATATACTTAATTACCTTTTCCTCTTTAAGTGATATTAAATTCCGTGAATTAAGTATAGTATTATATTATAATATTATACCTTTTAATTAGCGACTTAGTATTATATAATTAACCGAGTAAATTTTAATTATAGTATATGTACTTAGGTCTCAGTCATTTTTAATAGCTTGAATAGTAAGCTGTAATTTGGCCTCTTTGGAATTTTATATTATAGTGTATTAGGGGAGAAATTTATCTTATTATATTTATCCGGAGTGGTCGCGGTTTTATGTGTCACTCGCTTATTTGCTTCACTCGCTTATTAAATTAAGCATATTATATATATATAACGTGGTTTAACATCGAGCGGAACACCATCATTAACCAGGACACTTTTCCCACCTCTATTATCCTCCTACTTTAATACATCTTTTCTTCTACCATATAATACCTAATACTTTATCCAAAAATAAAATTCATCTAATAATTAAAGTAATTCAATTAACTCCACAATTAAGTATCTAACATATAACAATTATTTATAACGTTCCTAAAATTACCCTCTATACTAAAATAAACAATTAAACTACTAAAACCAATAATACTAATATATAATTGAATTTAATAGAGACTAAGGAGGAGGTAATTATTTAATACATTATTAACCTGGATTTTCGAGAATTCTCACCTCGATGCGTGGATATAAAAGATATAGTTAATACACTACTCCGGAAGTGTACTTCCGGACTAGTCGGGAAGCGCTAAATAGAACACTTTATCCAGTAATACCCAGAACTTAAAATGCGATTTTCTTATATTTATAATTATTAGAGAGGCCTCTACAAAAATCCTATAATTATTAAACTTTAATTTTAATTTATAACTAATATATAATTAAAATACAATATTATAAACAAAGATTTCTATAATTTTAATAAAACTAGTTTTATAATAAGTATAATCCAACTTAGAATAATTATTACATATTCCAATCGGATTAGGAAACTAAAAAAAGTTCAACCTAATAATAAAAAATAAGTAATAACGATTTATTATATTACTAGTAATAGTTATATAATACCACCTTTTTTAGTAGTTTAGGGCCACTTCCACCTCACAAATTAGTACTCCGAGGCCCAAATTCTGGATAATTAGGTAATTAAAATAACTTCTAATAAATGGACCGATAATGAGATTACCCTCTAATAGTTTTAGCATTTCGATAAATACTCAAAATAATAATTAAAAGGTATATATCGGATGCTAATCGTTGATAGCCATAAAAACTACGTTAATAGCGATTTCAAGGAGTATTATAAAAAGAATAAGATTATAATTATTTACCTACCTACTTATTTATTATATTTAACCCAACTTCTCAACATTAGTTATTATAGTATATTTACCTACCTACTTATTTATTATATTTAACCCAACTTCTCAACATTAGTTATTATAGTATATTAAAATTAAGATATAACTCTTAAATTAAGTACTTTATTAAAACCCGGATTACCCATATCACTAAACCCGAGTTCTTCCTCGTATTTAAGGCCGCATTCCTTTAAACCTTTACTTAGGAAAACGTCCATAGGGGTTTTAGAGGGGCTAAGCTTATTCCTTATAACCCTTAAACTATCTTTTCTAAATTAGAAATATAATTACAAACACTAACAACCCCAAACACCCCTATTAGGCTACCCGACCCTTGGGTTTCTTAAACACCTTAAACCATTAATAAGGCTATCTCTTAGTTTTCACTTATAAAAAAAAGAATTTCTAAGTATTAGGGAAACTTATTAATACTAATTTATAAAATTATTAATAAGTTTTTAAAAGGGTTATAATATATTTCCTATATAGTTACCCTTATAGAAGAAGAACTACGCTATCTTTGAGATATAAATACAGCCCTTAGTAAGTGCCGTAGAGCTAAAAGAACTAGATTATAGGATAGAGGGGTATTAAAAGGGTCTTAGGTAAGGGATACTATGGCTAAAAAAGGTATTATTAAAAAAGAAGGGCGTGAAAAGGAGGAAAACGAGGGGTCATTAATGTCACGGGCCAAGGCCCGATCAGAGGCCTCGGAACCACTCGGCCATGTCCAACGCCAATCGCTGCTTACTAAGCCTGACCAGGCCCAGGCAGACCTGATCAGGATCCAACGGATTTATGGGGCAGCAGACTTTTCCTTCCTTTCTCCTTATCTTAAAGATACTCATAGTAGTCACCATAGCTAGTTGTAATATACGTACTTGGACCGTTATATTATTTTTAAAATTATTAAAAGTAATTAATTGAACGCCTAGTATAGAAGTCCACGATTTGTATAAGAGTAGTAAAAAGTTCTAGACGGGTTAACCTAAGGAGTCCCTGAATATCTAAAACTGATTAGTATGACCTAATCAGACCTAAAGGTTATTATAAACTCAAAACAACATATACGTATATTCGTAGTAGAGTACCTCGACCACGTTATTAAGTATATTATAATCACTACTAAACCTAAAACACTAGGATAAGCGATAATTATGCAATAATGGAAGGTAACACTAAACTATCTGGAAACCCGCAATAGTTAGTACAACTAATCAGACAACTTATAACCCAACTATAAGAGATACGGACCACCTAAGTAATCGAATAAGAGACCTAACGAGAGTAAATTCGATTATTATAGGAAGCCCTAATAGAACCCAGGCACCTAATATCGATAATAAACTAGTCCCTAACACCCTCTATAACACCAATTCCCCCTAATTAGGCCTACGTATTACCTCTAAAATAAACTAAACATTAAATTCCCAACCCACTAAAGTTTAATAGATTATATAAGAAGTTTTAATAATAACACCTTAAAATGGGAGGGAAAATAAGTATAGATAAAAAAGCTTTTAGTTTAGAATTAATTATATTCACTTATATTTACTCTAAGTTAAAAAACACCGCGCAAACTATAACGAGCACCTATTATGCGTAAAAAGGGGCTAATGGGTCGAAGAACCCGGATAAATTCATAGAATACTTAAAGGGTTACTATGTAGACCCTAACACAGAAGTACAAGCCCTCGACCAACTAAGGATTATATAATAAAAGGAGAACGAGAATTTCGTTTACTTCCTCCCTAAATTTGAAAAGGAGTTCGTAGAAGTAGGAGGAGGACACTAATTAGACATTATAAGGATCAACTACCTTAAAAGAGCCCTGAACACTATAATAAGAGCCCCCCTTATTAGTATAATTAATAAACTAACGATATATATTATATATACCCAGATACTCCTAAGTATAAGCTTAGAATTGGATAACGAATCCTATTAAACTCACCATAAGTGTTAACGTAGGAGATCGCTGACCCTTAACTAAATAAGAACTAAGTCCCCTCGGAAATAGAATGGTTAATTAGAGTCCCCCTAACCTAATTAGATGGAGTGGGAACCTACGAAAGTAAATAAACTAACCAAAAATGAGAAAGTCCATAAACGGCTAAACTAAGAGGAAGCTTATAAATGTTATAATTATAATAAAAAAGGGTATATATAATAATAATACCCTGAGGATCGAAAAGAGATAAAGAAGACTAAGACTTCTAAAGGAAAAACTAAGGAATAAAGTAAAACGGATAATAGCTCTAATTAGAACTCTGAGGACTCGGGAAAAGAGTAACTCTTAGTGAAAGTTGTTATTAGGAGGAATAAGCTATGGAGAAATGGAAGGTTGTTAAAAAGAGTATGGATTATGACTTATTTTATGTTAATATCGGGATTAATGGGATACACTATACAACTACCCTTGTTAATACAGGGTGTTTGATATACGCCCTAATTAGTGACGCCTTCACTAAGAAACTCCGCTTACTACGTATTAGTATTACACCTCGGAACTTAATATAAATCACTACTATAGTTCTTAGTGTAATCCACTACGTCACTTACACTAATATCGATATTAATAATTATAAATAACACTAATTATTCTTTTATATTATTCCTAACTAAGAAGACGACGTTATCCTTAGAAGGTCTTGGATAATTAACGATGATGTTATGGTTTACCTAGTACAAGGTACTTTGTATATAAGTATCACGGACCACTAGGTGATAAAAAAGAAACCGGGTTAAGCCCGGTAAGATCCAAAGTTCCTAATCCAATAGTAAACTAAATTAGTATTCTTAGCTCTAATTAGGTGGGCATAGAAGAGAAAAGAGACTCCTCTTAGTATATCTACCCTAAACATATTCTCTATAAATTTAACTAATATCGAGAAGGCCCTAATACTAAAAATGAAAATAGACCCGAGGACGAAACTCCCTACGTATTATTATAAGTTTTTATACATTTTTAACTAAAATAAGGTTAATTAACTACTACTACACTAAAAGAACGTCAATTATATTATCCCTATTAAGAAGGACTCCTATAGTTAAAATAAACTAGTGACCTAAGGACCTTTATATAGCATATTAAGGGAAGAGTTAATTGTATTACACTGAACCCTTATAAAACTATTAGATAAAGGGTTTATTAGGGCTAATAGTTCCCCTACATCATCGCCCATTTTATTTATCCAGAAGCCTGGAGGAGGGTTACAGTTCTACGTTAATTACCGTACCCTTAACACTATTATAAAAAAGGACCAATACCCCTTACCCCTAATTAGTGAAACCTTAAGGGTATTAGTAAAAGTGAAGTGGTTAATAAAATTAGATATTATTATTATGTTTTATAAAATCCGGGTTAAGAAAGGAGATGAATAGAAGACGGTGTTTAGGATGAGGTATAAGTTATACGAATAAATAATTACCCCCTTTAGTTTAATTAGAGCCCCCGCGACGTTCTAGTAATATATTAACCACACCCTACGAGACTTCCTAGATGAGTTTTACTTAGCTTATATTAATAATGTCCTAATTTATTCGGATAGCTCCCTCTCTAATTATAGAGAAAAAGTTAAGAAGGTCCTCGAGCACCTAGGCGCTGCAGGCTTGTATATGGATATTAATAAGTGCGAATTCGAGGTTAAGAGTATTAAGTATTTAGGGTTTATTATTGATATTAGTAAGGGAATTCGCGTGGACCCTGAGAAAATTAAGGTAATCCAGGGATAGGAAGTGCCCCGATTAGGGTAAAGAGTCCATAAGTTCATCGGTTTTATTAATTATTACCAGCAGTTTATACCCAACTTCTCGGGGATCACATAACCCCTAATAGCCTTAACCAAAAGGGATATACCGTTTATTTAGAGCAAGGAGTGCACTAGAGCGTTCAAGGAGCTAAAGACGCTCCTGATTAGTGTACCTGTATTGGCTCACTAGGACCCTAATCGAGCTATAATACTCGAGACCAATTTGTTTAGTTATGTAGTAAGAGGTGCCTTATCGTAGTATGACGACGAAGGGATCCTAAAACCTGTAGTGTTCTTTTCACGTAAAAACCTACCTACGGAGTGTAATTACCTAATACACAACAAAGAACTATTAGCAATAATACACTACTTAAAGTACTAGGATTCAGAACTACGGAGTATAGAAGAGTTCACTATCCTAACTAATTACCTAAATCTAAAGTATTTTATAATAAAAAATAGTTAAGTGAACATTAGATTAGGTGATTAGAATTATTATCCCATTATAACTTTATTATTTAATTTAGACCTAGTAAAAAAATAATAGTTCCTAATACATTATCGAAATACGAATAGGATATCCCTAGTACCCTATAAAACAATAAGTTAGAGGGTCGGAAAATTAAACTCCTGAAAAACAGGATTAACGTATTACGAGTTAATAACGTAATAGTAATTAGAGAAGTGCAGGCCCGATCAGGGTAAGTAGAAAGGGTTAAGTCTAATATAAGAGACTCCCCCAGAAACATAGATTAAACCAATAACCTTAGCCTAGATAAGACGGAACCCCCCTTAAACCCTTTTAAAAAAGAGTTATTACACTCCTAATAGGATAAAACCTTAAATTAGAATAACCGATATTAACTAATTAGGGGGGTAATATAAAAAGGAGACCGATAACTTCCCTTATAATAGAAGTTGCCGATGATGTTGTTAGAATATACGATCGACGATAATAAGAAACTGTTATGGAGGAACAGAATCTGGATTCCACATTACAAGCCCTTAAGGATAAGTTTAATCTAAAGGTTTTATAACTCTACGTTAATGGGATATCCGGGGAGGGACACTTTAAAGGCCCTAATTAGCCACTAGTTCCACTAGTTAAGCCTATTCTAGGATGTCCAAAGATTTATGAGGAACTACGATGTTTATGGACGAGGAAACGTATAGTATAATAAAAAGAGGGGCCTATTAAAGCCTTTACTTATCCCTAGACGGATCTAAGTAGAGGTTTTTATTTACTTTATAATAGGACTACCCCCTTCCCACTATAATGGGGCTATAAACGTTATAGTAGTAACCAATTATTTATTAAAGAACGTAATCTTTAAGTTATTAAAAGATATTATAATAGATATAATAGTAAATTAACTAATCCGAGGTCTAATTAAGTACTATAGGATACTTTATATAATTATATTAAATAGAGGACCGTAATTTACGAGTTTTATATGGAAATAACTCTACTAATTACTATGGATCAAACAAAAACTCTCTATAGCGTTCCACTTAGAAATAAACGGAGCTATGGAAAGGGTAAACCAGGTAATAGAAACTTATCTTAAAGTGTATATAGCGTATACTCAGGACAATTAGTGTAACGGTCCAAGCACGTATATTGCAACTAGCTATGGCGACTACTATGAGTATCTTCAAAATAAGAGAGAAAAGGAGAAAATGTCTTCCGCCCCACAGGACCCATTTGCTCTAATCAGGCCTAAGGTTAATCCGTCTTAGGTAAGCTGGGCTTAGGTAAGCGGAGTCCATGGCTAAGAGGCTGCGAAGCCTCTAAGAGGGCCTAGCTTATCACAATTACCCCCCCTTTCCCTCCTCCTCGTTTAGAGGAACTCGTCTATAACTAACCTCGTAACGATCTAAAGCTGTAGTCTCCGTTAATAACTCAACTAGTTCCTAAGTAAGCTCTACATAACCCTTCCACTTAACCAAAACCTTCCAAGAACCACGAATCTTCTTAGCGCCCTAGATCTCTTCGATTTCGAATTCCTTTTTGTTATTTACTAATAGAGGCGGTGGTTAAGCGTTGTTTTGTTCTTATAATGGTAGTGGGTTAATTCTCGTATACCTAATTAGGGATATATAAAAAACGTTATGAATACCCAGTAGTGTATTAAGCTAATAGGTATAGGATCCGACTATTTCCAACACAGTGTATTTCGTATTCATCTAATCCAACTTCTTAGATAGTCTCTTAGAATGGACGTTCTTAAGCCTTAACTAGACCTTATCCCCTAGTCGAAACTGGTTAAAAGGCTAGCGTCGTATATTTACCGAGGCTTCTTATTGCTCTTAGGTAGAGGCCATCGCTGCTTATGCCCATTCGGAGGCCTCCTTTAACTTCGAGACTAGGACCTTTACCCGAGCTGCGGGGGTCTTTCCTTCAGTCCACAGAGTCTCCCTTACTCTGATCAGGTCAATATCATAGCCGTGGGTGGTGAAAAAAGGGCTGAGGCCTGTTAACGAGGTAACCCTGTTATTAATAACTATTATTATTATTAGAAGTAGGTTGTCCTAATTATTTTAAGTGTATAAAGTATAAGCTTAGAAGTAGGTTTTTATTACTTAGTTAGCTTATTTTGTGGTACCGTCTATTTCTGGGTAAAAGGCCGTAGATAAATGTTGTTTTATCCGTAATAGTTAATAAAGCCGTTTCTATATACAATTAGTAAATTGGGGGCCTTTATCCAAAATAATAGCTCTCGGGGGTCCGTGGTATCTGATCAGGCTAAGCATTAACGCCGTAGCCACAATGTCCATTGTTATATCCTTAAGTGGCTCGAAAATCACGTTCTTAGATAATCGGTTTATTACCACTATAATATTCGTTGTTCTTATACGGTGGGTTAATGGTAACCCTATAATAAAGTCGACTAATATCTCTATTTAAACCTAATTAGGGATGGGTAAGGGCTTTAAAAGACCCCTCTTCTTATTTCATTATATATTACCCTGTCCATAGATGTCGTAGTTCTTTATAAAGTGTTGGACATCCTGCGATAGGCCTGGCTAGTGAAAGCGGCGGCTGATTAAGGCCTTTAACGCGTTTCTGCTGAGATGGCCACTAAGTGTTAAGTTGTGGGACTCTTAGATTAACTGGGTTCATAAGGGTTCGTAATAAGGGACCCAGATCCTCTCCCTCTAAAGGAGTCTACCGTCGTTGTCCACTAAATACTCTAATAGTATTATAAGCAGTTTCTATTATGATAATAACTAATGGTCCCCCCTTTTCACAATTATCCTAATCAGCTAATAACGATTATTTAATTATAGTCCTTTAATTTAAGAGGACTTTAGGGGCTCCTTTTCAAAGGGGTTCAGGATGGGTTCTGACCGATTAGCCTTAGGATCGTCGTCCTAATCCATATCGCCTATTATAGTGCTTTCCATGGATTCCGTTATATCCATTTAATTCATCTCGAGAGTTACCCAGTTCACCATAACTATGTTCCGTTTCCCCTTTAGGAGTTATATCCTCCGTCCTTTTAGTTGATTATTTTACTAGGTGTTAAGAACGTCTTATTCTCGTCTAAATAATGTATTGGGGACTATCGCTTATTTACTGGGTTAGAACTGGATTATGAAATTATAATGGGATAGGAGCTCCGACCATCTAACCTAGTGTTCACTTAATTACCTCTTAGTTATGAAATACTTAAGGTTAAGGTGGTTGGTTAGGATAATAAACTCCTTTATACTCCTTAATTCAGAGTCCCAGTGTTCTAAATAGCGGACTATAGCTAATAGTTCCTTGTTGTATATTAGGTAGTTGTATTCTGTTGGTAAGTTCTTCCGTGAAAAGAACGCAACAGGCCATAAAATACCCTCGTCGTTGTATTATAATAAAGTACCACCCACCACATAACCTAATAAGTTTATTTCTAGTATAGTAGCTTGATTAGGATCCCAATATACTAGTATAGGGGCACTAATCAGGAGGGCCTTTAACTTATTAAACGCTTTTATATATTTGTTACTTTATACGAATGGGATATCCCTCTTTGTTAAAGCTGTAAGGGGGTGTATTAACCCTGAGAAGTCTAGTATGAATTAACGGTAGTAATTTGCAAAACTAACGAAAGCATGGACTCCTCGTACTGATCGGGGGACCTCCTATGTCTGGATGGCCTTAATTTTCTCTGGGTTAACGCGGATACCCTTCCCTGCATCGATAATAAACCCTAAGTATTTAACCCTCTTCGTCTCGAAATCGCATTTATTGATATTAATTTATAGGCTAGTAGCACCTAAACAACTTAAGACCTTCTTAACTTTCTCCCTATGATCAACAAGTAAACCATTTAAATAAATTAGAACATCGTTAATATAAACGGTATAGAATTCATCTAAAAAGTCCCGTAAAGTATGGTTAATGTACTTCTGGAATATAGTGGGGGCCCCTATTAGGCCAAAAGGAGTCACTATCCATTCGTATAAGCCGTATCTTATTCTAAAGGCCGTCTTCCATTCGTCGCCTTTTTTAACCCTGATCTTATAGAATACAGCAATAACGTCTAGCTTCGTCAGCCACTTAGCCTTAACTAGGGCTCTCAGGGTTTCGCTGATCAGGGGTAAGGGATATCTGTTTTTCTTAGTAATAGTGTTCAAAGCCCGGTAATTAACATAAAACCTCAATCCTCCCCCGGGTTTTCAAATAAATAGAACGGGTAATGAAGTAGGAGAGCTATTAGTACGAATAAAGCCTTTATCTAATAGTTCTATGAGGGTCCATCGAAGTACGATTAGCTCCTCCTTAGACATCCCATATAGGGGTCCTTATATAACTAGCTTATTTTGCCCTGTTAAGTCTTTTTTGATGGGAATTACGTGGTCGATGTTGTTTTAATATGGTGATAACTAATTAACCTTATCGTAGTTGAATACGTATAAGAACTTATAGTAATATATAGGTAGCTTGGTTTTCGGGTCGGTCTTCTTTTAAGGTGTAAATGCCTTCTCGATATCGGCGAGGCTCGCTACAAAGACGTTTAGAGGTCTTACTTCATTAGGTGTCGAGTTTTTGTATCTAGTTCACCTAATTAGGGCAGCAAATACAACTCCGGTTTATTATTGGATCGGGAAGCCGGGGTTTTATGATGTTTAATTTGGTTTCCTCTTTTGAACCCAGTGGTCTGCAACACCTATGTGGAGGGTGCCCTTAGTTGGGTATACCGTGACATCGTCATCTATTATCCATGATCTACCCAGAATAATATCGTCTTCTTAATCAGGGATAATATAAAAGAATAACCATCGTCGTTTATAACCATCAATATCAATATTAGTATAAGTAACATAACGAATTATACCAGGGATTGTAGTGGTGACTTATATTAAATTCCGAGGGGTAATACTAATGCGTAGTAAGCGGAGTTTCTTAGTGAAGGTGTCGCTAATCAGGGCGTATGTTAAACACCCTATATCAACAAGAGTAGTAGTATACTATATCCCATTAATTCCAATATTAACATAGAATAGGTCACAGTCCATATTCTTCTTAATAACCTTCCATTCCTTTATAGCCTGTTCCTCCTAATAATAACTTCCACTAAGAGCTACTCTTTTCCCAACTCTTTAGAGTCCTAATTAGAACTAATATCTATTTTGCTCTACTCTTTAGTCTTCCCTTTCAAAGTTTTAGTCTCCTTATTTTTCCGGTCTCTAGGGTATCTCCATTATATATGCCCCTTCTTACCACAATTATAACATTTACGGGTTTCCTCTTAGCTTAACCTTCTTCGGACTGGTTTATCCTTGGCTATCCGGCTTGCCTTAGTGGGTTCCTAATCCATCTAATTAGGTTAAGGTGACCTTATCCGACTATCCTATTTAATTAGTAACTCGACTTTATTCTGGCCGGGTATTGGCGATCTCCTGTATTAACGCTTACGGTGAACTTAGTATAATTCACTATCCAGCTCTAATCCTATCGTTAGGAGCATCTGGGTGTATACAGTATAAGCCGTTAGTTTATTAATTATACTAATTAAAAGGGTTCTTATTATAATATTTAGAGCTTTTTTTAGGTAGTTAATCCTAACGTTGTTCAGTTAGTGTCCTCTTCCCGCTTTTACGAGCTCCTTTTTGAACTTAGGAAGGAAGTAGGCAAAACTCTCGTTCTCCTTTTAACGTATTATTCTTAGTTGGTCGAGGGCTTGTACTTCTGTGTTAAGGTCTACATAATAACCCTTTAAGTATTCCATAAATTATTTAGGGTTTTTTAACCCATTAGCTCCTCCTTATAAATAATAGGCGTTCACCATAGTTTGTGTAATGTTTTCTAGTTTAGAGTAAATATAAGTAAACACTATTAATGCTAAACCAAAGGCTTCTCTGTTCACACTTATCTTCCCTTTCATTTCGAGGTGCTATTATTGAAATCTTTTGTATAATCCGTTAAACTTTGGTGGATCGGGGATTTAGTATTTTGGTTATTTGGGAGGTGGTGCGTAGGCCTGATTAGGTGGGATCGGCGTTGTAGAGGGTATAGGGGCTTCGTATAATGTTAAAGTTAGGTACCTGGGTTCTACTAAGGTTTATTATAGTATTCGAATTTGCTCTTGTTGGGCCTCTTGTTTGGCCGTTTAGGTGGTCCGCATCTCCTGTAACTGGGCTGATAATTGACCGATTAACTATATTAGCTACTACGGATTTCCGGATAAGTCGACGTTATCTTCTATTATAATACGGTTATTATTCTTTTCGCACGTCTTTATTTAGTAGTGACCATAGTATACTAATCGACGTTATTAAGGTACTCTACTACGCGGAATGCGTTTTTTCGAGTTTATTAAAACCTCCTAGCCCTGATCAGACCTCGCTGATCAGCTTTAAGTGTTCAGGGACCTTTAGGTTAACCCGCTTGGGACTTTTTGCTACTCCCACTAAGGTCGTAGACTTGCCTTTCGTCGATAATTATTTCCGTACTTAGTGTACTCTCGTTATCTCCGATAATACTAAGATCTTAAAGATAATATAATGGTCTAAGTACGTATATTACAATTAGTTATGGTAACTACTATGAGTATCTTTAAGATAAGAGAGAAAAGGAGAAAATATCTTCTGCCCCACAGGACCCGTTTGCTCTAATCAGGCCTAAGGTTAATCCGTCTTAGGTAAGCCGGGCTTAGGTAAGCGGAGTCCATGGCTGAGAGGCTGCGAAGCCTCCAAGAGGGCCCAGCCCGTCACAATTAGGACGAACTACTCCTAATAATAATAATAGCTATTAATAACTAGGTCACCTTATTAATAGGACTTAGCTCGTTTTTTATTACTTATAGGTATAACTTAAACCTAATTAGAGTAAAGGAACCTTTATGGAATAACAATAAAACCCCTATAATAAGAGTAGAAGCTCTAATCCAAAAACTAAAGGACACCTCTAAGTGAGCTTAGGTAACGATAACGGCAGCATAAGAGAAATAAGAGATTACCGTAAACGTAAAGCGCTAACCATCTAATTAGTTTAAACCTAGGGACAAGGTTTAGCTAAGGTTACGGAATATCTAATCTAATTAACCATTAAAATAGTTTAATTAAATTAATATAAAATACACCATCCTTAAACTAGTTAAATCCTATACTTATTAGCTAAATACACCACTAAGGATCTATAACATCTTTTATATAAACTTAATTAAGTATACTAGAATTAATTTATTATTATTATAAAATTATAATAATACTTAACTACTTATAATACTAATAACTAATAGGGAGGAGTTTAAAGTTAAGGAGATCCGTAATACGTAGAAAATATAAAGTAGATAAAAAGTTTTAATAAAATAAAAGGATTATACCCAACTCACCTAAGAATTAGTGGATATACTAACGGATACAGCGGCCTTGGACCATTACGAGGCCGATCATAGGAATATCCCTTAGGAAGGGAGGGGAAAAAGGGGGTAATTATCACGGGCTAAAACCCGATCAAAGACCTCGGAACCACTCAGCTATATCCAACACTAATCACTACTTACTAAGCCTAACCAGGCCCAGGCAGACCTAATTAGGTTCCAACGGATTTATAGGGCAGTAGACTTTTCCTTCTTTTCTCCTTATCTTAAAGATACTCATAGTAGTCGCTATAGCTAGTTGTAATATACGTGCTTGGACCGTTACAATTAAAGCGTCGTTGGATAAGTTCGCGATATTATGGTATTTGTTATAAAACCGGCTATAATATAAGAACTTATTTAGAGGTTGTGGAAATAAGTAATTTAAATGATTCTGAGTAGTTATAATTAATTTAATTGATTTTAGTTGAAATATAGAAGTTATTAGTGATAAAGGTGGGAAAAGTGTCCTGGTCGATAATGGTGTTCCACTTAATGATGAACCACGTTATAACTACTCTCATAAAAAAACAGCTACGCCATTTTTAAGATATAAATATGGCCCTTAGTAAATACTGTAAAACTAAAAAAACTAAATTACAGGATAAAGGGGCACTAAAAAGGTCTTAGGCAAGGGATATTATAACTAAAAAGGGTATTATTAAAAAGGAAAGGTGTAAAAAGGAGGAAAACAAGGGGTCATTAAAGCGTCATTAGACAAGTTCATAATATTATAGTATCTATTATAAAACCAGCCATAACATAAAAACCTGTCTAAAGGTTATAGAAATAAGTAGTTCAAGTAATTCTAAGTAATTATAATTAATTTAATTAATTTTAGTTAAGATATAGAAGTTGTTAATAATAAAGGTGGGAAAAGTGTCCCAGTCGATGATGATGTCCCACTCAATGATGAACCACGTTATATATATAATAAGATTTAATAATTTTAAAAATCAATTAAGAATTTAAAATAAATAATATATTTAGTAAAAATTTTTTTTACATGATATTAAATTTTATTATAATAAATGTTTTCTTAATTTAATTATATAAAATTATATATAATATAAAATAAAATTAGGCAATTATTTAAATATTAATATTTAAGTTTTTTTTTGATAATAGTATTATTTTAATAAATAAATATATATTAAAAATAAGAAAATATATTATTATAATTAAGTAATTAGTTTCCTTATTTAATTAGCTCGCTTATTATGTATATTAAAAAAAATTCCTTCAAAAATTAATTTTTAACTTGAAGTCTTTGAAAAATATTTTTAATAAACATACTAATAGAATGCAAGAGTTTACTTATTTCCACTACTAATTCTAATAAAAGTACACGCAACTAAGGTCTCTTTTTAGACTGTAGAGATAATATTCCAAGTTATGAGCCTCCTCTCTGCAATCGCTCGGCCTCAAGCTCCCTCTCTGCCTGTTGATAATACTTGGCTGTGTCTACGCCATGTTGGTTGTGGTTGACAAAGTTGAACCAAGGCACAACACCCATGAACAGGGCCGAGTATCTCGACTGTCTTGCTGCAACGCCCTGCATGTGAGGCGTCAACCTGCTCTCCCCGTAGAGCGGCTCACCAGCCTTTACCTTTGCGACCATCTCCTTCATGTCCATCTCGACCTCTCTCGCGTTCTCGGTAGCTCCGTAAAACCGTACTGTCGTCCGATGGTCAGTTTCCATTGCCTCAACTAGGTTGCAGCTTGGGAGCCGATCATGTCAGGTCTGCTTACAGCTCGAGCGCTGGTAAAAGTAGAGGAATCCTCCAGCAAGACCAATGGCTCCAGCTAGCCGCATGGCCTGGGCGAGGCCTCCCTTGCCAACATGCGAAGGGGCGAACTTCTCGAGGGCGAGAAGAGCGCCAGGACCGAAGGCGGCAGCAACGGCTCCGTGAAGATAATCCGAAGGCCGGGCATAGCCTACAACTCTCTTGAAGTGGCTGCAGACAGACGGTGGTTAGCGACTGGCACCGCTGAAGTCAGCGTCGAGCGGGGGTTCCGGCTTACGGGTCGTTGTCGATGAGCTTCGTAGAATGAATGTATTAGCACAAGTTGGTCGTCTTTAGAAGGCAACGCAAGAAGCACGGGTACGAACCAGGTAGTCGCTCTTGACGACCTTGGTCGGAATGTATGTCTGGGCTTGTGTGGTGGCCATTGTAGCGGACAGCAATTCGTGACCCAATTGCGTCAATAATGGCTGGGAGCTCTCAACGTTCAACAGTTGACGTAGAGATGAATTGGATATTGACGGAAGCTGATTGGGACTAAGCTCTGAGCCTTCCAGGCCTGAGGCAGTCATTGGATCCGGGGTGGGTAAGTCTGGCACAGGCTACTAAGCCTTGCTGGGGCTACAGCACGTGCTGGCGCTTGAGCACGTGCTTGGTCAGACCGTCGCATCCCCTCTACACTCGACAGGACCCATAAAACACGTCCTTACCTTAATTGAAGGCGCGTCTTGCTGAGAAAGTCGCGTTTGCCTCGGGACTTTTGGGGGCAAGGAAACCTGAACTGCACCTGCACCCACTCAAGATGTCGTCCAGAACGGTCCCCGAATTTGATGACCTCGACAACTACGCTGTCGAAGACGTGGGTGATCCGTTCCAATCTCCCCCCCCCGAACCCAAGAATGGCAGCGCAAACAAGAGGAAGAAGGCCGAAGCATTGGGCCTTGACGAGGAGGTTGAGGTGGCGAAGCGTGTGAGGGTGCCACGAGTAAAACTGGACGAAGTTAGGTCGGTAACATAACATCCAACTCCCAGATTACTCTGTCTCTGTCTGGAGCTGACTTTTTTTTATATTTTTTTCTCCAGGTTGCTCTCAGAGGGCGGAATTCCCAAGCTTCGTAGACGTGCCGCGGACCTCAAGTTCAAAGGGAAAGGGCACGAAGTGAGCATAACTACTGTTAGTCGACCCGCATGACACTGATCGTTGCACTTGCAGTTCTCCGACGCAGCTCACCTGCTATCTTTCTACCAGTTCTGGCTCGACGACTTATTTCCCAAAGCCAAATTCCTTGATGCCCTAGCCATGGTGGAAAAGGCTGGGCATAAGAAACAAGTCACACTCAAGCGGATGGAATGGATAAACGAGGGCAAACCAAAACCATGGGAAGCAGAAGACGACGTTCCGGGGGAAAAGGACGAGGTCTTGCTCCCGCTTGCCGATCGGACGTCGTCGGTGAAAGCGCCATCCGGCACCACTAACCAGCTGCCAACAACACCAGAAGGAGACGTCCCGGACGACGATGACATTTACGGAGCAACACCTGCGGCACACGATGGATATCTCCAGGAGGGAGAGAGAGCTATGCCAGCACCAGACGAGCCCGACGACGACGACGACCTTGACGCGCTGATGGCTGAGGCGGATGCCGCAACCCAACCACGGGCGCCAGCTCGACAACAACTCAACGGCAAACCAAGTGAAGATGAGTTTGCAGAAGAAGAGGCGGCCATGGCCGAAATGGATGGGTTGTGGTGATTGGATTCGATGGACATTTTATATGTCAATTTGTCATAGGTATAGCGAAAGGCGTTGATGAGGATCACAAGGTATGGGGCGGCTAGGGACGGCGTTCTTGGGGCGTTTCGCGGCAATTGCGAGAATGTAGTCTCTGGTCATTGTTGATACCCATCGTATGCTGTGTTTGGTTGCAGGTTGGCATGAGGCTTGCTGGCCCGAACTAACACATGCGGGGTAGTTATCCGCAGATGATAGGAGAGTGGCTCCTCATACCTTCGGTAGCTCCTCAAATTATCAACATCACAGCATTCCACCGATTCCCAAGCCCGGCATTCTGTCAAACAGACACAAGTTGGAGTCTTCATGGCATCAATATTCATTGGTCGCAGAGCGACTGTCGCTTATACTGTTACAGACATAGGTTGGACTTCTAATTTTACCTGGAACCACCCTTTACGCCATGAATACACCGTTTTCCCGCAACCAACATTGTTTAATCAAGCTAATCGAAAACGCTTCCCAGGTTCTTGTTCCCTCATGCCCGCCTCCCCTCGCTTCTTCTTGGAATCTACTGTCAACACATAACTGGCTGGTGTCGAGATGCCATTTGCCAGGCTAGGGGCTTCGTAGTCCGAGAGTAAACCTCTCTGAACCATCTTCCGCTCTTCTACTCTGAGAGCCCATAATAATGTCAAAAGAATCTCTTTTGATGGCAACGGTGCGCCATTCAGCCACGTCTGTGGTCCACGGCCGCTGTCGCGCCCCGCCGAAGATTCGGTCGACGATCCCCCAACCTGGTTATCGCATCCTTCAGACACCAACCGCAATGCCTCCATCGTCGCATCCATCAGCGGACGCGCCAGAGTGGGGCTGCAGGTTAGGATTCTCTGAAGAGACTTGAGTCTCAGATTGGGTAAGATCGCGGCCGAAGTCCGGGTCCGCTGCGACGGCTGTGCCGTTGACCGCGTTCGCGTCTGAGACGACGCCGCCGTTGACCTCGTCATGGAGGAATTCGGTGATGTCGAACGGGTCCTGGAGGAAGGTGGAAGAGTCACCAGCCAGATAATCGTGTTCATAATCGAGGGAGTTGGGGGAAGAGAGAAGCCCGCTTTCAAGGACATAGCGATCTGTGTCAAGGGCCGCCGACAGGCTGAAAGAATCGCTGATGAGGTGACTAACAGCATCTGAAGCTGCAGACATAAGGCCAAGGTCGGATGCAGAGGGGTTTGAGAGGCCAGCCATGATTCCGGAAGGTCCTCCGACTGTTGACACTGCAGGTCGCACAACATCGCTGCAGGACGTTGTGTCAGGTCGGAGGACGAGTTCGCAGGTAAGGTCTCGGCCGTCTTGTTTTCCTCGGCGTCCGCATCGTTGTCCTCAGGGATTGGCGAAAGCTCAGGAGAGAGTGATGCTGGGTTGACGGTCGGGTTTGGTTGAGACGAGGCCATCAAGTCGTCGACGAGGGACTTGGTCTCGCTCATAGGTCGGTGACCGTCCTGGGAGCTGAAAAGCTCTTGTGAGAGGGTCACCGAGTTGGGGCGAAGAGGGTCCAGGGGGGACGATGAACGAGTCAACATTCCCGAGTCGCGACGGAATTTGTTCAGTTCCTCCACCAGAAGCTGATTTGCCTTCGTCGCATTTTGAAGGGCTGCCTCCAGTTCCTTATTGCGCCTTTCGAGAGCCTCAACCTCCAGGCGCTTTCGTTCGCGAGACGACTGAGCGGCTCGGCGGTTGCGAAGAACACGCTCCACACGACGCTGCTCCTTCTCGTCTTCTGTCTTGGCGCGTTTCCTGCGGATGAGGGTTAGAACCGTCGGCTGGAACGGGGCGATATTCTCTGCCACTGGAGGTCCACAATGACTTACCTTGGAGGAAGGTTGGTCTTAGGCTCGGGTAGAACTTGACCCCAAGATTTCCTCTTCTTCACGGGCTTCTTCTCTGGAGATGTGGATGAGGCCGCTGGAGTGGAAGGGGATGTGTCGACGCCGGCGGGCACTCCTGTCGCGGTGTCGTCGGTGAAGGGCGGAGGCGTCAACATGTCAGATGGGTTGACGGTGTTGGTGCCGGGGGTTGAAGCGCTGGCGTCGCCGAAGAGCGACGGATACAGCTCGCCAGGGGTCGAGACAAAGGACTCGGCGGGCGAGTCTTCGAACTTGATCATTGGTGATGTGTGGTCCCAAGAAGCCATTGTGATGTCTGAATGTGCTGGCTAGTGACCGGCTAGACGGCTCTAGAACCGGCGGTTCTGGAAATAAGACGTGGTAGGAGGACTTTGGAGATGTTGCATGCAGTCGCGCGCTGCCGAGTGTGGAGTGGCAGAAAAGCTGGGTAAGAGTGCGCTGGGCTGGTGTAGATGTGGGTTGCTGCTATATCGAGGTGCCGTCCTAGTTCCTCAATAACAAATATAGCTAAGGCTGCTTTGCTAGGTAGAAGGCATGATGGGGAGTAATGACGACTCGGTAAATGAGTCAGATAGGGTCGGGTGAGTCACCGACGCGAGGCAGCAGGTCTGGAGAGAGGTTCTGGGGCCTAGCTCGGTCTGTTCTGGTAAAAAGGACAGAGTGTCTTCGTGTACGGTGGTGCTTTGATGCAGTGGGAATAGAGGATCGCAGATCAGAGAGGGCGATGTGGCCTCTTTTGTAACTTGAGGCCAGCGTGGCCCCCTTCCAAGGGGCACAGGAGCCAAGAGACGGGTAGATTATACTGCCTCAGGCAGCCGGCCCCAAGCCCCCAAGGCCCCCAAGGGTGAGGTGCTGCACCAGGGGGGAGCAGTACGTACCCAAGCAAGGGTGCCGCCTAAACTGGAGCCGATCACGCAAAGTCTCAGGAGTGCGAGTGTGAGTGGGCGAAACCCGAAGAGGGAGGTGGGTGCAGGGGTACCCGCAGAAAATGGGGTCTGATTGGTGGATCTAGCCAAGGACAGCAACGGAAGAAGTGGGAGCGTGCACCGGCCCAGTGGTTTCACTGGCTCGGGTTTCTTCCATGGGCAACTGTGGACAGACAGGTTGCGGAGGACCTGATGTGGACTGCTGTGGACAGTGCCTCCGGTAGGCGGTAGGCGGTGGACATGACATGAGATGAAGCTTCGCTCCCGCAGCCGGTACCCTTCTGTCTCGGCGCAGGCATCTTGCGTTCCTTGGGAACAATGGCCGGTGCCCTCGACAGCTCTGCTGCCCGCGTGAGCTGTAATTGCTACATTACTGCGAGAGTAACCTGCTTCTGGAATTAAGGGCAGAGGCGGGCTCCGTCCTCCGTGCCTGCGGTGGAATGGCGAGTCCGAGGCAATCTGGAAGTGTCCGGCCCAAATTGTCAGTGCTCAATGTGAAAGCCTCCATCAGTCTTAACAGGAAACACGGGGGCCACGGAGGCCGCGCCGCTCCAGGGTACCACCCTTTTCTCCTGAGTCCTCCCTTCCCTTGCCCGAGGGAGGTACTTACTTCGGCGTACCTACCTTAGTGCTACGGCGTAAGTGTACCTATGAGGTTGTAGTGTGTGCCGTCTCTTCCCCCCTTGCTTCCTTCTCGTTCCTCAGACGGAGCCTGGAGGAACATGCTCTGAATCCCCCCCCTGATTGTAATTAATTGCCTGCTGCCCATTTCCCATTTTCTCCCTTTGGCAACACAAGCTGTGGCGAGACACGCACACGCGCAGAGAAGGGTTCCGATACCCGGCCACGGCTGGAACGGAATCGACGGCCGCGCGGCCGCTTTCCTCCGCTGTCCACAGTCCAGTCCGAAGTTTCTCACTGCGGCGGCTACTGCCTCTCTGGAGGCAGCTTAGGCGGTATGGGATGGGATCAGATCGCGAGGTGCGATGGGACGAGACACGATGGGACGAAGGTTCGGGATCGGGAGGGATGAAAATGCCTGCGTACCACTCACTACATTGTCTGCCTTGCTCTCAGCGTCTGCCCTCCTACCAGAAATCCATGATCCTCTACCGCCTCTCATCCCCGTCTTCAGCACCAACTGCGATGCGCTGCGTTGCATGAGTTGCTGAGCTGGCTGACTGGATGGCTGACATGACGTGCGCCGCCGCTGTCATCTCGGAGTCGTACTATCTATCTATGGAGCACCTTTGACGCAAGTCGGCCGCCCAAATGCATTGGACGCGAGGGCAGGTCGCCACTGGCCAGCGTTGGGTGGCACTGTACGCCGTATGTGTACCGCGAGCACTGCCCTGGCTGAAGCGTCCGGCCCCCGGCCCTCGCACCGCCGGGTTGCTAAACTTAGCCACCCGTGTTCCCCGGGGCCAGTGGCAGCAGGTGGCTTGTTGTTCAGATCCACCTCAGTTACTCAGTCAGCATCCACAGCTGTGGCATCTCGACGTCCACGTACTTCGAGTACGAGTAAGACTTGGTGCCGGTGGTTAGCTGAGAGCAACTTATTTTGCCGAGCACCTTGCTTTGGATCCCACGGCTGAATGGGGTTGGGTCTCACTCCAAGGCAAGTCAGACTGTGGATGAAAGCTGAACCCCCCAGTGTGGTGTATGGACGTCCCTTACACCAAAGTAGTCTGTGCCACTATGGTGGGCGACGAGGGACACACGGAAAGCTTATTTTTCAAGTTCCCACTCCTGCGATCTCACCAGAGATAGGTGGTTTTGAGGCCAGAATGGCCTGGAACGTACAGTGTCCGACTACGAGTCGGGTATTGCTGGACTCTGGTTTGGGATTCCCTTCCTCGCCGACGTCTTTCACGAGTCATTGCAAACACCTAGGACTCGCGGTTGCCGGCTAGTCACATCGCCCAGCCAAGGGAATCTCTAGTTTAAGTCTCCGAGCGAGGGGCAAGGTTGCACGCGGCAAGGGATCTCCAGACGCACCTGGCGTGTCGCGCCATGTCTCTTGTTTGTGGGGACACATACTTTGCGCTGCCATAATCTGTACCAGAGATACGCCAACCTCCGTCACGGTTCTTTTCCAACTGTCACCCATGACTCCCGAGGCGATCTAGGGGTTCTGATTGCCGCAGGTCCGTAGCACTGGCCATCATGTGACTCCTGAGTTCAGGTCGCGACTCGTACCACCGGGACAAGACAAAGAGAGAGAGAGGGAAGGGACCAAGAAAAGTGTAAATACCTCCAACTTCAGAAAATAGCCGCCTTTTGTCGCTAAAGACTGGGTAATGAGCACGGCTGGCCACGGCCATCGTCAACTCCAGAGACATTGGGTAGAGTCGTAAGTTTGGCTGCCATACGAACCATCAAGGCCCCAGTACCTGCAACTGCCTCGCTTGAGCACCTTACTCGTAGCTTCCTTGGGCAACTCTTTCAACTCTCCTCCTAGGGTGATCTGCGTGAGATCCCCCCCAGCATCCCGCGTGATTGTGCTGTTCGCAGTTGATGTCGTCGTAGCGTTGGTTGTCGGTTCCCGACCTGCCGACGCCTCTCCCAGCCACCTTCATTCATGCAACGTTGGCTGCTGAACAACTTGATGACATGTAGGCTCTTCCTTGATGCCTCGTTGGAGGCGATAAACGAAACATCAACCCCAGTCCTATCCCTGAGCTCTGGGCCACGTCTTGTCATTGACCCGCGCTTCATCCTCCAACAAAGCAACTTGACTCATGGGTTGGACGGACCCTTTATCCTCACCGCCAGGCGGCATGGTCCGTCACAGAGAACGGTGTACCAACACCATCACAAAGATGAGCTGGACCGGCGGCGGCCACACATAGGCAAGGATTTTAACCCTGGAGAGATAGGTGTTTGCGGGGCGAGAGACACATAGCGGACCTTATGTAATAATATAGTGGAGCAACTACCTGCCTCTCCTTTTCATCCTGCCAAGGAAGACTTTCTCCGCAGTTAGGGTATTTATTAAAGGCCAGGTCCTGATCGTGCTCCCCAGACATTTCATGTGCCCCTCAGCTGGATAGCTTACATCAAGTGCAAGAACATTCATTGCTGGAGTCTATAACTTCCGACTCTGGTGGAAGCCAAGCAGCGCTCATAAATGGGAAGAATCATCTGATTTGCTGGTCAAAGTGTCATTGAGGCCTGCAGCTCCTTGATCGTCGATTCCTCTCCAATTACCCCTGTGAATCGTCGATTCAATTCACGGAACTCGGAATTGTGGATCACCTCGACTGCGGCGGCGGATCCCGGAAGTGTCGTTGAACCTGAATCTTGAACCACTTCATTAGATATTAGCAGGACATCATAGTCTGGCAAGTGTAAGGCGTTGTGGCGGCCACGATGTGCGGCAGCCCCTGCAGGCGACACCTCATTCAATCGCGGAGAGCGTTATTTTATCGCATGTTGTACGCTGTAGTATATCCGTTCGCACCAATATCCAGCCCTCCGGTTGGTGTGTGTGAGAACGAACGAATGTGTGCGGGTACGCGACCAGTCGACGGGACAGCAAGCTACCCGGGGTCGCGGATTCGACAGTTGGGCAACTGGTAACAGCCAGGCGGGCCTCCGAGGATATCTTGGCTGCCTGATAGCAGTCTTCCCTCGCTCTTTGTTTTCCCATGTTTTTCCTGTGAAACAACATCGATGGCTCGTTGACCTAAAATAGTCAGCCTTGATTATCATTTTTGTAATATGATCTATCTAGCACGTTCTCGGGGATCACTGAAAGGGGGCAGTGAGCTCGACAGAGACGAACACAGTCGACATAATTCTAGAAGCTAGATATCAGACGAGAGGATCCTTGTTGCCACTCGCGCCCTTGACAATGCCCTCGATCTCCGACGTCACCCAGCCGCCGTAGAAACCCCCCGGCTGCGGTTCAACGGCCTCACCGTCGACGAAGCAGTCCCAGGGCCCTGCATAGAAGGACAGGTACCCCTTAATCGCCTCAAAGCCAGGAGTTGGAGACTCGTAAGACCAGATGCGGTTCGAGACTACCTGCGGCCCCCCTACAGACGGTCTCTTTGGAGCGGTGATGGAGTAATAGGTTGCATCGCCTTTCCATTCGCAGTACGAGCTTCGATGTGTCGGAGACAAGGGGACCTTGACTGATGCTGGCGGCAAGTAGTACGCTATGGCTGATGTCAGTTCCAGCACAGGCAGACGCTGATGCGCCCATCCAAGTCGGAGAAAGACTAACTGGGTGGGTGGTGAGTCTCTAACACCCAATAGGCATCCCGTGTATCTGCGACCACTTGGCCGTCCCAGATGACCTGGAGGTGCCTGGATATCTTTTCAAGCAGAGGTGGGCGGGGGAATGATTGCACGTTGATCCTCGCGCGTGCGGCCATAGTTCAGAAAATCGTACGCCTTGTGGCAGTTTGGGTATCCAGGGGTGGATATGGAGATGGACACACAAACAGAGCTTCTAGGCGGGTTTTGGAGCGCCAGTGTGAGACTTGCGGGATCTGCGGGAAATGTAGAAGAGTTTCAATTAGTGAGAAACGCACACATATAAAGCCAGATTTTGGTCATTTTGTTGGCGACAGAACTGAGCAAGCAAGACTTGACACAATGAAGCTTCCTAGCGTGGCTCAATAAGCATCATAGACTTCGCGCCATTCAATACCGATAGCGAATTGGCTGAGAGATTAAATTAACATCGCAACAACGGTCGAAGCATCCTCTCGGCACGTGCTGTGGCTAGGGCCTGTGGGTTGCGTCATACTTGAGCTTGTGGCGGGGAATGGCAGGCGGCCCCACCTGACTGCCAAAGACCGACAACGGCAAGGCACCCGCCTCCAATGCTGATGGCTGGGACGGGGCATCTGCCACTCCCAACACCTGACTAGTCACCTGAACTTCCAACGCTTCCTTTGACGGACCATAACCCATCCTCGCCTCCTCGACCCAGATTACGCATCATCGCATACGTTTCGGACAGTCCCCGAAACTTTTAAACCGACCGCCGACCGCTCGACATCGTCTACTGGCCACCGACTCGTCTGGCCCCTCTTTGGACACCCCGCCACTGCGTCCCGAGTCCGAACAGGCACAAAGTCAACATGTCGAATCGACAGCTCGCTCGAGATATGCAGGTCGAGTTCCAGGCCAGAGTATGTCCAGCCGGCTTCCTCCCACGCTGCCGTCCGACAGCGAGCCTCTACAAACCGGGGATTGTGAATGATTTCTGACAAACCTCAAGTTCCAAGCGAAGCAAGCCCGAAGAGAAGCGCAAAAGGCCGGGAAGCAGGACCCCATCCTCAAGAAGCAGATTCAGGATGTATGTTGTCATCAAGCCGCTGTCGAATGCTCGACTCCTGCTAACTCTCCCTTTAGCTGCTCAAGAAGGGCGAAACAGCGAAGGCCTACCAGAAGGCAAAGATGCTCCTGTCCAAACAAGCCCTGGCCCAACAAATGGATCAGATGGCCGACATGGCTGAGCTCTCAGCTGCTCAGATCCAAGCCAACAACTCTATGAACCGTATGACACACATGATGGGACAGTCATCTCGTACGATGTCGCTCGCGCAAAAGAATATGAACCCTGAAAAGGTATCTCTTTCCACATCCAACAACCACTGCCTGCTATCTGGCTTTGCTGATGCGTCTCTTCCCGCAGACCCTCGTCACTCTTGAACAATTCAAACAGCAAAACGAAGAGTACGCCATGTCCAACGGCATATACCAGGACGCCATTTCGCAGTCGACAAGTGCGCAGGTCTCCGAGGATGCCGTACACGAGCTTCTGGGCAAGCTAGCCGACGATGCCGGCGTACAACTCAATGCAGAACTCAACAGTGCGACACCGGCCAAGGAAGAACTCGTCGGCACGGAACCTACTGCCGAGGAGGAAGATGCCTTGCAGCAGAGACTGCGTGCCTTGAGGGCCTGAGCCTGAAAACGGTTCGCGCTTGACGTTTAGGGAAGATGTGTCGGCATCACTCGTTTTGGAACTCGGGACTAGCTGGGCGTTTCTGGGTGTGGGCACACGTGCAAGAGCAGCCTCTTACAGGGAGACTTGGGCTTATGAACACAATTTTATGTTCGATTTGGCGGCAGGAAACACATGAGGCGTTCAAGGGTGGGAGGCGCAATCAATGCCCCTTAATGAATCTTGATAACATGCATCACCTATTCCGTCTGCTTTTCTCGCGGGAAGTCACGCCATGTTGTCGGCATCCCCGGGGCTAAAATTACATGTACAGACTGGCAACCGCCGTGATATCCCGCTTTATCATCTCTTGGGCAGTCTGCATCTTCTGGTATAGTTCTGGATCTCCGATGATGCGGGCAGCGTTCTTGACCTCGCGACACGTCTCGTCAAGCCGTGTGATGGTCCGCACTATAGTCCCCTCCAAAACATCCGTCAGATCGGTAATATTCTTGAAGCTCATGCCTCTAGCCCACTCGTAGACAACCTCCATCAGACCGAACCTGGGCCGGGATGTGAAATCGTTGGAGTCGTCCGCGGCTTGGATCACCTGGTGTAACGTCTGGACTTCGTTGACCTTCTCGCTGATAGCAATGATGGTATCCTTGCCGCGCTCAAGGTTGCCTGTAAGGTTTGGCTGCGATTCCGTCTTTTCCTGGAAGACAAAGGCGGACAGCAAGGCGGCAATCTCAGCCGGCTCGTAATCTGCAAGCACATTGTCCAGGATCAGCTCCGTCAAGACAAGTTCGTCGCCCGAGTGAATCTCGCAAGCCACCTTGCCCTTGAGCTGAATCCTAGAACTTTCGTCGATGAACTGGAGCTGCTTCAGAACCTGGATTCGTTGCTCGTAGTCAGGTAGGAGCTGGAGGTTCTGGTCCGACAAGGACTGCCGAAGCTGAGAAATGTGCTCCTTGATGAGCCACTGGTCGTGGCACATGGCAAACTTTATTTTCCCCAGTCAGCAACAACCTGCCGTGTATGGCCTTGGACGTTGGTCACTTACATGCTTCAAGAATTGCGGGCAGGACAGGGCTGGAGAGTTGGATGCGGTAAGCTCAGCCTCCTTTCGCTTTTTCATAGTCTCTTGGAATTGGAGGTTCTTGATCTTCGAGAGGTCCATTTCGTCCCAAAGATCATCCCATGACCGACAGATAGAGTGAAGCCTGTCCTTGGCTTTAAGATACTTCTCGCCGCTCTGGAAGATCTCTGGCACTATGCCTTTGGTCACATATCTAGTCAGACACTCCACATCGCTCAGGGGCACATGCAAGGTCTTGATGCGTATGTGCTTCTTCGCCTGCGGTAGGGGTGTGAAATGCTTGCGAAAGGCCGGGATGGACGGTAGCAAGTCTGTTGAGTCTCGCGTCTCCCTCATTAGTCTGATTTCACAGACATGTAGCGTCGGGCTACCTTGCGGCCCCTTGGTGCTAGCCCCGTCAGACAGTAGAATGCCTGGTGTACGGATGCCGTCCTTGTTGTACACAATGAGACGCGACTGGCTGAACATCTTACGACCAATGGGTATGCCGAGGAGAAATTGGTACAGCTCTTCGGTTAGCTGTTTGTAATCTTGCGATGCTTGGTGACAATCATCCATCGATGCATCGCAAGTACCACACGAGTCTCGTTTAATCTTGGCTAGGTCGGCCTCTGACAGCTTGACAGCCTTTTCATGCTCGGGCAGCAGCTGTTGGGTGGCGTGTTCTGAAAAGCTGCGCTTAATCATCTCTTCAATCTTCAGCGCCTCCACTCGAAGCAAGTTCAGGATCATGTTGTAGGTGAGCCGGAACTGTGACCTCAACTTCGATGGTTCCCCCAAAATCATCTTCTGAAGGTCGGCGACCGGCGGAGCCTCGTCGCCTCCAGGGGGCACGATGATAACAGAGCCAACAGTGTCCAGGCCACGGCGCCCTGCTCGGCCCGCCATCTGTGTGTACTCACCAGGTAGCAGGTTTCTGAAGGAATGGCCATCGTGTTTTCGGTATCCAGAAAAGACAACCGTTCGAGTTGGTAGGTTCAAACCCATAGCAAAGGTCTCTGTCGCGAAAAGCACCTTGACAAGGGTTTGAGCAAAGAGGATTTCGACAATCTCCTTGACGATCGGCAGGAGACCTCCGTGGTGGACTGCGATGCCTCGGGAAAGAAGCTCTCTCAGTCTGATAATCTGAGGAAGGATTCTGTCCTCGGGCTTCAATCTCGCAATGGACTTCTCAATCGTCATATGGATAGCACTCTTTTCAGCTGCCGTGCAGAAATCTTGGTTGCTCAGGGCATCGGCGTTTTCCTCGCAGCGCTTCTTGGAGAAAACAAAGATGCATGCGGGAAGAAGATTGGACTTTTTGAGGAACTGGACAAGATGAACCCACAGGTTTTTGTCCTGGGCAGCCGACGTAAAGCCACCTTGGCGACCAGTCCGGCCCATGTGGCCTGGATTGTGACTTGCACGCGGTGCTCCGCCACGACCCCTCTGCTGAGGACCGCCGCCGCGAGCGCCACCGCGTTGCCCACCGCGTTGTGCGCCCCCCCTTTGGCCTCCCCTCGAACCACTTCCGCCGCGAGCTGAGTTGTTGGTCTCCGGAGCCTTCGCTTTATCCTTGCCCTGGATGGCGTGGTTGGCATCCTTCCAACCCTTCTCCATGAACTTTTTGTCCGAACCCACGATCTTGTGGATATTCTTTCCCGCCCAGAGATAATGTTCGAGGGGAATTGGCCGCTTTGGGGTGGATATGACGTAGATGTCCTTCTGCTTCGTACGGCCGACCCACGAGGCAAACTCGTACGTGTTGGGCACGGTCGCGGACAACAGAATGAGAGAGACATGTTCCGGGAGCATAATGATAACCTCTTCCCAGACGACGCCGCGCTCGAAGTCGTTGACATAGTGAACCTCGTCAAAAATGACAAACTCAACGTCTCGGATCAAATCGGCCCCTCTGTATAGCATGCTCCGCAGAATTTCCGTGGTCATGATCAAACAGCTCGCCTCAGGGTTGATCTGTACATCACCCGTGAGAATGCCGACCTCATCGAACGTTTGACGGAAGTCGCGGAACTTTTGGTTGCTAAGTGCCTTGATTGGCGACGTGTAGATTGCTTTGGTCATGTGCTTCGAGGCGAGCGCAATTGCGTATTCGGCAACGACAGTTTTGCCGGCTGAAGTGTGCGCAGCGACAAAGACCGAATCACCATTCTCAAGGTGGTAGATTGCCTCTTTCTGGAACGTGTCGAGCTCGAAGGGCCAGTCTCTTGCCATGTCAGGGACCAGCTCCCTAAAGTTGGGGATGTCCCTCTTAATGTCTACCATGTGAGCCCATTCTCGCCCGGCCTTGCGAGCTGTGGACGCGGCCAGGGCACCATGCGGCTCCAAAGCCGGGAACTCAACTGGCAGGATAGCATCGATATCCTCTCCGTCCTCCTCGTCAGATTCGGGCTCCTTGTTGCCATCCACCTGCGTCTCGCCTTCCGGCTCTTCGGCATGAGGCGCTTGTTCGGGTTCCTGATCGAGTTCCTGCTCGACTGCCTTGGCCTCATCCTCGTTGGTCTTTTTCTTGCTGACATCGATACCTCGGCTGAGCCCGGGTGCAACCTCAAGTAGCCCGCCCTCGGTCCCGAGCTTAATGACCCTCTCAAGCTTGTTGGACGGTGTCGCGGCAGCATCTCCAGCCCCGGTCCTGTGAACTTGGTCTTCGAGAGCGGCTGTTGCTTCGATTCCATCTAATCCTCCAGGTGCAAAGGGGAAGAAACCGGCAGCACCCCGCACAAAATCAGCGCGGCTGGCTGGTTTCCGCAGGAACGAAGTAGAGTTCTTGGCGGTAGCACTATTGGCAGGAACAGTCACATTCTTGTACCCGGTCACTCTGCCCTCCAGGCCATGTCGCTGAAAGCGCGTGACGGTCCTGGTTTGAGGCGTGGCTATTTTGAACAGTTCGGTATAGTCCACGGGGCAGTCCCAGCGTCTGGGAGACTTGATCAGCTCCATCTACCTCTGAGATAAAGTTTTTGGGTGTAGAGCCTTACTGCTGCAACCGATTTAGCCATTCGGAGGAGAATTGCGTGGACGGAGTGAGAAAGGCGGCCTCCAAGTGTGATTTGAGCCCAGATGCATCTTGTTTGACTCGCTTGCGAGGTCGTTGCTGGAACAGAACGTCATCAATGTTGAAATCGCCACGGTCTTCAAGATGAAGGCCCTGAAAGGCCGTGGCCATGTCAGAAGCCATCTTGAAAAACTTCGGCGAGGTTGGCGTACAACTGACGGCAAGTCGATACCAAAGATTCGTGGTTGTGAGGTAAGAGCTGCAGAAGGTATGGGTTGGTAGGCAAGGGCGGTACATGGGTCGGAACGGATGACGCTGTGCGGGGCTGCGTGCTTTGGTGCCCCTCAGGTACCACACCTAAGGTACTTCACCTGCTCTGCGCGCACTAACCACCTTACATAAGGCTAGTCTTTCTTCGCAGGTTTTTTTTTTCGCATTGTGGTTTCCCTCGGCCCAGCTTTAATTTTTTTTGGGATTACTATTACCTGTTCTAGTTGAACAGTCTGGGGAGGAGAGCCACACCGATCAGGGTGCATGCCCATCTACCTAACACACAACCCTCTCCCATGCTGGGGGCCCTCAGATCACGCAGTGCTCACGCAGATCAGCATTTCACCCAGTCGCCCGAGGTGACGCCACGCGGTCCCCCGCGTCTAGATGGTCGTGCTCTCAGGGCATGAGATGTATATATGACAACTGAGCAACATACAAGTACAAGGTTCCCCCGAGTCTATCAGGCTCCATAGCCCATTATCAATTGGCCCCCATCTTGGGGAGCCTCACATGAAGCCGCATATCCACGCCCAATTCTCATCGTTTCGCATAATAATCCACTTACAGTCGCAGCATCTTGGCGACGTAGTTCTCAATGATCTGCTCAGTAGGGAAGCTCATCTCCTCAAGTCCCTGGGCGTACGGGGTAGGAACATCAGCACCAGTAACTCTCTGCGCGGGCGCATCGAGGTAGTCGAATGCGTACTCCATGGTCAAAGCCAGAATCTCGGAGCCGACGCCGTAGGCAGGGAAGCCAGACTCGACAGAGAGGAGACGGTGCGTCTTCTTGATCGACTTGACAATGGACTCGACGTCCAAGGGCTTGATGGAGCGCAGGTTGATGACCTCAACGTCGACGCCGTAGTTCTTCTTCAAGTTCTCTGCGGCAACGAGGGTCTGGCCGACGCAGCGGGAAAGAGTGACAATGGTCAGATCCTTGCCAGAGCGCTCGATCTTGGCCTTGCCGAAGGGAAGAACGAAGTCGTCCTTCTGAGCAGCCTCGGACATCGGGAAGGTCTGGCCGTACATGAGCTCGTTCTCGAGGACTACGACCGGGTTGGGGTCGCGGATAGCAGCCTTCAGAAGACCCTTGGCATCCTCAGCGCTCCAGGGAGCAACGACCTTGAGGCCAGGGATGCTGCCGTACCATGCCGAGTAGTCCTGGGAGTGTTGGGCAGCAACACCGGCAGCGAAACCGTTGGGGCCGCGGAAGGTGATGTTGCAGGGCTGGATGCCACCGGACATGTAGAGGGTCTTGGCGGCAGAGTTGACAATCTGATCGATGGCTTGCATGGCGAAGTTGAAGGTCATGAACTCGCACTGAAAGGAAACCCCAGTTAGAAGACGAGAACTACATACTGTTTGAGGGTCGGCCGTCCACAGCTCGCCCAGCCAAAGTCAAGGAAGTAGCCCTTGAGCCCGTCCGAAAGGACGGCGTCGGCTTTATCAACGGACCAGGGAGGGCCACTTACCACAGGGTGGAGTCCGCTCAAGGCGGCGCCGACGGCGAGACCACAGAAACCACTCTCCGTAATGGGCGTGTCAATGACACGCTTTTCGCCAAATCGATCCAACAGACCCTTTGTGACCTTGTACGCGCCATTGTACTGAGCAACCTCCTCGCCAAGGACGAAGACCTTGTCGTTGGACTCGAGCTCCTCGGCGAGGGCCTCGTTCAGGGCCTCACGGACAGTGTAGTCCTTGGTTCCCTTGGCGTCGGCGTACGTCCTTGACTGCACAGCGAAAGCGGCGGGTCGGCTGACGAACTGAGAGACGGGGGAGAACTGGCAGGAAGAGGTGCGGAGGGCGGCAGCTCTGGAAGAAGCCGCCAGGCGAGCTGCGGGACGGAGGAATCGTGACATCGCGATTTGAGTTTTCGAGATGGGTTGATTCAACACGCGGAGGTCGCAACACGAGAGAACCGATGATGCCAGAGGGAAAAATTGGCCGAAAAAAACAGAGGAATATCGAGATAGTTGGACGATTGGCGACCTCGGGTGGGTTGACAATAGCCAACGACGAAGGTTGAAGTTGAGCGTCGGAGGGAGAGGATGAGAGAGACGACCGGGAGCTGTCGAGGGATTTCGCAGCTTTTTTTTTTTTTGCTTAGCTCTATGGGCGGTTGAGTCCGTTGAATTGCGGCGAGCTGCCAAACGACAGCGTTGGGGAGGCCCTGGGCGTGGGGCTATTCCACAATAGGACTAGCTGCGTTTCTGGTCATTAGATAATCGACCGCGCCCTTTTTGGGCCTATGAGAACAGACCCCAGGGAGCCCGTCCCGTCCAGTCCCGTCCAGTCCGCGCCAAAGTCTCCATTCGAGCTCCAGCAGCAGCTCCATTGGCAGACGCTCTGGCGCGACTTGCACCCGCTGCCACCCGTTTCCATCCGAACTCTGAGGTGAGCCAACAGACGACCTTTCCGACGGACGGTGGATAGAACAGTGAAAGGGAGGTGGTCTGGGCCTGTCCCACCTGGATGGGCCACTGTGACCTGATGGAGTAAGTCAGCCCCGTCTCTTGTCTTGGTCGGATTCCGGTCGCCTTCGGGCACGTGGCTCCGTGGCTATATGTGGCTGGGACAATCAACTCCCGCCCTCCAACACATGATGGACAGAAGAGAAAGACAGAGAGGAAGACAGCCAAGCCGGAAACAACAAGCAAATTTCTTGACTGTGCATGAGGTATCGAGGCATCCTGAGCTGCGGTTACCTCAGTATCAGGTGTCAGCGCTCAAGGTAGGTCGGGTCGAGATCATGTCCTTTGCCTGCACAATTAGTCTCATGCAGTCCCTAGCCTTGCCTTTGTCGCTTGTATGGATGAAGTAAAGTTGAGCAACTACAACGATGGTCGGATACTCGTCAATGGCCTTTGGCGTCGTTTTCTAATTACAATTATGGTATTGGTGTATAATACGGGTAGTAAAGTCATCGCATTTTTTATGGCCCTCCCCCTCTGCCTGGCGCCGCCGTCTTCGAAGATACTCCGGTCTAGGCATGTGCCAGATATGCGTAAGCCTTTAGCCACTTAGTTGGCGGGCTTCTTTCCAACCATGAGGTACATGGGCGTAAAGAGATGCTCCTTTCCACCGGCGACCAGGCAGTCGCCTGCCCACGCCAGGCTGTTTGCCGTCTTCTTGGTACCAGCAGGGGCAAGCTTGATAGCCTCAAGGCAACCAATCATGTTGTGCATAAGGAAGCGTCCCCATTTGGTCATGCGCACGATGGTGAAGACATCGAAGACGGACTGGATGTAACGCATCTCACCCGACAGGGGCCAGTACCACGGCATGGGATCGGGCCTGTCTGCAAGATCCTCGTGGTGAAGCAATTCGAAACCGGCTGCCTTTATAGCTGCCAGACCGTCCGAGACCTTGCACATGTTGGAAATACCATCACCCTGCTCGATACCGAGGCGAATCTCGCGGTGAGCCAGGTTGTCGTTGTCGTAGTCGTCTGTCATCAACCACTCGTACACGCCAAAGACACCGCCGGGCTTCAGAACACGGAAAATCTCGCTGTAGATTCCCTCGAGACTGGGTGCGTGCACTGTAGCCTCGATGGCATAGACTGCGTCAAAGCTGTTGTCGGGGAACGACATTTGCTGAGAGACCAATATCAGACAAATCTGCCACAAAATAGGGGGAGCAGTTGCAGCATACCATGAAATCTCCCTTGACGAAGCTGAGCTGGTTCGACAAGCCCTCCTTGGCGGCGTAGTGGGTGGCCCGGTCAATTTGGTAGTCGTTGTTGTTGAGGCCGGTGACGTGGCAGCCGGTGAACTTTGCGATTTCGCGCGCCGGTCCACCAACACCGCATCCAACGTCGAGAACTTCCATGCCTTCCTTGATGCCGATCTGGTGGGCGAGGTAGTGCTCATGGCGAGCAATGGCCTGGTAGAAAGGTTCGCCATGGGAGAAACGGCAAAAGTGGAAGGACTGGCCCCAACCGTACTCGTACAGGTCGGTAGCGAGGTTGTAGTAGCTGGTGGGAAAATGTCAGCCCAAGTTCCACGAGCACGAGAGGCAGGCGTAGCGCACTGTCTGGTCAAAGTTGCATATTCTGCAGTGCGGGCCTAAGAGCGACACAGAAGTCAGTTTCCTGTTGAGCCTGAAATGCGGTCAAGAACACGGCCGTACCGCGCGCTCCTCCGGGGTCTCGTCCTTGGCCGCCTTGTTGTCCCAGTGCTTGAAATACTCGTCGACAGCAGCTTGTTTGGCATCGCGGCCCTTGCTGAACATGGCAGCAAGACCGCCGGTAGCCTTCGCACTGTTACCGTGCAAGGCCTTGTTGAACTGGGCATCGCGAGCGTGGTCCTCGCGCTCGAGGTTGGAAGCCGTGGATGAAACCATGTTGGATGCTGGGAATACGGTACGGACTGGGCAGAAGAGAATAGAACAGGTTCAGGAGCCTTGGAGTCAGGCAAGGCTAGTTACAAGAGAAGAGAAAGGGGAAGAAGAAGAGGAACAGTAGCACCACGAGGCAGGAGGGTAGTAGGTCGGGAATCAGCTGCTTTGCGCGGAAGATGGGCGGGGGTGTAGGTTGTTTTTTAATTATCGGGCGGGAAAAGGAGGGCGACGGCAGAGTCGAGTCGGGCACGGGAGATTGAGTCTCTGTTTGGCCATATCAAATTTTGACTGGACCTGACTGGCCTGGGCTGGGCTGGACTGGGTCGCTGCGCGCCTGTGACCGCCAACTTGAAGTGCATTACCTACCTACCTAGGTACCGTATGCGCAGCGTACCTTGCGGCCGGGGCAGCAGGGGAAGGAAAAAAAGATCCACTGCTGCCACCAACAAACGTGTGAAGCGAAGCCAAGCTGCCCGGCTCCCGGTGCAGGGGTCTTCCCATCCGTCTGTTTTGACAAGGCCCGGCCACCGCTCCAGCACAATTGGCCAATTAAAATGGCGGAACAGCTCTGCAGTTTGCCTTCTTGAGCAGGCGGTGAAGCTTGTGGCATTGGCCGGGACCAGGAGTGTACACGTCCAATCCGAATACGAACTCGAAAAGGCGTCGCTGGGCGATTTCCATGAGTGACTCTGTCTCTCTTTCTGTATGAGAATGAACTTTAAGAGTTTGATCAGAGGAGGTTGAGACTGATGAGAGAATTGGACCGTTATAAAATAGAAGGAAGATAGATCATGAATGAAAAGACGCAGAAGGTATTAAAAACGGTTGAAGTACTTGGAAGCAGAGGACGGTGTTCGGCTTTTTCGTTCACCCATGCAAGTGCATCGGGCTCTAGAACCTGCGTAGTGAAGCATTTCTATCGTCATTGCGTTCCAGGTTGTCTGACAGACTTCCCCGTCCATGTCCGCGCGCGCGGGCGCCTCGTTGGAGGTAAGCCTGAGTGAAAGCTGTGTTAAGAACATACCTACGACGTATGCAACACTGTGAATCTGTCAAAACCTCGCATCCCGTCGTCGGAGATATGAGAGTGAGACCAAGCAGATGGAAGCACCAAGCCGCGGAGCCGCAGCTGCGGCGTAGGAATTAGCAGCGAGGCATGCATGATCGTCGGACCTTCCACGTCAACCCACCATTATACGTATTCGGACATCCAAGTTTGGTCATGGTGAAATACACTCACTCACTACCTACCTTACCTGTGTGACGGCGCGCCTGCTGAATAATAAGGTGGCGTGGGCCTAGACAGCGCGGAGGGGCATTCCTAAAGGCCGGATGCGTATAAGCGTGCCGGAAGCGGCTTTAAAGCGGCACCACTGGCACGCAGGGGTGGTTTTGCATATACGTAGCTTTTCACCCCTTTTACCTATATATAGGGGTAACAGGGGCCCCTGACGAAGGGGCCCTCACATAGTGAAGCAGTCAATCAATCGTTATTCCTACCCGCTCCGTACACTTAATCGGGACCTTGTTGTCACAACCTGTGATGGGAATGAGGTGTGACGACGCGAGCCCTGACTAATAAGGTGGCGTGGGTCTAGGCCATATGGAAGGGTAATCCTAAAGGCTGGATGCTAGTAGCGCCACCTTAAGGCCGCTTCCAGCACACTTATACATATCCAACCTTTAGAATTACCTTTCCATATAACCTAGACCTACACCACTTTATTAGTTAGGGCTTATATTATTACACGCCCCCTTAATATAAGGGCTAATAACCTTAAACTGCTCTTCGGTGTAGCATAGGCCAATCCCACTACTGTGCTGCTGGTAGAGTGGTCGTGGGAGCGGCTTTATTAATATATTAACGTGGTTCATCATCGAGCGGGACACCATCATCGACCGGGATACTTCTCCCACCTTTGTCGAAAAAAATTTACATATTTTAACTACAATCAATTAAATTAATTGCAACTACTCGGAATCACTTAAACTACTTATTTCTATAACCTCTAAACAGGTCCTTATGTTATAGCTGGTCTTACGATAAATATTATAGTATTGTAAACCTATCCGATGACGCTTCGACGACCCCTCTTTTTTCTCCTTTTTATACCCTTCCTCTTTAATAACACCCTTTTTAGTTATAACCTTCACTTAAAATCCATTTATTACTCCTCTATCCTATAATCGGGGGGTTTTAACTTTCTATTATTTACTTAAGGCCATATTCATATCCTAAAAATATTATACCTCTTTTTGTAAACGGGTAATTATATAAGAAATAAATTATAAACCTTTAGAAAATTTATTAATTATATTATAAATTAGAGTTAGTGAACTTCTCTAATATTTAAAGATTCTTTCTTTTATAAGTAAAGACTAGGAGATAACCTTATTAGTGGTCTAGGATGTTTTAGAAACCTAAGGGTTAGGTAACTTAACTGGGGTACTCGGGGCTATTAATGCTTGTAAATGCATATTAAGTTTTGAAAGTATAGCTTAGGGGTTAAAGGGAATAAGCCCTGCTCCTCGGAAACCCCTAAGAACATTTTCCGGGCCAAAGGTTTAAAAAAAAGGTTGTTTTAAATACGAGAAAGAACTCGGGTTTAGTGATATGTATAATTCGAGCCTTAATGAAGTACTTAATCTGAGAATTATATCTTAGTTTTTGTTACGGGCTGATGCCCACGATGGCCTAAGCTTTGCCTGAGGCGTTAACCAGCATCCAACAAAAGAGCCCTCCGGTCAAAGGGGCCTCCGATCAAAGGGCCTCCGGTGACCTCCGGCGCCCCACCAGAGGTCGCCTTTGTTCTCCAGCAGTATAAATTCCTACACCACCCCCCTTACAAGGAACTTCCTCTCTTTCACTCCTTAACTTAAAATAAACAATAATAGAGCACCCTAAGGTCGAAAACACCTAGGCCTAGCCCTTCGCATACTTTAAACTCAGGATTACAACCTTACCATAATACTGGGTTAAGCGCGGCTCCCCACCAGTTAAGCAGAAAAGAGTACAGGTCGAGCGCAGTTCCCTACGAAGAACGACACTCCCAGGACTCCAACAAGTTAACCACCAGTCCCCAAAAGAATAATCGAGATAGCCCAGTCGCCCCGATGAACACCGCTACACCCCCGATACTCTATAACGAGCTAACTATAAAAGAAATGTTAAATACTACTCTAGGATCCCTATAAACCCAAATAACAGAGATTAATGAGAAACTAGAGAAGAGTTAAAACTAAAGGTTAATGACCCCTAGGAGCGAAACCCTTTGCACTCTTAGTAATATCCACACTGATACCCCACCGGTGCTCACCAGCGAGTCGACTCACCGGAAGCCCTTGCCTAACCCCCCGAAGTTTTCGGGTAAACAAAAAGAATATACCCCTTAAGTACAACAAATAAAAGATAAGATTTTAATGAATTACCCCTTTTACCTTATGAATTATGAACTCTGGTACCTAGTTAATTTATACTTAAAAGTTAGTCCCTAATAAGTAATTAATACCTTCTATACTACTAAAGGACTTAATAAAACCAAAAACCCCGAGGACTTCATATACTACTTTAATTACACTTATTTAGATCCGAATACCTAGTCCCAAGCCGTTACCCAATTATAGACCCTATACTAAAAAAAGAATAAGAGTTTTATAATATTCTTACCTAAATTCAAATAAATAATAGCCGATACTAGTGGTGGTAATTAGCCCGCTATTGTGCAAATATTACTCTTGGAGGTAGCTTTAACCCCTTTGCTGAAGGACCGGCTACTTATAGTCGAGCTTCCTAAGGATTACCTAAGCTAATTTACCTAAGTATAGGATATTATTTAGAAAATTAAACGGGCCTCTAAATATAATTACCCTTAAAGGTCCACCCATTCCCCTACTATTCGTTTAAAGGATAACAATGGAGATGTTATTATAATAGGAGTAGTTTAGTTTATAGGAGTTAAGAAGATAACTACTATTAGACCCCGGAGAAGTTCTAGTTTTTCTATGGATAATAACTGTTCCTAATAGAGAAACCCGGAATATAATAAGGACTACTACGAATACTTTAAGTATAGAGAAAAAGGACACCTTATACGGAATTACCGGAAGAAGGCTGAACGCCGTTAATAGGTTAACCGGCCCCTTATGGCTAAAACTTGCCTAAAAGGAAACGTAGAAGAAGAAGATTAACCGATAACCCCTAGTTTGAGCGATGAGTATGAATTGGGAAAAGAATAACTCTGGGATAAAGTCGGGTCCCGGAGCCCACTAAGGAATAAGTGAAGGGATGGAAGAAACACCAAAGGAGCCAGCAGCAGCAGGGCAAACAATCTATAATCATAAAAATCAGAATTAATAAAGGAAACTTAATTAATACCCTAGTGGACACCAGCTACGAAGTCTATACTATAGTTAACCGTTCCTTTGTATAACGCCTCCAATTACCGTTTATTAATATAATAAAACGCCTTATAAGAGGTTATACAATAAGTGGCCCCTCACCGGGTAGAAGCCAGGGAGTAGCCGTGATATAAATGGAAATTAGTGGTTATATATAACGAGTTTATATATATATAGTAGACGATTTAGAACTGGATATATTTTTGGGAAATCCCTAAATAGTTTAGAATAAGGTGAAGTATAATGTTGGTACTCACTAGTTTACTTATGGGAAAGGAAAAGTGAGAGTATACTTCTCTAATAAAAAAGAGCCCGAAAACATATTGGAGATACGTCGAGCTAAACTATTACTAGTAGCACCGTTTACTATGGTTTACCGTATAACATAAAAAAGAAGATAAAAAGATAACTAGAGACCACTAGTTGTTGTTATGGTAACCAGCTTACAAAATATCGAGAAGGCTCTTATAAAGCTGGAACCACAAAAATAGGAAGACATTTCGAGGCTAGTACTAGAATGGGTGTATAAGGAGTTTGGAGACTTATTTGACCTAACTAAAGTACACCCGGTGCCCCCCCACCGACCAGGTATAGACCATATAATCCCTTTGGAGATAGGGCCAGAAGGGAAGGAGCCCCAACTCCCTTGGGGACCTCTATACACTATATTAAAAGAAGAGTTACTAGTACTAAAAAAAACACTTAACGACCTACTAGATAAGGGGTTTATTCAAACCAACTACTCAGTAGCCGGTGCCCCCGTATTATTCGCTAAAAAACCAGGAGGTGAATTAAGATTCTATATTAATTATAGAACCCTAAACACCATTATAAAAAAGGACCATTACCCATTCCCACTAATATCGGAAACTCTTAGTAAAATAACCACTACTAAGTAGTTCATAAAACTTAATGTTATAGTTACTTTTCATAAAATACGGATCACCGAAGGAGACTTAGAGAAAACTACTTTTAGAATAAAATACGGGTTATTTAAGTGGGTAATCTACCCTTTTAAGCTCACCAACGCCCCAACAACGTTCTAGTAATACATTAACACTTCTCTACGGAAATTCCTAGACGACTTTATTACAATTTATATAAATGATATCCTTATTTATACTAGTAGCTCGAAAAGGGATTATAAGAAGAAAGTATAAGTAGTTCTCTAGGCCCTAGCTAAAGCCGGCCTAAACCTAGACCCAAAGAAGTGCGAATTCTATGTTAAGAAGGTAAAATACGTCGGTTTTATTATCACCATAGGAAAGGGTCTATCGTATAATCCTAACAAATTAAAAGTTATTAAGGAGTAGTTAACCCCCAGGTCCCTCAAGGGTATACGAAGTTTCCTAGGTTTCACCAACTATTATCGTATATTTATACTAGGGTATAGTGGGCTAATAGAGCCCCTAACCCGATTAATAAAAAAGGGGGTAATCTTTTATTAGGGAACAACTTAAAAAAAAGTATTCGAAATACTAAAAAGTATGTTCATAAAAGAGCTATTCCTACGGAAATTTAACCTAGACGACGAAACACACATCGAAACAGATTACTCAGGTTTCGCTTTGAGTAGTATATTATCATAAAAGAACTTAGAGGGTCACTAAAGGCTAGTTGGGTTCTACTCATAGAAATTCTCATCAACAGAGTATAATTACCTAATCCACGATAAGGAGCTTCTTATAATACTCACCTACTTATAATCCTAGAGAACTAAACTCCGTAGTATCTAATACTTCACTATCCTAACAAATTATAAGGGTCTAAAGTATTTTATAAAAAAGTAACGCTTAACTAAGAAACAAAGCTACTAAACAAAAGAGTTATCCTAATATAACTTTAGAATTAAGTACTGGCTAGGAAAGGAAGCGATGGTACCTAATATATTATTAAAAAAGGAGTAGGACGTCCCCTAAGGATAAGATAATAAGAGGGAAAAAGGCCGGGTAATCCAAATAATTCCTAACTTTGCACAGCTAAGCTGTACTCTACCCAGTGACCCTCAAATTAAATGAATTACCAAAAATACACTGGAAATACCATAAACCACTATTTTTAACGCTAACCCTATACTATAAGCCCTTTAGGATAAAACTATGAAAACCAATAGAGTATACTAAATTAATTATTTAATAATAAAAGAAAAAAGGAGAAATTTCCCACTAAAGCTTAAGTTAAAAGTTTAAATCGCTGAATATGAACTCGATGGGCTGGGAAGATTAACATAGAGAGATCGATTATGAGTACTAGGGGAGGAAAATAATAATAACCACTTAAACGAATTATAAACTAAAATTATATAAAGGTATTATAACTCGTACACTAATAGCCACCCAGGACGGAACAGTACGTTAGCAATAATAAGTAGACAGTTCTTCTGGCCAGGCCAGTCCCAGATAGTTCAGAGGTTTATACGAAATTACGATATTTATAAAGGGATACACATCTAAAAACAAGCCAAAAAAGGGTTCCTTAAACCCCTACTAATACCTACCCGCATCTACTACAACTTATTAATGGACTTCATCACCGACCTTCCTCTAACAAAAAAAAAAAGGCCTAATACTTATAGGTTATTATAAATAAGTTATTAAAAAACCCCATATTAAAAGAAATAGAGACTATGGACACTAAAGTTTGTGCTTAGCGGTTCCTCTCCTATTACTATAAGTTCTACGGAATACCATAAATAATAATCAATAACCGAGGATCGAATTAGACGAGCTGATTTTAGAAGGAATTCTATAAGCTAACCGGTACAAAACAACTACTAAGTACTACTTACTACCCGTAAACAAATAAAAGAACGGAACACCTTAACCAAGAGATCTAAGTAATTCTCCGCATATATATAATATACACCCAGGACAATTAGGGGGAATTACTACCCAACATATAACTAGCCCTTAGGAACTAAACGAATACTATTACGACGATATCCCCATTCTTTATAAAGCATAAATACCACGTTAACCCTTTACCAATAATAAAAAAAGACAACCAACTAAAAACAAATCAAAAAAAACCAACAAAGCAACTAATCTAAAGGATAAAGGACACTACAAAGTTCGTTCAAACAGCAATAACAGCTACTCAGCAGCGAAGCGAAGACTCCACGAACTACACCAGGGGACCAACTAAGCAGTACAAGGTTAAAAACAAAGTATAACTAAACGTCGCCAACTACTCATCCCCAAGGCCAAACAAGAAACTAGCATAGCTTCACCATAAATATAAAATTACATAAGTAATCTCAGCTCACATAGTAGAGCTAAGTATACCAACCAGTATCCATCCACACTTCCACGTGGACCTCCTCCGCAGGGCAACTAGTGACCCGTTACCAAAACAAAAAATAACTAATAAACAACCACTCCCAATTCACAACATAAACAAAAATCCTAAATAACTTATGGAAAACATATTAACAACAAAGTGGCAGCCGGTGGGTAAAGGGCGCCGTCGCCAGGCCCTAGTTAAATAACAAAGTTATATAAAACCAACTTAGGAACCTATGGAAGCAGTATCGGAAACAAAGGCTTTAAATAAGTATAAACGGCGGTATAAAGAAATTAATACAACGGATGGGGACCCAGCGTACACCCCGAGAAGACGTCGGAGAGCAGCAAATTAACAACCACTAATACACCAGCAGAACACCAATAGGGAAGGAGGGGAAAAAGGAGGGGGCATTTATTACGGGCTAATGCCCACGATGGCCTAAGCTTTGCCTGAGGCGTTAACCAGCATCCAACAAAAGAGCCCTCCGGTCAAAGGGGCCTCCGATCAAAGGGCCTCCGGTGACCTCCGGCGCCCCACCAAAGGTCCCCTTTATTCTCCAACAGTATAGATTCCTACACCGCCCCCCTTACGAGGAACTTCCTCTCTTTCGCTCCTTAGCTTGAAGTAAACAGTAATAGAGCACCCTAAGGTCGAAAACACCTAGGCCTAGCCCTTCGCAATAGATAGGGTCCTGTGTGTATAAGGGGGATATTTAAGAAGTTTAGGTTAAGGACGTGATTATAAGTATGGGTTAAAGCCCCTACTTCTCTAATAAAAGAGAGGCCATGGTTATTAACCCAGTTAACTAGATCGTCTCCTCTGTTCCGGTTAACGGATCCGGGTTCTTAGGAAAAATAATAAGTATTAAAGTCCCTAGTTATTAGGGTTTTTGCTAGTGGTTAATATCCTAAGAGAGTAATAATTATATAGTTATCAGGGTCACCTAGTGGTTTATATATATTAACAATTATTATGTTATTAACTTTTAGCTATAAGATGTCCCTAGTCTGGATGGGCCTCTGTTACTATACTTGAAGCCTTATCCCTTTCCGTATATAAGTTATTACCCTGGGCCTTATTTCCCTGCTATTCCAGAAATCCACTAAAATATAAGAATTAAACCCAGGGTATATATTAATCTGTATTCTATTAGTATAACCTATCCAGGGCTCCTAAATAAGTATTACATCGACCAAATTAGCCCAGTAGAGCTCTAGGAAAGTTATATATACTAGGGGCCTTTTCCCTATGTTATATTAGGTTATACGTAGTACCCGTAGGGGGGCCTATTTCGGCCTATACCTCCGAGTTGAGGTCTAGGTGGGTATAGGTATTAATGATATTATAATTAGGCTTTTAAGCCACCCTCTGGCTCCTATTTCGGAGAGGGTAGATGGGGTGGTTAGTCTAAGGGAGGGTGTCGAATCCGCTGTACCAAGCGCCTAGTACGCTTCCGGCGTACTCGAAGGTCCGTGCACAGCGCGGAATAATAATAGGCCGAAATGCGCCCTTATACTAGCCACCTTAAGGGCTAAGTTCACCCCTAAAGAACAGGGAGAAATAGAGGAATTACACATTTATTAAATATATTATAAATTAACCCTTAAATCCGATAATTAATAATTTAATATATACTAAAAATAATTATTAAATTAAACTTTACTTATAACCACTATTCCTATATATAATACTTATTTAATAATAATAATAATAACCCCTATTACAAAGATTATATTTTAAACAACTAGGGACTAGGTCCTTTAGTTTAACTAATTATAATCCTAAGTGAAAACCTATAATTTATAGGATATTATAAACTTATTAGTTAAGTGCTCTAAGAGCACCGGAGAAGAAACCTATGAAGAGATTACTCGAATACCGGAGTGGCCGGCGATCTCCGATCACCTAAAAATAATCCGCTAAAGGGTTAAAAGTGTTTTAGGAAGTAGTATAATTTAAAAACTTAATAAAATATTCGTCCTAAGCTCTAAAGTGTTTATAGAACGAGCTTATATTCTCGAAGACCTATCCCCTATAAACCTCACTTTATATAAAAAATAATAAATAGAATATAATAATATTTATAAATAATATACTAAACGGATAAAAAGTATACGTATACTTTAGAACTAGTTTTATGAGATTATTATTTTGGACCTTCTTAAATACTATTATACTATAAATAAGGGATTTAATAAATGGGTTTTGAAATTATAAATCCGTATTGGAGGTGTATTATATAAGTACTAAGTGAACATAGTGGAAGTATATTCCAAAGTCTTAAGCTATCCTAATAAGAAGAGATTTATTATATAAAAGGATACCGAGGACTAAATTAGCTATTAGGAGAGCGTTCTCCATAAAGCTTAAATTATAAACGTCCTATAAACTAAATACTCGAGTACTTAATTTTTAAAGTTTATGTAAACCCATAGTGGAAACCTTATTAAATTATGGATTTAAGTTTATTAATTAATAATTAGAATTAAAGTAATAAACGACTTATTTACACTAAGTAAAGTCCTTATTAAAACTTAATAAATCCTCTATTAAATAAAGGATATACGGAAAACTAAATAAAGAGTATTTAGACCTATAATAATAATTAGTGGATTAACTAATAATAACGATAAACTATAATAAATAAGGACTTAATTATAAAAAGCCCATAGTAAAGGTTATAAAGGTTATAAAAGGGGTAACGGGAAAAGTAAAGGAAAACGGCCGTACTCCCCAGCTAATAAATCCAGTAACTCTAATAAGGGTAGGACATATATAGTATACCTAAAATAAGGTTATTAGTTTTTAAAGTATTAGTTAATTTTCCCTAATAAGTGCCCTAATTATATATACTATAATTAAGTACTTAAGAAACTAGTTACTAAGTAACTTAAAAATAATAAAAACCTTATTAAGTATATCCAGAAGTTTAAACTTATTATAGAATTAAGTTAACTTATAGGACGTTATTAAGTCCGCGTTTAAACTACGCTAATAACCTTTTATAAAATGTATTCACTTTATAGATCCATAATCCTCAACTCTAAAGCTAAAATCCACGTTTTTAATAACCCCTTATAGTTTATATAACTAATAGGAGTTACACTTAGTAATTATTTTTAGGTAAGTACTTAGTAAATAATAATTAATAGTTTTAGAATAGTGGATATTCGTATTAAGGGGTAAGACGGTAAACTACTTAAATTTCACTTATATAATATAATACTTTATATAAGGTTTATAAATAACCTTATTTTTTTTTAAATACTTATATCAAAAGGGTTTTTAGTGGGATATTAACCCTAGTAATAATTATATTAAGTATATAAACCGAAATTATATTTATAAACTATTTAAAATCCATAATTAAGATGTTCTTAATTATAAACTTATAAAGGATAAAGTAGTACTTATAATAATCGTTCCGTTCCCTTAACTTATACTAAATAAGTTCCTAAGAACCTTATAAAAAAACTATTTTATAAGCATAATAATCCGTAAACTTATTTAAATAAGTATAAAAAAAATAGTATTAGAAATTTAGATACCTAAGGAGAGATACTTTGAATTATCTTAGTAACATAATAAGAGGAGTAAAACTCTTAAATTATAAAAATAGAGACCTAGTGGAATACGATATATATAGGATAATAAACATAATACACTAAATCTACTAAGTACTAAGAGAGTTAGTTAAACGGGCAAAAACTGGAGACCATTTAGTATTCAATTTCTATAACTATAATAAGGGATATAAAGGGTATATGTCCCTTATACTTTTTTCTAATTAAGCCTTAGGGTTAACGTAGGACTTTTATTTATAAAATAGAATAATAAAGATGATCTTAGAAGTATTATTTGAGTTATTTAATTATTTAAAATATATTTATAATATAAAAGTTAAGTTATTAGAAATTAATAATAAACTTTTGAAATATTTATACTTAGTAATAGACTTAAAAGGGTATAGAATAATAATTAAAACATTAGCGCTTAATACGCAGGCTTAAAACAGAGGTACTAAAAGGCTTATTACGATTATTAAAATTAAGGCTAGGGTAATGGCTATTATAACGAATTTCCTAAACTACTTATAACCTAAAATCGTTAAAATAGTAATTTACTTTTATAATTAAACCCCATTATAAACACATAAATAAAAAACACCTTATAAGTAATTCCATAAGTAATTTTAGAGTAAAAAAGATGAGATTTATACGGTCCCTAACCTCTCCTACCTATAATCCTACGGTTATAAGGCCTACGCCCTAACAACCAACACACAACTCAAACACCAACGGCGAAAAAAGCTCACCTCTTATATATAAATTAATTTTTTAATAGACTATACGTTAAATAATTAATTCAAAATATAAAACCCTCTCAAAAAGGATATCTTTACAACAAGGGATATTATATTCAATAAAAAAACGCACTTCAATGGGAACCTTAAGGGTACCATTAAGGAATTTCACCACCTAAACCTACAAATAATCAAAACACAAATTCAAAAACTTATTAAGTAAACCTAAATATAAACATTAATATAAAACACTAATAAAAAACAAAAAAAGTTACCCTCATTTTTAAAATAAATCTAAAATATAATAAAAATACTCTAAAAATAAACTCTATTATAAAAATATACTTAAATAAGTTGAGATAATATAATATAAGGTGTTTTACGCTATACTTAACACCTAAAACATCACCACTAAAACCCTCATCATTTTTCACTACCTTAGAAATAGTTTTAATTATAAAAGAGTAGGGGGAAAACGAGGGAAAAGTATAATATAAAACCACAACCTCGGACCATAATATAAGTATAATAAAGCATAAAATCTTATTTAAATCTGTTTTCCTAATAAGAACAACTTTAAAGTAGAAATAATATTATAATAGGTAATTAATAAATAATTTCCTAGGTATATATTTATAGTCTAATTAACCTAATACCCTTAATAGGATTAATTATTTTAAAACCTTTAATAAAAGTATATTAAATTAAAAGACTAATAAGGAAATACTCTAATAATATAACCTTTTCCGGTGAATTAAAAAAACCCAATCTAAAAGGGACTTCCACTAAGGGAAATACTCTAAGTTATATATATAAAAAGCTTTCTCCGCTAAGCTATAAGGGTAATACACTTATAGGTACTCACTAAAAAAAATTACCCCCTCTCCTTATATTATATAATTACTTAAAGGATTATTTATATAAGGATAATTTTAGAATAATTAAAATAAATTATTTAAATAATTATAAAAACTCCTACTCTTAGGAGGAGGTTAGTAAAGAATAAGTATAAGGTAAGTAGATTTTTAGTTGCTATTAGGTATATACTTATAAACTTAATAAGTATAAGAGGTTTATAAAATTTAAGGTATACTTTGTTATTTATAGAAATTAATAATTAAGAAATAAGTGAGAAATGTATACTATTATGCTTATAGGTATATTATTCTGAATCCTTATTATAATAACTGCTTATTTTAATATAAAGTTTTTATAATATAATACGGTAAATACTTTTATATATATAATAATTAATGAGGAAGTGTATATATAACTCCTACCCGGATACTAAAAAGTTAAATGGGTATTATACTTAAAAAAGGTGTTTTATGGCCTTAGGAGGTCACCTTTACTTTAATAAAAGCACCTAGAAAGTGGGCTCTTAGAATTCGGCTTTTAATGAGTTACTAAAGAGAATTGTTATTAATAAAAGGAATAAGTTATATTCTTTTTTTATATTAATAACTACGTCTTAACTTTCCCTTATAAGTTTTATAATAAGGTAATAATATTAATAAAATAACTTTAAGAATAATACCATTTAAAAAATGGTTATAAGTTATAATAGTTTTTAGGAATTAAAGTTCTAAGGGACTAAGAAGTTAAGAAGATCTAGCTCTTATAATTAGTGTTTATTAAAAAGGTGAGAAGACTCCTATTAAACACTAATAAGCTGTTTAAAACACACTATAATACCCCTATAATAATTATTAAACTTTTCCCTTATAAAGGGATAACTGAACTATAGGAAATTAAGAAGTATTAATATAAAATTAGGATAATTATGTATATAATAATAATAACTTATTTAAACATCCTATTTACTATAAACTATTTTATATACTTTAATTAAAACCTAAAACTGAGTTACTAAGGCATAGTGGATTAAGTACTCTAATACCTTTACTTAATACGTTCCCTCTACTTAGAATACGGAGTTATACTAGGGAGCCCTAAGAACACTTTAAAAGTTATTTTAAATACTAGTTTTACTAATAATATACTTAATTAAAAGAGTTTTTAAGTACTTATAATATAACTTTTTAATAGAATTATTATATAAAAAGTAAATAAGTAATAAATAATTATAATATTAATAATAAAAACTGAACTTCTCACCTTATTATATATAATAAAAGAAGCCATCTTTGTAAACTAGTTAATATCCGTTTTATAAATATAACTCCCCATAAAGGACGTTCAAAATACTAAGTTTACACCTTAAATATACTCTTAACTACGAATTCATATATAATATAATAACTAATAAACTATATACTTTATAATTATAAAATAAGTGTAATTATAAATACACTTATACCATATTAATATTTATAATTATTAATTATATTAAGAAATTAAGAATAACTGCGTTAACGTCACGTATACACACCATCAGCCGAGCTAATAATAAACGGACTAATAAAAGCGCTTTCAAAGCAGCCATTTTAGGCGTTTCTTACATAGCTGAATATGAGTAACCAACGAGCTCATCTCGAGAACAACTATCACCGTGACCTCACCGAAGATAAGGCCCGCTGGGAGGTTAGGATAACTAAGGATAATATATAGGATGTTCAGGCTTGTGTTCCTTATACTCTTAGGGGCTTATAAACCCCATAAGAAGAACATATAAGAAGTACTTTAAATAAAGAAAAATGAAATTTAAATTTTAAAATAATTATAATATTTAGAAATAATTATTAAAGGGTAAATTAGGTGGTAGGAAATCCACTAAATGGAGGCCTCCTTAAAAGGGCGTATCGAATCCGTTATACTAAACGCCTAGTACACTTCCGGCGTACTCGAAGGTCCGCGCACAGCATAGAACAATAATAGGCCGAAATGCGCCCTTACACCAGCCACCTTAAGGGCTAAGTTCGCCCCTAAAGAACAGGGAGAAGTAGAGGAATTACATATTTATTGAATACATTACAAATTAACCCTTGAATCCAATAAAAGGCCTCAGGGTCTTCCACTTTGTTTTTATTTATATTATTAACTATATCCTTATCACCTAAGTATATAATTAATTTTTAGGAGGGGGTCCTAGTGTATAAGTATTTAAAGTTAGGTTATTAACCCTAATTAGGATAGGAGTCCTAGGGTTATTAAGTACTATTTTGGGTAATGGTTTAGTTGATATTATTGTGGGCCTCGGAGGCCTTTTACCTAACCTTCTAAATTCGTTCATATTCCTTTTAACTTAGGAGGGTAGGATGACCATTAACTATTGGGGGTTTAACTGGATAGTTTATATGGCCGGCCTGGAAGGGCCCTAAGTAGTTAGTATACTTCGGCTTAGTTATATAGGGCTTGGTCTCGTGGGAGTTTAAGGGCTTATCGTAGTTGTTATAGAGTAGCCGCTAGTTGTAATACTGGTTTATGTGGTATCCCTAGTAGTTAGGGTTATACCTAAGTAGGGTCCTCTTTTCCCTAATAAGCTGGGCTTTACTGCTTTGGTTAAATAATTTGAAGGGTAATACCTTAGTTATAAAAAAGATAACCTAAGTAACTTTGTTTATAATAGGGTTTAAGCTGAGGTGGGATTACCAGGCTAGGACTAGCTTATAGCTAGTCTAGGCGATAACCTCCTCCCTAATTAGGGTTAATATATTAATACTTTCCCCATCTAAGTTTTGGAGCTTAGATGGGCAATGTGGGACGGTGTATGTGAACTATTTTATGGGGGTTTTTATTTTAAAGGCCCTTAAGTAGTTTATTAGTTTTTATTTATTTCTAAGAAGGTTTTATTGGATTTGTTTATTTAGGGGCTTTAAGGAGTATTTGGTTGAGATGTGGTAAATGTGTGGGATATCTCCTAGTTGTAGGCCAAGGGCCTAGTAGATTGTATAACGCAGGGTGAAAGGGGCGTTTTTCCGGGTAGTATCTAGGTTTTCCTCGGGGATATAGACGAAAACCCGGAGGTCTTCTAGTTGAGCCTGGGTTTATGGGTGGGTAGGGGCTCGGTTTTGGGCTAGGGCGGAGGCCGGGGCTAAGACTGGGGTTAGGGTTAGGGTTAATATTGTAATAGTAGCCTAGTTCTGGGTCAGAGTTAGAGTAGCTTTATTATTTATTAGTTTCTTTAAGGTTTAGATTATATAGGTTATCGCCTCCTTTGTGAGCTGCTTCTTCGGCCCCTTAAAGTTAGAGACCATGTTATTAATAAATTGTATGATAACTAAAAAGATATCTTTTCGGTCCTCGTAGTGTTTGGTTTGTTCATTGAAGGTGGTTAGGATAGATCTAGTGGTCACCCCACTTGTGTTTAAGGGCCCCTTTGCTGTAGAGGGGGCTGTATTAGGAGTGTTGGGCTGGCTTCCCCTAAGGCTGGGCTGGAATGGCTGGGCCTTAGTGTTGCGGCGGCGCTCACCGGAGGTTGTGAGGCCATTACGGGAGGACTTTAAGAGGGAGAGGTGAAGATTTTTTAATTGTTAAGGATTTTGGTGGTATATCACCTATTTCATTAATAGCGGATGCTAAGAAAAATTAGGTGAGAGGGAAGTTGGATAACCCTTTTACCTTACCTAGGTAAGGGGTTTAAGAAATTAATAATTAAGAGAATAACCTACCTCACTATCCTAGAAAGGGTGGCCAGCCCATAGCAAATAGGGGCCCCACTAAGCAGGGTAGTTATCGACCTAACGACCTGTCTTATACACAATATCGAATAGGCCCTCGATAAGGGGCTTATAGTTACACTGGTGATAATGGATGTGAAGGGGGCCTTTGACTCTGTTCTTCGGAACCGCTTTATTATCTGATTACGGTAACAGGGCTAGCCTGATAGCCTGATCAGGCTGATTTATGCCTTTGTGTTAGACCGTATTACTATGGTCAGGTTTGAAGAGGTAATAATAGAGGACTTCCCTCTAATTTGTGGGTTACTTTAGGGTTCCCCATTATTACCTATTATTTTCTTATTTTATATTTCCGATATCCTAATTAAAAACCTAAGGCTTCGGTTTGGATATATAGACGATATAGGTCTTTTAATTACTGGCCTATCCCTTAAGGATAATACTATATCCTTAAGCTAATAGGTTACCCAAATTCTAGACTGGGGTGCCGATAATAAGGTCTCCTTTGACCTAGTTAAATGTGAAGTTATCCATTTCACTAGGAAATATAAGTAACCAAAAGACCTACCTAGAATTAAAGCTAGAGACCTTGAAATCAAAGCCTTAGTTGAGCTGATCTGTTAGTTAGGGGTTTGGTTTAATAAAAAATTCTCTTTTTAATACTACGTCGAAATAAGGGTAGCTATAGCGAAGAAGGCAGCCCAGTACTTAGGGTACCTAATAAACATAAAAGGAGGGATCCCAGTAGTTGTTGTATGAAAGGCGGTCGTTACCTGTGTCCTCCTAATAGCCTTATACGGAGCTGAAACCTGGTTTAGGGGGTTAACTAAGCCAGTTTTAAGTAATACCACCTCCCCTTAGGGAGGGATTGTCAATATAGGCTAGAAGGGCCTTGTCCAGAAGGTCAATAAGGTTATCATAAGAGTGGCCCGAGCTATCCTCCCAGTTTAGAAGACAACCCTAACAAGTAACCTCCTCTGAGATGCCGGCCTGCCCACTGGGAAAGTGGCTTTAGAAGGGGGAGGCAGCAAACACGGCTCCAATGGACAGCAAGCCTCGTCTCAAGGGTCCTAAGGCCAGCAATACTCTAACCATAACACCTTCTAGGGTCATAAGATCTAATAGTCCTATACACAAAAGAGAAGGTTACTCAGGCCTTTTAGAACTAGCTAAAAACCATCTTAGATAACTATATAATTATTTATTCAGATGGTTCTAAAGTGTTTAATGGAGCTACGGGATATGGATTTGTTATTTATAGAGGTGATAAGTGTATAATTTAAGGTTGTGGCCAACTTAGTTTAGTAGAAGTGTTTAATAGTGAGGTTAAAGGAGTGAGGGTAGGGCTCCGGCGGGCCCTCCTTATTTCCTAAGATTAGCTGATATATATTTATATTAATAATACTAGTGTTATCCGGGGGATACGGGGTGAGGCTCTAGAATCCTTATAAGAAGCTCTTTTTAAGATCTATAAGGTGGCTAGGATATTCGATATATATACCCACTAGGCCCCAGGGCATCAGGGGATAAAAGGCAACAAAGAAGCAGACCACCTAGCTAAGTAAGATATAGTACTCCTGGTGCCCTTAGGCTAACTAGTAACCCTAATAGGGATTAAGTAACTCACTAGGAAATGAATACGGGCCTAATATATACGATGGTGGTGTAAGGAAGTAATAGATCGATACGCTTAACTAGGACTCGAGGCTAGCTTATCCAGCTCTCCTAAATTAGCCCTTCTACGGGTTACTCTGCACCACCTCTTAGTAGCCCGATTAGGCTACGGAGACTTTGAATAATATTGTTAACGTTTTAACTACGATGAAGCCCTGCTTACCTACTTTTACGGGGAAGTAAAGGATATAGATTATTTAGTTTATTGTTGAAAGACCTTAGTGAGGAGGTAATGGTGATTTACCCTCTACTCTTTTAGTTTATTAAGCCCATAGGACTTATGGGATTATTTAAGTAATATTTTAAGGGGTTAATTACTGATCCTAAAGGTTTTAAGGTTTTCCTATGTATAACAGGCTTCTTTTAGAAGATCTGCTCACACTACTAGGGGTTAGCCTCTGGTTAGGCCTTAAGATAATTGTCCTGCTTTATTAAAGGGACTAGATAGGAAGTAAAGGAATTAGGGGAACTAGCGGGATCTAAGGACAGATTAAACGCATAGTAGCCAATAAGCAAGATTTGGAGGACGTTGGTAAGGGTTGTGTATTATAGAGTAGGTAGCCCGAGCCTACGGCTCTCCACACCACATACCCCTCAGGAGGTCTGCTGCAAGGGCTACGCCCTTGCCGCAATGGCGTTAAATACAACAACAACAAAAATATATAATCACACACCGTTGGCAATAAGAGGATAGAAATCGCCGTATAAGCTATTTCACAAACACTTTTAGCACAAAGAAAACGGGATATATGCACACCCAGACCTCTCCTATATATACTCGTACGGGTATAAAACGTTCACCATGACCACTAACACTCAGCTAAAGCATAACAAACACCAGAAGTTATTAGTGCACACCTAGATCGGATTCCTAGTCGACTATATATTAAACAATTCCTTTCGAATTTAGAATCCCTTATATAATAAAGTTTTTATTACTTAAAATATAATATTTAATAAAAAGTACTACTTTAATAATAATAATATTAAAAGCCTAGTAAAAAATTAATTATATGGATTTTAAAATAATTTAATAATACTTAAAAAAGCTAATCCAGTAAATAACTAATATAGGAATATATAATTAGAGTACTAATAAAAAAGTAAAAGAAGTAATAAAGAATATTAACCCCGATAAGCCCGTTTTAGAAGTAGCTATAAAAGCGCTCAAGTACCCAGAAATTAAAGTAGACACACCTAAGTAGACGGAAAGGTAATATTCGGAAACGCAGTTTACACCCTTTCTAACACCAGAGGTGTCGCCTCTGACCTCGTTCATTACAGCTCTAACTAAGCTTAATATGAGGGGGCATAAGGAGATATATATAATAAAGTAAATACATCAAATTCCTATTCTAACACCAAAATTGAGGTGAGTTATACCTAGGATATTATGTAAAACTATTTTCCTAATAAGTATAGTACTCTATAAGAGAAACCCCCGACGTTAAGACGGTCCTCGAAGGGACCGCGTTATGCCTAGCTAGCTGCGCACCCCAAAACAGGGTTCCAAAGAGTTTTTTATAGTAATAATATTAAATACTAAAGAACTCTGTGCACATAAAATACTCCCAGATAACTAAATTAAAGGTTAATAAAAGGTAAGTAAACTTTAGAAGGAAAGCTCCGTGGTAATAGTATTAGAGATGATTATACTCCGTTCCCACAAAAACCAGAGTTAAATGCGTATAATAGTCTCCGAGGAGTGAGATGTATACGGTAACCGGGATATAGTAGAAGTATTAAAGATAACCGAGCTTTATACGCGTATAAAAATAAAAAACCCGTGTAATACCTTTTAGAGGGATTTACCCCCTTTACTAACATCTTATAATTAATTATAAAACCACCACTTTAAAAATAAATTCCTAAATACTAAAAAAAGCTATTTAAATGAGCATAAACAGTCCTACTCATAGGAAAAGGTTATAAGAAGTATTTCATATAGTAATTAGGTCCTGGGATACTACTAGGTATACACCTATAAGCTCGATAAGCATGGGCGCCTAACCAAGTTCAAGGTGCACCTAGTAATCCGTAGTAACCAGTAGACTAGAGATATACGAGAAATATACACTATGATACTTATAAGTATGTCCTTCCGAATTCTAATAACTATTATTATACACTTTAACCTAAAATTATTATAATATAATATAGTAAACACCTTTATTTATATAAAACTTAATAAAATATTTTTTATAAAACTTCCACTTAGTTACTACATTCCTAAAAGAATCCTATATTTATAAAAAGTGTTATATAATTTATAACGATCTCCTTTTTTACAATAACACCACTTAGAAATTAACCTTATAAATTACGAATTCGAGTATATAATAAGTGAGAACTATTATTAGTGGAAAAGTAAAATTATATTCTTTTTTTATATAAATAATTATACACTAGTGTTCCCCCGTATATAAAAAGTGAGTATACTCTATAAGGTTTTTAAACTATAAAAGTGATATTATTTTAAGGAAAGTAATCTGCTCTAATAATTCTTAGGAATCGAAATTATACGTAACCGAGTAACTCACCAATTATAACTCTCATAAACAATTTACATCGAAAAAGTGAGGAAACTACTTCCTCTACTTACTAATATACTAAAAGATAAATCCAAAATATAAATATATACCCCGATAACTCTTAAAAAGCTTTTATTATATAAAGGCGAAACGAGTATATAAGAGGTTAACTAATATTAGCGTAAAATTAGAACAATTCTATACACAACTATTATAACCCATCCCAACATAGCATTCACAGTAAACCACCTAGTACACTTTAACTAGAACCCCGGGCCAAAACACTAACGCACAGTAAACCAAGCGCTCCACTACCTCTATTCTATACATTACCTCTATTTCGAATATAACACTAAACTAGGTAACAACGAAAATACCCTGATCATAGTATTAGACGCTAACTTCATAAATAACTCGCTGGATCGGAAGAGCTCTTAGGTGCTCACTATAAAGCTCTTTGGAGGGTTTATGGTGTGGAGAGCTAATAAGCAGGCTACAATTACGACGTCTATAACAGAAGCTAAGCTGCTCTTTTTATCGCAAGTAGCAAAGGAGGCCATTTTTATGAACCACCTTATTAGTACTCTAAAAGTACAACTATCTACGGAAAATACTCTAAAAGTAACCTTCCCTGTACAGAATACGTTAACACTTATAATTCAGTTTTAATGTGATAACGTATAAACTATACACCTCATAATAACCAACTTAATTACACTCTAAATACACTTACACCATATCCATATACATAACCACTAATTACACCAGGAGGTTACAAAGAAACGCGTTTCTGTTGTGTATACTCCGTTAATAGAGCTAATAATAAACGGTTTAACGAAGAGTTTAGTGCTCCCCCAGTTCCGGGAATTCCAGGAATAAATTAAGATGGCGGAGTAAAAGGAGCTTTTAGAGCATAACAGAAAGTATAATTTAAACAAGGACAAAGTTAACTAGTTTTCCAGAGTATTAAAGGAAAACGTCTAAGTAATAGAGGATAATATAACGGAATAGAGCTCGTAATCTCTAACCGACCATAAGAAGTTTGTGATTTTCCTTATTAAGTGCATTATACGTCTAAAACGCCTTCCCGTAGGAGACGATTAGTAGAGCAAGAGGCTAGCACTTAGAAAGCGCTTTAGGTAGGGAAGCCCTTCCTACGAGGCCTCCCCTAAGGGGGCGTATTAGATTAAACACTCCAAAAGCGCCTTAGAACGGGCGCTCAGCGTAAGGTTAATCCCGAGCGCGCCTCAGGCATCCAGGGGCGTCCCCTACCCCTATCCCTAGGGTCAGGGACGCTCCCTGAAGCACTTGGCAGACACAACACATCAATATACACAATAGACCCTCAATTCGACAAGTACCTAAGGTACCTTCAGGTGCGTAGGTAGGTACCTAGGCAAGCGCTTTTGCTTCGACATCATCTGATGAGTAATCACGCGATAAGATAAGCCACCCTTCGACGCCACGCCCGTGCCATCAGCCGCATCGCCAACCTGCGCTCGCCACATTGAGAAATCTCACCAGGGCCAATTTACAACCAACCTAGACATCGTCCCATCCCGTTATTCTTGCTGTCAATCGCCCGCGCGAGATTCGCGCTCTCGAGGCGCCATGCCACCGCAAATCAAGCAGGACCTGAATCGCTCAGGATGGGAGTCGACTGATTTTCCCTCAGTCTGCGAGAACTGCCTGCCTGAGAATCCCTACGTCAAAATGCTCAAGGAGGACTATGGAGCCGAGTGCAAACTGGTGCGGAACGCGTCTTCCATTCCGCTCAAATCTCCTGCTGACATAGCGCGTCGTAGTGCACACGACCGTTCACCGTCTTTAGCTGGAGCGCCGATCGAGCCCACGGCCGGAAGAAGCGAACCAATATCTGCCTTACTTGCGCGCGACTGAAGAATTGCTGTCAGTCATGCATGCTAGATCTCTCTTTTGGCCTTCCCATTGTCGTTCGTGATGCCGCCTTGAAAATGGTGGCCCCGGGTCCCTCGTCCGACATTAACCGCGAGTACTTCGCGCAAAACAACGAGCGCGCTATAGAAGAAGGCCGCGCAGGAGTGGAAGAATACGAAAAGACAGACGACAAGGCCAGAGAGCTCCTCAGAAGGCTGGCCGCCAGCAAGCCTTACTTTCGCAAGGGTCGGTCCGTTGAAGGCCTGGACGATGAGCCTCAAACAGGCTCCAGCTCCAGCTCCAACGCAAGAGAAGCTGGCTTGGGGGGCAACCCGGCTGTGGGTGCCGGTGTTGGCGGGCCGGGCCCGATCCGCACCAGAGATTCTAGAGCTGCCGCGGCCGTCGGTGCCCGGCCAAATAGGGGCAAGCAGGCTTTTCCCAGCGCTGCCCAGCTGCCCCCGGGACCGCAGGACTGGATGGCCCCTGCCGACAAAAACATCATGTCCCTATTCGTGACCGGGATCGAGGACGACCTCCCAGAGCATAAGATTCGAGACTTCTTCAAGGCCCATGGGAAGATCAAGAGCCTGGTCTGCTCGCACATGTCACACTGTGCATTCGTCAACTACGAGACAAGGGAGGCTGCTGAGAACGCAGCCGCTGCGTGCCAGGGGCGAGCTGTCATCGCGGGCTGTCCCTTGAGAGTGCGCTGGGGCGTTCCCAAAGCTATCGGCACCATGGACAAGGAGCAGAGGACACAGATGCTCCTGGATGCTCGCCGAAGACAAGGAGGTAGTCGTTCGACGGATGGCAAAGGCGGGCGGAAGCAGATCACGAGCGGCTCTGACGCTGGAGACCCGGCGCAGCCGGCAGCTGCTCCTGTTGTTGCGCCGCCCCCGGGTACAGGCGACGGTCCGCAGTACGCGAGTCTTTCGGGGAATTAGGTCACGATCAATGAAGGAAGCGAACGACATTTACGGAGTTGGGGAGTTTGCGTGAAAACACAGCTACGGCTGGTCGGATGTGGGAGTGAGCCAGGCTCCATACCAATAGTCAGGGTATCATTGTGTGTTATACAAAATTACAAGCATCTCCTCCAAGTCATTCTCGCCGTATCACTCTTACCGCGGCTTAACTGCAGCTGCATCCGCCCGTAGTCGCTTTGCTGCCGTCAGCAGTCTTGACCGAATCGTTGTCTCCCCTTTCGGTGTCCTTGTGAATGCGCAACTCTGCAACAGATAGTCAGCAAGGAATACAGTAGCCAATCATCGTCTCAGTGCAGGCTGCCTACTATAGACACTGGATTCATCCTGTTTTCCCTGCACGACATTCTCCCTGAGGATTTTTGCGATATCTTCGGCTTTCTGGATGGCCGGTTGGAGGGTAGGGTCCGTCGGCGCAAGCGCGGCTTGGTCGCGAAATCCTTGACGAATTTGCTGCTGCGCAGCTGTGAGCACTCGGTTGTCGCCTGCAAGAGCATCACCATCAGTGAGGAACCACTACTTCATCATGGGGTTGGATGCTGGTGTACCTTTGAAGGCGATTCTGGCCGCGCGCCATAGGTGCCGGTACGCCGGAAGGGACATGGCGACAACGCGTGGGGAGATGGGAGGCGTGTTACGGTAGCAGGAGGAGATCGGAACAGAACGAGAACATCAAGATAACATGCAAAGGCAGGAGGGAGCTTTGTAGTCAAATTTGCAGCCGATAAATCAAAACTCAACGCAGGCTTGCTCAAGAACCTTTAGCTCGGTCCGCTAGTAGCGATCGTAAGGAAGAAAAAAGTTCTTGGGTGTGAAGTTCGAGTTCCCTTATTTGTACCGGGCAGTCTGCTTATTTTGACTGGGCACCCACCTATTTTGGCGGTATGGCCACCGCTAATGTGATCACCCGGGTGCAGAACGTATACCGTAGTTGAAGGCTCACCTTACCTGCTCAGTACCTTAGAGTAAGCTAGGTAGGAGGTAGGCACAGCAGAATTCCCAAATTCACACCTGCCTACCTGCATCCCACACACCACCCCTTTCACAGTCTTCTCCCAAAAAAATTTGTGCCCCACATTCCTGATTTTTTTTCCCTGTGCGACGACCCTCCAGCAACCCGTCGTCTTCCAACACAAGAACGTTGCGATACGACACAGCCTAACAATTCGTAAATTCTCGACATGGCTTCCGCAACTGTTGTCGCGCACGCTCTCCCAGCCCTCCCCGAGGGTTGGTCCGGCGAGAAAGACTTCAAGGCCGTCGGCCAGGTCTCCGCCGCCACCCAACGCAGCCTCGAGCCCGTCGGCCCTCACTTCCTTGCCCACGCCCGTCGGGCTCGGCACAAGCGCACCTTCTCCGAGGACGACCGCATTCAGGCTCAGGAGGCTGCCAAGAAGGTCGAAAACGACGATGACAGCGACATCAGCGAGCCCGAGGACCCCATGATGCTGCAGCGAGATGCGAAGGACTGGAAGGTGAGTAGCATGGGTTGTCGATTTGCGTTGGTTAAGACGCGACGACTAATGCTCGTTGTTCATCTAGAGCCAAGACCACTACCAAGTTCTTGGTATTACCAAGTACCGCTGGAAGGCTACGGAGGACCAGATCAAGCGTGCCCACCGCAAGAAGGTGCTCAAGCATCACCCCGACAAGAAGGCCGCCGCCGGTGTTGTGGACGACGACAACTTCTTCAAGTGCATCCAGAAAGCCACCGAGGTTCTGCTGGACCCTGTCAAGAGACGGCAGTACGACTCGGTTGACGAGAAGGCCGACGTCGACCCCCCCACTAAGAAGCAGCTTGCTAAGGGCAACAACTTCTACAAGCTTTGGGGCAACGTCTTCAAGTCCGAGGCCCGTTTCTCCAAAATCCAGCCTGTGCCGTCTTTCGGTGACGATAAGTCTACCAAGGATGAGGTGGAGGACTTCTACAACTTCTGGTACAACTTTGACAGTTGGCGAACGTTCGAGTACCTGGACGAGGATGTTCCCGACGACAACGAGAACCGTGATCAGAAGCGTCACATGGAGCGCAAGAACGCCAACGCCCGCAAGAAGAAGAAGGCGGAGGACAACGCCCGTCTCCGCAAGCTGCTCGACGACTGCTCGGCTGGCGATGAGCGTATCAAGCGCTTCAGACAGGAGGCCAATGCGGCCAAGAACAAGAAGAGGTTAGAAAAGGAGGCGGCCGAGAAGAAGGCTCTCGAGGATGCGCGTCTCAAGAAGGAGGCCGAGGAGAAGGCCGCCGAGGAGGCGGAAGAGAAGGCTAAGGCCGACCGCGAGGCATCGAAGAAGGCTAAGGAGGCGGCCAAGAACGCCGTCAAGAAGAACAAGCGTGTGCTCAAGGGCTCGGTCAAGGATGCTAACTATTTTGTGTCTGGCGATGCTTCGGCCGCAACGATCGACACTGTTCTTGGCGACGTCGAGCTTGTTCAGGGCAAGATTGACCCTGACGAGATTGCGGCTCTGGCCGGCAAGCTGAACGGTCTCAAGGTGGCTGATGAGATCAAGGGTGTCTGGAGCGAGGAGGTTAAGAGACTTGTTGGCGCTGGTAAGCTCAAGGACGGAGATGCCAAGTCTCTGGTTCAGTAGACGGGGTGTCTGTTTGACCCAAATAGGGGACACATGGGGCATGATCAAGGTACCTGATGACAGGGAGGGATTCAAGGCTTGCATTACGTTTAGAGATGAATAGAATAGACGATTAACGGGCGACACATTCAGGGATACGTATGAGACCAATGTCCGTTGTGTGTTGGTTATTACCCATTACCCATGCATGCGTGCGGGGCGGCAGAGTGTTAGACGGCATCAAATAGCAGCATGGCCGTGGCGGAGCCTGAAAGGGGTATGAGGGACAAAGCAGGTTGCAGCTACAGCATCATATAGAGACATGGTTGATAGACCATCAGGGTCGTTGTTGAGGGTCGTTGAAAAGTCTACTTCAGCCATGATTTCTTCGCTGGATGGCTGGACTGCATGCCTATTGGGTGAAGTAGGGCAGGCTACTTTGAATTGCGTCGTGGTGTTTGGATTGAGGTGGAAATTCTTCCAGCACGGTGTGTTTCGTTCAACCCCATCTGGACAAAAAGGACAAGATGGTTGATAGACCATCATTGTTCTCAGGGCTCTGGGGCGAAACAGTAGACAGGAGGGTTCCTTGGTTTTTGCTTCAAGCATCTGATTGTGCGGATCAAGGCCAGCTCAAATGCCACAGCTTAGGCAGGGTAGGCGCATCCCACCCCGTCACTTGCCGTATTGACCTGACGTTCTTTCCTTTTACGCCCAAGGGTAGGCGGATTGGAGCTTGGGCGGAGCCTCAAGGTAGGTAGGTTTTACTCACGGAGGAAGGAGGTCGCGTTTGCTATTCTAGCAAGCATCTTGAACTCGCCATTCACCGTCGTCACCAACGGCGTTGCGCCACGGCCATTCTCCCCGAGTGCCGTCGTCGACATCGAATACCACCTTCACGCAACCGAACCATCCAAACACCCATCATGCCAGAGCAACAGAATAGTCTCGATGGCCCCAAGTGGGCAGAATTCGACCCCACCTTGCCGCCCCAGGTTGCTATGAGTTCAGCACCTGAGCATGTCGGGGGCATAGAGATGGGCAACTTGCGACCTGGACACGACGGAGCCGGAGACATGCTTAACGAGCCAAACAGCCAGGTCAACCCGCAGTCTCACACCCGCTCACGCCTCTGGAACTGGAAGTCCGTCATCCTTATCTGCGCCGCAATGGCCCTCGTGGCCGTCATACTTCCCGTCGTCCTGGTGACCGTATTGCGAGACAAGGCACCAAACCGAGACGATACCATCACAGTTGGTGACCATTCGTCCACGCAGTCGAGTTCCTCAGGGCCTACCAAACCATTGTCTTCCACAATGCTTCCGTCTCCCTCCTCAAATCGGAGCCCGGTGAGCACTTACATATCGGCCGACGTACCCTAACAAGACCCTAATGACCGAATGTAGGCCCCCGAGTGTATCCCCTCGGACTTCCGCCGCGACGTCGTGTGGATTGGCATCTATAAACAAGAGGACTGGAATTGGAATCTGGTTTCGGCTCGAAATGCCAAAGACTGCTGCACCGCTTGCCACCAGTCTACGCCAGAGGGTTGCAACGGCTGGCTGTATGTGCCGTCTAACACCAACACACCTCCCTGCAACCTTGTCCAGGGGTTCGCTGGCCCGAACAAGACCAGCTCGTGCCCAGAGGGACATCCGGATATTATCTTCGCCGAGGAGGATAACAAGCCGAACAACTTCGGCGGCGCGGGTCCCTGCACAGGCTCCATACGGGGATGAGATTGCGTGGAGTGGGAGGCGGATGGTTTCTTAGGCTTAACGGTATGAGAAGACATTTTGGCTGACTGGATTTGAGCATGGAGAAACCAAAAAATTCGCGGCCCGGCGGGGTAGAGTTGTGCGTCTTGTCCTTTTAAATACAGTCATGGAAGAGATATGCCGGACGCAGTTCTCAGGAGTAAGGTAATGCACTCGAGTGATGATGACAATTGCGGAGTCATCGCAGTTCCCATTGGAGGAGGACGAGGATCACGAATAATTTGTATCTGGCGTTGCTTGTACCAATACTTGTGGCTCGCCGTGAGCTACCTTTGTACATTTGCTTTACTCAGACTATGACAGCCGAGTAAATCACACAAAGCCAGACCATACTTCACCACCAGGCGGCGTGTAGGAGGTTGCGCCTCCTTGATATATGTCAACCTAGATTGCGGCGTCCGTGTCAGACTGGTGAAAGGCGGAGTGGTGTTCACAACTTACAGTAATACCCGGGTCATTCTGAGGGGCATATACTGGGATACTCTTTAAGAAGGAAGATGGGGGCTGTGCCGTTCCGGAGCCTTCGACAACAAGCTGAGCGCATTCGGCGTAGAACTGGGGTGTGTTGGCTTGATGGAGAGCCAACAGCTCGTGACGAATGAGGTAGTTGCCCGGCTTGAGGTTGGTAGGGATCTTGCTCGACCACTTGAGTTGCTTGAGCACAATAGCAGTCCCCCAGTTCTCGCTGTTGAGATTGTTGCCCCAAAGGCCCATCTGGTCGATTTTGAACCAACCCTGCTTGTCGCCAGCACAGCTGCTGAAGTCGCCGCCACAGTCGAACATCCATACCATGACAGGGCCCTGGGCATGGGTCCATTGCTTCCAGTTGGCCGTGATGTTGGTACCAGCCTTGATATTGGCTGAAAGGGGCGCCAACTTGCCGCCATTGCAGCGCATTTTGACGTCGCCGACGGTCATGGTGGGGCTGTAGTCAGGCTGATGGTAGAGGGTCAGTAAGGCTAAGGTCTCCCCTGAGGCCTGCTTCGCAGGTTTTGACCTTGACGTACCCATTGCCACTGGATGGTTGGTGGTGAAGTAGCCGGTGCGAATCCTTCATATCCAGGGTAGTTCTTCCCGTCGATGGTGTAGCTAGTAACAGCGCCATGGCCTGCAACTGCGGTGACCAGGCAGAATAGGTGGGCCAGTGTTTCGAGAAGCATACTCGCGACGGATATGGCCAGGAGACGGCTGGTTTTTGCTGGTCTCGGCGACAGACTGGGGATCGTATTTGGGGCATCCGGCATCGAAATGTGGATTTTACGGCCACTTTATAGATTCATGCCCGATCTGTTGTTGAGTCCAGACGGACAGCTCAACTTTCGCCCAGCACGAAGCAGACCCGGGCAGAAGGTAGTGATTGGCTCGGCACATACTCGGCCACACAGCTAGCGCTGTCATGTCGCCGCCTGGATACATTAATCTGATATTTGGCGGCCAGTCACTGTCGTCGAAAAGTCGGCGGACGGCCCGGGATGCTCGACGATCGCGGGATGGGACGAGGGTCTCGAGTGCCCAAGTGACCATTGTAAGTGATGTTCTGATAGGCCCCGGTTGATGAACTGTCTGTCGTGTGACGCCTATATCCGGAAGTAGACCTTTTTACATTTGGCACATGTCCTAGAGTCGTAAACAGGACGGCGGACGGCAAACGGCATCTAGTCAAGGAGCATTGCGGCACTGCCAACCGGCAAAGATAATTCCGAATGAGACTCTACTAAATGTGCCTAAAGTCAGTTGGTCTTGGTGACAGCCACCAATGCATAAAGGATGTGAGTGAGTTGTGGATGCAGTGCACCCAGGTCTGGGCCTAGCCAGGTGTGCCGCACAGGACTGGTGAGTTGATGACAGACGATATAGGCTGATCGGGTAAACAGAGAAATATACGATCCGGCGATACTAGGGTACAGGTCGAGATACACAGCGAAAATACGCCTTGTATGACTAATGATGCCGAATTTCCCTCGGCCGCTTTCTCTATCCCTGTTCTCACTGCTGTCTATACCTACCTCTACGCCTCCACCCTTTTCCATCTATACCTCTGCCTTTGCCTCTGCCCCAAGAGACCGCTGGTATAATATGAGGAGATTGGCCAGGCTACACAGGGGTAGTTGGCGGTTCCATCAATATATTACCAGCCAGGTGTCTAGCTGCCATTGCAGATTGCCGAGTTCGTGACGTTGTCATGCCTTTTCATAGCCCCTCAGCAACCAAGTCTTTCCATCCTTATCTCCCACATACACATATATTGCTGTCTTTTGCGTGCTCATCTCATCATAAGAGAGGAATCCTATTAAAAAGGTCATCATATAGCTTGCCAACCCAACCGTCCGTAAGCCCCCCTCTTGCCACGACTCCTAAGCCGCCGGAAGCCCATATGCCAAACGCGACCGCAGCTACGCCGTGCAGAGCCCACCACGCTCTCCTTTTGCGTTTTTGCAGCTTCTTGTCAACAGCTCTGCCACTACTCCATCCCATCGCCGTTGGTGCAAGTCCCAGCCACTTAGCAGCACCCCAAACCATATGACCGCAGCCCAAAGTCAGCAGCCCGGCATAAGCCAGCCACGACAAGACCGGGTGGCGAGCGAATCCGTGTGCAACGAATGCTAAGCCAATATTTGAGCTGTCGCCTTCGACTCGGAGAGGAAGGACACGGTTGACGCCTACATGGGCTAGAAGTGCAGCCGTGAAGGCGTAACCAGACAGAGATATGTAACTCAGGGGTGGCCATATACGTGCTGCCGAGTTTTGACTGTTGGAAGTGAAGGAACGTGAGTTTTTGCCCGTCTGGGCCCGATATAGCGCATACATTCCAGGGGTATTACCGCCATAGCGTTGGAGATTTTGCAATCGGCGGAAGAGGCGAAGCGCAACGCCGGATACGATGTGGGCGAAAATTGGCAACCCTACAAGAAGCGGTTCGGTGAAGGAAGTCTGATATATTTCCCTCGACAGCAACAGGTACGTCTCGGAGGCTGGAACGGAGCGGGCGATCAGAGGTATGATGGAGGTGTTGGCCAAGTGAATTGAAGTGAAAATCGGTATCAGGTAGGAGGAGAACTTTTGAATGCGCGTTACTAGTAAAGAGAGACATGTTAGTTGTTGAGTATATTCTGAAGGATGAGGGGCAGGAATATGCCCCAGTCAACGGCAACGTACGATAGAATATAGCCCCGTGGCTCCCACTCAGACCCGGCGCAGAAGAGGTAGACTTCAAAGAGGCAGTGCTATTCTCCAGGGCATCGTAAGGCAGAGGTGGAAGATCCTTTTCGGTATCGGCTGGAGGTGTCTCGATGGGTGATGGGTCTAATTGGAGGAGGGACATGAGGGTCTCCTCCGATGCCTTCGAACGAAGGGATCTGGAGTCCATGGCGGAACGGAGATGCTGCACACGAGGCTGGTTGCCTCTGGCCTTCGCGCAAGCAAGCCCGATGACAAGGGTGAAAAGAAGGTAGCCAAGGTACTATCTAGGTAAGGTAAGTAAAGTAGCGAAGGTGAGGTGAAGTATCGGACCTGCAAATAGCTGACCATTCCTCGCCACGTCATAGGGTGCAGGGGCTGGTGGAGCCGGCGCCACCCGGAGAGCCGCACTAGACTAAGGTAGCTTATATCGAGTGCCTACCTAAGGTAGAGAGGTAGGAGACACCCCAGCGCATCCTAGCCGACTTTGCTTATATAATACACTGATTTTAGATGGGTTTTACAGGGATAATAGACGGAAGGTCGTCCTTGATCACTGACTGGTCCACGCACCACTTCCATTGCTCGTTACTCCGTAATCCGTGCCAAACCCGCCCGTCGTCCTTTCACGCCACCCTCCTCAACACCACGAATTACGACAGCCATGCCTCCAGTAAGTGCATTCTTCCTCATCGCCACTGCTCTCGTAGTAACCGGAAAGCGCGTGCAGCGACATCAGACATTGCCCCCGGCGCAAACATCCTCTGCTCGCGAAGCGCTCCAGTCGTTCTACTGCAGCCTATGTTCCAAAGGCTACTCGCGTATGAACGACTATGAGGCACACCTCAGCAGCTATGACCACAGCCACAAGCAGCGTCTCAAGGATATGAAGGCCATGGTACGCGACCCCAACGCCGGTGCGCGAGCCCGAAGAGCTGAGGCTAAGGCCGATGGACTCGTCAGCATCAAGCTCGCCTCGGCAGATCAGCCACAACCTGCAGCCGGCACGGGAGGCTTTAAGAAAGGGGGCTTCAAAAAGTCAGGTTTCAAGTCAGCCTTTACTCCCGTCGATGCACATGCCGCGGTAGACGCTCCCAAATCAAGAGTCGGCCAGGCTCTCGAAGCGAACAGGTTGGCGGGTGCCCAAGAGCAAGACCGGGGGGCCGAGAGCGACACGGAAGATGAGGGCTACGAACGCTACGATCCAAGACAACCTACAGACTGAGGAGCCCGACAATACTATGGTCAGATACCTTTTCGGCCTAGACGAGCTTCAGGATTTGCCTCGTGTTAGATTCTCGGCGTGCCAACCTGGGCGTAGCTGAGTTTGCATACGGAGAGATGGCCAACATGGCCTCTCATATCAAAAACCGCTATAAGTTCCCGATTCCCGAGACGAGATCGAAAGACGCCAAGTCAAGCGAGCACCTGCAACAAGCATTCTCTTCTGGACCGCGCTCGCTTGCGGTTCTCATTGAGAGCCCTGCTTGCGCCCGTTGTTTTCTCGCAACTCTTGTAATTGCCAGCCGTGTATGCCTGCCGATGCAAATCACTACTTCCATTGGCCCCCTCACACAGCCCGGTATCTTATCCCACAACAAGTCTAGCTGAACTGGGACAAGTCTTCCTCCAACAAACCCATCATGTACTGACTCCCGGAGAACCAGTTGCCCAGTTGGGCAGTCTGCATTGCGGGCTGAGCCATTCCGCCGGCCTCAATGCCTTGCACGGGATACTCGGTAGGTGGGAATCCCAGGGCACTCAAGTACACGTCAAATTCGTCGTTGATTGGGATGCGTTCTTCCGATTGCAGTGACTTCGTCTCCATGTATAGCACAGCCACATTGTAGAGCATTTGGCAGAGCTGATGCAGCTTCTCTACAGGCTCCGACAGTGCGCACGCGGGCCGCAGGGAGGCAACGAAGTCATTCAGTCGCTTTGTATCTTCGACACTGGATGTATCGATAACATGGCAGAAGAGGACGAAGAAAGGCGTGAACGGGGTTAGCAAGATGGCCCTAGCGCGCCTGGGTCAGAAAGCCTGCTATCTGACGAGTTTTTCTTGCTCTCACCAATGAATATAAACGGCCTTAAGATGCCGTCCCTCTTCGGCAATTCTCTGCATGCACTCAAGATGCAGCTGCATGGCAAAACGTGCTGTCTCAATACATTCCTGGGAGAAACGCGTCGGGGATCCTTCCGGGGCTGGTAAAGCTCGGTAGATCAAGGTCAAAGTTGACTGGAAAGTCAGCTCGTCGCCTCTGAGATGTATATCTAGAATAGACGAAGCATTGAGTGCTTTGAGGCCGAAAAGAGCTTGCTCGCGCACGTGGGACGCGGCAGCCATGATGGTTTTCTGCTCGGCCTCCAGACGGCGCACGGTTTCGATGCGTTCTTCTTGGGACTGGTTCAGAGCTATTGGGCTGTACCTATTGGGTGCGTCAGCACAAAGTCTCGACCAGAAAGAGTGGTGCGAAATCGAACAGTTGCTCGTAGACGCGGTGCTGAATTTCAGCTTGCTTGATCCACGTTGTGATAACGACTCCCCACGGATCGGCAACCATAGTGTTGTCGACTCTTCTGGGCAAAGTGATGTCCCAATCTTGAATAACAGACGCTCTACCGGTCCTTAGAGACAGGGTCTTGTCCAGCATATATACGTGCCAGAACAAAAGTGTCTTGATGTCCCTGGGGCCGACGCTCTCGCTCCTGCTTTGGGAAACGCGGTGATAGCCCAGGGTCTGGCACAAGCTGGCAGCGGTGGAAGTAAAGAGCCACGCCAAAGAAGCTTTCGAAACGTCAATGGAGTACACAGCCTATAGGGGCGTGTTAGAGCGGTGACGGAAATCCTCTCAGTTTAGGGCCATCAAAACATACCGCCACAAGAAGTGCCTCGATGCTCTCCACCTTGGCGGGCAGCATGAGTGGCAAGCAAGTTAAGGCTGTCTCTAGGTTGATCTGGCACATGTGCTGATATCGTTCAAATTCTTCCCGTGCGGTGGCATCCGAAGCCAGGTACGCCTGTTCCATGAACAGGTAGAAGAGCGCTCCATTTACGATAATGAAGGTGGTATCCGCAAAACTGTCGGTGCAGAAATAAACTCTCCGACATAGCTCGGCCAAGTCATCAACATCTAGAAAAGAGCACGCAAGTGAGAATACCCCAGGTGGGGAGACTGGATGATGCGTCAGCAAGTGTTCATCTGCCGTGCTACGAGGAAGAGGGCAACCGACCTTTCATGTGCTTGAGCAGGGCTACAACAGCATTCATTGGCGGCATGGGTAAATCTGGCAGGCCGCCCGGTGGAAGAGATTGCTGAGTGCGGAAGCGGAACTCCCGTGTCGAGGAGACTTTGTTCTGCATGGAGACGATTTGACGAAGGGAAGACAGTGCAGCATGCATGTTCGGCGGCACGTCCTGGAGCGACGTTCTCTGCACAGCGTTTTCAATAAACTCGCTGGCAAACATGGTGTGGGCGGTTAGGGACAGATCACCTTCGAACGCAGAATCCGATTCTGCGCCGTCGTTAGTCAGGGCAGAAGCATCTCCGATGGTAGAGGCCGACGGAGTTATGTGCCTAGCCCTGGCGGCGTCCCACGAAGGGCCGCTTCCGGTCTGTGGATTATTGGTGAGGCTCCGCAGCAGTTCTTCGATGTTCGAGAGGCGTTCTTCGATGAGATCGATTTTTTTCTCACTATAAACAGTCAGGAAATCCACATCAGTTTCTCATGCCTGTCGCGCAGTCTCGTGAGATTGAGACTGGATCATGGGGGTTTCCTGATGGTAGAATGATGACGCTTCTGGGTGTATGAAGGGAAGGGATGCTAAGCGATGGCAAGAAGGGGGAGAAGCGTACTATTGAAGAGAGATGAGTACGCGATGTCTCTGCTCTTTGGGCTTTTGACCAACGCCATTGGAGCTGCAGGGGCGCTGTGTTATGCGGCAGTTTGAGCACGGCGAGCTCTTGTCGCAACGGATCTACGATGCATGGCCATAGCCATGCCTGTTGTTAGTCAAGCCGGAATAGCATATCCATACATGGGCAGCTGCTTCTACGAAGTGGAGGGGTAGGGAGCAGGAGGCGATAGTTTCTTGCCGGGGATGGCTGGCGCCTTTGGGGACTCGAGAGAGGGCGGCAAAGGACGGGCGGAGTGGACGGGATGTGGCAACCAACTTTACGGGTACGACACTGGTCACACTAAACGACAAAGGGGAGAGTCAGTAAAGTCTGCAACAGATGACAGTTCACGGGGAGATAAGGTGTGGTGGGCGCGTGATGCAAACGATCTGAAGGTGGACATACAGCTCGGCGGAGGCCCTGGTCGTCGAGGCCCGCGGACCGGGCGTCTGACTCCATGTTTGAACGAGGGGACGACGCTGAGCCGCGTCGTGCCGTGCCGTGCGTTGATTGCTTCGCTGCGCTGGGCAGAGATGTATGTCAGTTTGCTGCGAGCTGCTGCAATCTGATGCGCTCCGCTAGGTGTGGGCACTAGGCCGAGACTGGGCCGGCCGGACAGGGCAGAAAAAGGCGCTAGAGTGCCGGTCTGGGCGGCAGGAGAGGAGAGAGAGAAGAGGTTGGCCGACTTTGTTGGTGGTTGCGCTGAAGCGGTCAACGACAAATAGTACCGTGAGGCTAGGCAGTCTGGAGACCTTCAACTGAGTTGCGGAAGTGGGGGGGGGACCTTGAACGAGACAGTCCGGGAGGATGAGCAAACTAAGACAGGGCAAGGCGAGGCAAGGTGAGTATCATCAACTTAGGCGAGGGACGGGGCGTGAACCAGTTAGTTGGGAGGGAGGACACGAAAAGAAAACTAAGGTAGGAGCTGGATGCGGCTCTGACAGCGGCACTGCGTCTGCCTCTGCTTGGTCGGGATCCAGGGATGCAGCCGCGTTACGTCGAGATGCGATCCATCCAATGGCGGGCCATCGGTACAATAAGGTACATGTGCACTGCTGGTGTGGTAAATCAGTGGAGTCCAGGCAGAGTTCGAGGGAGGTAAGGTGTGTGTTTTTGATCAGTCCAAACGTCCCAAGGGCTTGCTCGATCGGGACTGTGTATGCTGCGGACGGGGGAAGACGCCCCGGTTGCTCGCTACGGCCGTGCGTGCAGTGCGTGCTGGCATGAGAGGGAGGGCGGGTGCGATGAGGACGCGGACGCTGATGCTGATGTTGATGCCGATGGGACGGGTGGGTTTGGCGATCCCTTGTGTGTCGAGATGATTTGACTCGAGTTCAAATAAGCCCAGGCAATAAGACGAGATGCGTGCGTCATGAGCTCGAGTCTTCAGTTACCTACCTACTTTACCCTACCTGTGGTGTAAGGTAGCAGCTAGCTACCTTAGGTAATGTGATGTACCTACCTCCTTGTTAGTATCCATGGATACTTACAACACGGGCCGACTGCACAATCGCCTTGGTGTCCTCTCGACAGCCAATAGAATGGATAATAAACCAATTAAGCAACTAAGTAGGTAGGATGAGAGCTCCGCTGGGCTTACACTAGGTACTGAACTTGCCAGTGGATCTCGCCGCCAGTGGAGCTCTCTGGTTATTCGTACCTCGTACGGTACTTGGAGTTGTTGGATTCGACACCATGTCAGAACATCGTTTATCCAGCCTATGAACACCTGCTAACTTCGTCTTGCTACCTTCGCCCTTACGCGGTATCACTTGATACCGTCAGAAAAGCCGTCCGGGCAAACCCGCCTGTACCGATGCAATTGATTCGTCGCGTAGACAATTGTCCAAAAGAGACCTCTTTTCGGAGTCTTCAATTCGCAAGACTAGTGCCGGTCCAGACTATGTTGTCAGTGTAAATTGGAGGTACCTTTGAAGTGTTGTCTCGCCTCAACCGAAGTAGAGGGTACGCACTTCGCGGCAGGGTCTCATCAGCAGCTCAAAGTTCATCTACCTCCGGCCGACTCCCTCGGATACACTCGGCGCCCCACGGATGCCGTCGGACTCGCTCGCTCACTCAAACAGCGCTACTTGTTCCCAAAGTGATTGCCATTCTGCACAGCATCTCACCAGTCAGAGATGCTAAGCAAAAGTATTGATGAAATACAAGGCTGTATTGAATTACCATCTCTTCTTTCCATTGCCTGGTCTTTTACTCTATCACTTAAGCTTTCGTCAGTGCTTCAAGCGCCGTCGCACCGGTCATCGCCAGTGGACCCCAAACATCACCGTCACCAGCCCAGCTTATGGCCCCAGCTCATTTCTGCGCTAATTGGCGCCGCCAATCCATCAAATCCTTCTCCGTGCCCTGTCCGAAGCCGAGTCGTCCCGCCCTGTACGAGTTTCTCGCGTTCCTGCCCAACAGGGTCTGCCCGTGCTTAGTGAGACGAGTCAGCGGCTGGGAGGGCCACCGGTTCGCCGAGTCCAACGTCCAGTGCTTTTCACCGCAAGTGTCACCTCGAAACTCCCCGCGTGCCGGCTCTCCGGTCGCCAAACTGCGCCGAGTTGTAAGTCGCCCGTGCACCGGCCCCTTGTCTATTACGCATCTGGGCGTCACTAAACTTCGGTCCTAGATCTGTCGGCGAGTCCACTGCCGCGTTCCCGCGGACTCCGTTCAGTCTTTACACATGGCACATTGTCACTTACACCTATTGTGCCGCAAACCCTCGCCGCCACGACAAAAGCCGAGAATGCCGGGATCGCGACCCGCCCCGGTCCCGCCCCGGCCCTGACCACGGCCCGGTGGCGGAACCACCAGAAGACAGCCGGAAAAAAGCCAGCTTGGTTATTACCTGGTGAGTTTGAAGTGCCGCCGTATCATTAAGCTGAATAATACTGATGAGACTGACTCGCCGTACCCGTAGTGGGTGTTTAAATATACCGACCGCACTGGCTTCTAAATGCCTTCGCCCTTAGTGCCATGGTCGGATCGGGCACAGTCCTTCCGTTGATGGACATTGTCTTTGGACAGTTTGTCAGGATTTTCTATGACTTCGCCCGGGGGTCTCTGAGTCCGAGTGGCTATTGAGACGAAGTCAACCGGTTCACGTATGTGGGGCCCAGTGCTTTCTCCTCCGCCTGCTGACCTGCTAACCCCTTTAAGACTCTACTATATCTACCTCCTTGTAGGAAAGTTCGTGCTCACATACATATGGACGGTAAGTGCAGTGACGCCTGTTTAGGGCGGCCTTCTGTTCATCGGTAACGCTCACCAGCTCCTCGTTGCCGTAACGGGCCTGCAAACCACCAAAGCCCTACGAGTAGACTTCCTTCGGCAAACGCTGCGCCAGGAAACTGCCTTTCTTGACGCTCCCACCTCGTCTTCCATCTCTGGACAGGCTACCACCAACGGCAATATCGTAAACCAGGGCATATCTGAGAGGATTGATGATCCAGGCATGTTCTATGATGATATCTGCCTTTGTTGAGAGCATGCCAGATGCGAGTTTATTATTGCCCTGGCCCACGTCTCGACCTAATTGTCACCGCCTGCCACGTGGGAGGCGAGCCGAAATCGCGGGCGTCTGCCCTAGGAAGGCATCTGTTGTTCCACCGACCGATCTCATGACCAGGGATGCTTTGCGATGATAGGCGAACGAGGGGAAAGACTATCGGGTGGCCAAAAGCAGCGACTTATCATCGCAGAAAGCATCATTTCCAACCCCAAGGTGCTTCTTTTCGGTCAGGTTACGAGTACCCTTGATAATGTCGGTGTTGGTAGAACTAAGCTTGGTATTGCCCACAGACTTTCGACCGTTAGAGATGCTGATAATATAGTCGTCCTTGGGTCTAGAGGTTGCGTTGTTGAGCAAGGAAACCGCTCAGAGCTCATGGCACGCCGCGGAGCATACGCACGTTTGGTTCGCACCTAAGACCTCGGTTACCGGAACGAGTTCACAGAAAGTTCAACTGAACCAAGACCTCGTATCGACGTCGACGAGAATTTCAATAAATTGGGAGACCAAACGACAAAACTCGAGCATGAGACTCACAGAAGTATGGGATATGAGGCATCCAACCGTCACCAAGACGAGCCAGAAGGGAGGGGTGTGAAACACGGTCTCATTAATTGTATATGACTCGTCTTCGAGGAGTAGAAATCGCTGTGACATCCGTTCTTCTGGATGATGCTGGGGTTTTTCATTGGCGGTAAGATGCATTTTGTGATCCGTTTATTTGATGGGCGGACGTTTGATCCCCTGAGCGCTGCTCGTGGGGTGTGTCGCTCGGGTTGTGTGCATCGCTGATGTCGACTCCGCAGTCCTATGCATTCCATTTTCTGGTGTCTACTTTGGATTCCCTTTCTTCTTCTCCCCAGATTACTATAGGAGACACAGCTCTATTAGCTAGACTCTTCTCTATGGAGTGCTTCGTGACTGACGTACTGAAACAGGCGCCACTTGCCATACTATTCGCCAAGACCATGGAGGCTTTCGAGCTCCAAGGCAGTGAGATGACGGTTCGTGGAGACCTCTTCTCGCTCATGTTATTCGTTTTGGCTATCGGCAACGTGGTCGGCTATGTTGGGCGTGGCCTGCACCGTCATTTCCCAGGTAGGCCCGTATCATGACTGATGCTTGTTCTTTGCGCGTTTGTTGACACTGGGAACGAACCCAGGAGGCAATAAATGCCTATAAACTCGAGTTATTTGGCAACACCATAAGGAAAGAGGTGTCCTTCTTCGACCTACCAGCCAACACAGCTGGCGCTCTGGTATCGAGGCTATCAAGCGAGCCTGCCAACCTTCAAGATCTCATGCCCGCCAATCTGGGCCTGATCTTCGTCGATGTCGTTAATCTGGAATCGAGTTGCATCCTGGCACTTGCCGTTGGTTCGAAACTTGGCCTGATACTCGTCTTCGGTGCGCTACCGCCCCTGGTGTTCTCGGGGTGGCTTCTGGTACGCCTCGAACACGTGGTCTGGCAGCCGAGGCGGTCATGTCTACCCGCACCGTTTCGTCTCTTGCACTCGAGCGCGAGATTTTGGACAAACACGTGGATTCGCTAAGGGGAATCTCGGAAAGGTCAATCAAAAGTTGGGGCTGAAGAATGTACGCTCTCAGCCAATCCATATCATTCCTTACCATAGCATTGGGATTTTGGTATGGCGGACGCCTGATATCCACCGGCGAATACACGTTTTCGCAGTTCTACACTGTTTTCATTGCTGTCATCTTCAGCGGGGAGAGTGCTGCAATTGTCTTTCAATTTTTGTCCGGACTCAGAAAAGCAAGAGTTCCCTCCGACTACATTTGCAATCTTTGAGAGCGTCTTGCCCGGCCCGAGGACGAACCAAGAGACAAGAGGGACGATGAGAAGCCCAGTGAAGACGGGGCCTTAGTATGCCGAGGTGTTGAGTTTTCATGCCCGCAGTGGGCAGAGGTTAGAGTGCTCAAGGAGGTCAGCACCGTTGTGAGTTCAGTCCCCGTGACTGGAGTCAACGAAAGCCTGCTGACGGCATGCAGATTCAAAGTGGACAGTTTGCAGCTTTCGTGGGAGCTTCGGGTGCGGGAAGACCACAATGATTAGTCTGATGGAGCGCTTCTACGACCCTGTCAGTGTTATAACTAGCCTTGGCGGCATGGCCATAGAGAAGCACGACAAGCAGAGCTATCGGAAGAAGCTTGCCCTTGTCCAGCAAGAGCCCGTTTTGTACCAAGGATCGATCCGGGAGAACATGGGTCTTGGAATCGACGGCGCGGAGGCGACCGAGGAAAAAATAATGGCAGCTTGCGAACAGGCAAACATCCGCGACTTTGTCATATCGCTGCCCGACGGCCTAGACACGTTGCGAGTGCCAGGGGCTCCAACTCTCGGGTGGTCAGAGACAGCGGATCGCCATTGCGCGGGCGCTGATACGGCAGCCACGACTCTTCGTCCTTGACGAGGCCACGTCGGCGCTGGGCACCGACTCGGGGAAGGTGGTCAAGGCGGCCTTGGATAATGCGTCAGGAGAACGGACTACAGTTTCGGTTGCGCACCGGTTGTCTCGATCAAAGACGCCGACGTCATCTTTGTATTCTCTCAGGGACGAGTCGTCGAGAGCGGGAAGCACGAGCAGTTGCTGCAGGGGAGAGGCGTGTACTACGAGATGTGTCTCGGGCAATCGCTGGACAGGACGGCTTAAATTGTGGAGTGTCCATTTGACCGTCTCGATCTTCAGTGTCGCGGATCAACCGTATATTCTGCGATGTATTGAATAGACGCTCGCTACCAAGGCCGTGCGAGGTGGCCCACAAAACCAGCCAATCATAGGTAGGTACCGACCTAAAGATGCCTTATCTTATCTTTCATGTGCAGTGCCTGGGAGGATCTGTGGGGAAATAGAGGGGCGAGCTTAGTGTACATAATTCCCGAAAGCCAGCCAGCCCTCGCCACCACCGAGTGAGACGTGCGCAATTGCGCGCCTTCTGCAGCGCCTTCTGCAGCGCAGTTGCTGTCGACAAACCACCTCGAAGCCGCGACGAGAAAATCCAACGCAGGTAGGCTGCCGTGGCTGCTTCTCGAGAGCGCAACGCGATGCAGCGCAAAAGGGGCCAACATTCGACAGCCGGGGTTGACGAGCTGTCATCCGTCTCCAAACGTGCGCGACTCACCGCATCATACCACAACTCGGACTCGAAATCGAACGCCAGGCCCGCCTTCGCAGCCGACGACCTGCTCTCCTCACTTTCCGACGAGCTTCTCGTCCGCATTCTGTCGTTCCTGTCGACATCGAATCTCTTGGGAATCGCCCCTGTATCCCGCCGTTTCTATCGCCTTTCCTCCGATTCCCAACTGTGGCGAACGCTCTACTATCATCGGTTCGTACTCCCGCGGGCTCTGCGAATACCCGGTTTCCGTGACGGCTCCACACGAGAAACTACAAGGATACACTATGCGGCCCGGCGAATGGTTTGGGCTGATGGCGGGTGGGGACGACGTGGTGGCTCTGGAGAGTCGGTTGACTGGAAGCGTCAGTACAAATTACGCCATAACTGGGCCCGCGGCAAAGCTACGGTCGAAGAACTCAAGGTCGGAGATAGGCCACCTGCTCTTCAAACACCAAGGAAGACTCTGGTTAAAGTTGTGGAGGGAATCGCCGTCACCGCTGATGAGTTCTCGGGGCTCCGAGCCTGGGATCTGAAGACGCGGGAGCCAATAGCTCAGATCGGGCTCAGGGACGGAACTGACGGGTCGACACCGACTTGCTTGGCGATTGACGACCAAGCATTGGACCTCAAGAGACTGGATGTCTCAGTTGGCTTCCTGGATGGCAGCTTCGGCGTCTGGAGGCTCCATCTTGATGATGGCAGGTTTTGGAGCAGGTACAAGCAGGAGAATTCCCGCAGCAGCCAACTTGTTGGGATTGCCTATCGACACCCATATATTTTGACGGCAACAGATAGCGTTCTAATGTCGCTTTACAGCTTCGAACAGTCGCCCACGTCAAGATCACCTGTTAGCCTCCGGCGAGAAAGTAACGCAGCAGTTTCAGATGAAAGCGAAACGGGAACCGGCTCAGAAAGCGCCACTCTGCAAGACTCAGAGAGCGAGCCAGAAGACCTATTCTTAAGGAGACGTTGCTCGTCGAAAGTCGAAAAGAAGTCTAGTCGTCTACGAGACGTTGTCTCACTTCCCGCCCCGATCTTGTTGACGTCTCTGAAGTCGCACACGTCGAGAACCCCGTTGGCGCTGTCGATACGCCAAGTGGCATCGCACATGATTGCGTCGATTGCATACACTTTCTCTACGCGAGAAGGGTGGTCCATTGGCATTCAGGACCTTCAGATTGGACGACGGGGTTCGGGTACCTCGTCTTCTCCCGCCGTCATATCAACCCGGCTTGCTTTCACTGCCTCAGTTACAGCTCCCTTATCGGCTACCTCAAGTCCTCCCGGCCCTCGAAGTCGACACTTTCCATCATCGCACAAGTCGGATGGCCCGACAACCCTCTGTTACAACCACCCGTACCTCTTGGCTTCGATGGCAGACAATACCTTGATTCTCCATGTTTGTACGTCTAATGCCACAAAACTTTCGGTGTCACCGGGCATTCGTCTTTGGGGCCACACTTCGGGCATCAGCGACGCGGAGATAACGGCGCGGGGCAAGGCCGTTAGTGTCAGCAGCCGAGGAGAAGAGATCCGAGTCTGGGAACTGGAGGGACGCGTTGGTGGCAAGAGCATTGAAATCCGGCCTAGTTCGATGTCAGAGACTGTTTCTTGGGAAACGGATCTTCTGCCTGAGCCCACGTCGGATCGGTGGGACGGCCGACGCAACTGGGTGGGCTTCGACGACGAGATGGTTATTGTGCTGAAAGAGACCAAGGACGGTAGAGAAAGCCTTGTGATGTACGACTTTTCATGAACTACTCCGGTGAGGAGTCATAGTGGCAGCCTGGGAGATGCGCAGGGCTTTGGCATAGTATTAGGCAGCCGTCCCGCCATAAGCCTCTCGTTGCGTACGAAGCTAGGCTGAGAGACGTCAACGTTCGGGGGACCAGAAACTACGAAGAGCCGCGTCGGCGCACATGTCATGGATATCTCTTCCAATCTAGTATTGGATATCTGTCTTGCCAGGCGCATTAGACCCATTTCGAGGCGGTGTACTGGACGTCGTCTTTGCAACAACCTGCGGAGTGATCAGTCACTGTGCTCCGCCACGGTGACTACTTTTGTCTATGATTCTGCCTGGATGACTCTTAGGACAACCTTCCATCCTGGATCATAATAGTGATGACGACGGAATTTGGCAAGAGCGTGGCTCGTCCCGGAGTTGTTCCATATCCTTTGGGTATCAAGCGCTCACACTCATGGTGCGGGCTAAGATGTAGACTACCAAACATCGGCGCAGGTTTTGTCTTGTCTGGCAACCCGTACAAGGCTGTGCTGAGGACAAATCGATTCCCCCTCCTGTCGAGCTGCGTCCCCAGACTTATGGGCATCTTCGACACCAGAAGGGCGTCTCCATGGCTGATGTGGGCCGCTATAGGCAGCATGTTTCGACGAACTCATTTCTTGATTTGCTGGAATTCACGAGACTGTGGTGCCGCGAGCGAGGAATTGTGACATTCATGCGTGTGGAAAATTATCCACGGAGGCGAAGAGGGCGTGGGCGGTTCAGTCCTCGCAGCGCAAGAGTGGGCGATTGGTGACGAGATATGAGCTGATGCGGGTGATTGATAAGATTAGATCGGTTCCTTGTCCAATTCCAGCCCTTTCAAGTTCTAACCAACCCCGTCGACCAAGTCGCGTCTCCACGAAGCACTCGTGTCTTTGGCCGCTTCAAGTGCAAAAGATGCATTTCCTCCATGCTTGAATTTTCCATGCTCTTGCATTGGCATCGAACGGGTCGGGCAGCAGTTGCGACAAGAACGGGCCGGCTCATCTCACCACCGTGAGCCACTCAACATGCCACGCAACACAGGAACGGGCAGTCAAAGAGTTAGCCCGAGATGGCAGGCATGGGTGTGCTGAAAAAGGAAGGGCCCTGCGTTACGAGCCCCGGTCGGCTGCTTGGGGTGGGGGGGGGGGGGGATCCAGACCCAGTTGACAGACACGACCAACTCGTCAACCCCCCCCCCCCCCCCCTTCCCCCATGAGTGCTCCGTCGGTGCTTACTAGATGAGGCAGGCCGTTTCTGTACAGACACTCTGATGCCATGCGAGCAATTGCTTCTAGGTGGCATAACTCGACCCAAGCCACGGCTCCATATGCATATCCTGGCATGTGAGCCGGTGGGGTGCCCGTCTTTTGAACTGGCGAGCGTTGAGACGGGTGTTGGAAGCAAAGGAGGGGTGGTGAAAACGCCGTCCCGTTATCGTTGCATCTTCTAGTGGGCAATTGATCGAGCAGAACCAGGATTAGGATAGGACTAGGTCCCGGGCCCGAATCCAGCAGCCAGCCAAGATATCAAGAGTGGGAGAACAGTTTGAAAGTTCTTCGTAGCGCGGATCCAATTCGGATCGCAATATTGGGTACCGCGCGTACCATCAAAATCCATGACAGTGACTGTGAGGAAAGGAATAGCGAACTCAACTGAACCGACCCCATTGACCACAATTCACCCCTCCTTCGAGCCCCTCGTCCCGCGGAATCGAGCAACAGGCCGGCTGGGTGGTGCAATTATCGCCCCGCCCCCTCGCCGCGCCGACTATGTTATCGAGAGACCCCGAGAGTGTGTTGTTGGGAGTGTGAAGTAGTGTGGTGCTGGTGCGGGTGCGGTACGAGCAGTGGTCAATTGATCGGCTAGTTCGACATCTGATGAGGGGGCAGGTGGACGAAGAGAGATAGGGAGAGCGAGCGAGAGTAGAACCACAGCCCCCCACTTTAGAACACTGTCAACACATATGAAGTCACTGAACGTAGAACGCACACCCGCAACGGTGCACCAGTTGCCATATTCCAGCCGTGGCCGGGAGACAGGAGAATTTCAAGGCATAGCAAGGCAGGGCACGAAATACGCTGAACTAGCATGGTGTGGCACGGTAGGTCTTCCTCACCCGATCTGCTCTCGTGACCAGCTCACTGCCGCAACGGTGGAGGAGGAGGGGCATTCGGGCCCTTTGAGGGAACAACATGACGACACTTAGCAACAGCCTGACCATGGCTGAGCTGAGCTACTTGCTGGCGGACTCTCTAGGTTTAGCAGGTGGGATATGTACCTTGGGACAGACGGATAGGTACCTAGTAGTGAATCGAAGTCAGAGGAGCCAGATGCCAGAGCGCGCCGTTGCTGCACTGTTGTCTTTTCCACCTTGCCTTTCTCCGCTGGTTCACAGAGGTGCCGCCGCCTATCCATCCCACGAGACTACCACCCGACCACCTCCTCCGCACTTTATTAGCGAGGACGATAGAGGAGGGGGCAGTTTGGGGGGGGTTTTTTTTTTGGGGGGGGGGGGGGGGGGAAGGGGGGGGGTCATGTGGCGGCCTGCTTGCCTCGGAAGGGTATGGTCACTGTCTATTGACCTGACACTGTCTCTCTACAGACTGAGACTGACATGAAGGATAAGATGCCTTATTCCAAGGCAGGTAAGGTAAGATGGTCCAAGGTAGTCCCCATGGGAAGACGGTCACTGGGTGAACTGCGATACGCCTCTGTCGTCGCAATATGGATGAACCCGACCAGCTTACTACCTAAGGTAGGTAGATCTCTCCATCGCCTACAGAATACCCAGGCTACCTAGGTAAGGTAGGAGGGTGTACAGGCATCCGGGAGTGTGTCAGGCGGGCGCGTGCTATCGATAGCGCCCGTTCCCGCTATCGATAAGTCACACTGCCTCTACCTATAGGTTCCATACTTAGGTAGGTACCTCAGGAACCATTCCAGAGCATGCCCCGCCGCCTTGACGCATAAGACGACGCCGCGGGGGAAGGTAGCGATAAGACACTCCGAGGTCGAGGCCTAGGCCTAGGCCTAGGCACTTTCCTTGAGATGCTTCGGTTCGCCTGCTTCCCAGGCGGCATGCCAAACTCGGGGCGTTTCATTACCTTTGCTACCCGCGAGAACCGCGCGCTGGAGTCGACAAAGGGCAAAGCAAGTCCAGTTACGCATTCGATAACGGCGGCGGCACATCTCTCATGCCGCGCTCCCAACTTCTGCTCGGCTTTGTTCCTCCGCAGCCGCGGGCATCTGGGCAGTCAAGTCGACGGAGGAGGCCTACTCCTACAGCGCTGCCACTGGTACTGGTTGAACCCGTCAATTGAAGGCGGTGCCGCTCACTCATCCGGAAGCTTCGGAGAGGCGGAGGGTTTGCCTCTCGTCTAGCCAAAGACCAAGGCTGCAGTCCAGGATCCCACCGGGCTCAATTGGCACACAGTCATTAAATGACGACGCCGATGCAGCGGCGGCTGTCGATATTGTCATTGAATGCCTTCTGGGATCGGAAGCTAAAGTCCGTCAAATCCGAACAACCCAGATACAGGACAGTCACGTTGGATCCCCTCACTGAACCTCAGTTCCCAGTGACGAATTAGAAATCAACCCTGGCTAAATTTTGGGGTTGGTTGGTTGCTTGCTTGGGTGAGGACCCTCATCAGCACACATCCCGAATCTATCATTGCTGCAGGTGCCGCTGTAACAGCATCGGCGGTTGATTGTCAGATTTGCCCAGGGATTGACAATGGAGAATTCGAAGGAGCCATGACAGCCGTGGCTGTGCAGCGCGAAGGGCACCTAGGCACTCGACCATACCTTATCCGGGCTGATGGGGGCTGGACTGGATTTGGAGAGGTGATGGATGGAAGCGCTGCGGTGCTTGGGGGTCATGGGCGGGATTGGCTGCAGTCCATGTGAGGCCAGTTGGTGTGATCCAATGCTGGGTCGCAGGCATTCAACGATTGGGGAGACTAGCGACAGACAGGGGTAATCTAGGCCAGACTTGCATTTGCTCCGTGCCTTGTTCAGTGTATGTGCGCTGGTTGTTGTTATTGCTCGAGTCGGATTTGTGATCAGAGAGAGACGTGGTTCGTAAGAAGGATGGAATCCGTGGAAGGGCGAAGAAGATTGCTGGCGGACACTTCAACCGGCCCGCAAACGTTGTGTCGGTACAGTGCTTGAGAGTAAGGTGTACTATGAAACAAGTAGGTCTGCCGTCCGAGAGGTGAGGAGGGCACGCGGATACCTTTAGAGAGTCCAAGGCCGGAGGCAACACAGTTGTTGTGGAAGAGAGTGGAGGGGGAGAGGGGGGTACAAGAGACTAAGGGGTTGTACCGATACCTGCACAATGATGCAGAATACTTCAGGTACCTCAAGCTGCTTACCTATTGCACCTTGGCTACTAACCCTATTGTGCTAAGGTATCTACCTACGTTACCTTCGAGAGTAGGTAGGTACATGCCTGAGTGTGCGGTCTGCACAGCAGGCAAATAGGTAGCGACTCCACCTCAGCCGTGACGTCTTATCGATAAGTGGCGATCAGACTAGGCCAAAAGGGGGCAAGGGGGTTAAGTGTTTCGAAATGATGCGCGGCAAGGCCAACGAGAGGTCGCCTTTTTTTTTCTTTCACTCCTTCTCCATCGTAGCTGGAAAGTCATCCTTTTTTTTTTTTTTGCTTGTGACTCACACACGCATCATCTGCAGAGTAGAGGCGGCGAAGGCGGTAAAACTCTGCTTTCTCAAGGCGCCAGTCGGTCAATCTCTGTCTGTCTGTCTGATGAGTCTTTCATAGCAATGCGCACACGGTAGAGTCACTCGGGCCGCGCCAGCCCACCAAGTCCGGTCGCCACTGTACCCGACTGTACAGTGCATTACTGCGCAGAAAGAACCTGCTGCACCGTACAGCTGTTTTCCTCCCAAGTACCTACCTACCTTGCCGCCTGAAGGAAACATGGTAAAGTTCCTGAATGCCATGTCCCAGGAGGCCCAGGCAGTAACGGTCCTGCGCAGTCACTTCACTGTCAGGACCTACCTTAGCAAGAACCACCCAGGAGATTGCCTATGCAGTACTTTGCCTTGTCTTCCATGATCATCCATGGAGTCCGGGCGAGGCCAATTGAATTGAGGCCATGGAACTCAATGGACGGGAGGCAGCCCACCAATCTGCCTCAGCCGAGTGCACTTGCAATGCCGCGAATTGTTCCCCCTCCCCCCCAAGGCGCTGCTGTAAAGACACTCACCGTATTCTCCAGGGTGCCACTCTGATTAGGCAGCCCGAGCCCACTAATCGCCTGGTGCTCTGCTCACGGAGCCGTTGTGCGAGATTGACATTTCTCCAGGCCATGTTAGTGCCTTGCACACGGGGCCACCACATTGCGCAATTGAGCGGTCAACAAGCCCGCCATTGGCCAATTGGCCATGGCTGAGCACCGTCTTATTGCCGTCCCCCGTCGGCGTTTCTTCTGCTGGCATGCCCAGGTATAGGGAAATCGACAAAACAAGCCGGGGATTGACCCGTCCCGTGTCGAATACAATCTGGAATTACACGTGTGCTTGTCGAATGCGGCTTTGCTTCCAATTGGGCTGTTGCGCTGCCAATTGGCCGCCTCCTGTTCCTGTTCCTGTTGTTGCTCTTCTCCAGCGTGATGTACGGCATGGAAAGGGATGCTAGGCACCTTGACCCGAACAGATTGGTTTCATGACAGGCCTCCCATGTGTCGAAGGAGGTCCATGTTGGCGTAGGGTTTAGTTTGTTGTACATGGACGACTCTTCCTAAGGAGGCTGCTTTCCTGTTGCCCCTTATATAGAGCAAGGTCTGTCCTCTCTTTTTGGGTCTTTATAACCTTAATAGTTGAGGCTATTCATAAATAGAGAAGTTAGATAATAATTGTGTATAGTGTTATGGATATGGCGCCAAAGCTGTGTTTTTTTGATCGTGTGAAGTACTATTGAGTCACTTGAGGGGCCTCAAGCGGGCCACCAAGCTGTTGTACCTTGGACAGGCCTCCCATGCGCTTTGTGCGTTTGTTTGGGCCTCTCTGCCGTTGGCCCCATTGGATCCGTTGGGCCACGGTGAGTTGCATGACCGCCAGGGCCAAACTTGCACTCGCAGCCCCATTAATGCCAATACTTGCAGTACCTTATCCAATCCCACGTACGTTCTGCACAGTCCATAATTATCGCATTCATGTTACACCTATTCTTTTCCCGCCCCTTGGCGGACCTGCGAGGTGAACCTTGGGCCATATCCAAGCACCGCAACAACGACAGTTCGGACCGGTATCAGAAGAAACAGAAACTCAACTCAATCCACCCCGCGCTTGACGGAAGACTAACGTGCCTTGTAGTTTCCCAAGAATGTGTGTCTAGATAAGGCAAGCTACCATATCTCCTGGGCCACTATTGGCATAAAGTATGCGGTGTCTACCTAGGTAAAGGGTTAGAAAACGGCAGAACACCTGCCTCCCGACTGATCGATCGCCACCTGTCGCTTCTTGTCATGCCATCCCATGTTTTCGCTCAATGGGGCTAAAAGCAGCCGGCCTCTTCCAGACTATCGGCAATCGCGACGCCATCTCAACGAACAGCCGCCATAGCCCTGACCGTTTCCAGTTGCATTGCCCTGCCCTCTCCTGGGTGACGGGCCACGGATGCACCGTTCTTCAGCCATGCACCAGCAAGGTTAATGAGAACAGCCCCGTCGGCGCCAGCACAATGTTATGATATCGACCTAGTGCCTTGTGGTGACTGAGCGTCTTGCCCGGCAATTACTTGGACTTCGTGCTCCGGCCTCAATCGTTTGAACACCCCAGTTTTGGGTATCGATCAGGTACCAAGCAAGCAATTCAGGGCGCACTGGTACCGCGAGGTTCACCGACGATAACCAACCTCATTGGGCCAGAGATACTGTTCAATAAGGCGGCTCTCTCACGGGGTGGTCCAGTGGTCTTAGGAAATGAATCTCATTGGATGCGTAGAGGCGACCAAGTGACTTTTCGTTCGAGGCCCAGAATCAGAGACAGCTGTCACCCGCCCACCCCTCTTGACACACACCTCCACCTCAGTACCGTCAGATGGACTGTTTGGTTTGGCCCTGGAGAACCCAGGTAGGTACACTATATCCGATTTCTGGCCTTGCCTGGCCTCTCACGGTGCGTAGCATACGCAGCGTTTGTTTAGCGCGCGGGCGGTCTATCGAACGCAGTGATGGGGCTTATGGGATGATGCGAGAGCTGGCGAGTCTGGCGGCATCAAGCAACAACCCAGGCCAAGGTACGCCTGTTGGGAAACTATGCCTTGGTTGTGTGTGATGGCACGCCAACATCGCAATTGACCCAATTGATCCCGGCAGGCTCAATTGAGTGTCAATGCCTGGGCTCACTGGCGTCGGTCTCATCCAACCACCAGCGTGCAGTGTTTGTTTTTGTTGTGCCGCTGTTCAAGGCATTGCACTGGATACGAAGCACAGCAAGGCAAATCGGGCGCCGGTTAAGGTAGGTAGAGATTAGCACTAGTGATATCCGACGTCTCTGTATTTTTCTGGGTGAACCCTCCGACGCCGTCCTTTGCGCGTTGGATGGAGGGGCCGCGTTGGATGGAGGGGCGGCGAGGGAGGGGCAGACGGCAGGCGGGCAGGCATAACACCGTGGAAGTCAAGACGGCGACTTTGGCGGGCTTTGTTTGCGTGCGGTGTAGTAGTACCTTCCTTTCCCTACCTTGTAGAGGTGCCCTGGACGAAAGCTTACCTTAGATAATCTTGAGCGGACAGTAGAGGTATGTACCTTGGGTCCAGATGCAAGTACCTCTGCGTCTGGGGCACCTTGGAAGGTATGGCCAAAAATACTGTGCACCTGGCCAGCCACCGCCTACTCCTCCTGGATTCCCACCGTCTCTCTGAGGATATCTCAGAGGCCTGGGCCTCACTCTGCCGATGACTCTACCATGCCGTACCTATGTACAAATCGGAAAATGCTCTGTTGCATCCACACCCTGGAATACGGCTTAGACGCTGTCCAGCGTTTCCCTTGGTCATGGAATCTCTCTTTGCAGAGAGAAAAAACGTAGTGCCACAACATCAACACGGTCTGCCCCGCCGCGCCAGCAGTGGCTGCCTTGCCCTCCCCAGGTGAAGCTGGCGAAGCTGTGAGTACCGCCATAAACACACCATGTCAGAGTACAGTTTTCGGAGAATGACTGAGAGAGTGACTGACTGGTGTGGCTCGGTCTGACTGGTCAAGGCCAAGTCCAGGCCGCAAAGGCAATGGAGGCAACACAAAGACACAAAGGGCGTGTGCCGGCTGCTTCGGGGGTGGCGCTATGAACAAGACAGATGGCTGACAGGGGGCGGGTGCTGCTGGTGCAGGGATCCGTGGAGAGATGAGTAGACAGGTGGGCATGTGGGCAGGGGCATGTGGGCGTGGCCCAGTCGAGTGACTCTTTCCAGCCAAAACCAGAACTAAACAAGGCAGGCCAAGGAAGGGTAGGGAAAGGGAAAGGGAAGCCAGACCCACCTTCCTCGTCCACGTCCGCGCCCAGGTCCTTCCTCCCCCGGACTTCGTCACTTGCTTTCCCATCTTTGCCCTCGCGGTCGCTGTGTGTGTTTCTGTTCTGTCTCTGTTTTCTGCGAGCCCTCGCTCTGTGTCTTGTTCTAAGTTAACAGGCAGATACGTGGTACATGGGGTAGTTTCCCCCCGTCCGTCTGCCTGGCTGCGTAAGTGAGGTACACTGCCTCCCCTCCGTCTGCCTGCCCGCCGTCGCACGTACTATGTATGGGCCTCCTCCCCAGTAAGGTACCCAGACGCAGCCTAACGCCTAACACGCTACCACGGGCCAAAGGTACCTGACCTTGCCTTGACCTGTCTGCTCTGGCTTCCTTCCCTCATCTTCCTCTCTTCCCAGTCATCATCCACTTTGCGCCAGGCTTCGCCTTACCTCCGTTCCTTCTTATTCTTCTTGTTGCTGCCCTCCGTACTAGACTTTCTCCCTCTGCTTCCTCTTTTTTGCCCATTCGCTGCGTCAACCACCAGTGCGCAGAGTCCCCGCTCGGCATTCATCGCCACATCCACACATCGCTGCTACTGTCGCCCCCGACCGCCCCTCAAATTCAGCATCAACACCCTCCGTCTCCAGCAATCGCGCTCTTGCCCCCATTGACGCACAACCTCTTCCATCGCTGAATCAATCCGAGTCAATGGATTTCTGTTGTCGCCATCAAGTGCTCGAGTAACGGAAAATTGCATTTGTTCCATTGGCAACTCACCACGTCAGCGTCCGGCCGCAGCAAGGCCCCAATCAACCAGGACGTCATTATCGATAGAGGCTAACACCAACACCCCATTGACGGCTTCACTTGCACCACAATCAATCCATCAGTCAATCACCCCACTTTCAAGGACGAAGCGCCCTCGAGCGCCTGCTTCATTTCATCCCAATCGACCTTTCTAGTCGCCGGGCCCAGCGCCTTCTTTCTCCGTCCATCGCCTTCCTTTACCGCCGAAACCCAATCTCACCTCCGATACCTCCATACTCCGCCTCGCCACCAAAAACGCTATATTATGGCTGACAAACCCAACTCTCCCATTCTCTCGCAGTCGCCTCCCGCTTTCGACTCGACTTGCTCTCGCCAAATTCCACTTAACATGTCTACGGCCCAGCCGTCCTCATCTATGTCCATTTCGCAAACAATGGATCACCACTACACCACCGTGCCATCGCAAACGACCTCAATGGCGCGGGACAACACCAAGAAGGCTTTTGATATCAGCAGCCTCATGTCACCCCCCGAACCCGTGCCCTATGACAGCTTTAGTCAGGGTCAGCAGCACAATGGAACAACGCCTCCGGGCGCCCGTAAGGGCAATGAGGCGACCAAGCCTAGTATGCCCATGTCGCCTCCCGTGTCGCCCTACATCACAGAGTCTGCGAATCCTGCCGTGCCCGATACCCCAGCCAGCATGGCCAAGGACCCGATCTTATATCCTCGCGAGGACACAGCGTCGAGCCCAACCCAACCGCCTCTGTTTCCCAGCAATGAATCAATCGAGCACCGCCGCATTGTTGACGAGCACATAGTCGCGCGGCCTCCTGGCCTGTTTCGCGAGGGGTCGCCTCCCCACAGAGACGATTATGAACTGGCTTTGCAACTCAAGTCTCGCGTCATGAAACTGTTCGCCAGCAACCCGAAGTCATGGTTCGAGAAGGAACGAGATCAAGTCAGAGCAGATCGGAAGTTGAACTACGCCCGTTGGAACAGCGGCATGCGCTATCAGACTATTGCTCCTGCCAAGTCTGCCCCAGCCAAGCTCACGAAACCCGTCTCCACGAAACCTAGGGTCCTCAGTACATCGGCCAACTCCAACTCCAAGCCCGACCGCGTCGCCAAGCCTCACGCTTCCCGGCCAGCTCGCAACAGTCCTCCCACACGGCATGTCAATCGTGTTAGTGCCACGCCGGATCCGGCTCGCCGTCAAGTCGCCCCGAACCGAGAGGACCGCGATTTCTCTGCACTTGCGAATTACTGCCCACCGGTGTCTTCTCTCCCCGACAAGCCCAACTGCTTAAAGGTTGACTGGAAGGGATCTCCCATTGATCTCAGCGATGACGCCAACATCGGGCTGCTGCACCTCGACGAGGTGAGCCTTGCGGCAAACCTTCGTCTTGATTGCGCCACCTATCTCACCAGCAAGCGTCGCATTTTCATCCGTCGGCTAGAGTGTGCCAGGGTGGGCAAGGAATTCCGCAAGACAGACGCCCAGCAGGCTTGCAAAATCGACGTGAACAAGGCCTCAAAGCTTTGGACTGCATTTGACAAAGTCGGCTGGCTGGACCTCAAGTGGATGAATCAGTTTATTTGAACACAAGTTATTGCATTTTCAGTTCGCGATGGATCATCCGGCATGATTTTCATCGTCTCCTTGGGCATATCGGCACCTTCATTTTCCACTCACGATGACGCCTTCTTTATGACGCCACTTTTCTCACGACTCGAACTATGTCACGATACACGGGCTTCACGACCACCTCAATCATATCTACTACACATGTATTGGGCCACTGCATTAGCGATCTCGGCTTAGCATTGTCATTCGGCTTTTTGGCAACCACTGGTTTCAGGAATTCCGGTTATCCAGACCCTGTGACATCCTTCACTCAGGACGGACGGATTTTTTTCTCCCCTATCTCTTGGTCGGTTTCTGGGAATTTCGCAATCAATCAGCATCACATCACGGACACAGCCTTCGACATTTCAAAGCATAAGGGACTATTACCACGATACCCGGAGTGCGACAGAAATCTGATTCCCCAGTCATGTCACCCCACTCCACTAGGTCTTTTTCTTTTGTTGCGTTTTTTCCCACTTGCTTTTCATTTAGCTTTCCATTTTTCCATCTGCGTTGTTTGGTTATCATACCCCTTTCTCATGGAAGTCATCACTCGGAAGGCATTCGGTTACGGGCCAGGCAGGTTTATACTTTAGGGGTCGGATATGCCGGCCCTATGGTGGGTTCGGTGGATATGGTAGAGAGATTGATTGCTTGGACTTGGCTATCTTCGTCTTGGAAGCTCTGTCGTTTCGCGATCCAGAGGATGCTGTGGCACTTTCGGGAGAGCACCGAACTTCATCGGCACTTGCCACGGCAACTTGTGCGCGACGTTGTTTTGTTTTCACGGAAGAAGAGACGGTACACGCCTAGGTGGTAGATAGCAAGTCAATTCAGGCGAAAGCACATATAACACACTTTACACGGTCCGGCATCAGTCTCCTCGTGATGAAGGGATAACAATGCCAAAGAATACGACTACTGCAGGACGAGTGTTGGTGCCGTCGATGGAATGCAGACACCCTGGTTCAGCCCTACGAGGGGGATAAAATGACCAAGGTTTTTTTTTCTTCCTCGGAGGGGCGTGTCTTCGAGGGTGAACCCCTGCCATGCTGCGATAGTGTAGGCACTTAGCGGAGCATTCGGTTGGGTTGATCGACGACGCGGGCGGGACGTTCGGATCGAGACCAGCGCAGGTGTCAAAAGCCCTGCTGCACCGTCATGTCGGAGCGGGTGGGACCACCCCGGGAGAGCCGAAAGCTTGGGGCGCACACTGAGGCTCGAGGGTCGTGGGCCGTGGCCCCTCACTACTCGAGGTAGGCCAGGTGAGGTGCGGTGAGGTGAGCTCACCTGCGTCGCAGTGCAGCTGGGGGTGTACAACCACGTCGTGGCCCCTTGGGCTGGCTTCCGTCGTATTCAATTCTCTCCAATTGACCTTGGATGGACACGGGGATCGCGTCTAATTGTTTCCCTAGCCATTCACCTGCTTGTTGCGTCAGGTTTCTGCGTATCTCGCAAGTTGAGGGAACAAGCATCGTCTCCGAGCAGGTGGTATTGGTCAATTGCAGAGCTGTCTGTCACATCATCGACCGACGAGTCAGCCGAACCACCACGTTCGTCCCGAGTTGCTTGCGCACACCAATCTGCCATGGCATGGCTGGCTGGCCCTTTTTTCGCTTTCTTTCTTCAGTCCAGCCATGTCTCTTAGCGCAGACAAAACAGCTAGCTCTCTGCTGAGATGCATGGCAACACCTTCATCGACAGGCGATACGAAGACGAAGACGACGATTACGCCGAAGCCGACACTGGTGTGCCTGTGCTTCGGAATCAGACGCCTCTAGCTCCCCGCGGTACCTACCTTACTTACCTTACACCAGGGTCTGCGGCTGCTGTAGCTGCATTGGCCATGTTTTCGGTGGAGTGTGAAGTACTGCACCGTGCAGCAGCCTCTGCAGGCAGGTACGTCTGTTTCGATACGATAGCTACTGGGTACCTTACTTTACGGTGCTGACGCTCACCGATCCGGTGGAAACGAGGTTCCAGGTTCTCGGCCGTTTGATGATTGCTTGCATTGGAAATTTTCGCTTCTGCGCTGCCGACGCCATTCCTTCCGCTGCGGGTGGCCCCTACCATCCCGATGCCTCGTGCGTGTGTGGGCAGACGGCAGACGCAAAGGAGCAGGGACGGATACAGCGTACCTTGTTCCCGATAAGGCAAGGTACCTTCATCTTGCGACACCTGTGCACGGGGGTGTGCAGCTATTGGTTGGCTATTCCCTTGCTACGGAGTACATAGGTACGGATAGACGAGGCCATCATGGCCTGAGGCAAGAGGAAAAGGCCACTTCACGTACGATAAGCTATCGATAAGCTGAGGTGACGTCCACAATTCCACGCCGCTCGGACGGCTTTCCAGAATGTTTCTTGCCAGACCAAACACGGCGCCATGATCATGGTCCGACTCTCTGATCTCACCTCACGCCGGATGGATCCCGCTGGAGATGGCTGAACCATGGGCCCCGGTCTCCATGGCCAATTGTCGAGGAGGACACACAGACGGCTTGCCTTGACCGACTTCAGTCTCGGCAGAAGAACGCCGTTGACGGAGGGAGTGCCTGCCCTTCCGTGCGCCTGCATCATCGCCCGTCGTCTATAGGTCTTTCAGATCTATCAGGTCCTCGTCGGCGGACAGCTCAGAGGACGTTTGCACACTGCTAGTGCTGTATCTGTTCGTGACCGTGTCGCTGGACGCTATCCCGCAAGGGCCTCTGCGCAAAGTCAAGTCAGTAATGGGTTGCAAGTATAGCAAACCGAGAAAGAGGTTGCCTTACCCATGGTATTTTCTCCCACAGCGCGCTCCGCCAATGTTGCCAGCCAGCCTTTTCCACTCGTCAGGTTGCTGGACTCGAATCTCCGTGTGATGAGCCAGGCAAAATACAGAGACGTGTCCAGCACGTTGTCCCTCCATCATGTCCAGAACCTCGCTCCAAATGGGTTGAGCTGGTGACTCCAAGAGATTTTGCGCATCCCCAAAGATGACAAGTAGACGTATTGACTGACTGAGTGCTACGATGGCACGCCTGGAGTCCTTCAAGAAGCCGGCGTTAGGCGTTCCTCGATCTTCGGGACTGCGAGTCACTGAGACAAGTACGATGCCGTTTTCCTTCCCTTGGTATCCATCCGCAGTCTGGATCTTGGGATCATCGTTGGCTCCGAGAAAAAGACCGCAAATAGGATACCTCTGGCGGAGAATCTTCTCGATGTAAGTCTTCTGACCACTGTAAAAGGTCAGGATAGTGATCTCGGAAGGTTTCGTCCCGTTTTGAACCATATGGCCGTACAGCCCAAGGATCATTTCGGCTTCAAAGACGTTGACTTTGCTGGAATATCGATCCGTCGACTCAGGACGCCTGTGATCAAACCAGAGCAAGCGTTGGGAACCCATGCCAGGGACCAGGCCTTGACCGCGGACGCAGACATGGTCGACGAGGAGTGGGTACCACGGATTGAGAAGCTTGCGAATGGCCGGTGCCATACGTCTCTGGACCTGAAGGCTTGAATGCTCCAGTCCTCTCTCTACAAGGCGCTGGAAAAGTGAGACGTTTAGGTTGAAAGGTGCTTACTGAGCTCCAGCACGTCTGTATGCGGCGCAAGTTGCATGTGGTCGCCCACAAGGATTATCTGCTGCAGGGAGGGAAAGAGGGCTGCCGTTATGTTCGCCTCTCGAGTTTCGGCTGCCTCTTCGATCATCATAATCTGCGGCTGCAGTGCGGCGAGCAGCCCGCGGTACTTGGTGAGCCCCGTCGTCGTGCAACCTATGATGCGCGCTCCTGTTCTCCGGACAGTATCCACATCCTCGCGCCATCTCGCGACCTTCAGTTCCTTGGCGACTTCTTTAACCTGTTTAAAGACTGTGCTAAGAGCCAACTTGGTGGGAGCTATGTACCGTTGTTCGAGAAGCTCCTTGGCCCGATTCTCCCAATCGGAGTTCGGCGGCGTCGATGATCTGATGCCCAACCAGCGTGAAAACACAATGGGCTTGCCCGTCAGCTGTTCTTTCTTTTTTGTGCTAGTTCCCTCACTGTATTCAAACTCATCCGCAATCCCTTTCCTGGCCGCCGCATAGTCCAATGGAATATGTATGCTACTATGCGGCTCTAAAGCAACCACCTGGTCCCCGAGCCATAACCTGAACGGGTGTGCCGAGGCCTTCCCGGTAACCTGGTTAGTGGATCGGTTTCCATCCATCATGATCGAGGCACTTTGCCCTGCGGTGAGCAAGTCCGCCTCCTCGAAGTGCTCAAGCTGAATTAGCTGCTGCCGAAAGGGTGGGTAGCAGCGACTGAGAAGTGTCGTGGCCCGGGACTTAAGGAAGTCAAGACGTTTCTGAAGTTGGTCCCTTTGCCGTGCCTTGCCGCATGACGGCATTCGGGGGCTAAAAGAGTCTTCCTGGAAACGATGGCATCTTTGGCCTGGCCGCCGAGACGGATAAAGCTCACACCAAGCTTATGGCAGCGTATTAACAGTTCGTCAACCATGTCATTCTTCTGGGCCGCGAGAATCACCGGGATATCGGCTGGTTGCATGCCCAACAAGACCTTGAGCGCCTCCATTGACGTGTGTGTCTTGCCAGTTCCAGGGGGGCCTTGGATGACGCCCAGCTCCTTGATGATCATCCGATGCAACGCAAGCGCTTGGGACTTATCAAGCCCGGCTTTTGACTGGATGCACTCGAGAGAGTCGCGAAGCGGCACGTGTAAGGGCATGGAGCGCTGGTAAGCACCGCCACAAATCGACGGGATATCCAGAGAGGGGGACGATGGAGACAAGAACCCCGAGCTGCCAACTGCATTGGTTCCCTTCACAAGGTACTTGTCGAACGGTGATCTGACAGGCATTAGCGGCATTCTCGTCTAAGCAGAAGCCCGGCCGTACTCTTCCTTTGACGCCTGCTTCAGGCCCTCCATTACGTGCCGAACCGCCTCGTAGTAGTTGGGGCGAGCTTCTATCATGATGTACTCTGGATCAGGGTCAATCATAGCCGCCACGATTTGAGGGCTGGGAATATCCAGGTCCAATGGCGGCGGTATCTCTGGGCTATCGATGGCCCCATCATAGCGGCCTGCAACAACGGCCACGATGCATTGCGTCTTGAAGTTGTCTGGGACAGGCGATAGTGCTACGACCGTGCCAGGAACAAGACGCTGAGACGTGGGCCAGTCTATGAGCTGTCGGGCCGCATGGAAGAGAAGGTGACATGAACCATAACCCCAAGCCGAATTATGTTGACCCCTCGAACGAACATCTATCACAAGACTTCTGTCATCCTTTGGAAAAAGTACGTGCTATCAGGCTTCATACCTCGGTGTAGACACATGTTTCGGTTGTCTCCAGCATGCCAGGTGCGTGTCTGTATTCCTTAACAGCCCTGCGGAGTGGCTCAGTGCCTTCGTGGCGCAACAACTTGTAATGAACTTCGAGATATGCATCTTTTCCCGCGTAGATGGCGTCAATATGGTTTTCCTTTGGCATGTCTATGGTTTCTTTCATGATCTCGTCGGACATGGGCAACTCTGGACTGCCGCGCCAACCCATCCCGATTTCTGGGTAGACGTGAGAGCGAATGATAGCCTTCGGTTTCGTCGCCTGTGATGGCATGGTTAAGTGAAAGTTAAATAGTTACTATCAAGGGGAAGAAGAAACAACGGAGAGGGCTGACGGAGCGAAAATTTGACACGGCAGCCACGGGGAAGCCGGCGTCTCTTCAAGCCAGAGAGAGGCGAGATGAGATGACGGCTCCACGTGGACGAGACGACGTTAAAGGGTTTGGATCGTCGCTTGTGGACACAAGGTCATCCTCTCTGTTGGGGGTTCGGGGCCAGAGATGCGAGCTGCTCTGACGCCACATAAACACATAGACAGAGCTTGAGGTAGATGCTGGCCAAGATGATGGGACGCGAAGTTGCACGAATGCAACGGAGGTGGGAGGAGCAGGCGCAAGTCCGGGACTCGCTCAGTCGATGGGCCAGGCATGTAGAAGAGTAAATCGAAATTCTCTTTGATGACAGATTTCAGAAGAGAAAATGTTTGGCAATCGCCGTGTAAATAAGAAGCGGTAAGCCGCCGGCTCCGTAATATACTGGCCGCTCAAACAGTATCATGGCCGGCTACTTGCATAGTGAACTACCTGGTCAGATTTGCATTCTTTAGGAAAAGGAAGAAAGGCGGGCCGCAAGTAGTTTTGGCACTTCCTATCGTGAGAGAAGGATTGCATGATTGTCCCATGTTGCGGCATGGCTGGTGGCAGGTTCGTGGGCCATGCTGCAAACGTGACGAGATGTTGTTTGTTTGGAGCCGGTTGTGCGGGGTGGAACTGGAGGTCCTTCCGGGCCGCCGGCCGGAGCCAGGGCCGTCCCTAAGAATCGGTCGCCGATGCGACCCATGGCCGATTTGACTTCAGTGGTTTCTAGCGTGGCTGGGTCAGTGATGGTGCAGTGCTACGTTGTCGCGGGTACCGAAGGTACCCGACCTTTCAGGCACCTTACCGAGGTGCCCTGAGGCTACACTACAGGCAATTTGGCAAGTACTTGCCTTTGGTGTACGGCGTACCTCCCCTACCTACCTTACCAGGTACCAGGTACCTTAAGGTGAGGTGCCTCGCGTCTTGGATGGGGTTGCCAGGCTTGGTGGGTACCGCATCCCCGCTACGGCAAGGCCTGGCGGGTGCTCCAACCTCTCCCTCGTCGCGACCAACTGAAGCTTTCGCGACACTTCCATACGTTCAAACCGCACCCACTCTACTGCGGCCTCACCACTGCTACTCGTGCCCTTCATAATAACCAGCATTCATAGCCCCCTTGCTTGTTTCATTGGTTAAACAATTGCCCAACATTGATTGCAAGGAACATTTATCGCACCGATACCACAACGCACCCTGCGCGCGCAAAGCCGCCAACGCCGCGAACACCCCTACGGAACCCCGACTCTCCAGCAACCCGACCAAACCTGACTGGATTTTGTCGCGTAGTTGTCTTGCGCCATGGACGATGATGATAGAGGTAAGATTATGCGCGTCAGCCGACGCCAAATCCCGTACTGACCTGCGTCGGCGCATTAGATTCCAACGCGAGCTCCGAAAATGACCAGGATGAGGTCATGGAGGACGTAGATGACGCCGAGGGCGACATGGAACCCGAGGAGGAGGAGAACGAAGATGAGCAGGAAGACGGAGATCGAGAAGAAACAGGAGACGACGCGCAAGACAAAGGCGACGAGGGTGCGACCGGGGACCAGAGAGAAGGCTCCAGGGCCAACTCGGCCGGTGCCAGGACATCTCCGGACCCCCAAAAGGCCAAGTTACCACATCCTTCCTCGAGTCTATTCCCGACCGTCCGACCAGAGGCCGTTATAGCCAGACTCTATGACATCGTGCCCACAATGGCTGCCCCGCAGGCCACGAGCATCAACGCCATCGCCATCACCCCCGATCTGCGATACTGGATGACAGGAGGATCTGACGGCTACATCCGAAAATACGATGGCCCGGGAACTATAAATGGCAAGCAGCTTCTGACAGTGGCACAGAGGCACCCCTTTGTGGACAGCGTAGTCAAGGCAGGCATCTTGATGTCGTATTGGGAAAACGAGGAGCCGGGTCCAGCCAACCCCAGAGGAAACGAGGAGCACGTGCTGTCGCCCGTTTACTCTCTGGCCGTTCATTCTCAAGCTCTGTGGTTGCTGTCGGGTCTCGAGTCCGGTGGCATAAACCTCCAAAGTGTGAGGCACGATGAAGGAAAGCGCATAACCTGCCTCCAGCAGCACAGCAATGCCGTAAGTGTTTTATCGTTGGCGCAGGATGAGAAGAGTGTACTCAGCGGCAGCTGGGACAAGAACGTATTCGACTGGGATCTCAACACTGGCACCGTGAAGCGTACGTTTGACGGCAGTGGAGGCCAAATTTCTGCTATTGAGCTGCGCCCGGTAAATGGGGCGCCGATTCCTGCCGACGCAATGGAGGAAGACATCAAGCCCGATGCAACATTCAGCTCGAACAACGGGAAACCCATCCAGAACGGTACCAGTGGCGGCACAAATGGTACAGACGCTCTGGCAAATACCACATCGGGCGAAGGTGCCGAGGGACAAGCCTCTCCAGCCCATGAATCGCTTTTTGGGGGCAGTGACACCGGTTCATTGTTTGGCGACAATGTCGGAGGCAACTACGGTGGAGATGAGGATGATGAGTTCTCCAGAGCTATGGGAGATATGGGCATGCCACCACTTCACGACGGGTCGGGGCAAGACGGCGGTATGGACCATTCCGCCGACATCGACATGACGAACGCCTTTGGCGCCGACTCCTCAGCGCCAGCAGTTCAACCTCCAGGAAGCGGGAGCCCTGAGGTCTCGAAACACCAGCCATCGACACAAGGCCCAGACGCCACTTTGGCAGACAGCGCTCCAGCACAGGCAACAGTCCATGATGCGGCAGCGCTGGCCGCCGCGCCGGGTCCGGGAGACCCTCCCCTGGCGGCCGATGCGCAGCTGACAGAGCCAGCGCCAGGATCTCCGTCCCTCGTCTTTGCGTCAGATCCTCCTCCGCCAGCCATGGACCCGACTCAATCCGCTGACACCGTCTTCTTCTCAGCAGCCACAGATGGCACGATTCGACTTTGGGACCGGCGTGTGCAAGATCCCGTCGCAAGGATAGGAAACCAACGTGGTGTTCCACCTTGGTGTATGGGAGCATGTTGGAGCCCGGATGGCAATTGGATTTACGCCGGTAGGCGAAACGGAACAGTAGAGGAGTACAGTATACACAAGGCTAGGAGCGGTTGGGCGCCGGAACGATCTCTGAAATTCCCCGCCGGCAGCGGAGCTGTGAGTGCGGTTCGAGCCATGCCGAATGGGCGGCATCTGGTCTGGTAAGTTTTGTTCAGAGCACTGGTTCGACTCGTCTGCAAAAGGCCTCAAAGCTGACTCGCGAATAGCGCCTCGCACGATATCTTGCGTCTCTACGACCTCAAGGACACGCGAGCCTTCAAACATTCCACTGTTCCATTCCTCATTGTTCCCGGACCTCCCCGCGCCGGTGTAATTTCCTCCCTGTACATTGATCGCACTTGCCGCTTCATGATTTCGGCTGCCGGGACGCGTGGTTGGGAAGGCACAAGTACGGAGGTGCTTATAGGGTACGAAATTGGGGTGACTGAAGACAAGTGACTTGCTTCTTGTAGGCTGTTTTCTCATATTTGGTTGGGCTTGTTGGTATTTTGGGCGCTTGGGAAACAACGACCTCTGTAGCAAGAGATAGAGATAGAGAGGAGGCGTAGAACGAAGCGCTTGGCGACGTTGATCGAGATAGAGCAGGATGCATTCACATTTGGAGTTGCAGCACAGCGGTCGCAGCGGCCTTGAATCCCGAGGACCAAAATCATACCCTTTTATTCAGCTCTACTCGTACAGGCCTCCACTCCCGGCCGTTGAATCAAGCTCCAGCACAGATATATGAGGATTGCATAGTTGTCCCGTCCAAGTCAGCGCTATCTCCAATTTCCCACAGCGGCCTAGCGCCTGGACGCCAACCCCGCTGATAAGCGGCACGCGGCAGCAGTGTCCTGTGCGCCGAGCACTGGGGCCCATTGTCAAGGCAGTCAAGCCTTACCCCGGATTGGCTCTGGGTCCTGCAGTTCCCCCAGTATCCAACTTCACCACACCACCTCCCCTGTTGCCCGGGGCTTTTATATCTGCAGGCTCGTCGACAACCTTCACACTGGATTCGAAGCCCTTCAAAGATAGCGACCAACCACTCGGAGCTCACACCGGCAATTGCCGGGAATGAGGGGCGCTGATACCCGTGACTGTTGGATACGACAGGACGTGGCATGGCACGCGCTCGCGTGCGAATAAGATGAACATGTCTCCCCCGCACTTGTCTGCACCGGCCTTGGCCGACGACGACGAAATTCAACCTCTTCTTGGGCAATTTGAAGGCCCGTCTTACAATACTTCGGCCATGGGATCCAAGGACGTCGAGACGGTTGCCACTCGCCCGGGTGGGAAACCCGGCGCCGATGACGCCGCCTTGGCCGAGGCTATTCGCCTCGAGCACAACTTGACCTTCTCTCAGGCTGTGAAACTCTACCCCGCCGCCATCGGATGGTCTGCCTTTGTATCTATTGGTGTTATTATGCTAGCCTTCGACCCTCAACTTCTCGGAAACCTCTACGCCACACCACAGTTCCAACGAGACTTCGGTTATGAATATCAAGGCTCCGTATGTCGTATTCGTCCATAGACCTCGATGGCCAACTAACGCCCACAGTATATCATAAGTGCGCTTGGATCTTTGGAAATCTGCCACTCCTATGCTAACGTGTATGCCCAGGCGCGGCATGGCAGACCGGCCTTTCCATGGGCAATCCAGTGGGCCAAGTCGTCGGCGCCCTCTTTGCGGCGTACCCAATGGACTGGTTTGGCCGGAAGCTGACCTTCGCCGCCTGCGTTGTTTTGACTGCCGCCATTGTATTCATTCAGTTCTTCGCTCGCTCCTTGCCAGTCCTGTTGGTAGGAGAGCTTCTTGGCGGTCTCGTTCTGGGCATGTACGTCGTCATCGCCCCGGCATATGCGTCAGAGGTCTGTCCCACAGCTCTCCGTGGCCACTTGACATCCTACGTCAACCTTTGCTTCGTTATGGGGCAGTTACTCGCGAATGGCGTTACCGCCGGAACATCGAAGCTCGAGAACCACTGGGCATACTCTCTTCCTTTTGCGCTCCAGTGGTTCTGGATTCTCGTCATTCCACCGGGTCTGCTCTTCGTGCCAGAGAGCCCATGGTGGCTGGTGCGGAAGGGGAGGATGGACGAGGCAGAGAGAAGCCTTCGTCGGCTGGTTTCGAAGAGGGTCAATGTTGCTGCTTCTCTCACCTTCATTGTTGAGACTGACAGACTCGAGCAAGAGCTGGAGGCAGGTAGCACGTATCAAGATTGTCTGAAGGGAGTCAACCTGAGACGGACTGAGATATCTGTTGGTGTCTACTGCACCCAAGTACTCAGCGGCATCTACCTCATCAACTATGGTACATACTTCTTTCAGCAAGCTGGCTTGCCTACCGACAAGGCGTTTGACATGGCAATTGGGTTTCTCGGTAAGTTGGGACCCGCGGTATCTCTATGGCATTCGTTTCTGACACCATTCTCTGCAGCCGTTGGATTTCTCGGCACGGTTATTTCGTGGTATTTCTTGATTCACTACGGTCGTCGGACTATCTATATCATCGGACTAGCTGCCTTGGTAATCCTGCAGCTTCTCATTGGGATCCTCGACTGTGTCCCTGGGCGTCCGTCAGGCGTCACCTGGGCGGAGTCATCTCTGATGTTGGTGTGGAATTTCACCTACGACCTGTCCGTTGGACCCGTCTGCTTTGTCCTAATATCCGAGGCATCTGCCACGCGAGTGCGTTCCAAGACGATCGCTCTCGCTACAGCTGCTCAGGGTGTGCTTGGGATCATCATGACAGTTGCAATCCCCTACATGATCAACCCAGATGAGGCCAACATGCAGGGGAAGCTCGGGTTCTTCTTCGGGGGCCTCGCCGGGCTGTGTTTCGTCTGGGCCTGGTTCCGAGTTCCAGAAACCACAGGACGGACTTACGAAGAACTAGACATCTTATTCGATAGACAGATACCTGCACGGGAGTTCAAGGGCTACGTTGTTGAGGGCGTGGCTTCCTCTGGTTTGTAGAAGCTGCATACCTCAGTATTTCCGCAGATTATCTTGGGTGTTACATTCTTGGCGCTAGCTTTCCCAGCTCGTTGCCATCCGTGTCCCTTCCTATTTGTTCATTATTTATATTGCCCTGTGTTACTGAGGTACGAAATAGCAAGGCGAAAAGGAGCCAAGCAACACAACTATTTACACAACGATATCCAACCCATTTTGTGCTACTCCCAGCTTGCCCTGTGTTACGTTGGTACAAGCCATCTCCGGTACCCGTGACTCACATCGTGAGTCTTCAACCACCTTGGTGGTAGGTTCAACAGAGGCCTGGCCGTAGCCGTTTGCTGTTGAGGCATCCGCCGATGCATCTGCTTGTTCGCCCGCGTCGTGGCTGAAAAGGGCCCACTGGCCGCCTTATTGGTTCACATTATGCCTTTCGATTATTGGTTTTTCGAGCATCTGGCCCAAAAGAAGAAGAAAAAAGAAAAAGAAAAAAAGGCTCTCTTATTGAACGTTATCTACTGGGTCTTATATATTGGGTGAAGAGATGGATCCCTTTCGGGATACGCTGCACACAACCGTCGTGTTACGTTGGTACTCACTCCACTTCCCACTTATTTTCCATCCATGGCCATGTCTTCTGCGGCTTTGGTCACCTGAGCGTTGCTGTCACCCTCATTTGAATTCGACGGCGATTGACCGCAGTCAACCCACTCGACTGGACTAGTGACATCCCAGAACGGTCTCCCATTCTCTCTTCTCCCAACTAGCAATCCAAGCACGGTCTCCTATGTCAAGTCTGAATCGTTCGAGTTGAGAGCTATCAAAGGGTTGTCGGTACTTTCAGAGGCATTGCGACACAGAGTTGAGATGCGGCGCGGGGATGGTGATTCGAATTCATCCGAGCAATCGGGGAGACCAAGATCAGATAGGTCAGAAATTCCTGACACTATCTCGCCTCTGAGTTGACGGCCACCTGGCCTGGTGGCTGACAGATGAGGCTCAAAGCGATCTGCCGTGGTATCATCGTCCTCCGAGTCTCTTTCTGGTGACTCGGAGCCCGTCTGGACAACTTGAATTTTCGGTGCAGCCTTGGACGCGAAGCCAATTCGGGCCTTGAGACGAGAAAAAATACTACAATTTGACAACTCTGAGACTAATTGGGCGCTGTATGGCGTAAAAGGCTCTCGCATTTGCTAGCCCTCGGTGACGAATATCAACCTGTAACCTACGTCGTACCGGAAGGAAGAGCTTCTGGGGGCTAGATATCTTGATTCTAATGCATAAAATTCCGCTACCAGTGAACAACCATATAGTTCTCCATCTCGAATGGCCTATCTAGATAATAATGGAAGCGTTGATGTCTTTGTGCGGTCAGTATCGTGTCGTTGCCAAAGACTATATTGAGAACTCTACCCTTTGTTACACGACAGACATCGCATTTAAGATGACAAAGAGTTTTTTTCTTTTGGAAAAGATAGCCAGAGATGAAACAATTTAGCCATCGCAGTTTCAATCGCCCGTAGAAGACGAGTAGTCTTGGCTGCATAACAAGTCCGTAAATTCGGAGAAGCTGCAGAGGGTACGAATACTTATGAAATCCAAAGGAGTTGTCTGGGACTTGAGACAATGAAAGTTCAAGCTTTGTATCTAGATATTAGACATGCACGAGGAGTTGAATGTGGTAAGATGAGCTTCGAATGGTATCAAGGGGCGATAATGCTTCATACAGGCACTGCCTTGAAGGTCGAGTTTGACCTCTCATCGCCAACACTTTCAGGACACATTTGGAACTCAATTACGAACGAGATCCCCTACTTCTCCCGAAGTATCATATGTTTCAAGATGTCGAAGATAAATATAGGGCAAATAGGGAAATGCTGGAAGGATATAACAGCGGAGAAGGTAGTCGTAACGCCGGCAAGGCACGCATCAGAGTCGCCCATCCGGTTTCCCAATACACCATCAAGCTGGATTCTACTATCGGCCGAGAAAGAAGAAAAAAAACCTGGAAAGAGAAGCATCGAGAAAGATGCAGTGCTTCAGAATAAAGCTATTGATATTTATTCTGACGCAGCCTACCCAGACCGCCCACCCCCTTTCTGTAGATCATTGTACGCAAGAGCGGTCTTAACCCCGGCTATGTTGCTTTGACCTCACTGCCAATCAGCTGGCTCTTTGGCATGGGGTACAGTCAATTGCGCATGTTGAACGAGTGATCAACCGCCAAGGCCTGGTAAGCTGCAGTGCATCACAACTCATCTTCCCCGCATCAAGTTTTCGGCGAGAAGGCCGACAAGAAACGCAACGTCACCTCGGCAGGCCATCTACCGAACCTGAGTGCCAGCCTCTTCCCCTCATCCCCACGGGTTTCCCCTCACCCCCCACGGGGTAATGGAAATAGTACAAGAGGTAACGACTGACCGCGCCCTAGAGTGTGGTGTCGCTCAATTGTTATGGTAAACTACTCTGTTCCACCAAGAAGAAAACCATCGACAACACCATGGAGAAGAACACCGGTGGAAACGACAAAGCCAGCATTGAACAGGATGAGAACATCACCTCCAACACACTGAAGCCCTCGGCATCAATCCCGACGCCCGAAGAATGGGCACAGCACTTTACAGGCCAGGATGAGTCCTGGCACAAGGATTTTGACAAGAATCTGCTACGCAAGGTGGACAGACGTCTAATGCCCACGTTGGTCGTAATGTACCTCCTCAACTTTCTTGATCGATCCAATCTGGCACAGGCTCGCCAGGGTACTCTCGAGGCCGATCTAGGCATGTCCGGCACCGACTTCAACCTGGGGACATCCATCTTCTTCGTTGGATACCTCCTCATGCAGCTTCCCTCCAATTTGCTGTTGACCCGCGTGCGGCCTTCGTTCTACCTGGCCCTGTCTTGCTGCCTTTGGGGTATTGTGTCAACCTGTAACGCCGGAGCAAAGACTTTCACACACCTGGTGGTGATTCGATTCTTCCTCGGTTTCGTCGAGGCACCCTTCTTTGTAAGTCTACATTCCAATCTCACTCGGATCCACACTAACTCGAGTCTCCAGCCAGGCGCGGTATTTCTCATGTCTTCCTGGTACACCCGTGCCGAGTTAACTCGACGGATTGCCTACCTCTACGCCGGCAATGCTTTGGCCAACATGTTTGGCGGATTGCTAGGCGCCGCCATCCTCGGTGGCCTCGAAGGGGACATGGGCATCGCGGGATGGAGATGGCTCTTTATCATTGTGAGTGTGTCCTTGCACGCAAATGGAATACAAAAAGGGCAGGCCGAGTTAACCAAGGTCTTCCGCACAGGAGGGTGTTGTTGCCATTGCGTTTGCGCTGGTCGCCATGTGGATCTTGCCTGATTACCCTCACACGACCAAGTGGCTGAGCGAAGAGGAGCGAGCATACGCCGCGTGGCGCCTGATCGAAGACATTCAGGAAGCCGACACGTACGGCGAGCAGGGAATATTGGATGGCGTCAAGATGGCTGTGCGCGACTACCGCCTGTACATCTTTGTCCTGATGCAACACATCAGTTTGATATCGCAGACGTTCCAGTACTTTTTCCCAACTATTGTGGGAACGCTCGGGTACGGAAAGATCAATACGCTTTGGCTCACTGCCCCTGCCTGGGTAAGTTAATATCTCGATCATCATCTGCTCGAGGTTGATAGACTTTGTGACTCACGCTCCTCTCTAGTGCGCGACATTCCTCATCTCGGTGTGCGTCACTTGGTCCTCGGCAAAGACCAAGGACCGGTCCATCCACATCGTTTGCCTTACGCTTGTCTCGGCCACTGGAAACGCCATCGCCACTGGTTCGACTTCAGTTGGAGCCCGCTACTTTGCCATGTTTCTCATGCCCATGGGGGCAATCTCCGCGTGTAAGCAGTTGTCCCTCCCTGAATTTAGCTGCTTAGTTGTTGTCCGCGCCCTTACGTGTCTGACGTGCAGACCAAATCATCGTGTCATGGGTCGCCAATTCTTTTCCTCGACCACTCGTCAAACGGTCAGCGTGCATTGCTATTTCCAACATGATAGGAAATACAGCAACCATCTACGGCTCGTATGAATCCACCCGGTGCAAAACAATCTGCCCCACTGCCAGCTAACACAGAATTAGATACATGTATCCCAGCAGCACGGGACCTCAATATATTCCAGGCGGCACTGCCAACGCTGTCATCTGCTTGCTGGTCGGCGTGCTTGCGCTTGTTCTTCGCTACCTCCACATATGGGAGAACAAGAAGCTGGAAATGGCGGAGCAAGAGGCGGCGTGGGTGGCAGAGGGGGGCGAGAAGATGCCTGTCGATATGACGCAAGAAAAGAGAGCCGCTGGGTTCAGATATGTGTACTAGAGAAGCAGACCGTCGGTGCGGCGTACTGGACGGAATGTTATGGTGATGGGGCTCTGGGAGGATCTTGTTGCGAGGTGAGAGCTGACTGGCGGGTTCGTTGTTGGAATTGGAGCATGGTAGTTTTGCGAGGAGACCAAGGAGGGTGAAGCTCTGTGTTGAAGCGCTAAGCAAGATACCCCAATATCAAAAGGCAGACAGGCTTACTCATTACTTGACTGGTGTAGCAGCAACGACAAGTCTTCTCAACGACATCCATACAGCACTTTGACCGGGCTCCGTCTTGATGCCAAGAACCTCCGACACTAGTGCTGGAGCTTCCGGATTGGCCTAAGAAGCCAAAGCCGATTAGTGGGGCCCACGTCCGCATGGCTGGGTTGCAGGTGGCTGCGCCTCCCGGACGCCGCCCCGTCTAAAGACGGCGATACCAAGATGGCTGATGCCGTCAGACCCCATGCCTATTTGCACCGCTGTGACGAGGCGACCTTGTCTTGTATAAGAACACGGAACCGAGAGAGATTCGGTCAATTCGAGCATTCATTCTAATACCACCCAGCCTTGTCGGTCCCCGAAGCGGTCTAATAAGCTGTCATCTCCCCGGCAGCTGGACACCGTCTACTTTAACCTCAATCGCTCTGAATCTTGGGTCGGCAATCAAACAAGAAACTCATTCCATTTACACTCCTTTGTGCGGAAGATCAGTACTCACCATGGCCACCGAGAGCGCCCGAACGCTCTTCTTCCCAGCTCCCGATCCGCCAACACCTCTAGGCCGCTACCGCATTCTCTCCCCCAACGCCGCTATCCGCGTCTCCCCGCTCCAGATGGGCACCATGTCCCTCGGAACAGCCTGGTCCGACGGCATGGGCCCCATGGACAAGTCGACGGCCTTCCACATTCTTGATGCTTACCTTGACGCGGGCGGAAACTTCTTCGATTGCTCCAACGGCTATCAGCACGAGCAGTCCGAGGCCTGGCTGGGCGAGTGGATGTCCCTTCGCGGTGTCCGCGACCGCTGCGTCGTCGCCACCAAGTTCTCGGCCGACTACCGTATGCACGACCTCGGCAAGGGCCGTTGCCCGAACCACGGCGGCAATTCGCGCGCCTCCATGCACCTCAGCCTCCGTGACTCCCTCGCCAAGCTGCAAACCGAGTGGATCGACGTCTTCTACGTCCAGTGGTGGGACTACACGGCCTCAGTTGAAGAGGTTATGGACTCGTTGCATTTTCTCGTGCAACAGGGCAAGATACACTACCTTGGCATCTCAAACTGCCCGGCTTGGATCGTCAGCACCGCCAACACGTATGCGCGCGCCCACGGCAAGACGCCTTTCTCTATATACCAGGGACATTATAGCGTCTTGATGCGCGACATGGAGCGTGACATCATCCCCATGGCGCGGCAGTTCGGCATGGCTATCGCCCCGTACGGTGCTGCCGGTATGGGTAAGTTCAAGACCCGTCACATGATCGAGCAGAGGCGGCGGAGCGGCGACGGCCAGGCCTTCCGTCACCTGGCAGACCAGTCCGAGGCCGAGATACGTATGAGCAAGGCTCTCGCTGACGTCGCCGAGGAGCTGGGCATCAGCTCCATCACGGCCGTCGCGCTGGCCTATGTCATGGCCAAGGTGCCCTACGTCTTCCCCGTCGTTGGCGGTCGTAAAGTGGAGCATATGCTAGACAACATCGACTCCCTCAAAATTCAGCTGTCGCCTTCACAGATCGAGTATCTCGAGAGCGTGAACAAATGGGAGCCTGGCTGGCCATACGACGTGATGGGTTGGGATCCTCATGTCTCAGGCGCGCCGCCACCCTCCGTCGCTGCGTCGGCCAAGTTGGATCTTGTGAGAAGACCCAAGGCCATCGGCTACAGCTGAGTCCATGGCTAGGCAAGGGCGGGAAGGCCTCGAGCGTTGGAAACTGGCATGCTTGGTTCTTTCGGGAGTAAATACGGTTGTCTCTAGCATCATAGATGGTTCATAGTTGATGAGAAAGGGAGTCAGAGTAATATAGTACCATGTGCCCCATAAAATCCCCCGCTCATGCTTGCTGATCTAACCTACTAGAACCACTTTCCAACATAGATCACCATTCCCCGTTTCGAGTGAGCCGTTCCGATGATACATCATGGCCAGGCTCTCGGAGGAAAAAGAATTAGGAATCAAGCAGAGGGGAAATGGGTTGATAAACGTGTTGGTGACGGCACTAGAAGACATTACGCAGGGGGTAGGTGGTTGAGTACATTCCCATACACACGTGAAGGTCAACCTACTGAAAGGGGGCAGGTCGATCTGCGTCTGAAACACTTCTCACTGAGATGGCTGTTGCGTAGAACAATGAAGTATTTTGGGCGCAGATGCTTGATTCAGTTTCATACTGGTTCATCCTGGAATCCGCAGACAGCGTACCACCTCCGCTACGCAGTCCTCTAGTCTTTCCAGGTTTCGCTGGACCACATGGCCAGCTCTCGAAGTGACCCTGTAAGAACACCATGGCTCCGCATCTCCTTGGCTCAGCCAGCGAGCGAGCGCGTAGACATTGCGAAATGTGCGCGCTGCATCGTAGGTGTGAGGTACAACACCGTCCTTGGCCACAGCCTCTGGCGATTGATGTCGCCAAACCGGCCGCTTCGGACATGTTGCGGGGACCAAGTTTTGTCTCTCATGCAAAAGTCTGCGAAGGACATCGAAAAACGATCGGCCATGGGAATCGAGCGATGACCATACTACCGGCATGACAATGCTTCCCGTACTCCCGAATTAATCAAAGGAAATGACTTATCATACATAGGGTTGATTTTCGCAGCGCGCCGTGGATTTCAACGGAGTACAGAGCGATATCCGTGGTAAGTAAAACCCCGATCCTTTGCCATCGATACTGCTTAGGGACCATTTCAGTCTTCATGCTGGCGTCCAAAGTGCGTTAGCCCACAATGTTACTCGCATTGCATCCAGTCGGGTCGAAACACTCTCCTGCCCAGGTTTGCCACGGAATGCAGACGTGGGCTCTGCGCCTTGCGTTTTCTCTGGGGAAAATCGAAGCAGCATCCTGGCGACAGAATTGACGGGAAGGCAAGGGTCTCGCTTTCTCAAATCGCCCTACAACTGGGCACTGACCGTTCGTTCACAGGGTTCGACCATGAAGTGATACATAGGTGTGATGGTCATCTGCGCGTTGGTGGGATGCCAACCTCCGCCCAAATCGTTCAGTTGACGAGGCCCTGGTTGGACGGCTGCAGTCAAGCTTGTCCGAGCTGTTTGCCCCAAATCCTGTAGCATGGTTGCTGTTTACTGCTGGGGTTGCGCTGCTGGTGACGAGACTCTCTCTATACAGTCACATAGTTGCTGGCCGCTTATGAGCAAACCAAACGGGGCGGCAGGGGCACAATGGAACGACGTTTTGATTTGAATCTATCGATCGCATTTGACATTTGACCATCAACCGTAATGGAACACCTCTTTCGTGAGCGACGCCTCCGCCTCTTTTTGGCCTACCCGTTGCCATTCGTGTTCCTATCCAATGCCGTGTCCGTCCCTTTTTTTGCCCAAATCCACGGCCCAAAGAAAAATGATATCCGAAACTTTGGGGTCTGGCCTCCCACAGGGCAATTACCATTATATACTATATTGATCGGCTGGCGGACTCGCTAGCAACAATTCATCTGACAAGGACAAAGGAAATCAACTTTTTTCTGTTTTGCGAAAATGAATGTTATCATGGCCCCACAGGGGCGTTGTAGTATTGTACAGGCACCAGCGGCCATTCCGTCGACATTGGCGTCGGTGCTGGTGCGTTTTCGTCGACAACGGTGCTGGAGAAGCTCTCCCAGTCCTCAAAGACCATGTTGTCGGGGATATATTGGAAGTTCATGGGCTGTGCCTCCGGCGGCGGGGGTGGAAGCTCTCTGTCGAGCGACGCCCGGCGCAGAGGTTCTGTTGCAGCGCGCGGCTGTGAGGTATGGAACAAAGGCGCCGGCATCATAGATTGCCCCCTCATCTGGTCCATAAAAGGCGACGTTGAAGAGTCCTGCGACGGCAGGACAGGAGGCTGGGGTGACTGAGTGGGCAGCGTCTGCGAGGGTATCGAAGGTGGCGGGAGCAGCGGCTGAGGGGGGTATTGTTGAGGAATAGCAGGAGCAGGAGGGTAACATTGCGAGTATTGCATAGGCGGTGACGCCGGGACAGGTAGGAAAACGAGGTCGGCAAGCTTGTAAGCAATGGCGACAATGGATTCGGCTTCGGTGCTGGAGCCCGAAAAGAATTCGAGAAGGTCCTGAAGTTGACCAGGGCTCTCATTCTCCATGAACCCTTGAGCGCGGCCAGTCTGCGTGGGATTCCAGCTGAAGTTGGGCTGACGCCCGCTAAACTCGTTGGCCTTGGACATGAGAATATCCTTCCAGGCTTCGTGGATGAGAGGCTGATGGAGGAGGCCGTAAATGACTCTGGAATGCATCCAGTCGGACTTTGTCTTGCCAGACTCGAAATGTCTCGCGACGTGCTCAACGTGGCGCTCTCTAGAGGGGTGGAGTGCGGAGCAGAAGCCGCAAGCCCAGTATTTTCTCCTCTTCAGATACTTGACCACCTTTTCCGAGTGAGGACATGTCTTGCAGCCGTGCGAGGCCTTGTGGTGCTGATTAAAGGTGTTGGCCCCCCAGAAACTCCTGTTGCAGCCAGGCTCAGGGCAAGGGTACTTCTTCCAACGCTCGTGGAACTCTTCTTCATGGCGCTTCCAGTCGTACTTGCGCTTGAATCTAGTCTCACACGACGTGCACCAGTAGAAATTGAAACGGCCGGGGCCCCATCCCGTTTGTGCGCTGGCTACCTGAGGAAGACTGCCCGGAACGCCAACGGCGGCTTGGGGTGCGGATTGCTGGGATGGCGAAGGAGTTTGGGACGTTTGGGAGTAGTGTGTTGCGACGGTAGCGTTCGAATTGGCGGAGCCCATGGACCAGATGCTAGCATGACCGGAAGAACCCGAGCTTGTCGATGATACGGAGATACGTGGTCGGTGACCAATTTGGCCATGGCATATTGCTGGGGGAACAAGAGGGACGTTAGCAGAGTGTCCCCATTTTCTTTTCTTTGGCGCCGGCTTGGAGCAGGAATAGGGAACAAACCTCGAGTGGAAGCGTCCTCCAAAGGGGCGTCTTGGGGTGTCTGTTGGTGTGTCCTGTCGTCGCCTGCCTCCCACATTTGCAACAAAACTTCGCGCGACAGTCCCGAGCTCTTCAAAGCCTCAAGCGTCCTCCTGGCATCCGCCAGCACGTCGGCCGGAGCATCTTGCATAGGGTGATCCATCGGAACAATATCCCACTCTCCTTCTTTTGTTCAGCAAAGACGAATCGATTCTGGTTGTCGACTTTTCACGTTGAGTAAATGTCGCGCGGTACGGCGGCGTGGATGCGGCGGGTCGAAAGAGCGGCGGTAATTAACGCGAGCTAGACGCGGCGATCTGGATCTGAATGTGGTCGTGGCGGTGGTGGTAGTAGGCGGGTGGTGATGGGTGTGGTGAGAAGTGCGCGAGGATAGAACAGAAAAGATTCGGCAGAAGAGCAGAGCGAAGCCGGACAGCGACGGGTAGATGGAGCAAAATCAAGAGGATGGCAAGAAGGCAATGTTGTGGACGAGACGTATGTCGCGGAGATATAATAAGAAACGAGCGTGGGTGTGGATTGGTTGGTATTAAGGGTGAAGGCGAAGCAAAGTAGGTGAAGGTAAGGGTAAGGTAGGTAAGATAAGGTGAGGTGTGGTCGAGTAAAGTAGAAAGTAGTGTAGAGCAGAGGTGCGGTGCGGTGGGGAGCGGAGCGAGAGGACGGGTTAAGTTAGGCGGGAAAAGACTGGCGTGGTGTTGGTGGTGTTGGTAGTCGGACGCTTTGTGGGAAGCGAGCGTGTGCTTTGAATCAAAGCCAGCAGAAGCTTGGGCAGGTTAGTCAGGAACCTAGCGTGGAGAGGGAACGACTAGGGGACCGCAAACTAGGACGAGGAGGCGCGCGAGGTGGTAGGGGCCTTACAGCAGTGTCCGAACAATCCCTGCACGAAATGTTAGCGCGCCTCTTCTACCCGGCCGACGTCGAGGTTAGGCAGATTGGACCCGGGTACGGGTACGGGGGCGAGAGAGAGGAGCAGAGCGCACACAGGACTGCGTACAGCGTGGAAGAAGACCAGCCAAGGCAGTGAATTTGAAGTGTTCAGGTGGAGGCAGAGCAGCAGAGGTAAAGAGAGGCAGGGCAGCAGCAGTGGGCAAGAGTATTGTATGTATGTGTGCGTGCGGTGTCTGTGAAGCTGCTGGTTGCTGCATATGCAGGCGGACCAGACAGACAGATATTGCGCTTGTCAATTCCGTCCGATGTTTGGGGGGGACAGGACGAGGTGATCTCCCACCCCTGGCCCCAGACCTGGACCCGGACTGTGGACAGAACCTGGCAGCGATGATGACAGCGAGCAGACAAGCAGGCACGCCGGCGAGCAATCAACAGAGCAAGCAAGCAACCCCAAAGAGCCAGAAGATTTTTTCCCCCTTCCCCTTCCGTCTTTCTTCTTGCCAGTTGCGCGTCGCGCGCCGTGTCCGTATTGCCCCTCGGGTCACACGCAGGAACATCACTAACATGCAGACGAGGAGTGTTTCACTCTTCTGGCAAGTGCGCTTGCTTGCAACGCAAGGTAGAGTGCCTTGGATGCAGGAGAAAAAGTAGGTAGGTAGGAATAGAGAGCGCGATGCAGGCGTAGGCGCACGCAGACGCAGGCGCAGGTAGGGTTGGGCTGGGGGGCGTGTGTGAAGGACAAGGACGGGAACTGGGGGGGATGGGCGGTCGAAAAGTAACAGGAGCAAGGAGCAGGGACGATCCCGCGATGAAACGAACCTCTCAGCGTGTCATCGTTCGGTTCCGGCAGACGATCTTCTCACGAGTGGTGCGCACCGCAGTCGCGGGAACAGACCATACGGAGCTGTATCTTGGGCGATTTGGACGCGGATGGGCGGGAAGGGGGTTAACGTCCGCGATGGCGAGGCAAGCCCGGGGCGCGCGTATGCGTATGCCAGTGCTGTGCGTGTGATGCGGCTGTTGAGACTTGCGCTCCGTCCAATTCGGGCCCGTCGGTTCCTGGAAAGTGGAGGGAGGGGGGGAGGGGCGTGGCACGAGGCGTTTGGCTAGCCAAGAGACGGGCGAACGAACGATGCGCGAAGGGTGGGAGAAGAAAAGAGGAAGACCAGATGGGGAAAAAACAAAAACAAAAGTAGGGACGGGCGGAGGAGAAGGAGGGAGGGAGGGGTGGTGTTTGGAAGCTTCAGCCTCGCTGGGATCAGGGGGGCAATGGGTACGAGGCAGCAGGCAGAGGCAGGCAGTTAGTTCACAGTTGGCAGTTGGGGACGCGGTGAGCGCGCGCGCGCGCACGAGGAATGTGAGTGATGTGATGGGATGAGGCGTGGGTGCGAGATGGGATGGCGGTCGGATGGCGGATGCCAGTGGCATGGGATGCGAGAAACGGGGACGGGGAACGGACGGAAGCGAGAGAAAAGGCGAAAGTGACGGAGCCACGGGAGAGGGCAACAATGGCCTCTGGACAATAGATGCGCCGAGGAGCAAAAATTCAGTAGGCAAGGTACCGAGTAGCAAGTACAGTGTAGACATCAACTCCAAGCCAAGCTCAGGCCATGGGGGACAGTGCTCCTGGCCTTGACGTAAGGTGCTCAGCCAAGCACCTGGTACCGCAACAGCCGGCGCAAGTAGGCATAGCACAACATAGGTAGGCAATTCAATTACCACCACGGCACAAATTGCGCTGTGTGTACACTACTGCAAGTACAACGAACATCGCAATCGGGGAACCAGCATCTCAGATCAATTGTGATGTGCACTACTACGCGGCGAGCGAAAGGGCATGGGGCCGCCGGCTGGATAAGGTATGGAGTCCCTCCACCTCGCACCAAACCAGGTAGGCAGGTACCGTACCTGATCTTACGCACAATATCCCGTCCGTTATTATAGTGCTCCGGCCGCTAGAGGCCCGCGCTAGGAAGCAAGCGAAAGCCAGCGAGAGAAGAAACGGAAAGGATGGAAGGGGAAGGGGAAGGCAACGTGCGGGAACGGCGCGTGGCACAGGCCGCAGGCGTTAAGCTGGCTGGCTTCCCTTCCTTGGCTTCAAGGTTCCAAGGTTGGCCGCCCGGCAGCTCCAGCGCCAAACAGAACGAGGAGAGAGAAAAGCCAAGCAGCATTCACAGTGAACAGCAGTTGCACGCTCCCCCGCTTCTTTATCGGGGCTAATCCGAAACAGGTATTCGCAGGGCGTGTGCACCACGACGCTAGACATCAGCAAAGTTTAGAGTCCCCAATCAACCGCCTTTTTTTTTCCCATCCCGTCTTCTACTCGCAGTAAGGGATTTTTCATAATGATTCTTCCCGCTGGTCTGTCTGCCGAGTAAAATGTTACACTCCTTCATCGGGTAACCGTTAACGGCTTCTCCAACGGCAAAAAGTGCCTCCTCCTCGGGCTTTCATCCTGCTGCCGCTCCTTCCCCCTTTTCCTCACTTCCCTTGCCCGCCCGGAATGGCGCAGCGCTCAGCAGCGCGGGGGCGAAGAATGAAAATTTCCAATGCCTGGCTGCGATATTTTACCGACAGCCGCAAGTAGAATGCCAGAATCAAAAGACTCGCAACGAAACGGCTCACTGATTGCTGGCTACCGCGCCGTGATTGGTGGACAGATCACCTGAAACAAATTCAGGACCACTCACCGACACGCCACGGGCGGCCCAGCGTTTCGAAACAAGAGCAGAGAGGGAAACGCCAGGACTTGCCTCCAACGCTCGCAGCAGTGGCAAGTGCTGCAGCATTCGCAGCACCAGCACACCCAACACACCTCACCATCCAACACCTTAGCACTGCGCAGGCTAAGGGGGTTACTTAACTTAATTCGTACCTTACAGCTGCTCCGCCTCAGCAGCCTAGCTGACCACGACAAGATGCCCAGAATCTGTCCCTGCCACTAAGGTACAGGTAGGGCGCAGAACGAAAAGGGGGCTGAGAGCTCTCACCTCAAGGTTTGGGGGTGGTCAGGCACACTCAGCGAGCTTACAGGGAGCTCCTAGCGAGCCTTGGAACCCTTGAGATGATGGGCCAGGGTAGCTACAGAAACCTGCAAGGGTGTCTGCAGGGGCCTATTACCGGTTTTGGCCAGCTTTAATAAGATGATGGGGCGAGGATGGAAGGATGAGGAGAAACAATTAGCGGTAAACAGCGATGTGATTGGCTGGGCATCGCCATGATGGGCCTCAATGGAGCTCCTCTGACAGACCGGGGGTGTTTTTCTTTTTTCTTTCGTGGCTTCTTGTTCATTCTTTTTCTTCTTTCACCCACGTCCTCGCTGCCTGGCCCTGGCCCTGCTGGACAATCCCATACAGGCCATATCTAGTAAACACGCAAGGTAAAGTATTGTGCGGTGAGATTTATTTACCTTGACCACCTTGACGGTACCGTGATCATGGTTGTATGGAGTCAAGGTCAGCAAGGAAGGCATGGGCCCTGGCCCGCCTACGACAGCAGCGTCCAGTACTTACGCGGTCATAATATGCCACACTCAGCAGTATCCTTACTTTGCACAGCGCAAATAGCTGTCAAATATGCCAAACGCTTGCCGTCATCCACAACTCGTGCTGGTCCGTGAAGTTATGTCGTAGCAGGCCGTGTGCTACTGGCGCTTTGCCAACGGCACCCGTCCCTTCCCTTGCTAGCGGCAACGTGATGCGTGGGCGTGGGCGTGGATGGATGTGGATGGGGCCATCCGGTTTCCAGGACCGGCGTTTTTGATCGGTTCGTCTCGTCTTTTTTTAGGACCTGCAACTCCCGCCCTTCAGCCATTTTCCCTCGCCAAACTACCTGGTCTTCGAAGAACACTCTATTCGGGGCACATCAACGCTGAGCACGGCCGAAATGATGTGGAATCGGGAATCCAGAATAGCAGAGCGAGAGCGACGCAACCCCCAAATCCGTCAGGCCAAACGCCTCAACAAGCCAATCAGTCTCAAATTAGCTTCCGTGGCGACAGCCTGGGCCCTCAGCAGCGGCAGAAGCTACAGTAACATGACGATGATATTCGATGCTCGTAATGATGGGTGTTCGAGTTGGGCCCGGCATTCAATTGCAAACCAGACCACGACGCCCCTTGGCCCCTTCTACCCCTTCCAAGTTCCCCATGCCTCTTTGGGTCACGTTGATAGTTTCGGCTCCGCCCTCTTGTGTCATGTCATCCCATGACAATCGCAATCGCAAATGGAGCAGCCCAAACACGATCCGCACTGGCGCTGGAAAGCCTGGCATGAGATTGGCACACACCTTGAACTTGGGGCCCGTTGCGGACCCTGAGACCCTCTTCTTGTGCCCTTTGGTCGGTTTCTCCTGTTGGTCTGTTCTGGGCCGCGGGAGAGTCAGCTTGCATGGTGCACGCTTCTATACGCTTGTACGAGGACCGGCTGAACGAGCGCATGTATGCATACCCGGCCTGTGCAGCTAGCTGTAGAAGTATGTACCACGCCCGAGGCTGCTGTCAAGTCGTGATCCAAGCATCCGAAGCTGCCTTTACATTTACGGATACCCACTGCTTGCAACCTTGGTACCTTAGGGCCGGTCGACGGGGTGCGGAGTAAGCTTCATGTATATGCATGCTCCGCACCTTGCGTACGTACGCACGTATCGGGCCCGTCTCCAGCTCCAGTTCGCTCAGCAAAGGCCGGATAGCAGATGATGACTGGTCGAGTCTCGCATCAAGCTCTTGGGGAGAAGCATCAAGTGATGCACAGACAACCAGTGGCAACACCATGGTGCAAACAATAGACAGCCAAGCCAAAGAAATCGGGCTATTGGCCTGACCCTGCATGGCTGTGTTTGCACTGCACCCTCAACACCAATGTTCGTTTAATGCCTGTTGCTGCTGACGTTGTTTCTTTTCGTCATTGGGGGTTGCATGTTGGTTGGCAACAGCCGCAAAACCGGCTACCTTTCCGTATTGGGCGGGCGAATAGGACAAGGCGCCTGACGTGTCCAGGGTTGACTGCCGCATCTTGCTTCATCTTGCCTTACGAACATCAAAAAGACGACAGTGGTGGTGGTCAAGAGACCAGTTGTGAAGTGTAAAATATTGAAACTGAGCTGAGCAGAGCAGGCCCGGCAGGATCCATGGAAGGAAGGTACATGCCCTCCCAGGTGTCCAGCTAGTCGGATCCGAAGCGCCGCCGACGCCGGCCGCGATGTGCTGCGCTGCATTGTACGCAGCAAGGTGGAAGGTACCTTACGTCGGGCGACGTGTTTGCTGATAGGCTGACGAGCTCTGCACGGAGTTCGAATCCGTCCATACGGAAGCTCTGCAGCCCTAGCCTTTTCGCCTCTTCAGACGAACGACTCGACTCCTGCATCTCTCCTCGCCCGCCATCCCAGCATGTTTCAAGTGATTTGCCCCTTTTGGATGTTTGATGGACAGGATGGGATGAGATGGAAACGTGTCAGAGGTGCGCGCACCAATGGCCGACTACAAGCCATCCGGGCTTTGCTAGGCAAACCATGTGATGCCGTTGCCAACGGGCGGCGCGAGAGCTTGGGGCATCACGCCGCACGCCGAGATGGGGCCTGTGACCTGGGGCATGGGACATGGGCCATGGGGCCTGGCTCGTTCATTGATCGATCATTGGAAAATGGGTGCAGCGGTGTCGGGCTCCCCAGACCCAGCCAGTGGCAATAACTGGCAATAACGAGTTGTCCATTGTTCTTGTGCGGCACGCCATCCCGAGGAATAGGACCCGAGGTAAAGGTACGCACTCGGCATCTTCCCGACGTGTTAAACTTCCTGTCCGTGTCTGTGCCTGGACACATGTCCGGTGCTTGCTGGCGGCGTTGCCGGTGCTGGTGCTGAATGCTGCTGATAATACGCGCGCACTATGAAAATCCCCCACAGGGCCGTCATGGCTTACTCACCCGCTCGCCGGCTGACGTCTGTTTGACCCAGAACTCGGCCGATCCCTGCTCTGCGCTTCGCTGCTCTGATCTGCTCGACTTCTCTATCTCTTCAGCCGTGGCATCTCGACCGAACTGGCTCCCTCTCGCGTTTCGTTCGAGATACCCGGCTGCTCAGAGCCAGACTAGACCCTACCGAGGTAGCTCAAACCGTCTCTCTTCCGACAACCGGGTCGACATCGCTTCATCCTGTCGTGATAATAAGTGCCGCCAAAAAGGACAGTGCCAAGACCAGCCAGCCAATACCAATCAATACTGGCCAATTCGACGAGCCCTGAAGCTCCCCACGGCCCAGGCCCAGAGCCAGGGGTACCGCGGCCTGCTTGACGGAGCAACGAAGCAGAGGCGAAGGGGACCAGGGGAAAAGAAAAAGGGGGGCGTGGAAGGGAAGCGACGCGCAGACCCAGCAACAGCAACAGCAGCAGCAACAGCAGCAGCAGCACACTTTCGATTTCCAGACTAAAGAGGGTCCGAGAGCACTCAATCAGAGATACCAAGTTTGATGAGACTGTGGGCTGGCGCCTCACACAAGCGGTTAAGCTGGTGCTGGTGCTGGTGCTGGTGCTAGTGCCGCGACAAGTTTGTGCCCCGAGGACGAGAATGAGATCGGTCCAACCGCTGTCAGCACATCAAATGATCTTTTGACGATCGTCCCTTGCCGAGACCATGACTGCTGCGCTGGCCGATGGATCTGATGGAACCCAACGACGACTCGTTTGCTTGCTTTTTGCATCCCAAAACGCCCATCAGTCGCCGTCAACGGCAATCACATGGATCGCGATGGTGCATCATCAATCACCACGCGACACCGACGCCGACGCCGACGCCGACAGCAACGTCGACTCGCATTCTGAGACTTCCTTCCCCCCTCCTCGTCCTCCTCGTCCTTGTCCTCGGCCTCCGCCTCCCCCATGTTGCACCCATGCGTCTGTCCATCTGTCTGGTGTCTGTCTGGCAGCCGCTCCGCTCCGTCTTGCTTGCACCGCGTCGCCGTGTCTGAGCCTCTCTGTCTGCAGGGTAGGGTAGGGTGCCATTCACGTCTACACTATGCATGCACTACCACTGACCGCGACTACTCCCGCGTCTTGTCGGATGCGCGGGCTCGTTCTCATCACCGAAGAAGAAAAGGTGGCTTGCCAGACTTCGCGCCGCTTCCCCTTGGCGTCATGCAGCATAAGCAGCGCCAGCTCCCGCAGCGGCAGCGCCAAAAGTCAATTCTCCAAACCTTGGCAATGGCTTCTCCCATTCACCAGTCACACACCCCTCACCCTCACCCTCACCTTCACCCTCAGCCGGAGCCTCAGCCTCAGCCTCATCACGGCAGGAAGAAGAAAACGAGTTTCAACAACGGAACGGGCTGCACAAACACGAGCAAGCCCGGCTCGTTGCTGCTCGCCATGCGGCCCGTGTCTGCCCGTTTGAGGAAATTAGCCCTGCAGCTAATCCCGAGGCCGTGGACACCAAAGTCCAAACTGGGGTTGGCACCGGCACGCAGCCACCAAGCCCGAACCCGCCTCGGCTTCGCTCGATTCGGATGCTTCGCGAGTCACACGCCAGCCCGCTGCCTCTTGAACTGACTTCCTCCCGCTCCTCGCCCAATCAGCTCCCGCCTGCAATCACAGAGGCTTGAAAGCCTCGTCGACGCCTCTTCTCAACCCATCTTACGAGGGTGCGTCCGGCCTGGCTATTCTTGCATCAGATCGGACAACAACCACATCCGCACCGCGTCGACTTGCTTGATGGACGCCAAACTTGTACGCCCGTGCTAGAGCGGCTTCTCGTCCTCTCGACGGTGCCGTTTCTCTTCATCCGAGGCTGCGCTTTACACTATCTCAGCCCAAGCCAACGCTGTTCCAATTCCCAGACGAACGTCAATGCCCCCCTCCGCGGGCCTACGCTTGTTCGCCTCTGCCATCCCATCATGGCCTTCCTATCCGAGACCCGTCAGGCTAAGGGGGCAACACATACCCTATTTCAGGAACGCGCACATTGAGAGCCCGTCGACCATTAAAATCTCTTCAACGCGACGAGATCCGTTGAGCCCATCGCGGCCAGACAACGTGGCGAGTTCAATCTCACCGACTCCAGTGTGGCAGCTAGCCCACTTGATCGCCATTGTCTCCGAGATCTGCGGCATGGGCCATCCCCCGCAGACTCCTTCCAGAGCAAGCGCAGCTTCGACGCTCACGCCGAAGACACCGTGGTGCGCTTCTTCCGCACCCCTTCCGCGACGTTCTAGCACTAGGTTTCCACCGTCGATGGCGCCGGGGTGGATGACTTGGCAGGAGAGAGGCCGCCTGTCCCTTTTTGCATTGACCAGCCGTCGTAAACTGCGTGACAGACACACGGGCGCGAGAGCTTCATTTCCCAAAAAGGGCGCTTTCTTCCAAAGCGGACTCCTGAGACACTGAGAATCTGTCATTCGGCTCTAGAAGGACAGTCCCGTCCAGGGGGGCCTCAATGCGTGGATTCACGATCTTGTCCGAGGGCACCACCCGTTCTGTGAGATCTGGAGAACTAAATTTGCAGCATGGCAAGGTTTTATCCTTCCGATTACCCGGTGTTGGTGCGTTTGTCTGTCGACGCGACGCCCCCTTTATTGAGCCAGTATTGTCTCCCCGCCTGTGGCGAGGGAGTTCAGGCTACGCCGTAGAGTCGCCTCTATTCTAACCTTACATCCTCGTATTCTTCATTCCAGTGTCCCGGGGAAATGGAGAAAGGAAACCGCTGCCCTGCTGTCTGGGAAAGCCTAATGGACGCCATAGCCCGCGGTCACTTCGGTGTCATCTGATTGGTATGACGATGAGCTCCGCAAAAAGGAGAACGCGATTGTCACGAATGTGATAGAGACTCGGGTCAATGATCGCCCGTAGCTCGTTGATCTTTGTTTCTCATACCAGGGGCTTCAATCCCATCAGGTAGGTGTCTTGGTGGCATCCTGAATGCCAAAGTAAACAAACCCTTATCTACTAAGACCATTTGAGTTTTCTCGGGATTTTTTCTCGGCCAGTACCCTAGCTCTCGAACGAAGGAAGAGGTCACGGCCTTGTCTATCAACCCTCGCTCAGCCGCAGATCTGATGTCGTTTGAGTTTGGCTCAAGCCTTCAACCGAGCACTTTGACAGGGCTTGAAAGCGCAAGTCCAATGCCCTTCTTGCCCCTTTCCTTATTTCGTCGCCTTGTGAGCTCTGCTCGGGAGGCCCCAGACCTTGCTAGCAGCAGTTGCGAAACCTCGACATCGAGACGTGACAGTGGACGTGACGTCAAGAGCGTAGCTAGCAAGTGCAGAGATCGACATTTGGAGGTGGAGACTTGGTCGATTGACCAAGGCTAACTAAAGCGATGGATTGATGTGCAGTGTGGTGTCGGAGAATTCGAATCTCGAATGGAAAGAGACGCTTCCGTAGATTAACCGTGGCCAAGATTGGTTGTAGATCTCGTCGCACCTTTTCGTGTATCCGAGTTCCCCGGATCACCTGGAGTCAAACTTGGCCGCCTCTCGAGATCCAACTAGAGGTAATCGTCCCCTGGTTCTTCATTGATCTAGCGCTTGGGATTGCCCGGAAATTACAGTACTCGGCTGATATATGCAGTCCTCTGCTCTTGGTACCTATGTGGGTGCCAGCAGGCTGCCTGTGATGTCTACATCGCCAGACTTTGGACTACATGAGAGGATCTTCAAGTTCTGCATAGTAGCTGTCGAATCACAAATTTATCGGATTAGGGTTACAGAGGTATCATGTCGGGCTGAGCAGATGTGATAATCGGACGAAAACCCGTGTATTCAAATCTATCAGTGGTTGCCTCGTGCCGTCCGAAATGGGTTCATGGTTGAGGGAAAACCGAGCAGTCCACGTCCAAGGACGACGTAAAGTATCAAGAAGAAAGGCTTCACGTCGATAAAACCCACGACCACGTCGTGTTAACAGGTTGACCTTTTTGGTTATTGAATTATACCCGGGAAAACAGCGCTATTTGATGCGTAGGATTCAACCAGGTGCCTACTGATACCTCCAAGCTATCAATGATGTACATCGGGAAGAAGCATTACAATATTAGAAGAATATCACAAGCCGGCCATGTGCTCGAGTACAGCTGAAGTGTGTGTTGTTGAACGAAGTAGGTCCGAATTTATTCAACTTGGAAATTACAATAAAAGCTTCCAATAGATACTCGTTTTTCTTTTTACAGAGATGTGGACATATTGACCATGTTTATGCTACTACTGGGTATCTTTGTTGTATTCCTCACTCTCTCCGGCATAAAATTTCTTGCTTTTTATCACCAATGCATCTCTTACTCAGATACCATTGGGGCTGTTGTTGGGAAGTCGATTCCAGAGAGTATGATGCGACAGCCTCGCAAACAAGACTCGCAAAAGTATTATTCGCCGAGACGTATTCATTCGCTCTACTATTTCATCCCAATCTCTCAATATGACTTAGTATATATATCAAACGTCTCTATGTTAGGCTTAAAACAACCTATGGTTCGGTGGCCGTGCCCACGCATAACCAGAGAGAGGACGAGTTGACTGGCCTTTGGGGCGATAGCTAGTCCGTTGAGGCATCTTTTTCTTCATTCCTGTCCTGAAAACACCGAAAAGTCCTGACATAATAGTCAATTATGCGTGGATTTCTCAGATAGGGCATTCTGTATTCCTTACTCGCCCATGGGGATGGCGAGTCGTGGGAGCTCCCAGCACGCTAGATGGGGATGAATTGAGAGGCTTACAAGACAACACCCAAGCCACACAACCAAGTGATACGATGTATGCGAACCGACTTAACCCGATTAACGTTGTCGTTAAGATGGTGCTTGTTGGTGAGGCATTGTGTCATGGCGCTCAGTCTCGGTCGTTGTTTTCGCCCACGTGCGTGTGTTAAGGAAATCTCCCGACTTTCATGACGACCTGCTGTGGCTCGTCATCAGAACTGACCTGGACGAACAAGAATATGACTTATAGGTGCATAAAACCCCATTCACCTTATTACAAGGCTAGAATGAAGGTCTTCAGTCTGGTATTAAAGATCTGTGTAGCAACTGTGAGGTCAATAGACAAACGGAGTTTCCCGCCTCGTGTTTGCGGTTGGTGGTCTCAGTGACATATGAGGTGCAGAGTATATACTAAGTAGTTACGCGGTATATCAATTCGACACAGGCAGATGGTACCCCCGCCCTTAATGAACTCAGAATAAACGGGCGAATGGCTGGAGAAACCAAGTTACGGTACCAACCATGCTCTTATCCCTGGATATATCGCCCGCAGCCAACGAGAACGAGGGCGGAGAGATCCAAAGCAAGTCATTGAAACAAGGCCGTCTGGGCAGGAAGGCTGTAGGGAATAGGCGAATAAAGTTAGGTAACCTTTTTTTCTTGCAAGCTACTGCTAATATCTTGGACTCAGGTTTGGATCCGAAGGGTCAGAGATAGAGCAGACAAGCAAGTGAAACACGGTTGACCGCTTGTCAGCAGAGCGCCGACCCCGCGTTCGGCTACTGGCATGGAAGGTCTCAGATATCCACCGGTAGAGATGCCCTGTCATCGCAAGTGACTGCCCGAGAAAGAATGGGAATGTCCATGACACAGCATCCGAGGGCCGAAGGCGGGCAATGTAGCCCTACGTTTCCAAGGCTTGATGTATTTAAGGCTCTACATAGGGGCGTCGTGCCGACCAAACACCCCTTGTCCACATCAAATATCCGTTGTGTCTGCTACTCACAGCCTTTAATCGGCTCGATCGGGAGACACCTGATACGAGTAAAGACCCCGCCGGGGACGACCGATACCCATCTGGGGATAAAGTCTCGATATCGGCCCATCTCTGCCGACAAAATCTTGAAGCAAGTGACGACCGCTGTACGGACGTTATATAACAGCAGCTTTGAGGTTGTTAAATAACAGAGCGGCCAGAAAAAGCAAAGTTCTATCTGTCTCTTGATCCCCATTCACGGATCGCATTACGTGGAGTAGCTGATAATCGTCTTGTCTTCTCCTATGGGTGAAAGTCCCCCTCCCCCAATGAGGCTCGTCCGATTGCATGAACCTCCTAGCTTAATATAACATAAAAAAAATCAAACATCTTTAGCCCGTAATCTAGTTTTCTATCTTCTGTCATTTAGCCTTCTGTCCCACAAAGCTCGAACATGAACGTCAGGTCCTGTCTCGTGTAATTCAAGAAAACCATCTAAGACACACGATGATGCAAAAAAGCAAAGCAGGGTATTTCCAGCGCTCCATGAGAAATGCCCCGCGGGTACTTCGCGCCCAAGTTTCCTGAGGAGGGCTGGCCTAAAAGCACACCCTCTCAGTTACAAACAAACCACCACCACCACCACCACCACCAAAACACCATCCTCTTATATGCTGATATGCGTATGGGCTGTCACTCCCTGACCTGGCCTAGAAGCCAAAATGTGCTTGTTGCCTGCCATGAAGTGGCGCGCTTGCTGTTAGGTCCTGTCCTGTCATAACAAAGCATGAAGTCGTGAGCCACCCCCTGAACCGCCATTGCCGCGCCGCGGTCGGTTTGCCCGGCCAGCCCAACGCCGCAGACAAGCAAAAGCCAAAATAATAAATAAAAAACACAACGATTGGTGACACTAAACATGGACGGGAAACAAAACCACATGTGAAGCAAGGTAGCATAACGAGACGAGAAGCTGCCGCCGGCTGCTTGGATGAAGACGGCGGGCTTATCGCCAAAGAAAATCGGTCGTTTTCACCGCACGCCCCGTGGCGTGCGACACGAATCGCGCGTTCTCGAATGCATCTTCAAAGTCGTCATCGAGATTGTATTCTCGATAGTACCATTGGTTCGTTTTGTAATCGAAAAAATCGCGTCGGTGCAGCTCGGGCGTGTGAAGGCCCAGATATGCCATCCACTGAGTATGCTCTCGTAGGATGGCAGGGCTGCTGATATCCTCCGGGCCCAAGACCGTGTTAATGGGTTGTGAGATGGACTTCTGCCCACGGGCGTCTCTGTCGTTGAACATGAGCATCAAGCGCGAAGCGATCTCCTTGTCCAGTGCACTGAGCAGCTGCCCATGCTCGACGCGGCTCGCCAGTGCCGTGAGATACGCCTTGTGACCGTTCTTTCTGGGAGAATGAAGGTGGGCCTGTAATGGAAAATCAGCTGCAGGTCGACCAGGTGGATAAGCCATGGCATAAATCATCAGAAGCGCACCTTCATCTCCCGGCGTGTGTCTGTAAGAAATTGGCAGTTGTCCATAATGCACCGATATATCTCTTTGAGAAAGCCCGGCTCGGCAACCGGCGGCGGACAGCAGTGGGTCAAGGGCTGTAAGTCTGGCAACAAAGAAACAGGCCGGCAAGTTTGACAGAGACCTCGGACACACGGCTCATTGCCGGGACCTTCATGATCGAGGTAGTAGTGCAACTGGACAGTTGGTGGCTGGCGGTTAACTTTACAATTCACCTTTAAGAACCCCATCATTATCATTATCATGACGTACCTCGGAGCACATCGGACGGGAGAAGCTTGGATCCTTCCGAGCATCGGGAGGGTTTGGCTGTTCCATGTAAGTACTGCGGTCCAGTTTGACAATGCTGGGAATGCGCACTTACGATTCTCAACTCCATCCTGTCCTTCTGGCTAATGTCGCCACGGATAACTTTGGCGGGAAGAGGCACTGCGTTCCACCGCAGAGAGCACAGAGAGCAGACATAGTTCCGAGGCCAGCCAAAGTTACCCTGCGCATCTGCCACGGCCTCGGCTTCCTGTAACCGCCATCCCAACCCATCACCGTACTCCCGGCGGGTGCGAGAGTAGCCGTAATAGTCGACACTCCAGCCCGTCTGGATTGAGTCCCCGTTAGTCACTGACCGCGAGCCATTCACCTCGAAGGGGAGGTTGAGGTCCTGTGGCGCGGGCCGGCCCACGACATTTCCAAGGAAAGCCCCCGTATCACCTTCGGTACGGATGAGCACATGGCGAGGCTCAGATGGGGTCCCAGCAGAAAGATCAAACGGGTTGATTGAACCGACTATTGGGCCCGAGGCCGGGGTTGTGAACGGGCTATTGCTGGCGTCCCGGCTGTGACCGTCGAGGTCGAGGTTCGACTCCCTCGAGACAGAAGCCACAGTAGAGGCCGACGATGGGATCGAAACGGCGTCTGCAGGTTTGGGTGGCTGCGAGAATCCGGGGTTGGGGCGGATGTTATGTGATGGTGTCAAGGAAGGAGGCGGTTCGCGGTCCTGGATCTGAACCTGGACAGGAGGTCGAGTTGGCCATTGTTGGCGATGCATGGGATACCCATGATGCGGCGAGGGAAACGGAGCAAAGGCGCTTCCCCCGATAGAACCGTGATGCCCGACGAGTCTATTCGAGATGGTCAAGCTCATGCTCATATCGCGGGCGTCTTGTTTTCCGATAACCGGGGCGCAGACCAAAAATGGGTCACCACCGCAGGGTCTGGGCTGTCCTGGTCTGTCCTGTCCTGCTTGGTGGTGTTTGTGTATCTGGTATCTGGTGTATGGTTGGAAGCTTCGTGCTTCCCTGATCAGCTCTATGCTTCTCGGCACGGGTGACTGCAGATTGAAAGGGAACACAAAACACACAAGAATGACCAGGCACAGGCGGGGGCGAGTTGTCATGTAAGGTGGGCGGAGAGATAGATCTCAGACAGCAGCGCGGCGACGGGAGTGAGTGAGTGAAGGACGTGGGTGATCGGGTTGCACGAACCCCCCTTGTCGGTCACGATCTGGGCTCCGTCGGCATCCTCAGGCTCAAGCTCAGGCTCAGGCTCAGGCTCAGGGTTCTTCCTGTTCATGTCAGCGTTTTTCCTCTGCTGCTTGGCTTGCCTAATCAAAAAAAGAAGGGCAAAGCGAGAAACCCAGGGTGGCTGGCACTAGTCTCAGAGTATCGCGAGGAAAAAGCAACGGGGGCGCTCTGTGTCTCTCTGCGTCTGTCGTCGTGGGCTCTCGCGACCCATCCCGCAGTCTGGCTTGCGAGATGAATGGTGGCCCCCGGGGGCGGCAGCGAAGGAAGGCACCCGACGGTTTCTGCAGATGCGCAGCACACACACAGGCCGGGTACGTATCGTATGTATCCGTAAGGATACCTCTTTCTCAAGGTACCTTGCCTTACCATTACCAGGTCGGTAGGTACATACGTCGTGTGGTCTGCAGTACTGAGGTAGGTAGGGTACCTACTGAGGAGTGAGGTAGGTAGGCAGGCAGTACGGATACGGATAGGCAGTAGGTAATCTTGGGACTGGAGCCCAAAGTGACCGGGGGGGTCGGCTCCGGGACAAGGGAGGCCCAGGGCAGGACAGGGGGTGCGACCTCGGGGTCGGACTTGGGATTACATACTTCTGGTACTTAGCTAAGGTAGGGGCACAGATCGAAGCTGGACGACGACCACGACACCCACTCACTCGCTGAACGCCTTGCGCAGTACTTTGGCGTAAGGTACAATACACAGTTCGTGGCTTCCGTATATGTGTGGCCTCGTGGCCCCCAAAGTTGGGTTCGCTGCTCGCTCAGTGTCAGGAGTCAGGACCGAGACACCTCCTGTCGTGTGTTGTGCTGATGTGCTGTCATGTCATGCTCGTCACGCCGTGCACAAACGCCTCCCACCCCTGGTACGGACGTACGCAGAACAGAACGATGCAGATGAGTTGCAGATTCCTGCACGACTTGCCTTGTCTGGCCCGTCAACCAACAACCCATGCCCGTCTCGCTCCGTCTAGCTCCGTCTAGCCGACCTTGGTTGGATTGGCCCGGCGCGGGCGGGCCCTTGGTCTCAGGGATTGGTTGCCTGCCTATCTCAAGCTCGGTATACTGCGTAGGTATGGTGTATCTCCCGTTGCTCCTCTCGACAGAATCCCTTGCAGTGTACACCGTTGTCCATCCATTACCTTAACCTAAGGTAAATCCACAACTCTCCGATCGATAGACGAACTAGGCGCCGATAGTCGAATGGCCCGGAACTGCGGGCGAGATCCCCAGTCTGGGGAAGGCGAGCCAATGGGCCGTGTTCTGGATGGCGTAGTCTGCTGCATATATATCTCGTTGAGGCTTAGGCTGGCTGTGGATATTTGCTTTTTCCGCACCCTCCCTCAACCTCCCGGACTCATTCCCACTTGAAAATGGATCCGCGATGATTCAAGGCTCGGGAACCGTGTCAAGACGGACATCGGAATGACCTAGTGGAGATGGTCTGATGCTATCGCGACCATCTGGGCCTCGCTGCGTGGCTCCAAGGCGCATCTGTGTACTCGCCTACGGTATTGGCAGCTCGATCGCGTTGTAATAGGGTCTCCATACCTATTCATATCTTCCTTACCTTAACGACCTTACCCTACCTTGGCCGTTGGCCGACGATTGGGTTTCCATCACGCCCCCGTCGTACACATTTCGTTGGATTCCGACTCTGCTCTTGCCTTGCGGAGCTGCCTGTGCGGGTGCCTCAATCCCACATCGACCGACACTGCCCGGGATCCCTCTTTTGTCATGGCTGCCATCCTGGGTTGGGCTGTGTTTTGGTGGATGAGTTAGGCCTGTCTGATCTGGGCTGGGCTCTGAGCCATGTCCCAACCGTGGCATTCGTTTAGATACCGCTGCTGTTCCCTTGCAACTGGGACAGCCGAATGTGACGGATGACGACCCGATCGACTGGGCCTGGATCATGCGCTTAGCCAAGTTGCCGATATGCAGGCCGTTTGAGCTGACGGGCGGCAATTGAGCCTAACATTGCTGCTGAATGACCGGCTGCCCGCCCTGTGAGATGCGATGTGATGCCATAGCCATCATCCCTGGCCCGCCTGCAAGCCCAGCCCAGCACCACTTGCTCCTGCGCTGTCAGGACTCAAATTCCGATCCGTGTGAAGAATTTGCACATGCCTGCCGCCTGAGGCCCGAATCCAGCAAGGCACAGCAACGTAGCCCAGCCCTGACGACGTGGAACTTGAAAAAGCAATATACTGCAGCCGGTGCCCACGGAATGGCCATCCGGCATACGATCGACAGCCATGTGCCGCAATTCTAGCTCGAATCAGCATGGCATCTGACCCCTGCCCACCCACTGCCCTTCCCCATCAATTAGCGGTGTGTTGTGCTTGGTTCTTTTACAAAACGTGGACCGTCCAACAGGTCAGGGAGTCATGGAGCGGCAGGCAACGAATACCGCGGCCGATTGGGAAAGCAGTCGAGGTGCCAGCCACTGCTCCGCGGGAAATCCAAGGGAGAACCATCAGGGATAAGGAATATGCTTATGTGCACTTGTTAACAGCGTCAACCAGGCCAAAGACTGCCCAAAGCTCCGCTCTGTCATGTTCTGCTAAGTAGGTCGTTATACAATAGTTGCCGCGAGCCCCAGGAACATATATCCCAGTATCCATCCGCCCGTTGACTCAGCACGCCGTAAAGTTGTCCCTGGCTCTGTTAGCCAGACGACAAGAATAGCAGCTCATCCAACCAGGGATCTTGCACGTCGTAGCCAGCTGGGGGGCTTGAGCCATGTTGCTGCCACGACGCACAGTCCGATACCCGCACTCGACACCCCTCCCGCCAGCGTCATAGCCGCATCCCTTCTTCGCGACGATTAGGGCGATTGTCTCGGATCGTGTGTGACGAGAGGTACGGTGGACGATCATCATCGCCCCCGCCATCCTAATACTCTCAGCTCCAGCCACGAAATTGCTGTCTGCAAACCACAACGCCGGAACCCCCCCGGAGGTCTTGACCATTCGGATGATTCGCACCAATCCGGCCCTCCCTGCACATCCGTAGAAGGACGGGTCGATGACGGATTGGCTTACATGCCGGCCATTACTCGGGAGCCACATATTAAGCCCCCAACATGATCCCTTCCCCAGCGCCCGTCGGGTAGAGCAGAGCGACTTGGCGTCAACCGTTCTTTGGATTGACGCACACTCGTGGGCCAACATGTCTCAGCCTACACAAAACACCTGGTTGGCCGCATGGTACGTGTGGGAAAAGAAATCCTGCGCCCGTGCTTCGCCGGCATGTACAGGGTATATATCATGTTGGTTTGAGGCGGTCTAGCAAGCTTGTTGGCGACATGACCCAAATCCTGGGCTCTGAATGAATCCTGTTGGGACGTTGTACAGGTGCAGGGCAAGGCAACAACGCCCATTCGACCTCGCTGATACCTGGAGGGACCGTTTGGCAATGACAAGCTCTGCTCAAGCACTGGTGCTGAAGTAGTAGTTTTCCCACAGATACTCGTAATCTTCTAGGATGCCGCCGATGACCCCAGGTACCCTTGATCGAACGCCGCCGACAACTCCTTTCATGACATTCTCATAGAAGGCACCACGCATGGTCCACCATCCCATGGCCCAGCCTCTCTTGCTCCATTCGTCACGCTCGAGGGGCGTAGTTCTGAGGCTCCTGTCTCTGAGCTGGCGAGCTGCATATTCGACACTCAGGCCAATGAGCCACGGGGCCCACGATTTCTTATTCTTGCTCCTCGAAAGAGCAACAGCATACACCAGGGGTGCCAGAATATGAAGCACTTCGGCCGCATGGGCGCTGCCCTGAAGCTGGTTCAAAAGTTTGGCTGCCGGCTTGATGTCATCCGCCGTCAAGACTTTGCTCAGGAGGTAGCCACTGATATCGCCTGCATTTGGTAGAGAGGGAAGGCTCATGCCAGTTCTAGGCATTGCCCAGTCCTTCTCATGAGGCTTCGGTGCATCGTCTGCAGCCTCCGGTGTGTGGCCGTTGGTAGGCTCCCCCATCAGCTCCTTCAAACCGGCTTCGCCATCGTTATCCGGCTCTTCGGGAATGGGCTCGCGCTCAGGGAGAACTGGCGTGACAAGGGGGCGTGAGCGCGTTACGCGGAGCAACAGCAGGCGACATATAGCCTTGATGGCCTCAAGAAGCACCACGACGCGCCATCGGCTGCGCTCGCCTCCTCGTCTTTTGGTTGCCATCTCGCACAACAACTGTGTATAGCTGACCATTTGCAGAAGCATGGCGATGCGTCGATACATGGGGCTACGTTGAGTCCAGTACTTGGTGTATCGGCTATGAGGGGACGGCAACCGCGTGAGAGGAATGCGCGACAGCGCGCGCATGAGGAGGGTATCATGATAAAGAGACAAGAGTTGTACGCTCGAATGCAACGTCTCGGAGGCGATCTCGGCATCGCGGAAACGGCCTATGAGGAAATAATTAGTCGCGGGACAAGGACGACAGGTCCTGGAGGGCTGTTACCAGGGATGATATAGGTGAGCGATCGCAGTGCCGACTCTATTTGCGAAACCTGACTTGCGTTCTTGGTAATGAATTCATCGTACATTTGTATCCATTGCGGCGGCAGTGAAAGCACAGCGCGGATGGTGGATGTCTGGTACGACCGCCGCGTCTTGTTGGGGATATCGGCGGATGTCGACATTGCGGGAAGCTTACGGCATTAGAGAGCGGGCGGCGGAACGCAATGAAGAGAAAAGAAATACGATGAAAAGGTGCAAGGGAGCGAGTGATACGGAAATTTGGCAGGCGAAGAAGAAGAGAAAGAGGCTGGTGTTGATGAAGAAGTGCGAATTAGGTATTATGCTATCTCAAAAGAAGGGAAAGTTCAGGGAGGGCGGTTGGTGAGGTAGGAGGGAAAGGCTGGCGGCGCAGGTACCTCCGCGCGGCGCATCGCGACGTGGACGGGCTGAACTGGCCGTGTGCGCTACCAGGTAATTTACCTGGAGGTACAACCTCAGGTACCACCGTGCTCCGTCTGACCCGGCCACCGATCTTGAGCCGAGGCTGCCTGTCAGAAGCCAGCGCACGGGCATCAAGTTAAGGTAGCCAATTCCAGCATGAGGTAGCAAAGTACATCATCCGTCGTTTGCCCAATGCATTGGTCCAATAAAATTACGTCAAATGCCTCGGGATGGAGGATCCCTGCTCGAGTTGCACTTCGATATCCACATAGCCCCGTCATATCAAAATATTCATCGCTTAACAAGCAATACGGTCATGTAATTCGTAACAAACCAATGACGGAGTGATGCAGGCCAGTCCAAGTCACTACAAGAGACACTGCTGTTCTCCTGAATGATCCTTGGCCGCACTTATATCTACTGCTTTATAGTAGCTATCTTAAAAAGTCTGCGCTTGCCCGCGACTGTATAATTACATGGTCAATATCACCCTCGCCTCGCGTTGGATTTGCCCAACTCTAAGCCGGACCTTCATATCGTGACACTGGAGATGATCAAGATGATGATGGTTTTCAGGGCAACATTAACTACGTGATGTTGGATAGGGGGACCGTCAGCTCCAAACGACACGAGGTTGTCTTCGTCTCCACGGAAAAGGGGTAGGGTATCAAAAAAACAGAAATGCCTTGCCCAAGGCCAAACAAACTCCGTTACGGGCGGAATGAGCCCGCACCATTTGCTCCCCAAATCCCACGTGTTCAGAAAGACACGTGCTTGAACATCCAGATCTATCGGCACCTGATGCTACGTCAGCCAAGCGGCTGCCAGATGCGCCACGTTTGCAGGCGCATTCCGTCGCTATCAGATTCTCTCGAAGCCAGCTTCCTCAAGCTCGCGTCCAGTTGGGAGCATCGGTCGCCCTTGCATCGGAAACGGCCAGAACAAGGGATTCTCCATAACCCTAGCCGCTCGAGCAACCGGCGACGTCCCCGGACCGCCCAATCCCATTGGTGTCCTCGCTCCTCTATTTTCATCGTCGCCTGCTCCCCAGACGCAAATAAAGTCATCTTCCACAACATTTGGCGCAAAAAAGTTGAGGCTGCTTGTGTACGGCCTAACGAGATGCGCATACTCAGCATCTGACCTGGGTGACTTCCCCATGTCAACGTCCATATTCCATTTCTTCGCAAGGTATCGGAGGATATTGAGAGCCTGTTCCGCGAAGTGATGACATGGTGCCATTTCTTCTAGGTCGCTGATGCCTTGTTTAATTGCTTCAACAACTCGGGGAGGATGTGTTGTTCCCGCGGCTACCTCAGCTGTTGGCTGAGCCGACTCATCAAAGTCTTTCTGAGAGGGCGCGAAAGATGCACCGATGGCTAGATGCATAATGGCGGACGTGAGGACGAAGTACGGAACAAAAGACGGGGTCCTTCGCAGGGTATACAGTTGTGAATATGAGCGGAGGAGGCCCTGAATGGCATCTGCCGCCTGACAACACACGTCCCGGGGGAGTAATTTAGAGCCGATGATTCTCAGCTTGATGAGCGGTCGGAAAAGAAGCAAGATGGCGAAGTGGTAATACATACTTGCGTTCGTTTCATTAGTTTGGTTTCTTTGTCAGGGGTTGCGAAAGACTTACTGCGCAAAGAGCACGGCAGGAGTAAAATTGTGTCCAAGTCGAAGAACTTCGGGTATTCTGTCATACCAATTCAGGTATTGGGTATAGATGCCCAGGAGGTCGCGACTCGTCAAAGGTCTTCCAGGCGAATGTAGCACATAGAGACTTTGGTGCACAAGCTCACTCAATTCGCAGAAGCATTTGTAAACGGATCTTACATTCGACGGCTGCTCAGCGGAGCGTTGCAGTGGTGCGCCTGTGGAAAGCCAATCAGCCATACTGCTCGAGATAACGACGGCATGCTTCGTGTGAACTTACCGTCATCGGTATATGGGTTCCATAGAGATGCTTCAATGTCATCGATGATGGCAGGCTTTGGTGGAAGCTGAGGAAAACATGAACATTGAGGAAGAGATCCGGTGGCTAGAGACCATGCGCTGGATAAGCGTTAGCGGTGCTTCAGACATTCGGGCTCAGGGTGAAATCTTACTGATCGAGGGCGAAAGCGCCCCAAAACGTAGCAGCTTGTACCGCAAACTCATCGTCGTCTCCCTCATCCTGCAGCTGATGCAATCCCATCTCGATAGCCAACCGAATGCTTTGACCTGCGTAGTACCAACTTTCTGAGTCCCGCCCGCAACTGGCTTCTCTTATAGACATTATGCCCAAGGCCTGGATCGTCGTCAGGTTGTGGTGATCGTCTTCAAGGTAGAAAAGTCGTTGTGCTTCCTTGAAAAAGTGGTCTCCTGAGGTGTAAGGGTCGTTGGGGTTAGCCCGCGTACTCGATTTGCTCGAGAAGCGGCAACCCAGAGCTAGGAGTGCATTGACTAAGATAGGGGAGCAGTACCGATGGACGCCATTCTGGAAGTCTCGGAGGAAATGCTCTTTGCTCAACGATGCAAATGTTGGATACTCCCAGCAAAAGTACAGAGCAAGCAGGTGTTGGACGAGCGAGCCGTCTGCAGTTATGTTCGTCCAGTTTTCGGGTGGAAGCTTCATGTCAGGAAGGTCAAGCGGCGCGAGAACCTGATCGAGACCCTGATATCTTGAGCCAGCTTCAGAAGCTTCCGTGTTACTCGCCGTCTCGGGCCACGTATCAATGGGCCCTTGCGGCGGCCGGTTCGTGTCGGCACTCCAGTTCATCAAGTCAGGGTGCGAGTTACTCCTCGTACTCTGACTATGCGACGAGAGGTGCCACGGGCTGTTGGGATCAATGTCCTGGCGCAACCCCGACTGTCCTGTGATAGGACTCATGGTCACGGACGCTGGTCCTCCCAGGTTTCTCGTTCTGATGGGTGCCGGGGTTGATCCAGGGAACCCAAGGCGGGCTCCTAAGCCAGCAGTCGTGTCGCCCGATTGCTCGCCTGGCCGACCAAAGGACGGTCTCGAGCCGCCGCCGGAAGGAAGGGTGCCGCCTAGCCACTCCGAGACTGACTCAAGTGACTGACCGTTACGCAGCCGTTGCAACACGTCTTCCCATATGTCCGACCGTACGAGCGCGGCGATGACTTGGTCGCTGGATCGCTGGCGTTGGCGCAACTGCTCGATCTCGGTGCGAAGGTGCTCCTTCGACTGACGCACTGGGATTTCGTAGACACACTCTACATCCTTTTGAGCCTTGCAGCGACCGCATGGCTTTTGACCATCACACTAGTAAAAACAAATCAGATTTGGGACCTGGAAGCGATAGGGAGGCGCATCCGCATCGGAGTAGGACGTATCAAATCGCATACCTTGGCGCGCTTTTTCCGGCACTCGGTGCAGGCATTCGGCGTAACAACACCCAAGCCTCTCCTTCTCTTTGATAGCTGTCCGGGCGCAGAGCTCCCAGATGGCGTCGCGGCTGACGGGGCGGACGATGAAGGAGTTGGGGCGGGGGCAGAGGCGGCCGTAGGAGCAGGAGCAGAAGATGAGCCAGCGGAGGAGGCAGCACCGGCACCGGGCTGTGCCTGCGGCTGGCTGCCGGATGCCTCCTCCATATCGGCAGTACTTGCGCGCTTCAGGTTGACTGAGGATGGCCTCGAGTCGAGTTTACGGGGCAAACTCGACTTTCAAGGCTTAGTATGGGAATTGACATAATGAGGCCGGTCAAAGACGGGCGCAGGACGGCATGTATCTCGCTGAGGGCGGAGCTTCGTATAATGGTTTTGATGCAGCGCCGCGTAACTGCATTCGGTGGTACGAGCTACAAGACTCGTGGACAGGCACGCGTCGTGAATAAGCGCAGGGCGGTCAAGGGCGGCGGAAGCAAAGGCAAAGAAGACATCGATCGCCGGTCAATGCATGCATAGATCGCTAGTCGCCGTGCAGTTGTTGTAGCGGTCGTCTCGTCACGGGCGGCGCCGTCTCGGTCGTTGCGGGAAAGGAACGGATGGTCCCCAAAGCGAGGCAGAGAATCGACGGCGACTACAGCCCGTCCTGCTCCTGGCCTTGACACCTATAGGTATCACTCACTCGCTCGCTGAAGCCTGGGTCGGAGGGCAAAGTGGAACAAGGCGGCGGTTGACGCGGGATGGCGTGAAGACAGCAGAGAAGAGGTGGAGTGGGGAGAAAAGAGAATTTGAACGGGAGAGAGAAAATGCAACTCGCGATGAGAGGAAGGTGGTGGAAAAGGCGGGAAGGGATGACGGAGCGGCGGCCTGGTCGGGACCAGTTGAGGGGTCACAGGCGGCACCCGCGTCGACGAGGCACAGACATGAGATACAGGGCAGTTCCTTCCCCAGATTCCAGAGCTTCTTGCGGTGCAAGGTCTCGGTCTAGGTAGGTTCAGCTTCAGGTCCAGCTCTTGCGGTTGTGGAGGTGAAACTTTTTTCGGCCCCAAGGTAGGTAGGTAAAAAGCCACAGACTACTGGACCAGAGGTGTGGTACGCCTGCCTGCGCTGCGACTACTTCCTTACCTTAGCTCATTCCGCGCCTGATATGTCAGTGACGTGGAGGTGCGACTTGCGAAGCTGCCACCCAGGTACACCGTCGCAGACCCAGCATCGTGTAATGAATCGCTATGGAACCGTGACTAGCCAAATTTCACACCCTAGTTCATACATACACAGCCAAGTCCCAAGCTACCCATTCCGTTATATATATATACATTATCTATTCATCTACTTCCACAACTATACATATCCCATTACACATAGTATCACAGGAAAAGGCAGTGCCTAGACCACTGAGCCAAAAGGTGGTGCCCGGCTGTGACGACGCGAGCCCTGACTAATAAGGTGGCGTGGGTCTAGGCCATATAAAAGGGTAATCCTAAAGGCCGGATACGTGTAGACGTGCCGAAAGCGGCCTTAAGGCGGCGCCACTGGCACACAAGGGTGTTTTTGCATATACGTGGCTTTTCACCCTTTTTACCTATATATAAGGGTAACAGGGGCCGCAGCAAAAGGGCCCTCATAATAACCGCAACGGCGGTAATAACGCTGAGGGTAATAAGGTTAGCTAACCTACACTGGCCTAGCTTATACTAAAGATCCAGGTACTCGAGGAATTGAATCGCAAATATACTACGCAATTTAAAGAGCTATAAAGGGGATCCATAAAAGGTAAGGAAATTGTGTCTAGCCTGCAGTCCAGTAGTGTATACTCAATAAACTTACTTTTAGTAATAGTCGTTATATAGGGAATAACGCTTTTCGGGGTAAATCCTATAACTACACTTTAGAGTCCTTAGCTGAAAACTAATTTTATTATGTAGAATGTTCTGGACCTCAAAAACGACACTCTAGAGGTCTATAAAGACCCTACTCTACGGAAACTAACTCTATTAGAGGACCACTTTAAGGACTTCTAATTAAAAATACAAAAGGAGTACTTCCTTAAATGAGTCTTAAACTAGCTTACTTAGTTAACCTAAATAATAATAGTTATATAGCTCCGTAGAGTTGTCACGGGCCGAACCCGGTGGTTATGCCCGGGCTATGCCCGTGCTCGCACTGGTGCCCCACCGGTGCCCCACTAGCGCCCACCCCCTAGGAAGCAGAGATTTCGCGCCATATCGTAGTTTACCCTTTTCCTCTTCAGCTTGAAATAAACAGTATTTGGCTACCTTTCGGTTGAGACAAGGCCTAGGACCAGCCCTTCGCACCTCTCTAGTATTGTGTAGAGTTTTTATACTAAGGGGTAGCCGAAACGATGGTGTATTTATTATAGTTTAACGTTTATTAGGTGATTCCATATAAAACTCTGTTCTGGTGTGTGAATAAGTATTTAAGGGTGTCCCCATTTCCGTATAATAGGGACTTTAATATTTCCCTAGTATAGAAGGTTATAAAGGTTATTAAACCTAATTCCTAATTAGTTTATATATTTTTTTTAAATATAATAAGAATATGATATTCACTATTATAACATAGAAATACATTTTTCTAAATAGGGAATTAATAATAGTTAACCTTATTAAGTCTAAGAGAGAGTTATCGCCGAAGGTGATGCTCGCCTAGCCTACTTTCGACGTATCCAGGGTTATAATAGCGTCGATCTTTTATAGGGCAAGGAATTGAGGGTGCCCTATTATTAATACGCCTACTACTCCTGTGTTTAGTATAATACCCTGGAATATCGCCATTGAATAATAGTTATCACTAATAAAGGTTCTATAGGTCTGCGATTCCTAGGGAAGCTCGGCGTCGCTAATATCCCTCTTTATATAATAAGTGGCCTAATTACTTAGCGTTTAAGTAAGCTCTTTACTGGCTAATATAATTACGTAATTAAAGAATGAAATATGGAATTCCTAGTTATTCTCAGCGTTTTCGTTAACTATAATATTTATAAGGTATTAGCGGAGGTCTTCATCGTTTCTATCCTCGTCATCTAAGTCTTCGTACCCTTCGTATTCAGCGAAGAAGTAGTTATATACTATAGGGGAGGTATTAGTAACGTATTAGCTTAATTTATATCGTTTAAACATCTTATTCCTCTCTTCTATAAGGTATTTTATTAATTAGTACCCTTCCTTATTATAAACATAATACTTTTTATTATTACGCAAACCTTTTTATTACTATTATATACCTCTATAATAATTACTTTTACACTTACTATTAAAGTGTTTATTAGTCCAGAAAATATTATTTAAAGTAGTATTTAATATTATATATTAACGGTAAGCTTTTTTATTACACTCCTCTAAATTAAAGCTCATTTTTATAATATTATAAAGCTCCTCAGAGGTCTTCGCTCCGGTCATAGTACCTATCTAGTATTCCCTAATAATGAGGGTAGCGCCAATCAGCTTATTTCTAAGGACTTCGTTACCCTGGTATATTAGGGCGAGAGCTTGTTGTAGGTTTATGAGGGTTTTGAAGAGGATTTCGAGTACCTCGACTTTCGTTTTATCTGAGTACTTCTAGATAACTTTAGTGATGTTTACCTCGTTCTAATTGATTATATAGGATTATCGGCGTTAATCCCCTTCGAAATAACCTCTAATCTTATCAATAACCTTCATAGTTAACTATACTATCTCTATACTACTGATTTAAGCGTAATATAGTATTATAACCCTTCCTTTTAATATAATCGGTGAAAGACTCGCCTTATGGAATTAGTTAGCACCGATCTTCTTATAAGTTTCCTAGAAAATCCAGAGTTTAATATCCAAAACCTCATACTTCTCACCTTTATACCTTATATCATTATTATACGTTTTCATAAAATTAACCTATTATTATGTGGTTATTATTTTACTAAATTCTTTATTAGGGTAAGAGGTTTCGTAGAATCTCTCCGTATCCCAGAAAGGCTTATGTTTTATTAATTGTTTTTAAATTATAAGTGGCCGGGTTAAGCTGCTTAGATCTCTCGTAGAACGTTCTAGTATTAAGATTATACTTTTTATTAAGGACACCTTATTTATAATTAAAATCTTTTTAATAAGGATAATAATTAATAATATTTAAATATTCTTATAAAACTCAGGGTTTTTAAGTTATTACTAAAAATTAGTATCCTTTTTAATAACCTTGTTAATCTTAGTATTTATCTAATAATATATCTCCTTAATAACTAAGAGTTTAAATAATTAGCTAGTAATAAGGTGATGGGGTAGTATTTAAATATTAAAAAACCATAAATAATTACAGAGAACCTTTACGATCTCCTTAGGTATTAAGCTAATTATCTTAGTGGTCCACCCTTCTAAATTATTCTAAAATACAATTCATAAATCTAATCCTTATAATCCATTAGCTTACTATTTTTCCATAAGGTAAACAATAGTTGTTATTACCTTTGTTAGCGTTATTTTGTTAATATCCATATACAACTAGCGTCCCCATTCTTCTGGGTCAATCTCTAGGGCCCATCTCACTGGTATTAGGAGTCCTTTTCATTTCCCAGTAAGTTTAATTCATTCAGACCGTTTAGCATTAACTTTCTATTAATTAGTTAAGCTGGTCTCGTCTAATAATAACAATGATCACTATTAAGTAGGGACTAGGCACTTTCCGACATCTTAGTAGGTATTCCAGTATATAACATTAAGTCTAACAACGTCTCAAATACGGGGCGTTTCCTCTAAGCCGCAGCTTCGAGGGCGTATTCTATACGTTAAACGAATTACCGCTTAGTGTCTATAGAATACTGCCTCCGACGTAGGGACTAGTGTAAAAGGGCGCATTCTGGGCTCCCATAGCGTTATCCTTTCCACGGTAATACGAAATCTCTTTCTTCCTCTTGTCTACGCCTGCCTTTACAGCTCGATTTTGTTATTTCCTGGGGGTAGGAGTGTTCTGGGTATAAATACTACGTAGTTCTCGTGTGAATTAGCTGTTTGAGCGCTAATTCCGGGGTGTTTTCTTTTTCGTAGCTACTGGGGACGAAGTAGTGTTTGTGAGTTATAGGAGAAGGAGAAGGAGAGGTTGATCGTCTAGTGTGAGCGAAAGGTCAGTAACGTTAATAGTTATCCCTTCATAGAGTCGTTATTGGAGATTATACATAATGGACGTAGGAGTTGTATTTTCCTTCGTATTTCCCTATCGAGTAGTTCCGAGCGAATTCGATATAACTCCCTAGGACGAAACCGTAATAACCCTGTTACTCAGTATACGGGGGCTTCTTACGATAACTTCCTATAATACGAATTAGCAGTTACCCTCCGATTTAGTCGGTTATTAGGTTAACTGTTTCGCGGGTTCTTCGGAAACATCGTTTTTAGTTAAAATTTCACTTTATTAATTTACGGAAATAGTATTTGTGACAGTTAGTGGGTTTATAAGGCGCGATTGCTGCAGTGGCAATAGCGGTTCCGCTTTTGCTGCCACATATTTAATTACTAATTAGTGTTAAATTCACTTTACTAGGCCTAGTAATTGGGGGTTAATAAATAATAATATATTTATTGTATTTATTGTTGTTTTTATTAGGAATCGGAAGCCGAAGGCGGCACTAGTGGCCACGATTCTGAATTTAATCCCTGACCTCTAATTGGCTCGGTAATCGGGCCAATCGGCGATATACGGCAACAGGTGTCACCAGCTGGACGGTGGTGTTCCGACACTAACTCTTTTACTCACTAGCTTTACTTCTCGGTGAGGTGTTATTTCCTTATAAAGTATTTAAGGTTTTTATAATTTATAAGAATTTTAAAATTATTTATATTTCGTAGTTTTATTTTTAGGCTTTAAAATATACGAATATAATAAGTAGTTTTTTATTATAAATAAGGTAATTATACTTAGTTAATAATAGTTTTTAGGAGTAGAATACGATAAGGTGTTAATGCTTATTGGGGTCTTCTTATATAAGGGTGCTGCCCAAGGTAAACCCTAAATAATTTATTTTTATTATTATTTTTTTGAGTTAAAACAGTGAAGTACCGGCTCTATACTAAATAAACACTTAAGCTCCTGAAATCCTTTTTTTAAACTAGGTCCCTAATAGAATATAGTTAACTTTTTTATAAACCTTATGTGGCGGCCTGTGGCGGTGGTCTGTGGCGTACGGCCCTTCCGCCCAGCTGACTCGCCCTCCTACGCGCCCCTAAGCCCCTATATATAGCTGCTGAAACCGTGCAGGGGGAAATGCTTACGCTAAGCGGATTTTTCCTTAGTCAGGCGATAGCGAGCTATTTGAGAGAGGGGAACTGGGGATGCATTTCTAGCGGAGGACATAACAACGGACCATGAAGTAACATATTACGGAACGTCAGTAAGTATCGTTAGTTAGACAGATGTATTCAGAGCTTTTTTTACTTGTTCACTTGGATCGTATACTGTGAATAGTATAGAGGTTACTTTACCACCGAGTAAACAAAGCCCTAACACTCACTAGTGTCTACATCTAGGGTAGGAACCCCTCTTTGGCCCTGATCAGGTCTTAAGGTGTCTCCTTACCTAGATTATAGCTCTGGTTAAGCGGTTTTGTACGAGTTAGTCACCCTCACGGACCCGGGACGGAGGGTGCACGACCTGTGGTCAGTAGAGTGTGTGTGTTGTACGATACAGCACATACTGTTCACTGCATCCCCCGCTCCGTTGCACTGCCACGCGTTCCAGACCTAGTTTTAGCAGAATAGACGCTTCTAATTCCCCTTCCCACGAGCCCCAACCATCACACCTTATAAAGGGTTTAATAATACTAATATAATTAAGTATAAAAATGTAATAATAATTTGTAAACCTAAGGAAACTTCTAACCCCTTTTATAATCCTAGGAGGTAACTACTCAATAATAGCTTTTAATTTCTTAGAGTTATATGAGATCCCTTTTTTAGTAGTAATAATAAGCCTAATATACTTTATAGTTTCAATTAAAAAAGTACACTTCTTAGGGTTTAATCGTAGTCCAACCTTTCCTAGGTATTAGAGGACCACTTATACTTTCTCTTTATACCTCTTTGTTAATTTAAATATATAAATTAGGATATTATGTAAATAAATAATAATAAAATTATTTAAAAAGCTTTAGGGAATTATATTAATATACTATTAAAACGTAGTTAAGGCCCCGGTAAATCTAAAAAAGTAAACTAATTACTTAAAGAGTTCGTATTTCATATAAAACATTATTTTCTTAATATTTTCTTTTATAATCCGAATTTTATAAAATACAACTATAATATTAAACTTCGTATATTATTACACAACGGCTACCCATTAAAGAGTTTCTAATGTAAGTAGTAGTGGATAATGGTCCTTTTTCGTAATACTATTAAGAACTCAGTAATTAATATAAAACCAAGTTCCCCCACTAAACTTCTTAATAAATAACACTAGGGTATACACTAGTGAACTATTAACTCAAATAAACCGTTTATTTAACAGGCCCTCTAGTATCTTCTTCAGGACCAAGAGTTCCTCATAGGACATCCTATACAAAGGTCCCCATAGAAGTATAAGTGTAACGGTTCAAGTACGTATATTGCAACTAGCTATGGCGACTACTACGAGTATCTTCAAGATGAGGAGAAAGGAAGGAAAAGTCTGCTGCCCCACAAATCCGTTGGGTCCTGATCAGGTCTCTCTGGGCCTGATCAGGCTTAGTAAGCAGCGGTTGGCGTTGAACATGGCCGAGTGGTTCCGAGGCCTCTGATCGGGCCTTAGCCCGCGACAATAATTTTAATAATATCGGACTATATACTACCTCTTATATTTATTATTATTCATTTAAACTTTAATAAGAAAATAACCAACTTGTTGTTATTTTTTTAATAAAAGGTTTACAATTGGGTTATAGTTTAGGGTTAGGTATTTAGGTCTTAGTAGGTCTTATTAAAATAAAATATAAAATCTTTAAGGTTATATTAACCTCTAGGCCTCCCGTCTACGTAAAACATAATAACCACCTACTAGGGATTAGTATTTAAATAAGAGTTAATCAAGTATTATAGTTCCTAATTAATAGAGTAAAATACTTTATTCATAGTAATCTTATCTCTTATTTATTGTACCTAAGAAGGGTAATCCTTTTACTTCCCTGAGAATTTTAAGGGTATTAATAACAGTTTACGGTATATCGGTGTTTTTGTTATAAGGTGGTAGTTACCTATTAGCGGGGCTTTAGTATTTATATCTTTTATAAAAGTTAATAATATTACCCCTAAACCTCGGCTTTACTCCAGCTCATTAAAAAACTCAGTAATCTTCACTTATAGGGGCCCAAGAGCCTCGTTTAAGGTTAACTGTAGTTAGGCCTATAGTTCATTAACTATTATATTAACTAATATTCTTTTTTTAATTAATGGGGAGCTACGCTCTACTCAATGTCCAATGTTCATCGATTTATTATTAAGGAGCTACACTTAACTTAGGATTCCGTTTCGTAACCGGTAAGGAACCAGACTTAACTTAACGTGGTTCATCATTAAGTGGGCCACCATCATCGACCGGGCCACTTTTCCCACCTTCATCACTAATAACTTCCATATCTCGACCAAAACCAATTAAATTAATTGCAACTACTCAGAATTACTTAAACTACTTATTTCCATAGTCTCTGGACAGGTCCTCGTATTATGGCCGGTCTTACGATAGATACCACAAAGTCGCGAACTTGTCCGACGACACTTTAACAACCCCTCGTTTTCCTCCTCTTTACGCCCTTCCTCCTCAACAACACCCTTTTTAGCTATAACGCCCCTTACCTGAGACCCTTCTAGTACCTCTCCATTTTATAGTCTAGTTCTTTTGGCTCTCCGGTGCTTACTAAGTACCGTATTTAATTCTCAAAGAGTGTATAGCTCTTTTTTTATAAGGGCAGCTCTATAGTAAATATACTAAAAACCTTTTCTAAACTTTTCGGTAATATTATAAATTAGAGTTAATAAACTTCCCTAATATTTAGAGATTTTTTTTTATAAGTGAAAACTAAGAGATAGCCTTTTCGGTGGTTTAAGGTGTTTTAGAAACCTAAGGGTCGGGTAACTTATTAGGAGTATTTAGGGTTATTAGTGTCCATAAGTGTATATCCAACTTAGAAAGGATAATCTAAGGGTTATATAGAATAAGCTTAGTCCCTCTGAAATCCCTATGGACGTTTTCCTGGGTAAAGGTTTAAAGGAATGCGGTCTTGAATGCGAGGAAGAACTCGGGTTTAGTAATGTGTATAATCCGGGCTTTAATAAAATGCTTAATCTGAGAGCTATATCTCAACTTTAACACACTATAATAGTTAACGTTAAGAGGCTAGGTTAAATGTGATGAATAAGTAGGCAGGTAAATAAGTATAGTATAATCTTGTTTTCGTTGTAATAGTCCTCGAAATCGCTATTAACGTGGTTTTCGTGGTCATTAACGACTAGTATCCGATATGTGCCTCTTAATTATGGTTTTGAGTATTTATCGAAATACCGAAGCCATTCCAGGGCAATCTCATTATTAGTCCATCTATTAGAAGTTATTTTAACTACCCAGCTATCCGGAACCTAGGCCTCAGTGTATTAACTCGTAAAGTGGAAGTGGCCCTAAACCACTAAAAAAGGCGGTATTACGTAACCGTCACCAATAACATAACAAATCACCGTTACCCATTCTCAATTACCAAACTAAACCATTTTTAGCTTCCTAATCCGATTAAAACGTATAATAACCATTCTAGGCCGGATCATACTTATCATAAAGTTAATCTCATCGAAGTTATAGAAATTATTATCCATAATACTGTATTTTGATCGCATATTAGCCACTAATCGGAACTAAAGCTCGATAATCATAGGATTTTCATAGAGGCCTCTCTAATAATCATAAATACGAGAAAATTGCGTTTTAAGTTCTAAGCATCGCTGGACGAAGTGTTCTGTCCAGTGCTTACTAACCGGTCGGCTATTACACTTCCAGAGTAGTGTATTAGCCATATCTCCCATATCTATACGTCTAGGGGAAAATCCTCGAGAATCCAGGTTAATAATATATTAAATAATTACCTCCTCTTTAGTATTTATCAAATTTAGCCGGGTATTCTTATTATCGACCTTCGTATTTCGACCCTTTATTTTGGACTAGAGGGTAGTTCTCGGAATATTATAAATAGTCGCTATACATCGGACACTTAATTACGGTGTCGATCGGATCGTATTAATTACTAGAATAATTTTGTATTTAGGCACGGTTTCGGGCATTGTTTTGTAGAAGAAAGGACGTGTTAAAGCTGGAGGGTGATGAAGGTGGGAAAAGTGGCCCGGTCGATGATGGTGGCCCACTCAATGATGAACCACGTTAGTGGTATCTTATATAATAAATAAAACTAAGCTTAAAATATGCGAAGGGCTGGTCCTAGGCCTTGTCTCAACCGAAAGGTAGCCAAATACTGTTTATTTCAAGCTGAAGAGGAAAAGGGTAAACTACGATATGGCGCGAAATCTCTGCTTCCTAGGGGGTGGGCGCTAGTGGGGCACCGGTGGGGCACCAGTGCGAGCACGGGCATAGCCCGGGCATAACCACCGGGTTCGGCCCGTGACAGAGGGCCGGTTATAATATAACCTACGAAGTAATACAGAAGTTCACAAAGTATTATCGTTAATACTAGATGAGTAGACGAGCCCTAGGATACTTCAAATTCGCTCTAAAAAACAACGTTAAATTCAACTACGAAGTAATTATAAACGTCTTTTACTTAAAAGGGTATAAACTCGTCCTCTACGTTATTAATACCACCACTTCGTTTAATACTATAAAATTCCTCGAAAATGTAATTATTAAGTACACATAGGAAATACTCTATAAGTATTAAATTAACATTTATTTTAGACCATTTAATTAGATTATTATAAACGCGGGAATGAACTTCAACTCTATGGAATTCAGGAATTTAGTGAGAAGTTTATAATAGTATTAGGAAAGTGGAACAATATTATGCTGCGATCCGCTGAGTATATAAGATAATACGCTAGGAATCCCCGTTTACACCACCGAAACTAGCTTTTTAGAATACCGTTAAAGCGGTAAACAATATAATAGGCCTAAATGGCCTTATATTAACCCTACTCATTTTTAGAGTATATCCGCGGTTAATAAATAATTTTCTACTATTATTAGAAATCTAATAAAGAGTAGAAATTATTGGGAGAGTTATAGTTAAAGTATATATTTCTACGCTAAGTAAGTGACTATAGATATTCTCGTAATGAGAAACGGCCTAGATACTACGCTAACTAGGGATTTACTATTATAGTTACTTATTAGAGTATAGTATAAAAAGGACAGCTGGATAGGCCCGTTTACGCTCATCGTTTACGATGGTGAGACCTACGTCGTCGAACTTCTATCCGGCCTAAAATTATTTAAAATTATTATTATTAAACTATTTTATTAGGGAAATAATAACAAAAAGGGTTAGGAAGTAGTAGATAACAACGAGGAGACCCCTCCGTAGAAGGAAGAAGAAGTTCTCGATAAGATTATCGTCTAAGTAAATACACCGCCCCCAGAGGAAGAGCCTGCGCCACCACCTCGACGCCCGAGGAGCAGGCCCAAGAAGATAACGTAGATCAACCTTATCACTAAATTTAACGGTGTTAGTAACGTTAACGACGAAATACGTATAATAACGGCGTTTTTGAGTACCAAGGAAGAGGTAGATTATACCCTGGTGCTTGAACTTCGTTAAAAGGTGCGAAGGGCCAGGCCTAGGTGTTTTCGACCTTAGGGTGCTCTATTACTGTTTACTTCAAGCTAAGGAGCGGAAGAGAGGAAGTTCCTCGCAAGGGGGGCGGTGTAGGAATCTATACTGCTGGAGAACAAAGGGGACCTCTGGTGGGGCGGCGGAGATCACCGGAGGCCCTTTGACCGGAGGCCCCTTTGACCGGAGGGCTCTTTTGTTGGATGCTGGTTAACGCCTCAGGCAAAGCTT